>JAKNSD010000013.1:134975-842287 GCA_023525715.1 Cichorium intybus
TGGTTCGTTCACGAAATTCTCTGTTTTAGCTCGTCAGTGATCCGAGTATCCTAAGTCATCTCTTTATTTGCAACTGCAATCACACACAAAATTAAATTACTGAAATGTAAACAAATTAAGCACACAACACATAAGTAAAGAGTACTCCCTGATGATGTTAACCAAGTCCCGCTCTATCGAAGGCCTTTGCCTTCACCAGGACAAGTACCTTGAGGTGCTCCTTGGCTTGAATGATGGCATTATGAATTCCACAGGATGCCCTTTTGAGCACTTCATGATCTTCTTCTAGAGCAACCTTCAAAAAATAACTTCCAAACTTATTGGAAGGTTGGTTAAGAACATTCTTTCCTAAAACTTGTGCCTCCTCTTGTGGTTGAATATCAAAAGAAAGATGTGGTGTATTTGTTGTGATTTCATAGCCATGAATCACTTTTATTTGAATTTCTTTAGTAGACACCTCAACATCACAAGTAGGCACAATCTCCTCTTCTTTTTCTGACTCTCTAAACTCCTCTATGATTTTAGACTCAAAAGTCTCGTTAAGCTCAAGTTCTGTCCTATATGAGTCCTCCTGAATATCACAATTACTCGAAGAAGTGCTATCATCACAATAGTCATAATATGCATTAGTATTTGGATCGGTAGAAGAAGATGACTCGGGCTCTTGTGAAGTTAATGCCTTAGTCATTTCTTCTACTTGGTTTTGCAAATTATCTAATCGTGTATTATTATCTTTTATATAATCTATTAACATCTTCTCAAACTGTGTTTGTTCAATAACAGGTTCTGGCTCATAAGAACTTTCAAAATAAGGCTGGAAATTATCAGAATAAAATTGATGCTTCGTATGATAATTGTTTTCAGGAAAAGGATTATAGTGATCAAAGTAAGAGTTTTGTTCCTCATACAAATGATTTTGTTGATGCTGACTATCCCAAGGAAAGCCGTGATGCTGCAGACATCTCGTCTCTTCATATTGAAAACTAGGATAGTTTTCATATTGATAACTCGGATTGTATTCATTAGAAATTCTACTTTGTTCACTAAATCCTTGAAAACTCTCATTAAAATTAGGCATCTGATCAACCTCATTATAAAACTGGATATTATTATACATAGAAAAATAGAGAGTGTTTTTTTTTTATGTTTTTTTAAGTTTTTAAAACAAATTTAAAAACTTTTGAATTTTTTTTTTATTTTTTTTCTTAAATTGAATTAATTTTTTAAAACAAACACAATATATTAATTTTACATTCAATTAAATTGCCTTTCCCCGGCAACGGCGCCAAAAACTTGTTTGGGTTTTTAAACCTGTTCGGTTTAACACGACCTGCAAGTGCACAGGATCGTACAAGTAATAATAGTCGGTGAAGACCAGATATCGTACCCACAGAGAAAGGATTAATTTTAATCGTAATCTTAATATATTGCTTTTGATTTTAATAAATGATATTGTTTGTTTTTTTTGGTATTTTGAACTTCAACATAAACTAAAGTAATTTATCAAATGATAAAAAATCATCCACGCAATAATTCAACAAACAATCACAAGTTTTAACAAATATTAATACGAATAAAGCTTTGGTTGGAAACTGATTAAATAATAATCTAAACAATTATTTTGGGATTATTTATTGCTATGAAATTTATACGGTAAGTTAAACCAATTAAAAATATTACCATTTCACACATAATAAATACTTAGTAAAAACACATCACAACCTATAATTTATCAATAATATTAGGGGCCTTGTCGCAATCAAAAAAACTGACCAATTTATATTTTAATTATTCGGCTCTAGATTATCTAATTTAATTTATCTAAAACTAATTTAATTCTAATAGCCAAATAACTAAATTACAAATTAAGGGCCTTTTCGCTAATTTAAAAACTGACCAATATTATCGATAAACCAAGTTGTGTCCCCGCGTGCCTAAGAATTACTATGCATAAAAATGATCTTATTAAACACTAGCTAGTACTGGGAAATACTGGGAGCCTTGTCGTGTTTAACAGCTTTGACAAATCGTTGGTTTATTATAAAAAATGAATTTTAGAAAATAAGCACAATGTTTAATGAAATCTCCAAAAGTTGTTTCTGTTAAGACATCCAATTGGTAAATTAATTATCATATCAATATTTAACAATAATAACATTCTAATCCACAGGTTGTCAATTCTGTGGTAGTTGTAAATATTATTACAGTAATTATTAATATGACATTATGAAACCCATTAAAACATTCTTACCTTGAAATGCAAAATATTCAGTTTACTAATTTTATAAATATTATCATATTAGGTCATTTAAACATCAAGATTGATTTATTTTAATTTCCCTTTAAGATAATAAATTTACAAAATATAGTAGACTTATTTCTGTTTACAAAATTAATAAATATCAACCTATTATTGAAAATTAAAATTGATCAGATTTTAAATACATTAACAGATTAATATTTCTATTTCATGAAGCTCATCTAATTTACATTTCAGTTTATAAAAATCATATTTACAACAAATAAATCCCAATAAAATTACTAGACTATCATTTAAACGATCACAACCAAAACCTTATATTTAACTACTCACAAATAATTATTACTACTAACAAAATTAATACAACAATAATTCTACAAATCATAACTAAATAATTAACTAAAATTTACAATAAAATAACAAAATGAATAAAAATCATACCTTTGTAGACTTTGATTTTTCCAAGCTTCTAATCTCCAATAATCAACTCATCACACAATAATTATTACAAACATAAAATCATAAAATTACAAATTATTACAAACCATACTTCAAACTTGATAAATACATAAAAAACGAAAATTACAACGTAATGACTTAATGGATGACTTAATGACTTCAAACTATCAAGATCACTCAAGAAACCTCACTGAAAATTTTATGAACTCGAAAATGAGAACTAGAGAGAATTTAGATACGGACTCTAAAACTAAAACTAATCTAAGAGAAGGTATGAATCGGATTTCTCTCCACTCTTTTTTCTGAACTGAAACTTCATGCATATTTATATCATTACCTTCGGTTATGTTCCACCATATTTGAATTGTTTATGGCTTGACCAACTCCACCATGTGTTTCTTTTGATTTGTTAACTTCTTTGATGGAAATATGAGTTGGAAAGAAAATCACCTCATTCTTCTCTTTATCTTCTTCTTTGATTTTTTCTTCTTCTTCTTTCTGGCTCGAACATAAACACATACATGCAAGTGTTTAATTTTTTTTCTTGGTTTTTTTCTGCTCCTTCTTTGTGCTCGGCCGAACTCATCAAACACACACACAAACATTAAATTTTTATTCTTTGGTTTTTCTTCTTTGTATCGTTGAAACCGATTTGCACATAAACATAATCACAAACACACATTATTCCATGTCCCCCATGGCTCTTAGAATCTTTGCCTTTTTTTTTTTTGAAAAGAACACCACCATCTTGTCTCCCATGCCTCTTATGTCCCCCATGCTTCTCTTTTGGGAATCTTTAATTTTTTTTTATTTTACTTTTTTTAAAAATATTATATTAATTCCGAATTTAAATTTATTTATTATTAATTTTCGGATTTTATAAAAATATATATTTGTATATAATTAATTCATGAGATAAAAATAAAAATGGTTGGAAAATAAAAGGTTTAAATGGGTTAAAATAAAATACAAAGCTAAAATTCGAAATTAAAATAAAAAATTTTTTTTTAACTAAATTAAAAGTAAAATTTATAATTAATATAAACTAAGAAAGCTAAAAATATAAAAATAAAAATAATAAGTTTCATAAAAATAAAAATATAAAAGCTACTAACAATTATCAAAATAAATAAATAAAAATAAACCTAAAACTAATAAAATAAATGCCAAAATAAAAACAAATTGGTTTTAATAAAAAATTAAAAACGTTTTTCTAAAAATATAAAAGATAAGAATTTTAAAATTAAAATTAAAACTAATGTTGAAAATAATAAAAGACTAAAATTCTAAAATAAAAAAAATAATTGGTTTTAAATAAAATAAGAAAATGTAAAAGTGATTGACAAAATATAAAAATAAAATTGTTTAATAAAAATAAACTAAGTAAAAGAAAATAAATAATTAAAAACAACTAATTAAAAATCTATATTAAAAAGTAAAATTAAACAAACTAAAAATAATTAATTTAAATAAATCTATTAAAGAAAATAACTAGTTTAAGCTAAAAATAATAATAATAACTAAATTTATAAAAGTTAAGAGAATAAAAATAAATTAAAAATGGTTTTCTAAAATGGTTTGGTGGTTTAGGGTTAAAAATGGTGGTTTTAGGGTTTTTAAGAAATAATTGGTTTAAAAAAAATTAAAATCTAATAAAAAAAATATAATATATCCCATAAATTAAAATACACATATATATTTTTTCTTTCGTTAAGCCCTGCAAATAAAAACACACAAATTAGTTCATTTTTCGATGTAAAATGATGAAATACGTTAAAAACAGAATTTTTATTTTTTAGCATACATTAACGCAAATCATAGTTTTTAAGCACAAAAATATTGTAAAGTCTTAGGTTTAAGGATAAATTTTATCATTAAAGCTCAAAAAGAGATCGCAAAATGATCTCTAAACAGCCGCACCGGGTAAATCCCGTATCCTTTGGCCCCGATCCCCGCACCTCATAAAGAGTATAACGTTGGTGATCTTACCTAACTACCCCTCATAGTATTAATCAATCACATACAGTGCACATGTACGATTTTATAACAATAATATAGCATGCTTTAAATATTATATCTAAACAATCACACACGAGCTATCTAGCAAACATAAACACTAATACAATGATGTGAGAGAACTCACCTTGAGTGAGTGAGTAACAGATAGGAGTCAATATAAGACTACCAAGCTTGTGCAAACTTCAAGGCTTCACCTAAATAGAACTAAAGGTTAGAAGAGTGAAGTTGTGAAACTAAGAAATGAGAAGGGAGTAATCACAGCAAGGACTCTAAAACAGTCCTGCTGATCGGGACTGAATTACTCCAAAATGCACAATAGAAACATAGGATTAAATAATTTTTGCAAGAAACTACAATGGCTTAGGTTTCCAGAACCATAAGGAACTCCTCATAACTCCAAAAGATGTAAGAGATATGAATTTTACAAAAAGACTTGTCACTGCAGTCTTTGGACGGACAGTCAGGTGGTGTTGGCCAATTCTACCCAACTTGTGGGTGGAATTAGCCCCAACCAAAAATCAGAGGCACATTCGACACAACAAGACAAGTCTCAGAGTTGGAATCGATTAAAAAGGGTTTCCAAGGCTCTAGATATAAAAATCACAAGTTGGTCAATCACAGAATCAGCATGAGCTGGTGACTGTCCATTGACCTGGAGTGTGGGTCCATTCTAACCAAGTTATATTGAATATTAACGACCCATTTTCTCCAGATATTAAATTAACTATGTAATGTACATGTGGGTATTTGGAATCACTCAGGATCTTTACCCAAACCCTCGTAATGATAAAAACAAAATGACATATCACAGCAGACCCGGATCAGACCCAACAACAGAGAAGCTGTTGTTGACCATAGGTAAAGTCCTTTTTATCGAGGGTGCCTTTTATGAAAGTTGCCTAACTCGATTTGTGAACTTTGGGCACTGATATGGGGTCCATTTGAGTTCTAGAACTCGAGATATGAGTTTTACAAAATGGTTACCGAATCTGATTGAAGCAGAAACATAACCTTTAATGACATATCTTGGCCAATCCACCCTTTTCTCTTTGGGATACATTCTAGGATGTACCAACTCATCCTATTTAGTCCCCATAAATATTGTGGTACTAAAAAGGATTAGAGATCATTAGGGATTCATTTAGCCATATGAAAACTAGAAGAACTTAATCATAAATCCAAGTACAAAACCCTAAGATCATGATTTTCAATTTAGGGTTTTGTAGTGATCTTTCACATACACTCACACTCATATGTACATCAATGATGATGTAATGAGGTGGTGTATTCAGATCTAACACTAAGATACATACATATAAAATAAAGGGTAGAAGTAGAGAGATTACTACATCAAAATAACAACATAAGATGCTACATAAAATGACAGAATTGAAGAACAATCAAAATTACAAACATACCAAGGATTGAAGTTAGGGATGAACACAAGAGAAAAGTTCTTGGTTGGAGGAGAGGGAGAGGGAGGCGTGAAAGAGAGTGTGGAGTGGAGGAATTAGGGTTTTTGAACCCTAATATATTAGATTAGTGGGCTAAACCCTAAAGCCTTTGGGCTAGAAGACCATTTAAGCTTTAATTGGGTTTGGCTATAAACCTATGGACTTAATTATATGATTAAAAGATGGGAATAATTATAAGCCCAAATCTTTTAATTAATCATGCCTTAATTAATTAAATTAATATAATGTCTCATAATTAATTAATTAAAATAAATAACGTACCGAGAAAAACCGGGGCGTTACAAATCTCCCCCACTAGGAACGGACTTCGTCCTCGAAGTCATTGGCAACAAATAAATCCGGATAATGAGCCCTCATCTCCTCCTCCGGTTCCCACGTCCATTCCGAACCCCGTCTATGTCGCCACTGAACCTTAACCAAGTTTATAGTTTTGTTCCGAAGGGTCTTCGTTTCCCGATCTAGAATCGCGACTGGTTGCTCAACATAGTTGAGACGCTCATCAATCTGGATATCCTCCAATGGTACCACTGTGGTCTCATCAATGACACACTTCCGTAGTTGAGAAACGTGGAAGGTGTCATGGATCAGGCTGAGCTCTTCAAGTAACTCTAAACGATAGGCCACCTCCCCAACACGAGCAATGACCTTGTATGGTCCAATGAATCGTGGTCCTAGCTTTCCCCGCTTCCGGAAACGGATTACGCATTTCCAGGGAGAGACTTTTAACAACACAGAGTCTCCCACCTGAAATTCAAGGTCTGAGCGTCTTTTGTCGGCATAGCTTTTCTGACGACTCCTTGCCGTGGCCAAATGGTCTCGTATCACCTGAATCTTTTCCGTAGTTTGCAGCACGATCTCGGTACTCCCAAGTACCCTCTGCCCTACCTCGCCCCAACAAACAGGCGTTCTACACTTCCTTCCATACAAGGCTTCATACGGGGGCATCTTAATGCTGGAGTGATAACTGTTGTTATAAGAGAACTCGGCTAGATGCAAGTGATCATCCCAACTACCCCCAAAATCGATCGCACATGCCCGAAGCATGTCTTCCAGTGTCTGAATCGTCCTCTCACTCTGCCCGTCCGTCTGCGGGTGGAAGGCTGTGCTAAAGTGTAATCGTGTACCCATCTCTTCCTGAAATTTCTGCCAAAACCGAGAAGTAAAACGGGTGTCACGGTCGGAGACAATAGAAACGGGCACACCATGCAATGAGACAATCTCACGATCAAAGATCTCGGCCAACTTCTTTGCAGGTGAACTCTCCTTTATGGCCAAGAAGTGAGCGGTCTTAGTTAGACGGTCGACAACCACCCAAATAGTATCAGCTCCACGGGCAGTCCTAGGCAGCTTAGTGATAAAATCCATGGTCAGATGCTCCCATTTCCATTCCGGAATCTCCAAAGGTTGCAATTTCCCATGCGGTTTCTGGTGCTCCGCCTTGACCTTCCGGCAAGTCATACATTCTTCCACAAACCGGGCTACATCATTCTTCATTCCGTGCCACCAGTAACCCCCCCGAAGATCCAGATACATTTTGGTAGCACCTGGATGTATGGAGAATTTAGACTTGTGAGCTTCCTCCATTAAGGTTTTACGGTTGCCTCCTGTAAATGGAACCCAAACTCTACCATGGCGGGTCAACAAACCTCGACTATCGAGTTCCATTTTAGGCAGTTCATTCTCAATTTTCTCCCGCTTGATGCTCGTTGCCGTCTTCTGAGCGTCACGGATCAGGTCTAGCAAGGGTGACACCATCGTCATACGGAGGCACTTAGCTCGAATGGGCTCGGCAGACGGTTTACGACTGAGAGCATCAGCCACCACATTAGCTTTACCGGGGTGGTAGTGAATTTCGCAGTCATAGCCTTTCACCACATCCAGCCATCTAATCTGCCTCATGTTCAGATCTCGCTGATCGAACAAATACTTCAAGCTCTTATGGTCGGTATATACAATAAACTTTACCCCATACAGATAATGTCTCCAAATCTTGAGGGCAAATACCACAGCTCCAAGCTCCAAATCGTGAGTGGGGTAATTTTGCTCGTGGGGTTTTAGCTGTCGGGAGGCGTTGGCTATAACCCTGCCTCGCTGCATCAGTACTGCACCAAAACCCAGAAGTGATGCATCACAATAAACCACTATATCCTCCACCCCATCCATTAGGGCCAAGATTGGTGCATCACATAATCGGGATCTCAATTCATCAAACGCCGCTTGCTGTTCCGGGCCCCACACAAATTTCTCTGATTTCTTGGTCAGTCGGGTAAGTGGTAATGCAATCTTTGAGAAATTTTCTATGAATCTACGGTAGTAACCAGCCAAACCCAAAAAGCTACGAATTTCGGAAGGCGTTTTTGGAACCTCCCACTGCTTAATTGTTTTCACTTTGGCTTGGTCGACCTTGATACCTTCTTTGTTCACCACATGCCCCAAAAACTGAACCTCTTCTAACCAAAACTCACACTTCGAGAGCTTAGCATAAAGCTTTTCTCTCGCGAGGGTCTCCAAAACTTCTCGAAGATGTTGCTCATGCTCCTCCTTCGTCTTAGAGTAGACTAATATGTCGTCAATAAACACAATAACAGAGTGGTCAAGCATCGGGCTGCACACCCGATTCATGAGGTCCATAAAAGCGGCGGGTGCATTGGTGAGCCCAAAAGGCATCACCACGAACTCATAATGCCCATAGCGAGTACGGAATGCGGTCTTCTCAATGTCTTCTTCTCGGACTCGCATCTGGTGGTAACCGGACCGTAAATCAATCTTGGAGAACCAAGATGCTCCCTGCAGCTGATCAAAAAGGTCGTCAATACGTGGTAGCAGGTATCTGTTCTTTATCGTGCGCTTGTTCAACTCCCTATAATCGATACACATACGCTGGGTGCCATCCTTCTTCTTGACAAAAAGAATAGGAGCACCCCATGGCGAAGAGCTAGGCCGTATAAAACCCTTACTACTTAACTCTTGAAGTTGCTCCTAGAGTTCTTTCATTTCGGGTGGCGCCAACCGATATGGAGCTTTAGCTATCGGAGTCGCACCCGACAATAGATCAATGCGGAACTCCACTTGCCGAATAGGGGGCAAGCCAGGGAGTTCCTCCGGAAAAACAACGCTGAAGTCAGAAACAACCGGAATTCCATTAAGAACCCCGGCAGCAGAACAAGAAGCGATGGCCAAACGAGGAGTATCTCCCTGAATGATAAGTTCTCCGCCCTTAGGGTTTCGAACGCGAACTTGTTTCTTACGACAGAGGATTTCTGCATCAAACGCGTCAAGCCAATCCATACCCACGATAACACAAAGATCTCGCATCGCAATGGGAATAAGATCAATAGGGAATTCAACCCCGGAAAATTCAAGAGTACAGCCCCGATACACGTCGGTGACATAAATCATACGGTTATCGGCAACTTCGATAACCATTGGGCGAGCCAGTTTTCCGATACTACGACCCAGACGATTAATGAATGTGCGAGATACAAAAGAATGAGTAGCACCGCTGTCGAACATGACAACAGCGGGCTCGGAGTCTAATAAATAAGTGCCTGATCCACAACATATAAACAATATTTAAACTACCGTCAAATTTAAACAATACAAGAGTGAAGGAGAATGAAGGAAAGGGGATTTTACCCGCCACAGTCGCGGTAATCGCCGGCTCCTCTGCAGTCAGTTGGTGAACACGTCCTCGTGTCACCATGGTAGTTCCCTTAGATGACGATGCACCCGCGGGTTTCATACCCCCGCCTCCACCACTATTCTTCAACAGTGGGCAATCAGGCTTTTTGTGTCCCTTCTCGTTGCAGTTAAAACAGGTAGGAACCGAAGAGGGAACCTGTGGTGATGCCACCACCACTGAGGACTTGCAATTCTTCCAATGATGACCCGGCTTCTTACAGTTGTAACACACTAACCGACTCTTGTCGTCCTGTCCTGCAGACGGCCTATACTCGTATCTCGTCTTCCCAACGTTCTTCTGCTTCTTATGTGCATCACCGGACGTCTTGGTCAAGGCGTGGTCCGCTTTCCTCTTGTGTTGCTGGGTCTGTAACTCAATCTCCCTCCTCCTAGCGGCATCCATAACAGCTGACAGTGTTGTGAACTCCTGCATGCTCACAAACTCCCGTATCTCCGTACGAAGGGCATCCTTATACCTGCTAACCAACCATGCCTCATCTCCGGAAAATGAGGGACAGAAAGACATCATCTCTAGGAACTTGGCATTCAGATCTGACACGCACTCTGAAGTCTGTTCAAAGGTCATAAACTGCTGCAGCATCCGCTGCTGCTCCACCTTGGGCACATACTGCTTCTCAAACCTCTCCACAAACTGGGCCCAAGTCATGGCTCTCAGCTCATCCTCAGTCAACAATGTCGTAACAGTCTTCCACCAGGCATTCGCCTTCTTCCTCAGCTGGCTCATTGCAACAACAACCTTGAACTGGTCTGGGCACCCGCAAGTCATGAGGGCGCTTTCAATATTGGCAATCCAGTGCTTAGCCTCTACTGGATTCAAGTCACCATTCCACTGAGGGGGTGGCACTTAGAGAACTTCTCATAGTAATAGGCTGAGTCGCGAACAAGAGGCGCGGGTAAAGCTCCTCCGTGAACAGCTGCGAAACGCTCATCCAAGAGGGCACGAACTTGGGTAATGATGTCGGTAGTGACATTCGGAATGAGGTCGTTGAAGGCATTGTTAAATTCTTCAGCGATGAGTTCCCTAACTTGCTCCATTTGGGTCTGATTTAGACGAGTAGCCGGAGCCATCTATATTCGCAGAGTAAAGAGATTATTAGGATTTATTCGTCCTAGATATTTCTATGAAGACGGAACACTCAGCTCACTGGATATTTTCAACCTTGCCTCGAGACGAGATCGGCATCGGTGCTTCAAATAGTAGGGGCCCTTCTACTACCTTCCACACAAATTCCAATCTTGCATTCGCGTCTAGTTTCAAATGTTCCAGTTCGCTCTAGCCGGTTATTTAAACAACTCTCTCTCACATGGTATTACTAGCCTAGGTGAAAATTTAACAATTTTAGGGCTAGCTAATGATAAGTCTAAAGGCAAAGCTCCTAATAACAATTCAAGGCAAAGCTCCTAATAACAATTCAAGGTGCAATAATCTATCAAAATAAAAGTATAAGAAACAAGGCTTACTTGGCTGACCGGCACACCCTGGGATCTTCCACTAGTAGTCTTCAAAATTTTAAAGAAAATTCTTCTAGAAATTATTTTAAGGGGAACAAAATTTTAAGAGCCTCAAATTTGAGTCTAGAACATTCCTAAGAATGCCTAGTTCTCTCAAACGTGTGCTCTGATACCAACTTGTCACACCCAAAAATTTTCACAAAATATTTGAACTTTTTAAAACAACTTTTATAAAAGAAGCTATGAGTTTACAAAAGATAAGTATCACAAAACCAAATTATGATGAAATAAACATAATAATGTGCGGAAGCAAAAAAATAATAATGTCCCAAAATGGAAACTCTTCTAGTAGTGGTATCCCGGTGCTCCAAGTCACGCCTCAGCCTCTTTAATCTTAATACCTGAAAATGTTAGGGAGAATCGTAAGCATAAAGCTTAGTGAATTCAAACACAGACATCATATCAATATTCACATTTACTAATTCAAATCCAATTCCAATTATAATTACATTAATAAGCAAGGAACAAATCAATGCTTATATTAATAGGGAGGACTTGTAGGTTTGAGCCGCACCGGGTAAATCCCGTATCCTTTGGCCCCGATCCCCGCACCTCATAAAGAGTATAACGTTGGTGATCTTACCTAACTACCCCTCATAGTATTAATCAATCACATACAGTGCACATGTACGATTTTATAACAATAATATAGCATGCTTTAAATATTATATCTAAACAATCACACACGAGCTATCTAGCAAACATAAACACTAATACAATGATGTGAGAGAACTCACCTTGAGTGAGTGAGTAATAGATAGGAGTCAATATAAGACTACCAAGCTTGTGCAAACTTCAAGGCTTCACCTAAATAGAACTAAAGGTTAGAAGAGTGAAGTTGTGAAACTAAGAAATGAGAAGGGAGTAATCACAGCAAGGACTCTAAAACAGTCCTGCTGATCGGGACTGAATTACTCCAAAATGCACAATAGAAACATAGGATTAAATAATTTCTGCAAGAAACTACAATGGCTTAGGTTTCCAGAACCATAAGGAACTCCTCATAACTCCAAAAGATGTAAGAGATATGAATTTTACAAAAAGACTTGTCACTGCAGTCTTTGGACGGACAGTCAGGTGGTGTTGGCCAATTCTACCCAACTTGTGGGTGGAATTAGCCCCAAACAACAATCAGAGGCACATTAGACACAAAAAGACAAGTCTCAGAGTTGGAATCGATTAAAAAGGGTTTCCAAGGCTCTAGATATAAAAATCACAAGTTGGTCAATCACAGAATCAGCATGAGCTGGTGACTGTCCATTGACCTGGAGTGTGGGTCCATTCTAACCAAGTTATATTGAATATTAACGACCCATTTTCTCCAGATATTAAATTAACTATGTAATGTACATGTGGGTATTTGGAATCACTCAGGATCTTTTCCCAAACCCTCGTAATGATAAAAACAAAATGACATATCACAGCAGACCCGGATCAGACCCAACAACAGAGAAGCTGTTGTTGACCATAGGTAAAGTCCTTTTTATCGAGGGTGCCTTATATGAAAGTTGCCTAACTCGATTTGTGAACTTTGGGCACTGATATGGGGTCCATTTGAGTTCTAGAACTCGAGATATGATTTTTACAAAATGGTTACCGAATCTGATTGAAGCAGAAACATAACCTTTAATGACATATCTTGGCCAATCCACCCTTTTCTCTTTGGGATACATTCTAGGATGTACCAACTCATCCTATTTAGTCCCCATAAATATTGTGGTACTAAAAAGGATTAGAGATCATTAGGGATTCATTTAGCCATATGAAAACTAGAAGAACTTAATCATAAATCCAAGTACAAAACCCTAAGATCATGATTTTCAATTTAGGGTTTTGTAGTGATCTTTCACATACACTCACACTCATATGTACATCAATGATGATGTAATGAGGTGGTGTATTCAGATCTAACACTAAGATACATACATATAAAATAAAGGGTAGAAGTAGAGAGATTACTACATCAAAATAACAACATAAGATGCTACATAAAATGACAGAATTGAAGAACAATCAAAATTACAAACATACCAAGGATTGAAGTTAGGGATGAACACAAGAGAAAAGTTCTTGGTTGGAGGAGAGGGAGAGGGAGGCGTGAAAGAGAGTGTGGAGTGGAGGAATTAGGGTTTTTGAACCCTAATATATTAGATTAGTGGGCTAAACCCTAAAGCCTTTGGGCTAGAAGACCATTTAAGCTTTAATTGGGTTTGGCTATAAACCTATGGACTTAATTATATGATTAAAAGATGGGAATAATTATAAGCCCAAATCTTTTAATTAATCATGCCTTAATTAATTAAATTAATATAATGTCTCATAATTAATTAATTAAAATAAATAACGTACCGAGAAAAACCGGGGCGTTACAGGGGTTGACCATTGGAGACCTCGTGCATAGTAGCGCCCACCCCAAAAACCTTAGATTTTACGAAGTTTACTTTAAGACCGAAGGCTACATGGAAGCATCGAAGAATCCTCACCAAGTTTGTGATATTCTTTCTAGACCATTCACCAACGAAAAGAACATCGTCGGCGTAGAAAAGGTGAGATAAGCGAATATTGGAATTCGGAATCAGGACCCCGTCAAAGATTCCTTTTTCCACGGCCGACTTGATAGTAACGTTCAATCCCTCCATGGCTATAATGAAGAGAAAGGGAGATAGGGGGTCACCTTAACGCACCCCTTTCGACATACAAAACTCTTTTGATGGGCTGCCATTGATAATAGAGGCCATTCCAAAATGTGGTTAAAGATTTGCCTCTATCTTGCCCCATATTCATTTGAAACTCCCATCTTTTCATCTTCTCATAATTAATTGTTTATTTAAATGCAATATTTTTCCTATATAAGAGCATTATTTTCATCATTGGTTACATGCATGTTCTTCTCTCATTTTCTATTGTTGTTATCTAAAATGTATGAAGATGTAAATGAAGGTGCAAGATATCTATAGTCATCCAATCTCTAAAAGGCAAGTATGAATATCAAGGTTTTGAAAGTGTATAAGTTATTTGAGTTATTTCTTTGATTCAATTTATGTTCATCACTTTTTCGTTTCACTTTTTTTAGATTTCAAGAAAATGTTTATTGTTGTACATCTAGATTCATGAGAATGTATATTTCAATGTATTTGTTAAATATGTTAAAGATGTTTGTGTTTAGTTTGTAATATCCTATATGATTGTTTGATTGAGTTTCGTCGTAGAGTATGTATATAATATAATTATGTTATTGGTGAATATTTTACTCAAGTATATGCAATTGTAATAACATGACAATGTGTCAAATTTCAATATAATATAAAATTATTGCAAAGAAATAAAAATAAATTCTAATTATTAATTCATCATTATTAGTTTATATTTTTTTCGGTTATATTTTAAACATTTGTTGATAATGGATGTATCTCATACATTATATATCTATTTAATTTCCGTGTTTTATGGTCTTCCATGTAACGTTTTTTTTTGGGGTTTTTTTTTGGCTTGGGAACGTTGGTTTGCGCTGGGTCCTTTTGGATCCGAATGCTACCTGTTCCTTCTTTCACCCTCATCACGACACCTCTCACCTTCTCTTTTATTTCACTTCTTCCTTCCCACCGCTTCATCGTCGTTTCAATCCTTTCCCCTCCTGATGCGATCTCCTTCAGCCGCTCTTCTACTTCCCTTGAATCACCGATCATCTAGTTTATATACAAATGGTGATTTTTATGTAGACGATGGAAGAAGCGGTTTGACTAAAATGTCAAAAACAACATAACAAGAAAACACAAATACATGAGCTTAATATTAAAAAATAATGTGCAACAAAATAGAACAATAAACGTATATGTAGAAGAATATTCAATCATTAAATTATAACAACTAAAGAAGAACTCATGTATATTTCTTTTGATTCATAAACAAATACAAAATCTCCATGAATATATTATTATAAAGCAATAAACAAATAAATAGACATATATAAGTATTATAGTTAAGTTCTTAATAATGGATTTGTAGGTTTTTACATAATGTATTAGTTCCTCGATTTTTTTAAATGATATAATATTTTTTAAATGGTTGGTTTATAATACTAATAAATAAAATATATACACATTTCCTACAATAAATATATTAAACACATATAATTTCCTATTGTCGAATAACTTTTCACCCATTAATTTGATAGTCATATTCTAGAAAACACAAATATCACATGGTTTCAAAATTTACTTTGAAACAAATATACAAAATAGGTTATAACATAAAAATTCAAAAAACAGAAATAACGTATTATTAAATTTATTAATGTTAGAAAGATTCTAACATAAAGATTCTAATATAATTTAAGACTCAGTATTAGATGTTTATGTTATTTATTTGATTAACTAAACATAATTTAAATATTTCAAGCATATTTAATTAAGTACCATAAGTGTCAAGTAAATACCATAACTAGAAAGAACCTCTTCAATTGTAGTAGTTTAATGCTAAATAACCCTTGGAATTTGAAGAGTTGTAATATTAGATAAAACATCAATGCAAATATTAACTAACTATTTTTTGAAGATGTATACTCTTAGTTTGCAATATTCATAACTGGTTCATTAATATAATATACTTGCAAATAAAATAAAACTTTTGACCTACACTTTAATATTTTATAACTCTTTAATAATAATAAATGATTTTTAAAAGTCTTCTACAACTCCTTAACAACACTCTTATAATAGAGGCCATTCCAAAATGTGGTTAAAGATTTGCCTCTATCTTGCCCCATATTCATTTGAAACTCCCATCTTTTCATCTTCTCATAATTAATTGTTTAATTAAATGCAATATTTTTCCTATATAAGAGCATTATTTTCATCATTGGTTACATGCATGTTCTTCTCTCATTTTCTATTGTTGTTATCTAAAATGTATGAAGATGTAAATGAAGGTGCAAGATATCTATAGTCATCCAATCTCTAAAAGGCAAGTATGAATATCAAGGTTTTGAAAGTGTATGAGTTATTTGAGTTATTTCTTTGATTCAATTTATGTTCATCTCTTTTTCGTTTCACTTTATTTAGATTTCAAGAAAATCTTTATTGTTGTACATCTAGATTCAAGAGAATGTATATTTCAATGTATTTGTTAAATATGTTAAAGATGTTTGTTCTTAGTTTGTAATATCCTATATGATTGTTTGATTGAGTTTCGTCGTACAGTATGTATATAATATAATTATGTTAATGGTGAATAGTTTACTCAAGTATATACAATTGTAATAACATGACAATGTGTCAAATTTCAATATAATATAAAATTATTGCAAAGAAATGAAAATAAATTCTAATTATTAATTCATCATTATTAGTTTATATTTTTTTCGGTTATGTTTTAAACATTTGTTGATAATGGATGTATCTCATACATTTATATACACATGGTGATTTTTATACAGACGATGGAAGAGACGGTTTGACTAAAATGTCAAAAACAACATAACAAGAAATCACAAATACATGAGCTTAATATTAAAAAATAATGTGCAACAAAATAAAACAATAAACGTATATGTAGAAGAATTTTCAATCATTAAATTATAACAACTAAAGAAGAACTCATGTATATTTCTTTTGATTCATAAACAAATACAAAATCTCCATGAATATATTATTATAAAGCAATAAACAAATAAATAGACATATATAAGTATTATAGTTAAGTTCTTAATAATGGATTTGTAGGTTTTTACATAATGTATTAGTTCCTCGATTTTTTAAATGATATAATATTTTTTAAATGGTTGGTTTATAATACTAATAAATAAAATATATACACATCTCCTACAATAAATATATTAAACACATACAATTTCCTATTGTCGAATAACTTTTCACCCATTAATTTGATAGTCATATTCTAGAAAACACAAATATCACATAGTTTCAAAATTTACTTTGAAACAAATATACAAAATAGGTTATAACATAAAAATTCAAAAAACAGAAATAACGTATTATTAAATTTATTAATGTTAGAAAGATTCTAACATAAAGATTCTAATATAATTTAAGACTCAGTATTAGATGTTTATATTATTTATTTGATTAACTAAACATAATTTAAATATTTCAAGCATATTTAATTAAGTACCATAAGTGTCAAGTAAATACCATAACTAGAAAGAACCTCTTCAATTATAGTAGTTTAATGCTAAATAACCCTTGGAATTTGAAGAGTTGTAATATTAGATAAAACATGAAGAGTTGTAATATTAGATAAAACACCAATGTAAATATTAACTAACTATTTTTTGAAGATGTATACTCTTAGTTTGCAATATTCATAACTGGTTCATTAATATAATATACTTGCAAATAAAATAAAACTTTTGACCTAGACTTTAATATTTTATAACTCTTTAATAATAATAAATGATTTTTAAAAGTCTTCTACAACTCCTTAATAACAGTAACTGATTTTTAAACTTAATTGACAATAATAATAATAATGTATTATAATATAAAAATATATATTACATTACATTACCTTAAAAAATGGTTGTTATTATAAATAATAATTATGATTAAAGTTAAAAGATGGTAAATTAAGTAAACCTTAAATAAACTAATAAATGATTAAAATAACTCGAAGTCTGGAATTATATTTATTGTATTCAAGCACAAGGTGCAGATAGCGGCCATCGAGTAATAAGATTGCAATAGATGTTTATCTTATCGTATTGTTCAAAATGGTTACAATTTTATATATCAATGTAGTATAAAATTAGTTATTTCGTAGTTAATGTCAATGACAAAGTTTAATTATATAATTTTAACCTGCGCAACGCGCGGGACATCGCCTAGTATATATATATATATATATATATATATATATATATATATATATATATATATATATATATATATATATATATATATATATATATATATATATATATATATATATATTCCTACTCCAATAAATCACTAGTTAGTATGCCACGTGGCATCCTCTAATCGCATTCCCAGATATTCTTCCCGCTCAATTCTTTTCTCTCAATCTTTTTCTATCGGTTTCTATTGGCAATTAAACAAAATTCCCCGATTCATCGCCTAATACATTCTATCGGTTTCTATTGACCTTAAACAAAATCCCTTAATCATCACCTAACTCTTTGATCTCCCTGATAATTTAGGCAACGATACAAGATTTTCTTCAATTACGCTTCAATTCAATCTTATTCTATCGGTTTCTATTTTCAATTAATCAAAATCCCTTAATCAACGCCTAATACATTATGATTGTATATATATCACTTATGTGTCGTTATCACACACACTTCGCAATAATCGTTTCAACTCTTAGCGCTATTTTCTGCAGATCAAGGTTTGTTGACACAGTTTTATTACATTCTTCTTATCATGCGTTATCAATAGTACTCTTCTTCTTCTCATGCGTTAGTCAATTTGGCAGTCTATTTTTTCGATTTCATAAACCTCTATCTGTTCGATTTCATTTATAGGGTTTGTATTTTTCCTGTTTTTTGGTTTTTGTTTTGCTACTGATCCTTTGAGAATTTTGAAATCGACTTTTCTTATATTACTGCTTCTCCACTTGGTGTTCCTCAACAGGTGTGTTCCTTCTCTATTTCTGTGCTCTGATTTGTGTCTGTGAATAATAGTTATGATTGTGTAGTGATGATACGCATGTTATAGGAATGCTTTCAAACTGTTCTATAAAATGCTAAATGAGTGTCCCTAATATTTTCCGATTTTACTATTTATTTTCAGGTTTCGTATTGAATACACGATTAAAAGTAAAAAAACAAAGGTGCCTTTTTTGTAATCTACTCTATTATGTGAACATTATAAATATCAACTTTGGTCGACGTCGACCAAGCTTAATAATAACCTACACGCCAAGGTCCTCTGTTTCAATTAGGTATCTACCATTCTAATTTGCTAATTTCCTATATAGGTTTACCTCTATTTGCTGTGTTTATTCTTAAACGAGAACATGAGAAAAAATCGGTTAAGTTTTTAGGGTAAAAAATTAGTGTCTTTGAGTAGGTTTTAATAGAAATTAGAAAAAGAGAGTTTAGTGAAGGGTAGCAACGTAAAAAAAATAAACTCTTAATAGATCAAGACACCCTCCTCTCACTTAACTCATTAAGTTCATCTCTTTATATAACTAAAAGCAACTTTGTTGCAATTGTTGTGCCTTTTTTATGGGTTTCTTCTACAGATAGTAAATTCATAGTTCCTAATGTAACTACTGTCAAGAGTTAGATGTAATACGTATATGCAGAATTATATTATAAATTCATGGATGTGAATCTTAAGCTTGCTTAAAACATTAGCATTTAAATGATTTTAGTAGAATACAAATCATTGCATTACCGAAATATGCACCACTTCACTTTAGTAGATACCGTATGTTAGATTTAACAAGAGGATTAACTATAAATATAATACTTAGGAGCATATATGAATACCCACATGTATTAATTGTCTGTATAGGCAGCCTTAAAGATTGAATGCAAAAACACATGCATTTATTTTATTAGGGTGGGGGGAGTAGATCTTTCCCATCTCACTGAACTCACGCGTCATGTCAACGTTTCTCTCTCCTCTCACTTCCATTTTTCCCCATCTTGCACCAATCTTTCATCCATGGAAGTAGTTCCCACCGAACATGTAACATCCCAAAATTTTAGGGTAAAATTAAAAAAAATTAAACGAACACTTTAATATAAGAAAAGCCACTTAATTAATTTTGACAAAATTCCATAACTTATAAGTTTAATGAAAACATCCCAGGATTAACAAAAGTTAATGAAATCACAATATAACGGAACATCCATTCAAAAACAGTCATACAATGAAGCAGCACAGTGTATACACGTCACACCTTGCCATCCATGGTACCTGATGTACCTGAAACAGTAGTTTATATAGGGAAAGGGTAAGCACGGAGCTTAGTGAGTTCCTCAAAATACCATACGATCCATCACACATAACATACAACACATCATAACCATTCATATGTCTGTGAGACTCGCGGGCTATCCCTGTTCCGCTGAAGACTCACGGGCAGTTCCCGTTCTGTCTTATCGCTCGCAGGCTTTTCCCGTTCCGTCTAATGACTCGCAGGCTATTCCCGTTCCGCCTATTGGCTCGCGGGCTATCCCGTTCCGTCCACAAACAATCATTGTCATAGCAATAATTCATACAATTATCATAACAGGTAAGATCACCTTAGTCTAACATATCTTCCTTCCTACGCATGCAATATCACCTATAGTATAGTGAGAAGACTCACCTGATTATAGTTGACTATATCGTTTATCTTTCTCGGCTTTGTATTTCCTTCAACTTTAACTGTTAACATAATAAGAAATCTATCATTTCTTAATCCTTAACTATATTATAGTCGCATCATTAAACCCTTCAATAATTCCAATATGATACTCCATGATTTATCAAGTAAAGAACGGCCAGGTAGAAGATTAGATGGGGTGGCAGGATCCTTTCAGCATTTTAGCCTTTCGGAAAATCCAACAACCAGATCCAAAGTAATCGGCCTAGTCACCGTCCTCGTAAGTAAATCAATCGGTATTATTTTCGGAAATTACGAATTGTTATAATAACGACATTTTAAGGTTTTTGTTTACTATTGTTAGAAATGAGTATAATATAACATATGTTATACTTATTAAATATTCTACTTCTTAACAAAAACTATTTTACAATACCTAATTAAGCTATAGAAAGGTTTGTAGTTACCTTATGACCAGTCGTCGAGATCTATAACTCCTTCGTTAGGCTTTTGAGCTTCCTTCCGCTCACTTGCTTACACTCTAGTGCTTAGAAACCTCTATATATTGGATTGAGATTTAGTTGTGTGGTTTATGAGATGTTTTGAGGGGTATTTATACTTGAATTCTTGAATAAAAAATGGCATGACACTTTTGACAAAAGATTTTAATAACATAACTTTGTTGAAATTAATACCTTCTAGAATCAGTCTGTTCAAGACTGGTTTATCCGACTTTAAACCCATGAAATTCACGTTTTTATTTGATATTCCAGAAATTTATCTCAATACCTTTCCAGGGATGTATTTTACGTATTTATATGATATTTCTATGATTTATTATGAATTTTTGAAAACAGACTATCTAATCTGTCAATTCCGAACTAATCAGTAAAGATTGCATTTTTTTACCATAGATAATGTCAATTTCAAGCTTACTATTATTTTTGGTAATTATACTAGACTCAATTTGTAACCTTTGTGCATTTGTTTGAGGTCCAAACGAGTTTCCTAGAATTAATTATGATTTTTCTAAAAACGACACAAGATGCTGATTTTCATATGAAATTGTAACTAAAGTTTTTCTTAGCTTTATAACTACCAACATCATATAATTCCTAACACTCTTATTTTAAATATATGTTATAATCAGGATACGGGTCTTACAGAACACACGATGCCACATCATATTTTTAATATTAAAATTAGATAAATAATACTAAAAATAATAATAATAATAATAATAATAATAATAATAAATATTATATATATATATATATAT
This sequence comes from Cichorium intybus, assembly GCA_023525715.1. Lineage (NCBI taxonomy): Eukaryota > Viridiplantae > Streptophyta > Magnoliopsida > Asterales > Asteraceae > Cichorium > Cichorium intybus. Next base: position 156,979 of record JAKNSD010000013.1, read on the forward strand.
ATATATATATATATATATATATATATATATATATATATATATATATATATATATATATATATATATATATATATATATATATATATATATATATATATATATATATATATATATATATATATATATATATATATATATGGCTAGGTTATATTAAGATCAACAATTATTGTGTGGTCGTAAGAACAAATCTAGTGCGTAGGATTATAATTATCAGTGATTGTGATTAAATACGGAATATAGATTTTTTTAATTATAAAAATATCACATTTCTAATTTTATCATTCTAAAGGGTAATATGGACTTTTTATGTTTTTTTAATTATGGAATGTGAGATTTTCATGGATTGAATTCCGAATTTAATTTAATTCAAATTCGAATTTATTATCAAATTCAAACTTTAAATCACAATTCTAATAAAATTGTATAATTAAAGTATGTTGTTATTCTAATTTCTTAATCACTTACATTCTATTAGAATGGATTACAAAAGCATACATCAGAATAACTAGTATTCTTAAAGAATACAACTGTATATTTAGAAAAGGAGTTAAACATTATGGTAGAATGTATTACAAAATCATACGTATATGAATTACAAAATCAAATTTACATTGTATTGTGTAACATCAAAATGACTAGAATAATATATTGGAATCTAACAGAATATACGATCATTCTGATAGAATATACGATCATTCTGACAGAATATACATGGTTACCCCTCAATTCTTCTATTGTATGTGAAACGTATCCACCAAAATTCCTATGGTGACATGTCTAACCAATTGATATTTTTGGAATCATTCTTAGCATCTTGATTGTTGAAGAAATTGCCATTCTGGAATCAATTTATGCTTCTCAAATCATTCTTGGGGTTATGAGATTGTCGAATAAATACAGATCTATATTCATAAATTTTTTCATTTTGATATAGACCTACAAATTTGAGGGTGGAGGTGAGAGATAAAAAAACATACTAACACACACCAGATCTAGGATTAATTCTTGTTGCTATAACTTACATTCTTATGCTTGAAATTTTAGAAAAAGACTGTTCTTGATAAAGAGTTGAATACGATATGTTTCTTGAATCATGCTTGGAGTTCTCGAATCTTACTTGGTTTCAGAACCTTGCTTAAATCCTAGAATCATGCTTCTTGAATACATATTCAAACTTCTACAATGAACATTCTGTGAGAATGTACATTCTGTTCAAGAATCATACTTGGTGGCAACAACATGGTTTGTGATGGTGGCTGGTTCATGGTGGCGATGGTTGCTGGTTGGTAAAGGCGACAGTTTGTAATGATGACGGATTGGTGGAGACGAAAATGGGTTGTAGAAACGTGTTCTAGGGTAACGACGATGAAGAAGGAGAGAATAGAATTGGTTACCTTAATTATAGGTTAATCAGCCATAAACATGGATCAATTTACCATAAATATAGGAATTAATTTTAGATTTAATTATTTGATTTGTAACTTAATTGACCAGAATACGCTTGACTGATTCTCGCTTCTGATTGGTTCTTACGACCACACAATAATTGTGGTTTTAAAATAACCTATATATATATATATATATATATATATATATATATATATATCTATATATATATATATATATATATATATATATATATATATATATATATATATATATATATATATATATATATATATATATATATATATATATATATATATATATATATATATTATAATAGAGGCATATTTCAAAGCACCACATTCATATGAAACTCCCGTGTTTTTTCATATTTTCATTGATTTTCTAAAATTCTTTTAATATTTCAATATTGATTTGAAACTCTCATGACTTTTCAATTTTTTTCTAATAATGATTATAAATTGGTAAATTAATGTTAAATAAGTGATTTGAAACATAAATAACTCTTCATATTTCTTTAATTAATATCATTTACTAAAAACTTTTTGTATTCCTTTTATTTATTCATGTTGTTGCTATATAAGTATATTTTTTCTCATAAAAACATTCATGTCTTTCAAGTGTTTCTGATCAAAATATGAAGAACGGAAGAAATGAGAAAATACACCAAACGTATGTTGATTTTATATAATTGTTTTTAGTTTTTTTATTCAAATTGTTTCTACATTCTTTGTATGATTTAGGAGTGTTTGATGTATTTTTTAATGCAAATACTAAAAATAGTTATTTTAGTACTTTTTGTTATTAAAAGTTGTAGTATTTAATTTTTTTCATAGTATTTGTTATTCTAAGGATTGTGACATATAAAATCATGAAGTTGCTTATACAAAATTACTATGGATTTGGAGGGTTTGACGTCTACTATATTTTATACAAGTAAGATAAACTTGACGTCTACTATATTCGTTTCCTTGAAAGTTACATTCGAGAGAGATTTCATGTATTTATATCGAATGAGAAAGAGGAAGATAAAAATTTGGAAGATGCAATTTTATACAAGAAATATCAATTTGACGTCTATCATATTAGTTTCCTTGAAAATTACACCCGAGAGACTAATAAGCCAAACAAGATCATATTTATTTTCATTTCATATCAAAAGTTGATATTTTTTATAATATATGTAAGTTTTTAATTTTTATTCATTTACAAAAATTTGATATGTTGTAGCATGTAACTCAATAAACTAAAAAGGATGATGCACCTTTTAAAGATATTATTATTACATCATTAGATTTATCAATATCATATGTGTATTACGAACGAGATAAACATATCTCAAATATTATGTAAACTATTTCGATTCTCGATATTCTCTATATTGTTTTAGTTTCTTGAACTTTATATGATTTAAAATAAAACATGTTTCCTAAAGTTAGCCATCAAGTAAAAACATTTGTTGCAAAAAAATAATAATAATGGTCCCATGTATAAGAAAGTTGCGTATTAAAACTCACTAACAATTAAAATATTCATTTTATAATAATTATAATTTGAAATGAAGAATACATAAAATAGTTTTGGTTATTAAATCATATCACATAAACTAATTTACCAAAGTTATATTTTAATACAATTTTCAACTTCCTTATAACTAATTTACCAAAGTTATATTTTAATTTTCCTGTAAAATCGTACAACGGCCTACAAAGAAAACGGCTATTTGTCATTTTGAATAATATATAATCTTTAAATATATATATATATATATATATATATATATATATATATATATATATATATATATATATATATATATATATATATATATATATATATATATATATATATATATATATATATATATATATATATATATATATATATATATATATATATATATATATATATATATATATATATATATATATATATATATATATATATATATATAGGCTTCACCATCACATGCCTCAACCCGCCCAACCCAATCCCATCTATCGCCGATCCCGCTTACTACACCGTCCACCCTTAATGACAAGAAGTCAACAACAAAAACTAACTTTAGTACCTACAAGAATAGAATGTTATAGATCATTAAGGATGTGAAATCCTCAAATATGATGAAAGTTAAGCGTTGAGCCACGTAATCTATTGATGAAACCAGTGTACATATTTATACACTCAGCAGATTCATGTACAATTACAATTAGATCAAAAATATGCAACACAAACTCACAACAACCTCATACATCTGGGAGAAGCTGTAAGGACATCATATTTTGAAACAAATGATCCTAAAACCTGATAATATATGTATCCACCTAAATTTTCTATTCATATTGCTTACTCGCTAATCGTGGATTAGGTTTCTATTTTTTTTACTTATTTATTTATTGTGTTGGGTGGTTCATGAAGAGAAGAGGGGACAATTAATATTATTACTATTTTCTTTTTTTGATGCGATACAGAGGTACTTTCTTCTTAAACCTTACACTGTTAGCATAGTTAATTAAATAATGTTCTTTTTTATGTTTTTAGATCAGACAGACCCTCACAATTTCAAGAGATGACTGAGTACATGGTCGAAGGGTGAAGATTTTAGCAATTGTTAACTGGCTAGAGTCACATGAACCACCTCTCTTAGTTACCTTTTTGTTTAAAAAAATTAATAAATATTTTGAATTACTTTGCAGGAGCTACACGACTATATAGAGGAATATTGTGGGACGAATGAGTATAGACATTTGGTTGTCAAAAAAAGGTTGCAGATGGATTGATCAATCTTATGTACTTGCTTTGTTTTTCAAATTGTGGGTTACATAGCAGGTTCAACAAGTTTATGTTTTTTGAATATTTCTATATATTACAATATTGAATTTTGTTAAGTGAAGGATTGGGATTTCTCAGGAGGCCACTTGTTATAGTTGCTGCCATGTTACCTCCTCTTACGATAGCTTTCTTATGTGACAGGCACACTGCTATTCTACTATATTGCTATGCATGTTAATTTGCTATTTTTGTGATTTAGCTAAATATAGTTGATAAGTCTATACTTTATTAAATAATTGCCACTAGGCTTTTTTAGAGATCTGCTTAAACTTTTGGATAAATCCATGTAAATTATTGTTTTGTCCTATTTTATTTTTTCTTAGTTATTAGACTAAATTAATAATTTGTTCACGTAAGGGGCAAAATAGTCATTTTGCATGAACATGTGCCAAAATTGTAAAACCGATTCAAGAGACAAAAAATGTATAAATGTTGCTTTTGGAAAGCAATTAAAATGAACAACTATACGCAAGGACCATATTTGTAATTTACTCTGTTTATTATGCAATTGAGACAGGCTACTTTTGTTATAACAGAAGCCCATCAAGAATATTGCATAAAAAAGGACTAATATTTTAGTTGTCACCAGGATTATAAGAGGTGTCTACTTAAGCAAACATATGAATTTATGAATGCGAATATATTTCTAAATGAAAGCAAGATGAAGTAGTATTGAGGTCACATGTAAAGCGATGAAGGTAAAATTTTTGTCAAATTTCAAGATTTAATATACTGTTTCAACAATTATTAACAATAAAGAAAGAAAAGTATTCTTCAAAGATAATACGAGTGTCTAAATAGATTATAGATATACTTTGACTAAAAATAGTATTTTTCATACACATCACATTTTTTTTAGAACGGCGGATTTCATTAAAAACTAGCAAGATGCTAGCGGAAAAAAACGATTACATGAAATACATAGAAGGGTTCAAAGACCAAGCGTCTCAATTGAAATAACTACGTTTGACTCTAAATTTAAACCAATTAAAAGAAATTAACATAATATCATCCGTCGTGTTGGAAACCGAAGGAGCAATCTTCTTAAACACAAGGCCATTGCGAGATCTACATATGCACCAAACCGTAGCAAACATGACCACCGTGCGAAATTTAAGCAAGCCACTTGAATCACCACCGGCTTTAAACATGGCGCACAAACTGTCAACGTCATCAGGAACATTCGACAATGAGTTGGACCACGTAGCAACCCGACACCAAACCGACTTAGAGAAAGGCAGCCAAAGAAAAGGTGATTGGTGTCTTCATACATATCACATATTCTTTGAAATATGACATCTTTCTTAAATGAAAATAATCACCGAAAGGGTACTATTTTTGAAAAGGAAATTATCCACTGTCTGTCAAAATGAAACTAAAAGTGGAAAGAACAAACAGCTAAAAAGGAAATTATTTGACGTACACCACATCGTTTGCCAAAAAGATATGTCACCTAAATCCTACTAGTTGAATTAAAACTACGACTTATATAAGTAAGAGGAAACAATATGGCAGGACAGATAACCTACCAACTGTTTGTGATGTTGCCACTTTAATTGTTGGTGACCTTGCTGATTCATTTAAAAATATGATTAAGATTATTAATTCTAGATAACGATAATAAACCTACCAATACAACTATAAATGTTGTATATAAAGAAGTATTTGACAATTTATGAAACATGACCATGCATTGTAATTTATGAAATCATTGTTTTATTATTAGCATTTAGCAATAATTTGTTTCGTTTTTGTATTATACAAATACAGATATTTAAATTTTATGACTAATTTAACAATATATATCCTAACAAACTTAACAAAACTATGTTTTTTTTATGTCATATAAATAACTAACAACTATTAAAAATTATGGAATATAAGTAAAATTTATGTTTCCGTATTTATAATTATCCAACCCGTGTTAACCTAGTGGATATATATATATATATATATATATATATATATATATATATATATATATATATGTATGTATGTATGTATGTATGTATGTATGTATGTATGTATGTATGTATGTATATATACATATATATATATATACATATATATGTATATACATATATATATATATATATATATATATATATATATATATGTATGTATGTATGTATGTATGTATGTATGTATGTATGTATGTATGTATGTATGTATGTATGTATGTATGTATGTATGTATGTATGTATGTATGTATGTATATATGTATGTATGTATGTATGTATATATATATATATATATATATATATATATATATATATATATATATATATATATATATATATATATATATATATATATATATATATATATATATATATATATATATATATATATATATATACTAGCGGCATACCCGCGCGATGCGGCGGTGGCGAATAGTTTCATTCGGCATATCCACAAGCTCACGATGCACGATACTGCGGAGACGACAGTTCGTTTCGATGTATAGTTTTCCAGAGGTGGTTAGTTCATTTGAAGATTATTTGTGTTTCGAGAAATATATCATGTTCAAATAACATACATACATAAATATAAGTTCTGATTAAATATTTTATTATACATGTTATTTAAGTTTTTCTTATAACTTATGAATACGATAGTTTGAAAAAAAATTCTCTTTTAATAATTGATTATTATAATTACTGTAATAAACATATATTATCATTACCATATTAATCGTATATTATAGCAAGATAAGTAAACCTAAATTTATAGATTTAAATAGTTGGAAAAGTTAAATTAGATAATATATATTTATAAACCTGGATACAACGTTGAGAGTTATGTAAACTCATATATTATATGTAGATTTAAATAGTTCGAAAAGTTAATTTAGATTTATTGTAATACTTATTAGTTACAGGGCCATATATGTAATTTGCCTATATGAAGACTTAACCTAACCCTAATAGACATTTAAACACCTCCTAACATAATATGTCTTCCTCAGCCAACATATCATCTATGCCACACCTTATCTGCCTCCTTTCACCTTCCATAACCGATATTTCGTTCACCTGGTACTGCCTCTTTCACCTTGGACTCATATATCCGGACCACAAGCTACCAACACGATCTCCGACCATGCTCCGTTCAACACCTCCGGCCAGCATCACAGTCGACAACAACATAAAAAGGGAACTCCCATCATATTAACTTGTTGGTTTATGGATAATGTATACTCGGGGTAGATGATCTATCACACGTAGTAAGTATACAATTATATTAAAATTAAACCATAAAATAAAGATAATATATATTGTACACGTTTTTCATATTTTGAAGAAATGGAAAGACTCTAGTCTCTAAACGGCGGGATTTTAAAAAATTCAAAACGGTTTGATTTTCAAAAGAGCAAAACGATGGTTAAACTGTTTACACATAATAATACAATTTAATTCTTATGAAAAATTCAAAATGCTGGAATTTTTAATCTTTTTTCCATTCCAACGCAAGAACATCTTAATCAATACGATTTTTTTAAAAACTTTTTGATAAACTCAAAAGGACTTCACCGATTCTTTTTAAAATCAAACTACTAATTAGAATAACTAAATAACCACTAAACATTCCTCTTAGACAACGAATATTCAGTCAGGTGTCAAATAAAATGTAGAGAAGTTAGGATCAGTAAACTCCGAAAAAGCTTATCATACAATATGAATAAACAAATTATGTAGCTACCACACAATGTCTCGCCACAAACAAACTCATATTGATTAAAAAAACAAAAAATATGTATACAGTTTCCATTAAAAAATCCAGATCTACACATTATGAAAGGTTACGATTATAAAAACAAATCCCCAAAATCAACCTCAACCTCATATAGAGTAATAAATTAAGAACTAAAAATGATATCCTTTTAGAGACCGGTACCCTTCATCAATATACTAAAGATTTCTTTGAGTCATTTTGTCAAACACTTGGGGTGCATCTTTTATAAACCTGTAAAAATACCGTAAACCATAATTTAGTCAAAACCATTAGAAGGTAGGGAAGAAATCGGAAACCAAAATATAAACATATATAACCAAAGATAAACACAACCATCCAATATTCAATTATTAAAAAATGGCATACAACATATCAAGCTCCACATCTAATTCTACGCAAGCTATGTTCTTAAAAAACACAAATCAATAGAAAACACAAAGCTGTGTTGAAAAAGGTAGGGGCGGTGGTAGCTGGTGATGTAAACAGACCTGCCATCATAGCACACAGATCTAGTGATGGTTATATATGTTTTTCGAGAGACAGATGTGAAGATGGAAATATACATGAAAGTGAGAGGGCAGAGCTATATTTTTTCTTACCTAGATCTGTAAGTGGTCTTTGCAGTGCTCACAATGGTCTCTGCATATCTGGTGGTTCAACTATGGCAGCGTCTGTTGGTTCACCAACGGTAGCGTCAGGCAGTCAACGGCTGTTCAAATCCTTGTTCAGCGATCTAATCCCCGGTTCAACGATTGGACCCATAGGCAGCGCTTGGAGGTTGATGGATGGTGTGAATGCATCTCTTCAAATTTGACAAATCAACTTCTAACAATTATGGCTGCATTTCTTCGACAATATACAAACTCAAGCTTAGAATTTTTTGTGGTTGTTCATATTTGTTTTTCAACAATTGCAACCATGCTTTTTCCTTGATTCACACTTGAAGAAATCCCTATATAAAGGAGTAGAAATCAGCACATTAAAACCACACCAAAACCAAACACATCTCACAAAAACCATCAAATTTCCTCTCTTGTAAATACATAAGAGTTTTAAACTCTTTGTATTTTTATATTTCTCCAAATATTTTGTAAACACCGCGAAATATAGTGAATTGGTTCTCGGCTTCCTCCGCCCGTGGTTTTTCCCGATTTGGGTTTTCCACGTAAATCCTCGTGTCTCTATTTTATTTACTTCATTCGTATTTTCGTTGTGATTATTACCGTTTGATAATTTTGATCCCATTCCGCATTGAGCTAATATTGTGTAAAGTCAATTCGGATCCGTCGTATTTTACAACAATTGGTATCAGAGCGTCCAGGTTTTGATATTAGCTTGTTGGGATCATTGTATCAAGTAATAAATCATGTCTTCGGTGAAATACGATATTCCGCTGCTGGATCGGAATACCCGATTTCCGCTATAGCAAGTAAAGATGAGAGATATTCTCATTCAGATGGATTTACACAAGGCGCTCTTGGGCTTCGAAAGGATGCCCAATACATGGACCGAAGAAGAAAAGGAGATGAAAGATCTGAAGGCTTTATCTCAAATTCGTTTGCACTTGTCAAACGATGTTTTACAAGATGTTCTAAAAGAAACGTCGGCGGCTGCTTTGTGGCTGAAGTTGGAGCAGTTATTGATGACAAAGAGCTTACCGAACAAGTTGCATCTAAAGCAACGGTTGTTCAGTCTCAAGATGATTGAAGGAGGCTCGCTAGCTGAACATTTGTCCACATTCAAAGAGTTAATAAATAACTTGGAGAATATGGATGTTCAGTATGAAGATGAAGACTTAGCTTTATTTTTGCTGTCATTGTTGCCCGAATCCTACAACCATTTTCGTGATACGATCATCTACAGCCGTGACACTCTTGTTTTAGATGAAGTCTTTACAGCTTTGGATTCTAAAGAGAAGATGAAGCATATTACCGGTGGTGGTTCATGTGATGCTAAAGCCGATGGTTTGAATGCCAGAGGAAGAACAACAGAGAGGAGTAAAACTTCTCAATCTTCCAACAGAACCAGATCTAAGTCAAAAGGCAAACGAAAGTTTTGCAACTATTGTCACAAGAAGGGACATGTGCTTGAAGAATGTTTCAAGTTGAAGAATAAAGAAAAAGAGAAGGCGGCAGCAAATGGTAAACAAGCTAGCACTTCGGGTGAAGCCGATGTAGCTGAGGTCGAATGTATTGGAGAACTCTTAACAGTTTATTCAGATAAACTCGATTCCACTGGTGATTGGATACTCGACTCTGGTTTTACTTTTCATATGTGTCACAACAAAAGTTGGTTTTACACATTTGAAAAGGTTAACCTGGGCTATGTGTTGATGGGTAACAATACTACATGTCCAGTTCTTGGATATGGTTCAGTCAGAATCCGTATGTTTGATGGCGTTATCCGAACCATTGGGGATATTAGATATGTCCCTGACCTCAGAAGAAACTTGTTATCTCTCAGTTCCTTTGATAAAAAAGGATACGAGTTTGCCGGTAAAGGTGGAGTTCTCAGGGTGTTCAAAGATGGTTCCGACAAATTGAGAGCCAGTCGAAAAACCTCAGATCTCTACTTTCTTGACGGGCAAACAATTTCGAGTGATGCTGCTTTTGTTTCAAAGTCTCTTTCTGATCCAGATCAGTCCCGTCTTTGGCACCTTCGACTTGGCCATATGAGTTTTCAAGGCATGTCAGAATTGAGTCGAAGAGGTTTACTTGGTCAACAAAAGATTGTTGATTTGGAGTTCTGTGAAGACTGTGTATATGGCAAGGCAAAACGAGTGAGGTTTGCAAGTGGTATCCATACAACGAAAGGACCACTCGACTAAGTCCACTGGGATTTGTGGGGACCAGCTCGAGTTGCTTCTAAAGGTGGAGCTAACTATATGCTCACTATCATTGACGATTTCTCCAGGAAGGTGTGGTGTTTCTTCTTAAAACATAAGGGAGACGTTTTCTCTACCTTTAGAGACTGGAAAGTTCAGGTTGAAAAGCAATCAGGATTGGTAGTAAAGTATCTTCGTACGGATAATGGACTAGAGTTTTGCTCAGAAGAGTTTAATGCATATTGCCGAAAGGAAGGCATTACTCGACATCGCACGGTAGTCCATACGCCTCAACAAAATGGTGTAGCCGAAAGGATGAATCGCATCATTATGGAGAAGGTCAGATGTATGCTTTCAAATTCCAAATTGCCAAAGTCCTTTTGGGCAGAGGCTGCTTCTACTGCTTGCTATGTTATCAACCGATCACCGTCATGAGCAATCGAAAAGAAAACTCCATATGAGTTATGGTCCGGGAAACCTGCCGATTATACACATCTGAAACCTTTTGGATGTCCAGCTTATGCACGAGTTAACAATGGGAAGTTAGAACCGAGAGCACTTAAATGTGTCTTTCTTGGTTATAATCCAGGAGTTAAAGGTTACAAGTTATGGAGCAATGATCTAAATAAAATCATCGTCTCAATAAATGTTACTTTTGACGAGTCTGCTATGATTCATCAAACTTCCGACTCTACAGAAGATACAGTCGCATCATCAAAAGCAAATGAAGAGAAAGCTCCAATGGAGGTGGAGTTTCCTACTTCACCTGTCACCATTCCGAGTTCAGTTGAGCAACAAGAGTCTTCCTGGCCAAATGAGCATATCGTTGTTGAAGAAACAACAAGTTCACAACCACAAGCTACTACTCGAAGCATTGCAAGAGATAGACCGAGAAGACAAATTGTTCCTCCAAAGAGGTATGCTGAAGCTAAACTTGTTGCTTACGCTTTTATTGTTGCTAATGATATTGAGTCGGAAATGGAGCCTCTAAATTATGATGAGGCTATCAAATCTAAAGACTCAAGTGATTGGATGATTGCTATGCATAATGAGATGGAATCCTTGCAAAGAAATGGTACTTGGGATTTAGTTCCTATTCCAAAAGGGAAAAGGCCAGTTAAATGCAAGTGGGTCTACAAGCTCAAAGAACCTATTAACCCGAATGAGAAACCAAGATATAAAGCTCGGTTGGTAGCTAAAGGTTACAGTCAAATTCCAGGCGTTGACTATACTGACATCTATTCCCCAGTAGTCAAACATACTTCTATTCGTGCATTGTTGGGGTTAGTTGCTTCAAATGATTATGAGCTGGAGCAACTAGATGTTACTACAGCTTTCCTAAATGGTGAGCTTGAGGAAGAGATTTTCATGCAACAACCTGAAGGTTTTGTAGTTCCTGGCAAGGAGGACTACGTATGTAAATTGAAGAAATCTCTTTATGGCCTCAAGCAGTCTCCTAGACAATGGTACAAGAGGTTCGATTCTTTCATGATCAGTCACAAATTCAGCAGGTGCACCTATGATAGCTGCGTTTATTTCAAGAAAGGTGACGATGGTTCAAAGATCTACTTACTCTTGTGCGTGGATGACATGTTGATTGCAGCGAAAGATATGAAGGAGATTCAGAAGTTGAAAGACCAGTTGAAAGCTGATTTTGAAATGAATTACTTAGGAGCTGCCAAGAAAATTTTAGGCATGGAAATTGTTCGTGACAGGAAGTCTAGGATCTTGCATCTTTCTCAAAAGGGTTACATTGAGAAAGTCCTACGACGCTTTAATATGCATGAAGCAAAGCCTGTCAACACACCTTTTGCAGCTCATTTCAAGTTATCATCCGCTTTAAGTCCTACTACTGATACTGATATGGCGTACATGGCACGTGTTCCATACTCTAGTGCTGTTGGATCTTTGATGTATGCTATGATCTGTACACGCCCTGATTTGGCTTATGCAGTTAGCATGGTTAGTAGATATATGGCGAACCCGGGGAGAGAAAACTGGAAGGCAGTACAGTGGATCTTACGTTATCTACGCGGTACGTCTTCTATGTGTCTATGCTATGGACAATATAATACTGGGGTGGTTGGATATGTTGATTTAGATTTTGGCAAAGACTTGGATAAACGAAGATCCATTACATGGTATGCGTTTGCACTGAACGGTTGTGCTATTAGTTGGAAAGCCCAGTTACAGTCTACAGTTGCACTGTCTTCTACAGAGGCAGAGTATATGGCGATTACAGAAGCAGTTAAGGAAGATATTTGGTTGAAGGGATTATTTAGAGAACTCGATGATAGAATAAAGGTTACCACAGTATTTTGTGATAATCAAAGTGCTATCTTCTTGAGTAAAGATCAGATGTTTCATGACCGTACAAAGCACATTGATATTCGTTATCATTTTGTGCGTGATATCATTGAAAAAGGTGATTGTGTCATAGAAAAGATCGATACAGATTATAATCCCGCTGATGTGTTCACTAAGAGTCTTCCAATATCCAAGTTCAAACTGTGTTTGGACTTAATGGGTATATCTGATCGCAGTTGAGCCTGATTAGGCTCGTGGTGGAGGAAGTATTTCATTTTTCAGGATCAATTTTTCTCTATATGGTAATTGCAGTTTCTTATGGAGTTTTGAAGTTTGATAAGTGGTTTTATGATGGTTAAACATGTTACAGAATCAGTCGGTTACTTGCTCAATTTTGAAGTCAAGGTGGAGATTGTGAATGCATGCATGTCTTCAAATTTGACAAATCAACTTCAACAATTATGGCTGCATTTCTTCGACAATATACAAACTCAAGCTTAGAATTTTTTGTGGTTGTTCATATTTGTTTTTCAACAATTGCAACCATGCTTTTTCCTTGATTCACACTTGAAGAAATCCCTATATAAAGGAGTAGAAATCAGCACATTAAAACCACACCAAAACCAAACACATCTCACAAAAACCATCAAATTTCCTATCTTGTAAATACATAAGAGTTTTAAACTCTTTGTATTTTTATATTTCTCCAAACATTTTGTAAACACCGCGAAATATAGTGAATTGGTTCTCGGCTTCCTCCGCCCGTGGTTTTTCCCGATTTGGGTTTTCCACGTAAATCCTCGTGTCTCTATTTTATTTACTTCATTCGTATTTTCGTTGTGATTATTACCGTTTGATAATTTTGATCCCATTCCGCATTGAGCTAATATTGTCTAAAGTCAATTCGGATCCGTCGTATTTTACAACAGATGGAAGGATTCTTGGCAGTGTTTGGTTTCTTCAATTTGATGAGATGAGGGTTGTTCGAGAAATTGTTTTACTAATGGCGCCAGATTAGGTTTGAGAGAGCGGCTATCTAGGTTTTGAGAGAGAGAGAGAGAGAGAGAGAGAGAGAGAGAGAGAGAGAGAGAGAGAGAGAGAGAGAGAGAGAGAGAGAGAGAGACGGATCGAGTATCATAGAGAATGGGTTTGAGATGCTATATATATCCACAGGCTAGGCAATGCTATGCAATTCAAAATTTCAATCTCAAAAGCGGGATGTAAATGCCCGGTAATTGTTGTCAATTCAAATTTTAAACAGATTAGAATTACCCCCAAAATTGTTTAAGCTTCAAACATTTGTACCTCTTAATTTTAAGATATTGATGCAATAAAAACTTGTACATATTATATATGTATTATAGTGTATATATATATATATATATATATATATATATATATATATATATATATATATATATATATATATATATATATATATATATATATATATATATATATATTTCTATACTATACTATAAACCATATATAATTTACAAGTATCTTAATGCACAAAAGTCTTAAAATCTTAAAAATGTACAAGTTATAATTGCATGTTAAAAAATCACGTGAGTTACACGGATCATCATCTTACCCGGCATTTCAATTTTTGAATTCAAAAATTGAACCAAAAAGTCATCCATATCTCCATTAAACACGGATCAATCATCATATAGATGAGGCGACCCCTCCTTTATTCCCACACTAGGTTAATAACCCGTCTATTATACGGGTTGGTGAAAAAAATAGTAAAAATAAAAAGCTCGATCCCAATCTATAAGAATAATTACTTAATGTTAAATTGTAAAACAAAATATATTTAAATCGTAATTTGACATTTTACAACTAAATAATACATTTATCTTATTTGAAAAATAACAATACATATACTGTTTGAAAAATAGCAATTTGACACATATAATCAAATTGCTTTGATTATATGTACAACATATGTACACGTATCATGTAAAACTTCCTACGATTGAGGTGGGAACTCTTCGATTGGATTCTTTAGATAGGCTACTCTAATTTCGAACTTGTTAATTCCATAAAAGGATTTAAATTGAATTTACAATAATTAACTTTTAGATTTTATGTCAAAGTAAAAATATAATTTAACGGAAAGTGTGATCTTAATCAAATAATGTGCCAAAATATAATACGGTTTTTAAAAGAAATTAATTGAACAACGAATTTAAAAAAGGTGATATTATATGACTTTGAAATTTATTAGCGTACAAATATTTATGTGATTGCATTTATGAAAAAAAAAATTAATAGTAATAGTAGTCATAATGTTGATTTGGATCCATATTCGGACACTCCCTTAACGTTTTCTTTTATTCTAAACCCAATTTTAAATAAATTTGTACAATATCATATTAATATTAATATGTGTCATGATAACTGAATTTTTTAATGTCCCAATTCTCTGCTGATGGCCCTGATCAATCGGGTAATTGTAACGCCAAGACACTCCTTATATGTAAATAAAATAAAAAGGGTAAATTGGTCATTTTACCTTAGAATGGTAATTTTGTCTTTTTGACAGAAAAGGATTTGATTTGTAATAATATTTTGAGTTTTGGACTTAAAATGTTATAAAAACTGGTTTTTATCATAAAATGTGGTAGATGTGGTCAAAGTTCAAGAATTAGAACTCCAGGGACTAAATTGCAAATTCTGGAAGTATAAATAGTGGAAAAGCTCTCTCACATGTGCAGAAAATCTAGAAGCCACGGGAGAGGGTTTTCTCTGTACGGATTCAGCAGAACTTGGAGATTTCTTGAAGGTTTGAGCTTGGATTCCGATTCTAGGCTTTAAATTGAAGATTTGTAAGCAGTGGAGGTTAGTATGTCAAGTTCTAACCTAGTTTGTTCTTGGTGGGTTTTGTGGGTAAACTGAAATCTGTAATTTCAGTATAATCCATGAAGTTTGTATATGATTTCTGGGTTCAAACATGTTCATATGATAAGAACATGTATTTAGAGTAACCGATTTTGATAGTTTTGTTGATTTTAAAGTTTTGGGGTTTTTGGACTAAGAACCCTAATTTATGCAATTGATTGATTGAGTTGATTTCAAGGAGTTAAAACCTGGTATAAATGGAAGGTTTTAGTCTTGAAATAAACCCAAAATGATTAAGAACTGGAATAAGGACTTAATATGCAAAAACAGGACGCTATAGTGCAAAATCGGGACTGAACTGGAGCTGCCCAGCAAGTGCACGAGTCGTGCACTATATGCACGAGTCGTGCATGTCCTGCAAAACCAAAGTATGATGCTATTTTAGCTACACACGAGTCGTGCTCTTATAGAGCAATAATTTGCACGAGTCGTGCATCCATTCAGGGGATTTTAAAGTTTGAATTCGATGCTAGACATGTCCAAATGACCTCAAACTTCAACTACAAGTCCATGATGGTTTGAAAAGTCTTGGAAAAATATTAAATTGAGAATACGACTCTCCGGAGGCACTGTAGAACAATACGTATGCCTCGGGGAAGTGTATAACTCATGGAAAGATGGTAAATGGAAAGTTTAGCATCCAGACATTGTTTATAATGTTATAATATTGAACTCTTATGCATTAGAGTCAATTAAAATGATTGTTAACCTATAATCATTGTGAAAATGAATGAAATTATAGGTACGGGACAAGATCTTGCGGAATACATTGAAAGGCAAGAAACAATTAAAGCTAGTGGTAGCAAGCATTCAGGTGAGTAATCTTAACTATATCTAGTATGATATATGATGATTGCAATGACACTACTTGAAGTAGTTGAATACAAGACAAGGGTAGAATACCCAAACGATATGCGGATATAATATTGGATTGAAAATCCAAATGGTGCGGCCTATATGGCTATGATTTATGGTGCGGTCTTAGGACCATGATTTTGGGTTATTGAACCTAAACTGGTGCGACCTTCGGGCTATGATATAAACAATGAAACTGTTGGTGCGGCCTTAGGGCTATGATTTGTTTAACTAAAATGTTTTGGTGCGGCCTATATGGCTATGATATATGGTGCGGTCAGTGATGACTATGATATATGGGACAGAAACTGTTTAAGAGTTTAATTGTTATTATACTCTTGTATATGTGAAATGTTATTTGCTGATTACTCATTGGGCTTTATAGCTCACAGTTTTATTTGATATGTCCCTGCAGGTGAGCGTGATCCCGCTAAGGGAAAAGATAAAGTCCGTGACTAAGGACTTAGGATGGTGAAGTGACAACCCGGCTTAATGGATGTATAATATCTTTATATATTGTAATCCTTGATACACTTGTACCTGTTTATGTTGACAAATACCCTTTGGATAATGTTTTATTGTAAAATATATGGTTTGAAAAATAAAAATTTTTACGGGGTGTTTTGTTAAATAAGTCGGGTGTTTCAAGTTGGTATCAGAGCTGTGGTTTAAGTGAACTAGGTGTCTTTAGAATAGATTCCTGGACTTAAACCTTGAGAGAAAGTGGACAAATGGACTGTTAGACATATATAAGTTTGATATTATATATGTAATCTAACTGTTTGCTAAATTTTTGAAGTATGAGAAATACAAGAAGTAATCCCACGGGTGCAAACTCGGGCATGGACCATAAAGGAGTGGACCAGCCCGATCACATGGTTCAGTCGGGCGAAGAACAAGGGAACCAGTAGTGGAACCAGTGAGGGAAAATCCACCGGATATACGGGCTATTGTGGCTGATGTTGTTAGGGAACTTATGCCTACCCTAATGAACAACCCAAACCCGAGTGAAGTGGCTGCAAAAAGCATCCATGATAAGTAACCAGAAGATGAAAGTCACGGGGAAAGCCATGCCCGTTTAGAAAAAGATAAACAGGGCGGGGAAGCTTCTACAAAGAAAGTTGGATGCACTTAAAAAGCTTTCCTTGGTTGTAAGCCAAAAGAATTTTCAAGGACAGATAATCCAGTCCAGGCAATGGAGTGGACAATGCATATTGAGAAGGTGTTTCGGGTCAGCAAATGTGCTGATGAAGACAAGGTAGAATTTGCCACAAATCAACTCACAAGCAGTGCATTACATTGGTGGCAGATTTACTACAAGTCATTGGGTACTGATTCAACCCTATCGATACCTTGGGAACAATTCAAGACCAAATTCAATGAGGAGTATTGTTCAGAGGTAGCCATAAAGAAGTTGGAGGACGAATTTCTGCACATGGAACAAGGTTCCCAATCTGTCCAAGAATACACTTTGAGCTTTCTAGAGAAATCAAGATTTGTGGAACACCATGTCAATACTGAAAAGATGAAGATTGATAAGTATGTTTGGGGGTTGACGACTTGAATCAGAGAAATTGTGCAACTATTGAAACTGTCTACGTTCCGACAAGTGGTGGATAGGGCCACTGAACGGGAGACAGAATTGAAACGACAAGAGGATGAAAAGAAAGCTATTGAAACTAAAAGAAAGGCGGAAGATCAAGGTTGGACGCCTCAGAAAAAGTCGCAGCAAACTGGGTCTAAGGGTAAAGGTCAGAAAGACGAAGGAAAGTGGTGCGAAAAGTGCAAAAAAAGGCACTCTGGGAGTTGCCGGGTTAACACTACATCTGCAAATTGTCGAAATTGTGGAAAACCGGGGCATGATGCTAGTAACTGTCGGGCGGAGCGTAGGTGTTTCCAATGCGGAGCTACGGATCATATTCGCCTGAACTGTCCCGAGTTGAAATCTGGAGCATTCAGTGATAGATCCAGAATTGATCAGGGAGGAAAGAAAGAGGAGGTGAAGAACCGAGGAAGACCGGTAGCCTCGCGAGCCTTTCAAATGACCGTTGAGGAAGCTCGTGAAAAGACAGATGGGGTTACAGGTATCTTCACTCTCAACTCCATACTTGTATATGTTATATTTGATCCAGGGGCTACACATTGTTTTGTATCGGAGTCTTTGATGCCTCGCTTGAATGCACCATTAACCCCAATGGATGAAAGCTTGGAAGTGGCTATAGCGGATGGCAGATATGTTTGGGTTTCCGAACACCTGGAAGGTTGTCAGCTTAAAATCTACGGGACCACTTTCCCTATAGATTTGAAGCCGATGACTACCAATGAATTTGGTGTAATTGTGGGTATGGATTGGTTGGCAACAAATTATGCTAACATGGATTGTAGAAATAAAAGCATCATAGTATTATCACCGGATGGGGAATGGATGAAGATTCAGGGTTAACGACCTCGGTTGAGAATGCCGGTTATTTCCTTTGCTCAAGCTCGAAGCTGCATTAGTAAAGGAGGAATGTCTTATCTGGCCTATGTAACAGTAGCTAAGCCAATAAAGGTGGGGGTAGCGAATGTAAACGTGGTAAACGAATTCCCAGATGTGTTTCCAGATGAACTTCCAGGGTTACCACCAGATCGACAGGTAGAGTTCACGATTGAACTGGTTCCGGGAGCTGCTCCAGTTGCCCGAGCTCCATATCGTTTAGCACCTTCAGAGATGGTGGAACTGCGAAAGCAACTGGAAGAACTGTTAGATAGGGGTTTCATCAGACCGAGTACATCGCCTTGGGGAGCCCCTATCCTGTTTGTTAAGAAGAAAGACGGGTCGATGCGTATGTGTATTGATTATCGGGAATTAAACAAGATCACAGTGAAGAACAAATATCCGCTACCAAGAATAGATGACCTGTTTGATCAGTTACAGGAGCATCTTATTTTTCCAAAATCGACCTGAGGTCGGGTTACCATCAGTTAAAGATATGAGAATCTGACGTTCCGAAGACAGCTTTTCGCACACGATACGGTCATTATGAGTTTTTGGTGATGCCTTTCGGGTTAACCAATGCTCCGACTGTATTCATGGATCTCATGAACCAGGTGTGTCGTCCGTTCCTTGATACTTCGGTGATAGTATTTATAGATGATATCCTGGTGTATTCGCGAAGCCAAGCCGAGCATGAAGTGCACCTTCGACAAATGTTGGAGTTGCTTCGTCAAGAAAAACTGTATGCAAAATTCTCCAAGTGTGAATTTTGGCTAAGAGAAGTTCAATTTCTTGGCCATGTAATTAATGCTGAAGGGGTGAAGGTTGATCCAGCAAAAATTGAAGTCGTGATGAAGTGGGAACCTCCTCGAAGTCCAACTGAAGTACGAAGTTGAAGGGTTTCTATGCAATCAATGAACACAAAATAACCTAAGGTTCACATGCAACCCTAATATTGATCTATGTTTTCTTCTATGAAGATTAGAACTAAGAGCCTAAAGGATACAATTCAATTCTAAAGAAGAATTAAGAAAACCAACCTTTGATCTTATGATCCTTTTAAGCAGCAGCAAAAGTATCCTGCCTCAGATGAAAGTCACACCCAAGGGATGGAAGAATCAGTCCAGCAGAGTGAATCCAGAGAGAAGAAGATGGCGTGAATATGAGGTGCCAGGAGGTTCCTTTTATAGCCTCCAAGGGTTACACCTGAAACCCTAAGGAGCCTCCAACTGGACAAGGTTTTTGACCACTTGGACCAGGCTTACCAAAACCCTAATTAGGGTTTCGCCAAACCCTTGGAGGAGCCTCCAGGGTGGCGCCACTTTTGGTCCCTGGTTTTCCTGGCCAGTTATTCAACTATTGAATAAATGCCAAACCAGTCCCTGCACCTTTTAATTAATTAATTTAATCTCCAAATTAAATCCAATTAATTCTAGATTAAATCTCAATTAATTAATATAGTTTCTAATTAATATATTAGCACTTAAATATATTAATAAACCATATATATATTTTCTATTGATTTATTATTCAATTAATAAATCAACCATTCTCTCTACTGAACTATCTTCCCCCCCCCCCCCCCCATGAGGGCAACCCAAATGGACTTTGCTTTTAATCATAAGATAAAAGGTACAATTACAAGTCATGGCTTAGACACCTAATCCAACAGTCTCCCACTTGGATAAGTCTATGACTTTAATTGTCTGAACTCTGACCCAGTCAGTTCTGTCCAAAGATAAGTGATCTGATGATCCTCCGTCCAACAGGATATTTTCAGACTCAAGACATGGACTAACATCAATCTTGGTCTGACACTCTGTTCCTCGATTTCTGATTTGCATATGACTTTAGAGACTACTAATTGAACACATCAATCAAGTCCCGGTTGGCCAACACTTTCAGTCAACTTCTAAATCATCGAGAGGCCTACAGATATCTGTTTCCCATCGGGTCATGGGACGGATAAGTTTCGACTCATATGTCCATAACTTTTGCGGGTCCAAATACATACAACAATGCGTTTTATAGCACCGAGTTACTGGCGCGGTTTCGTATTGTCAATAAGTACTTGTATCACAAATAACAGATCATATCTCTTCACTTAAAGATTACAAGATATTATCGTCTTAACATTGCTCGTGATATAATCCATGAAGCAATCTGTTAAGCGCGGGTTTATCCAATACTCAAATCTCTATTTCTAAGTACTCATGAACGTTGCAGCAGTCTTACTGCAATGTCTAACTCTTTAGACAGTCTGCAACCATTTCATGACAGTCTTAATTCATACTTACTTCCTAACAGTATGATCGACTGTGGAGTTTTAAATAATCCAATTATTAAGGAAGTTAAACATGCAAATATAGAAACATAGAAATAAACAATTGACAAAGGCAGTAACAATACTCATTTATAAATCTCTATTATAAAATCACCGAGTCAATTACATTTATACTGTTACAAGTTTCTAATCTATCTAATTACTAAAACTAACATCATCCTTCAATCCAATGCTTCGAGCATGTTGATTGTGCTTAATCCTATTCAGAGCCTTAGTCAAAGGATCTGCAGGATTGTCCTCGGATGATACTCGCTTAACTAGTAAGTGCCCTTCTTCTATCTGATGTCGAATGTAGTGATACTTTCTTTCGATATGCCTGGACTTTCCATGGTCTCGCGGTTCCTTTGCCAAGGCGACCGCTCCTTCATTATCGCAAAAAAGTTCCACCGGCTCCTGAATGCTCGGGACAACTCCAAGATCCCCGATGAAATTCTTCAGCCAAGCCGCCTCCTTAGACGCTTCACTTGCTGCGATGTACTCTGATTCGCACGTTGAATCAGCCACCGTTTCCTGCTTGGAACTTTTCCAAGTGACCGCTCCACCGTTCAAAAGAAATACACAGCCCGACTGGGACCGTCCACTGTCCCTATCTGTCTGGAAACTGGCATCTGTATATCCACTCACTTTTAACTCATCACTGCCACCAAGGACTAATACCATATTCTTTGTCCTTCGCAGATATTTGAGTATGTTTTTGACTGCAATCCAATGTGCTTTTCTAGGATTACCCTGGTACCGACTAACCAAGCTTGGTGCATAGGATACGTCGGGACGAGTACATGTCATAGCATACATGATCGACCCTACAGCCGGAGCATAAGGTACTCGACTCATTTCAGCTATTTCCTGATCGGTACTCAGACTTTGAGTCTTACTCAATTTTACACCACTTAGGATTGGTAGCTCTCCCTTTTTGGAACTTTCCATGTTAAACCTCTTTAACACCTTTTCCAAATATGTACACTGGCTTAGGCCTATCAATTTCCTCTTTCTATCTCTAAGTATTCTTATCCCGAGAATATAAGCAGCTTCCCCTAGGTCTTTCATGGCGAAACACTTCCCGAGCCAAGCCTTAACATTCTGCAAGGTCGGAATGTCGTTTCCCATGAGCAGTATGTCATCAACATACAGCACCAGGAAAGTGACTATACACCCACTAGCCTTGACATATATACAGGACTCATCTTCACTCCTGGAGAAGCCAAACTCTTTGACTTTCTCATGGAAGCAAAGATTCCAACTGCGAGATGCTTGCTTCAACCCGTAGATTGATCTTTCAAGCTTACATACTTTATCAGGGTGCTTAGTGTCTACAAAACCCTCTGGCTGACTCATGTAAACATCTTCAGTCAGTTTCCCGTTAAGGAAAGCGGTTTTGACATCCATCCGCCAGATTTCATAATCATGAAATACAGCTATGGCAAGCATTATCCTGATTGACTTAATCTTGGCTACTGGTGAGAAGGTTTCATCATAGTCAACCCCCGGGGTCTGAGTGAATCCCTTCGCAACCAGCTGAGCTTTATAAGTATGCACTTTTCCATCCATGTCAGTCTTCTTTTTGAAGATCCACTTGCATCCGACTGTCTTTCGACCCGGTACATTATCAACCAAGTTCCAAACTTGATTGTCATACATGGACTTTATCTCGCTGTCCATTGCCTCTTTCCATTTTGCAGACTCGGGGCCTGCCACTGCTTCACGGTAGCTAGCTGGCTCATCCAAATTAGTCAATGTACGATCACTGACTAACGTGTCTCCGTCCGAAGTAATATGGAAACCATAGAACTCGGGCGGTATGCTAACTCTACCTGAACGCCTTAGGGGCAACGAAATGTCAGTGGGTCCAACAGGAACTTCTTCCTCATGTTGGTTGCTAGTTTCTTCTAAGGTTGTTTCATCGGGCGTCTCCTGAATTTCTTCGAGATCGATCATACTCCCACTGTCCTCTTTGGATATGAGTTCTCTCTCTCTCGAAAGAACCCCCGTCTTGCTACAAAGACCACGTCCTCGCTTGGTCTGTAGAACAAGTATCCAAAAGACTGTTTTGGGTATCCGATGAAATAACACCTCTCACTTCTTTCTGCGAGCTTATCTGAAGTATCTCGTCTCACGAATGCTTCACAGCCACAGACTTTGATGTGTGCCAACGAGGGAACTTTCCCTGTCCACATTTCGTGCGGTGTTTTCGCAACCTTCTTGGTTGGGACAAGATTTAGGATATGGGCGGCAGTCTCTAAGGCATACCCCCAGAAATGGATTGGAAGTGAGGCTCGACTCATCATGGAACGAACCATGTTCAACAAGGTTCGGTTTCGTCTCTCTGCAACACCATTCACCTGAGGTGTTCTTGGAGGCGACAACTGTGAAACAATTCCACATTCCTTGAGGTAATCGAGAAACTCGATACTAAGATACTCACCGCCTCTGTCGGATCTAAGCATCTTTATCTTTCTGCCCAATTGATTTTCCGCTTCATTCTTAAACTCTTTGAACTTTTCAAAGGTATCCGACTTATTCTTGATTAAGTAGACATATCCATATCTACTAAAATCGTCGGTAAAGGTCACATAGAACCGCGTGCCATCTCTAGTGGTTGTTCTGAAGGGACCACACACATCAGTGTGTATGATATCCAACAGACCTTCACCTCTTTCAAAGGAACCTTTGAATGGTGATTTTGTCATCTTGCCAAGTAAGCAAGATTCGCATACATCATCTGACCCGAGGTCGAATGATTCCAACACTCCATCCTTTTGGAGTTGGGCGATGCGTTTCTTGTTTATATGGCCAAGGCGACAATGCCACAGACATGCCTTTTCTATACCGCTTGAAGCATCAATAGTTAACACATTTTTACCATAATTATCAACACACATAATAGATTCATAAACACCATCACAAGGCATAGCATTAAAAATAAAAACATCATTTTTGAAAACGGAAATTGAACCATTCAATTTATTAAACTCATAATAAAAGCCTTGTCTAAATAGTGCATGAAAAGAAATTATGTTCTTTGCCATATCTGGCGCATAGCAACAATTATGTAAATCTAATCTAACTCCACTGCTCAGCATCAGTCCATAAACACCAATCTTGGTAACAGGTGACGTTCGCCTATTGCCCATGACCAGGTTCAGTCTGCCATGCTCCAGTTCCCTACTTTCCTCTAGGCCCTGCAAATCAAAACAGATGTGAAAACCACATCCTGTATCAAGGACCCATGAACGGGAAAAAGATGAGTTATTAGATATAGAATACGTACCTGCCTGTGACGGTTTCACTTTACCGTCCTTGACATCCTGCAGATACGAAGGGCAGCTCCTCTTCCAATGACCCTTCTGCTTGCAGTAAAAGCAGTCGGCCTCTTTGGGGTTCCGAACATGTGGAATTCCGGAAGACTTACCTTTCGGGGCACTGCTAGATGACCCGACATGAGTCTTTTCCCTCCAGTTCTGCTTAGGAGGGCCTTTCCGTTTCTTTCCCTTTCCGGAGCCAATATCCAGGACAGGTGGGTTGACAGGGAGCACAACTTTTCCCTTCATCCCGTCCTCAGCCGTACGCAGCATGCGGTGTAACTCAGCTAGGTTTGCCTGGTTGTTGTTCAAATGATACGCCAGTGTGAACAGGTCATAAGAACTGGGTAAGGAGTTCAGCACTATGTCAACTGCTAAATCCTCATGGACCGGCATTTCCAGCTTTCTAAGCCTTTCCACGTAACCATGCATCCTCTGCACATGTGCACATATGGACTCGCCCTCTTTGGGCTTGCTGTTAGTGAAAGCTTTTACAACCTCACGCCTCTCGATGCGCTATTGCTTGCGGAACCTTTCCGCGAGCTCCTTGTGCATCTCGTAAGGCCAATAGTCCTCATAGATACGCTGCAGTTCAGGGTTCATAGTAGCGATCATGATGCAGGCCACTTTGGTTGCATCATCAGAGTTTTTAGTGTACGCAGCGATTTCCTCGGGAGTAGCGGTTTCAGTGTCCACATCAACAAGCTCGGTTTCTAGAACATACTCTTTATGTTCAAACCTTAGAGCCATTTTGATGTTGCGGATCCAGTCATTGTAGTTGGTGCCGTCCAACGTCACCTTTGAGCATAATGACAGAATCGAGGTGACACTACCGGGATTTGAGTGGGGAACGGAATGGTCAGAAGACATCTGAACAAGAAGAATGTAGTTTTAATTAGATAGAGTAATAATAATAATCCTCATATTCACCCAAGAATAAATACGAGGCTAGGATCCTACAATAACAATCTACAATACGGAAAAGGGATGCCGTAATCAGTATTGCAAACTTTACAAGGTAGGCGAATGACGATTCTGCCAATTCCACCGCGGAAACATAATCATATTATAATGGAATTCCTAGTTTCTTTGAGATTTACCGAACTGTTCGATAGCATGTTTTAATCTCGGGAATGCCCCGCTGTTTGTGACTGGGATACCGAGGATCACAAACCGGGTGTGAATAACCATGCAAATTGCTTGGTACTCTTGAAGTCAATTGTCATCTCTAATTAACGTGCCGGTAAACCACACACGCTCTGTTAATAATGACAAAATCAAGAAACCCATTGCGACTCTTTGTGGACCCCAGTTGGCGTGCCGGTAAACCACACACGCTCCACCAACGTTCCACAAAGTGCAATGTGCAATTTCATGGATTAGCACCAATTCACATTTTTAACCTAAAGTAACTAGATTGGGATTTGTTTTAGGGTTCTAGTACTTTCAATTATAGCATTATACTTTTAAGAGGCTTAGCGATTCTATCATACCCGTTCAGCTAACGACACTCGACTGACCAGGAGAGCGGTGGGTAAGAGTAGATACCCATTAGACTAACATTTTATAGTCAGTCGCCTTATACCCTCTTTATAGGACAGTTTTGTGAATGAGGCTTACTAGCGGTAGACTAACCAATTTTCTTATATGTATTAAATTAACTATTAGTCATAAATACATATAAGATATATTTTAATCTCATTAAAATATTTTGGAATTAATTTAATCTTAATTTTCGCAAATTATTACTAATTTTTGAAAAATTTTAATTAATTCCTAAAGCTGATTTAATTGGTCCTTTAATTAATCAATTAATTAAACTAATTAAATCCATGTTACAGATTACCAAATTAATCAAATTAATTAATCTATAAATGCCCCATGAATTTCGAAATACACATGCCAAGAATTAGGGTTCAAGTTATTTTAGTTGATTTAGTTACCAAAAATAACAACACATAATAAAGGCAAGCAAATCAAGCATTCAAGGGGGACCATTAGGGCATGGCGGCTAGGGTTAGGAAACCCTAGCCAAGCCGTCGACTTCAAGGCCTCCCAAGGGTGGATTTTCGCAAAAAAACACCAAGGCCAAGATCATGCAAGCAGTTCATAATCAAATCACAAGAAAACAAGCTAGCTCTGATACCACTGAAGGGTTTCTATGCAATCAATGAACACAAAATAACCTAAGGTTCACATGCAACCCTAATATTGATCTATGTTTTCTTCTATGAAGATTAGAACTAAGAGCCTAAAGGATACAATTCAATTCTAAAGAAGAATTAAGAAAACCAACCTTTGATCTTATGATCCTTTTAAGCAGCAGCAAAAGTATCCTGCCTCAGATGAAAGTCACACCCAAGGGATGGAAGAATCAGTCCAGCAGAGTGAATCCAGAGAGAAGAAGATGGCGTGAATATGAGGTGCCAGGAGGTTCCTTTTATAGCCTCCAAGGGTTACACCTGAAACCCTAAGGAGCCTCCAACTGGACAAGGCTTTTGACCACTTGGACCAGGCTTACCAAAACCCTAATTAGGGTTTCGCCAAACCCTTGGAGGAGCCTCCAGGGTGGCGCCACTTTTGGTCCCTGGTTTTCCTGGCCAGTTATTCAACTATTGAATAAATGCCAAACCAGTCCCTGCACCTTTTAATTAATTAATTTAATCTCCAAATTAAATCCAATTAATTCTAGATTAAATCTCAATTAATTAATATAGTTTCTAATTAATATATTAGCACTTAAATATATTAATAAACCATATATATATTTTCTATTGATTTATTATTCAATTAATAAATCAACTATTCTCTCTACTGAACTATATTCCCCCCCATGAGGGCAACCCAAATGGACTTTGCTTTTAATCATAAGATAAAAGGTACAATTACAAGTCATGGCTTAGACACCTAATCCAACAGAAGTTTCCTTGGTTTGGCAGGCTATTATAGAAGATTTGTTGAGAATTTTTCCTCGATAGCCGCCCCGTTAACCAAGTTAACCAAGAAAGGCGAAAAATTTGAATGGGTGGGAAAACAACAAGAAGCTTTCCAAAGTTTGAAACAAGCCTTATGTGAAGCACCGGTGTTAGCACTACCGCAAAGCGGAGAAGAATATGTGATCTACAGTGATGCTTTTAGAGTCGGCCTTGGATGTGCGTTAATGCAGAAAGGTCGGGTGATAGCTTATGCATCCCGCCAATTAAAAGAAGCAGAGAAGAAATATCTAGTTCATGATCTGGAATTAGCTGCGGTGATTCTAGCACTAAAGCTGTGGAGACACTACTTGTATGGTGTGAAATTTGTTGTCTATACGGACCACAAAAGTTTGAAGTACTTGTTCGATCAAAAAGAGCTTAACATGCGACAGCAAAGGTGGATGGATCTACTTAAAGACTTTGACTGTGAAATCATGTACCATCCTGGCAAGGCGAATGTGGTGGCAGATGCTCTAAGCCGGAAAGAAGCTCATTTGAAAGTTACATCCGCATGTATGGGTGTAGCAAGCCGGTTACCCGAACTGATTCGTTTGGCACAAGAAGAAGCGTGCAAGCCTAAACATGCAAAAAGCGAGCGAATGGTTGGGTATTTGAAGCATCTGGATGAAAATGGACAGAAATTGAAAACCTTTAGAGGTCGCGTATGGGTCCCAAAACAAGGAGAGGCGCGGAACTTGCTTCTAGAAGATGCACACTATAATCGAAATGCAGTTCATCCGGGCAGTACCAAGATGTATCGGACGCTAAAACCGTTGTATTGGTGGCCTAGAATGAAGAGGGATGTTGGAAGATACGTAGAAAAGTGTTTGACGTGTCTGCAAGTTAAGTCAAACCATCAAAAACCATACGGGGAAATCCAACCATTGCCGATTCCAGAGAAGAAGTGGGACCATATCACTATGGATTTTGTAACAAAGTTGCCGCGAACACCGCGAGGTCACGATGCGGTATGGGTAATTGTTGACCGATTGAAGAAATCGGCACAATTCATACCAATCAGCGAGAAGTTCAAGATTGCTAAGTTGGCGAAAATCTACATAGATGAAGTGATTTGCCGACATGGGTTACCAGTATCGATCGTGTCAGATCGAGATAGTAGATTTACTTCTCGGTTTTTGGCAAAGTCTTCAAGAGCAATTGGGTTCAAAAGTACTTATGAGTACTGCATACCACCCACAGACCGATGGCCAAAGTGAAAGAACAATCCAAACTTTGGAAGACATGCTGAGAACCTGCGTAATAGACTTTGGTGGAAACTGGGAAGATCATTTACCTCTGGTAGAATTCGCGTATAATAACAACTATCATTCCAGCATTCAGATGGCCCCGTATGAGGCATTGTATGGAGCACCGTGTCGAACTCTGACTTGCTGGACTGAAGTTGGGGAAAAGCCGTTGGTGGACCTGAAATTGTAGCACAAACTGAAGAAAAGATCAGACAAATCCGGGAAAACTTGAAAGTAGCTCAGAATCGACAGAAGCAGTACGCAGATAAACGAGTAAAACCGTTGGAATTCCAAGTGGGGGACATGGTAATGCTCAAGGTATCCCCTTGAAAAGGTTTAATTCGTTTTGGGAAGAAAGGGAAGTTGAGTCCTCGCTTCATTGGACCTTTCCGTATATCCCAAAGAGTTGGAGCTGTAGCGTATAGATTGGAGTTACCTGATGAACTTCATGGTATACATGACGTATTTCATGTGTCCCATTTGAGAAAAACTTTGTTTGACACGTCTCAACAAGTACCTCTTGCTGAAATTAAAGTAGATGACAAGTTGAGATACCCGGAACAACCCGAGAGGGTGTTAGACCGAAAGGTAAGACAGCTGCGAAACAAGAAAATCAGCATGGTCAAAGTACTTTGGCGACATCACAGAGGTTCCGACATGACGTGGGAGACCGAAAGCGAAATGAGGGAGAAATACCCTCAACTCTTTGCATGATTTCGGGGACGAAATCTTTTGAAGGAGGGGAGAATTTGTAACGCCAAGACACTCCTTATATGTAAATAAAATAAAAAGGGTAAATTGGTCATTTTACCTTAGAAGGGTAATTTGGTCTTTTTGACAGAAAAGGATTTGATTTGTAATAATATTTTGAGTTTTGGACTTAAAATGTTATAAAAACTGGTTTTTGTAATAAAATGTGGTAGATGTGGTCAAAGTTCAAGAATTAGAACTCCAGGGACTAAATTGCAAATTCTGGAAGTATAAATAGTGGAAAAGCTCTCCCACATGTGCAGAAAATCTAGAAGCCACGGGAGAGGGTTTTCTCTGTACGGATTCAGCAGGACTTGGAGATTTCTTGAAGGTTTGAGCTTGTATTCCGATTCTAGGCTTTAAATTGAAGATTTGTAAGCAGTGGAGGTTAGTATGTCAAGTTCTAACCTAGTTTGTTCTTGGTGGGTTTTGTGGGTAAACTGAAATCTGTAATTTCAGTGTAATCCATGAAGTTTGTATATGATTTCTAGGTTCAAACATGTTCATATGATAAGAACATGTATTTAGAGTAACCGATTTTGATAGTTTTGTTGATTTTGAAGTTTTGGGGTTTTTGGAACTAAGAACCCTAATTTCTGCAATTGATTGATTGAGTTGTTTCAAGGAGTTAAAACCTGGTATAAATGGAAGGTTTTAGTCTTGAAATAAACCTAAAATGATTAAGAACTGGAATAAGGACTTAATATGCAAAAACAGGACGCTATAGTGCAAAATCGGGACTGAACTGGAGCTGCCCAGCAAGTGCACGAGTCGTGCACTATATGCATGAGTCGTGCATGTCCTGCAAACCAAAGTATGATGCTATTTTAGCTACACATGAGTCGTGCTCTTATAGAGCAATAATTTGCACGAGTCGTGCATCCATTCAGGGAATTTTAAAGTTTGAATTCGATGCTAGACATGTCCAAATGACCTCAAACTTCAACTACAAGTCCATGATGGTTTGAAAAGTCTTGGAAAAATATTAAATTGAGAATACGACTCTCCGGGGGCACTGTAGAACAATACGTATGCCTCGGGGAAGTGTATAACTAATGGAAAGATGGTAAATGGAAAGTTTAGCATCCAGACATTGTTTATAATGTTATAATATTGAACTCTTATGCATTAGAGTCAATTAAAATGATTGTTAACCTATAATCATTGTGAAAATGAATGAAATTATAGGTACTGGACAAGATCTTGCGGAATACATTGAAAGGCAAGAAACAATTAAAGCTAGTGGTAGCAAGCATTCAGGTGAGTAATCTTAACTATATCTAGTATGATATATGATGATTGCAATGACACTACTTGAAGTAGTTGAATACAAGACAAGGGTAGAATACCCAAACGATATGCGGATATAATATTGGATTGAAAATCCAAATGGTGCGGCCTATATGGCTATGATTTATGGTGCGGTCTTAGGACCATGATTTTGGGTTATTGAACCTAAACTGGTGCGGCCTTCGGGCTATGATATAAACAATGAAACTGTTGGTGCGGCCTTAGGGCTATGATTTGTTTAACTAAAATGTTTTGGTGCAGCCTATATGGCTATGATATATGGTGCGGTCAGTGATTACTATGATATATGGGAAAGAAATTGTTTAAGAGTTTAATTGTTATTATACTCTTGTATATGTGAAATGTTATTTGCTGATTACTCATTGGGCTTTATAGCTCACAGTTTTATTTGATATGTCCCTGCAGGTGAGCGTGATCCCGCTAAAGGAAAAGATAAAGTCCGTGACTAAGGACTTAGGATGGTGAAGTGACAACCCGGCTTAATGGATGTATAATATCTTTATATATTGTAATCCTTGATACACTTGTACCTGTTTATGTTGACAAATACCCTTTGGATAATGTTTTATTGTAAAATATATGGTTTGAAAAATAAAAATTTTTACGGGGTGTTTTGTTAAATAAGTCGGGTGTTTTAGTAATCAATCATTCCATGTTGGTTGTAAGGTCTCCCTTTGCTGCAGCACCTGGACATAAATGGATATGATCTTAACATTATGTGTCCCTTATTTAGGCTTTAAAAGTGCATGGTAAGCAGAAGTGTGTTGCTACTTGCTACTTTACTTTTTATTACAACATGTTTGAAAAATCTACTCAAATACAACATTGTACTTAGAAAAGTTTCCTAATAAGTATAATGTATTTTGAAAATTCTACGCAATCATAGTAGTAAAAAATAAAAATACAATGCTCAAATTACATATTTAATCATTGTATGTTGTTATTTCTTGCATTTAGCCGTAGTGCAAATATAAACTTTTATCTATATATGCAAGAAATAACAACATACTTTTCATTTCTGTCTTTTATAACATTGTATTCTTAGCTTTTAAGAAGTATAATCCTTTAAGAACAGTTACATAAACGGTCTCTGTGCAGCATTTTTTTCACAAAAAAATAATTTTCAAAAATAAGATTTTGATAGGAATGGGCCTTGTTACTATTTTGTTGATTTTTTTTTTTTGGAAAAATAAACAAATTTTAGTCTGTGTTAAAGTACAATGCTATAATGTAAAAGAAAGTTACATAAATTATCCCTGTGCAACATTTTCATAAGAATTCTTTGATACATCTTATTGGAAAATATTATTGACTGAACTGCCCTTATTTATGAACATTTCATTACTAGGACATATCTCTTCTTCCTTTATAGTTTCTCCAAAAACAATTTGAGAAACGAATGTCTCCATCATAAAAATTACCTAATTGTTGAAAATAGTACCTTTTATATGATCTAACTGTTTTCCATTGTGTTTTCTAGAGAATTTGAAGCATTAAATTGGAGTCAAAGCCGATAAAAACGAAGTAGGAGGTGTGGAACGAAAGCAGCAGGTGGCCAAGTTATAGGCTCGATGCAGGTGGCAAAAACGTTGAACCAATAAGCTTTCATCTTGATTCGAAGGACCCAAGATGTAGAGGGAAACGGCTAACTGGCATCAATCGGGTTTATATCTGAAAACCACGTCTAAACCGGAATCGTAAATCAAGAAAACCCAACATGCTCGGTCTCAAATAGACAAATCAAAAACAAAAAATATTGTAAAAATGAAAGGAAAAAAAAAAAGAATAGCCGCAACAATACACACCTTATGTAGCAGAAAGCTTGAATCTTGTGGCTGTAATTATGGATATCCTATATATCGATTGATGATGGCTTGAAATATAAGAAGTAGAATAAACAAATCGGAAACATAAGAAGGGTAAATTCCAAATCGAAATCGGTACAAACAAAATCGGGTAGCATAAAAAGATGAAGTCAATTTTCATAACTAAAAACAAAAATCTAAGACGATTAATATTACCTATGAAAACGGCAGGGGTTGCACTCCATGAACAGAAAAGTGTGAAGGCATTAGGGAAGAAGCTTTGGAGATATGTACATTTAAAATTTTGAACATAATCGTTGGTGATTTGTTTCCAAAAACTAATATGGCGAAATTCAAGAGATAGAGGCGTGATTTTGGGGATTAATAGATAGCAGATGAATGAGTTTTAGGCGGAAGTTATGTATAATTTTCACGTTCTATAAGATTTTAGGCGGGAAAAGAAGTTTTTTGGGAATATTAGACTGACATATGGCAATGAATAGCCTTAAAATAATGCCATGTGGCACTATCATGCTTCCTTTATTATAATGTATAGATATAGATATCAATGTGTCTTTATTATCTAACCAACCCCGCCCACTTATAAAGCCCTTTTCAAACTCTTGCTCACATAGTCACAGTCGACTTCTTTCTCTTTGTTTTCTCTCCTCTGCTCTCTAAAGCCTAGACAGCCCAAACGCTAGCCTCCACCACTGTTAATTTATTAGTTCCTATCAATGAAGCTTAAACACCGAGGAAATCAAACCACCAGTGGCTACTTCTCCACCCATGCCGTTTACGACCTGCCACCGGTGAGTTTTAATGACGGTGATCTGAACCAAAATGCTGCCTCTTTTTGTTCTTGAATACCCTTTATCAGTAAGGTTTTTGGTTTCTTTTTAGATGCTTTGGTTTGAATTCTTAATTTACTCGAGGTTACATCATCGAGGTCTCTCTTCTATCTTCTTAGTCTAACAGTTTGTCTTTGTGTTTAACAATATGTGTGTGTGCTTACAGGTCTGGTAATGGAAGCACAGAGAAAATGTACTAATTAGATAAAGCAAACTCTCATATGGCTATTTTAGTGTGAGTGCCATCGACTCTCTTTTTCATTCCAGATAAAAGAGCTAACTTCTCCATTGGCTTATCGGCCATCACCGCCATCAACCATCACCAGGCACCACCGCTGTGACCCCATCAAATTGATTTGGGTTTTTCTTTTCTTTATACACACACGTACCAAATTTGTTCACTAACACAAACATACAAATCAATTTCTGCTGGTGGATCCAGATCTAGCTTGAATCCGATGAAGATCTGCTCTCTATTTTCGAATCTAGATCGAATTCTTCAAGTTAACCCACAGAGGTTAAGAGGTTGAACGGGCGAGGGTTTTTTCTCCATCGGCTTATCGGCCACTAAAGCCATCACCCATCACCAGGGACCATGCTACCACCTCCCCAATCGAGCTAGAAATGGACCACCATCGTATTGCACAATCAAATGAACGAAGCAGCAAAATTTGAAATCGAAGAGGCTCCGACACTTTTTCTCCCTCTTTAAATACTAATCCGTATGAATGTACATACTTCAGCTCATTCTTCAGCACCTTCTAACTTATTACTCTTGAACTATCGCAGTCTTAGGAGGTGATGTATATGAAGCCCAATTTCATGTTCTACTACGACAAATGTAATTTAGGGTCTTCTTTAACATAAATGTTGCCCTTACCTGTGTCGTATTCTCCGCCACTCTCAACCTCGACCACGGATCTGGTACCCTTTTTGTGTAAACTCTATCTATGTCTCACTGTACACTTTCACTGGTTTTTCCATTCTAACATTTTTGTTGTTTGGTTTTTCCATCGCAGGTAGGTGTAAACTTTCACTGATTTTTCCATTTTAACCATTTTGTTGTTTGGTTTTTGCATCGCAGGTAGGTGTGAATGTTTTGACGTTTTTTTTTTGACTTTTTGTTGTTTAGTTTTTTAGGTCAAGCTTTACAGGGTTTCGACGTACCAGTAGGCATATTTCATATCTTTTCACTTCTGACGCTATATTCATAAATTCAGATTTGTTAAGGTAGTTTGATCTATACATAAAACCTTGCCATTGATATTTTGAAAAGATAAAAATGCCCCATCTATTTCCAGGTAGCAAAATCAGAGGATAGAAGACAACACAAATTCTGTACCAAATGACTTGATGTTCGATTTCCTTTGAGCTTTTTTTAAAACTGTTTTTAATGTTCAATTTACCAAATGACTTGAGTTGGAAATTTGTTTTCTAATGCTCAATGCATCAAAGATGACATGAATTCTGTATTTCTTTCAGATTGTGAAGGTTTACTCCAATTTCATTACTTATAGGGAATCAGAAATGGATTACCATTAACCTATATACGGTTTTTTTTACAAATTTCCCTTTTTTCACTAGCTTCATCCCTGTTTCAGGTTATCACATGGAAGTACATTGCTATTTCTTGCATTCAGCCTGTTATTTTGACAGGTTTTACTTTTTATTTACAGATTTGGTCCTTTAGAAAATATCGACAGATGACACAATTTTGACAGATTTTATAATTTTGACAGTTTTGGTTATTTTGACAGTTTTGGTCCTTTTGACAGAGTTGATAGTTTTTACAGTTTTCGTCCTTCTGACTGTTTTGGTCCTTGTCCCCTATTTTGACAGGCTTGACTTTTTTTTTTACAGATTTGGTCCTTTAGACATATATCAACATATTAGACAATTTTGACAGATTTGAAAATTTTGGCAGTTTTGGTCCTGTTGACACTTGACAGATTTGATAAATTTGACAGGTTTTATAATTTTGACAGTTTTGGTTCTATTGACAGATTTTATAACATAAACAAACCCAATACCTAGCAAATAGCATTTATATCACGGAAAAATACCAGCTTTTTGTTTTGAATATTTTGGTCCATTCTTTGTCAAATGCTTAAGTTTCTTGGTATATTTCTTCGTTTTTATGAAATTTACTGGATTAGAAACAGGTAACATGGGTAAAAGAGAACAAAATAACCGGGTTTTATTGGAAACTGGATTTTACTCCTCTTTTTTTTTTTAAATTTCGTTGTAGTTCGTTGATTAGATATAAATATCAAATGAGATTCATCTGTAATACTTGATTTGGCATCATTGTGTGGGAGCATAACTATTGTGAATGGATTTAAACCCTCAGGTTGGGAGAGATGAAGCCAAGTCAAGGAGACGCAACCAAAAATTGAAATTAATCCTTTGGTTTTTGTGGAAGTTTACCTTATGCCCCATATCTGAAATTCAAAGAAAAAAAAGGTAAATTATTTCATAATGATTGCTATTTGCATATGTTTTTTTAGCATTTGAAGCCTTAACTGTATGGTCTTTTGTAGATATTTGCATATACTGGAAGTAAAAACCTATTAATGGGCACTGTTAGATTCTGTACAAATAGTCAAATATTAAACCATGAGCATTATAGGTACGCATGTGTGTATTTATGTATTTGAGTATGTATGTGAAAGTGTATGACTTGGGGTTTTGGCAAATTGTGTTACTTTTGATTCATTGTGCTTAATTTGTGCTCTTAACTTAAACAAAAAAAAACCTTTATGATTTATTGATTGAAGGTTAGCTTAAAACACATTCAATAAGTTAAAAGTACTTGAGGAATTTGTTTAGGTCAATTATTTGCACTAAGAAAAACACCCATTGTGATGAATTTGTTTAGATCCTTGGTGGACTTGAAGTTGCAGGAGAGGGAGGGGATAGAAGACCTCCAGTCGGTATGGCCGAATTCGGTTCCTAAAAAGGTTTTCATCTTCAATTGACTAAATTGCCCCTATTTAATTCCTGCATCTCACATTTCCCTGTTGTTGGTTGTGTATTTTGTACTGGTGTTTTGGTTAGTGAATAAAAGTGACTGATTGCCTTTCAAAAAAAAGTTAGGTCTTGACTGATATGTAAATGAATGGGACATGGTGCTCTCAAAAAAGAATATAATTTTGGAGCTAATGATGTTTCTGCTATTTGATTAGGATTTAATCGTTTTGCATCTTTGAAGGGGATCTTTCAAATTAGATGCTTTTTGACTTATTTTTCAAAATTTCAAATTTTTTGATATTTTGAAAATTGGTATGTTTTTTTTTTTGGATTTGGTGATATTTAAAATTAAGCAAATATTTTAAAATCTTTGAAAAAATTGTTAATATTTTTTCAACATCAGAAATTTTTTGATATTTTGAAAATTGGCTCCACCCTCATGTGCTACTTCAAAGATATCCCTTTAATATATGTTTTTGTGTCCATTTTTACAGGGCAGTTTCTTTTATACAAATCAATACAAATCCATTTTTGGTTCGCATAAATTGATGATTCTAATGATTAAAATAATTGAAAATTGTCCCTGGTTATGCACTAAGGCCTTGAAATTCTAAAGATTACAGACATTGGTTACTACACTTAAAAGGTTACAAGGATCCGAATAGATGTGTTGTGTGTGTTCCTGGTGAGTGTATGTGCCGAATTCTGTTTTTATCTTGTGTGTGGTTGTGTGAGAGTGTGTGATTGTTTATGCTTTTAACCCAATGGATATCATCGAATGTAATCATGCATGGAGGTCTCATCTCTTCATTTCAACCAACACATTAACTTTATATAGTTTAATATTCATATTATTGCTTTAAAAATTTGACAACTAAAATAAAAGTTAAACAACAAGTGTATTCAACCTTTTCGTTTTTAAAACTTGCAATGAGTTTGGGAGACATGTTGAAAATATTATATTTCAAATTGTATTAACTTAAATTAATAATTGTTGCTTTATATTAATGTATCAGATAATCTGATTAAAAGTGCTGTTTTTTATAATACTAAAAATCCCCCTTGTTGTCTACATTTAAATTTACAGTATGCATGATATTTCAAAGGGTTTATTTCATAACAAATCCTATATTTTCAATTTTTTTCTATTTACCTAAAACTTTATATTTTTTCAAAAAACACTTAAATTTTGTAGAAACTTTTTAATTTAACCCCTTTACCTGTAAAAGATTTTACAGGTTACGTATATTTTTTTTCTAGAATAGACCCTAATTTCTTTATTTTTTTTCCAAAATAAACCCTCAAATTTTTTTTCTTCAGAAAACTTTTTAATTTAACCCCTAAATCCGGTCAGGGGTTTATCCGCAAGTTAAACGATTTTTCAGGGACTTTTTCACAAAGAAAATTATTTTTCTTCATTTTTGTAATTGACATATATCTTTCATATACAATGTCCAAATTTTACCAAATTTATATTCCTGGATAGGTCGTAAGGAATACTACAGTTTTGTTTTACTGACTACCATCACCCCGCCCACAAAAAAAAAATTAATTTTTTACCACTCACTCCAGATCCACCCCACCCCACCATTCACATGTACATATTCACAAGTGAATGATAGATTTTTAATCATATATAAATAATAAGGTTTAATCACATGTGAATAACAATGTTTAATCGCATGTGATTAAATATATATGATAGAAAAATTTATTTAAAAATAAAAAATTTGTTATGTACATATTTAAATATGAATAACATGTTAATAACTTAATTATATGTGAATAACAAGGTTATAATCACATGTGAATAATATGGTTTTATCACATGTGAATACCTTAATCATATGTGATCAACAATGTTTAATCACATGTGATTAAATACATATAATAAGAAATTTTATTTAAACATAAAAAATACTTATGTACATATTTGCATATAAATAACATGTTTTAATCACATGTGAATAACAAGGTTTAATCACATGTGATTGAAGAAAAAACATATTACATGTGAACAAGATTTCAGAATCATATATGATTAAGCACTTAATAACAAGGTTTAATCACATGTGATTGAACAAAAAAACATATCACATGTGAACAAGATTTCAGGATCATATATGATTAAACACTTAATGGTACCTGAACAAGCCTGCAGCTCCTTGGACTTCAACATGACAGAGAGTAGGAGTATGAGACTGGTTTTTTGAGTTTGGTAGCGTATTTTGAGATCAGAGTGAGTGCAAGGACCACTGATAGGCGGGATTTGGATGAAAGTTTCTTTCAGTCATTTTGTCGAACTCCTTAGGTGCATGACGTGTGTCTCCATATGTGATCAACAATGTTTAATCACATGTGATTAAATACATATAATAATAAATTTTATTTAAACATATAAAAATCATTATGTACATATTTGCATATAAATAACATGTTTTAATCACATGTGAATAACAAGGTTCAATCACATGTGATTGAAGAAAAAACATATCACATGTGAACAAGATTTCAGAATCATATATGATTAAGCGCATAATAACAAGGTTTAATCACATGTGCTTGAAGAAAAAACATATCACATGTGAACAAGATTTCATAATCATATATGATTAAGCGCTTAATGGTACGTGAACAAGCCTACAGCTCCTTCGACTTCAACATGACAGAGAATAGGGGTGTGAGACTGGTTTTTTGAGTTTGGTGGCGTATTTTGAGGTTGGAGTGAGTGCAATGACCACTGGTAGGCGAGTTTGGACGAAAGTTTCTTTTAGTCATTTTGTCGAACATCTTAGGTGCATGACGTGTGTCTCCATATGTGATCAACAATGTTTAATCACATGTGATTAAATACATATAATAAGAAAAATTATTTAAACATAAAAAAATCATTATGTACATATTTGCATATAAATAACATGTTTTAATCACTTGTGAATATGTGAATAACAAGGTTTAATCACATGTGATTGAAGAAAAAACATATCATATGTGAACAAAATTTCAGAATCATATATAATTAAGCGCTTAATAACAAGGTTTAATCACATGTGATTGAATAAAAAACATATCACATGCGAACAAAATTTTAGAATCACATTTGATTAAATACATATATTAAAAAAAGTATTTAAAAATAGAAAATTACTTGTGTACATATTTACATAGAAATAACATGTTTTAATCACATGTGATTGAATACATATAATAAGAAAAATTATTAAAAAATTAAAAAAATCTATTTGAGCATATTTACATACAAATAACAAGTTCTAATCACATATGAATAGCATGGTCTAATTACATGTGAGTAACATGTTTTAATCATATGTGAATAATAGGGTTTTATCACATGTGAATAGTTTAATCATATGTGATCAACAATGTTTAATCAAATGTGATTAAATACATATAATAAGAAAAATTATTTAAAAATAAAAAATTCGTTATGTGCATATTTAAATACATATAATAAGAAAAATTATTTAAAAATAAAAAATTCGTTATGTGCATATTTACTGTGAATAATAGGTTTTATCACATGTGAATAGCTTAATCATATGTGATCAACAATGTTTAATCACATATGATTAAATACATACAATATGTTAAAAGAATTTGGTAAATTGTGAAAAAGGAAAAGTAATTTATAAAAATACATAAAAAGATGTAAAAAACAATTTGAAAATTGAAAATTTCAATTTTTGTTAGTGGTAAGTTCATTCATATAAGTTAATAGCCTAATAAGTTGCAGTGATGTATCATTTGATGCAATAATTGCATGATTTGAGTGAATTTATAGCTAGAAACGCCAAGTAGGAAAAAATGATATTTTTCTCATCTAATGAATCAAAAACACTCCTGGCGGGACCCGTTTTTTGACATTTGGCGTACATACTGATTAAAGCACTTCCCAACATAAACATTGGAAGATAACCCTCGTTTGGTTGCTTGGGCCTTAACTTGTGAACCTAAGTCAATATCGAATGTACTTGCAATAGCACTTAGAACGCTTGCTATAGTGGACCTTGTGGGTTTGACTTCAAATCAAGTCATGTCTTAAAAAAATATTTAATAGCCACATCGTAATACCCTTCACTCAAACAGATGACGTGATATCTTGACATTCCAGGCAACAACATTTGGGTTAGGCATTTGGTCGAACAGATGGCGTGCGTCATCAAGATGTCCTGATTTCATACATGCGTGACAGTTCCAAATGCTACTTGATCTGGTGTATGCCCTAATTTCAACATATCATTGAATAATCTTAGTCAAGACATACTGACCCATCAAATATCTCGCATGCATCATTAACAAGGCCACATTTTGCATACATGTTAATAAGTGATCCTTCACAAAAGGAGTCACACATGAACCCAGTTTTGATAACGTGACTGTGCTGTGCTTTCCCCAACAGGATGTTGGCCAATTTTGCACAGACCGACAAAACAATGGCGTAAGTGGACCTTGTGGGTTTGAGGTCAAACCATGGGAAGGAGGAAGTAAAAAATCAAATGTTAATTGCAATATGATTCAAGAGAGAGGAAGGTACCAGTCACGCGT
Source organism: Cichorium intybus (assembly GCA_023525715.1). Classification (NCBI taxonomy): domain Eukaryota; kingdom Viridiplantae; phylum Streptophyta; class Magnoliopsida; order Asterales; family Asteraceae; genus Cichorium; species Cichorium intybus. The sequence goes on from JAKNSD010000013.1 coordinate 198,440, forward strand.
TCTATCATTCTGAATCTCAGTCACGCGTTCTATCATTCTGAATCTCAGTCATGCGTTCTATCAAGAGTTCAATCGAACGAATCGTGACCTACCATTGAAACTGATCAGACCTCGAATCTCGAACTGCAACTCATTCTGAATCTGGAATTGCGCTTGGATATGGAATCGCATGGAATCTCGAATTTCGACATGCAACCCAATCCTGATAGCCTGATTCTCCCCTGCTTCATTGATGGCTGAATTTCCACAATCTCGTATTCTCCCTTGCTTCATAGATGGCTGATTCAGACAATATGGACTTAGAATTCGACTTCTTGATTGAACAGTTCATACCATGCCTTCAATCGATTATGCATTTGTACTAATGTCTAGAATTGATGTTTGGAATCATGTCTGCAATCCATGATCTGGTTCCATTGGAGAAGATGGGTTATAAAATGAACAATAAAAACTAATTTTTTTATTGCAGTGGAGGGGGGCTTTTTTTAAATTACTTGGCCCATATTTGTTCTCATGTTCGCACTTACCGAATTGTTCTCATTTTAACCTCCCATATATATATATATATATATATATATATATATATATATATATATATATATATATATATATATATATATATATATATATATATATATATATATCTTAGGATCTTTTGAGAACCAACTTCACCCCGAGAACCCGAGAACTCTCAAACCGATATTTTTTTCGAAAAACCGACCACATAGGCCTCTAAAGCGCACATATCTAAGACTTTTCGAAAAAAAAAATTTCCGAAAAAACGATTTTTTTTTTTGAAAAAAATTTGCACATGTGCAAAAAAAAAAACTTTGCACATGTACAAACTTTTTTATACGTACACTTTTTTTGAAATTTTTTTTTACAGAACGCCTTAAATATATGTTAGAAAGACATCCATAAAAAAAAACTTGAAAAAAAATGTACGTATAAAAAACTTTGCACATGTGCAAAGTTTTTTATTTGTACATGTGCAAATTTTTTTCAAAAAAAAAAGTCGTTTTTTTGGAATTTTTTTTTTCGAAAAGTCTTAGATATGTGCGTTTTAGAGGCCTATGGGGTCGGTTTTTTGAAAAAAATATCGGTTTGGGAGTTCTCGGGTTCTCGGGGGACTTGTGGTTCTCAAAAGATCCTAACTCTATATATATATATATATATATATATATATATATATATATATATATATATATATATATATATATATATATATATATATATATATATATATATATATATATATATATATATATATATATATATATATATATATATATATATATATATATATATATATATATATATATATATATATATATATATATATATATATATATATATATATATATACGTCGTTTAAATTCGTCTGTGTTGGATGACTTTGTCCAATTTTGTTTTAATCAAGTAGATTTTTGGGTGCTAATTGTTTTTCTTTATTTGCAACATTCCCACAAGCCACCGGGAAATCAACTCTTACAACTGGAGGAGGGAAAAAGCTCAATCATTCTCGTCCCAAAATTTGAAAGGTTTTCTACAATCTATGAACTAAAAAAACCTAAGTTCACATGCAACCTAGGAAAGGATCGATGTTTTTCTATCAATGAACATATTACAAAAACCTAAAGGCCAACAATTAATTTCTAAAGAAATAAAAAAGAAAAACCAACCTTTGATTTTAATCTTGAAGTTAGCAGCACAAGTGTCCTGCCTCAATTGAGATCACACCCAAGAGCAAGAGGAGAGGCAGCGAATTCCAGAGAGACAGAGTATAGTTGGCGCAGGTTTTGGAGCCTCCAGAGGCTTCTATTTATAGGTTCCAGGTGGTGACAATCAAAGCCCTAGAGGAGCCCTCTAATGGACAAGCCTTTTACCCATTTGGACCAAGCCTCTAAAAACCCTGATTAGGGTTTTGAAATTATGGAGGCTCCTCCATAATCTCGCCAACCACCTGGCTTTCATGGCCAATCATCACCCAACTATTGAGTAATTACAAAACCAGTCCCTACACCTTTAATTAATTAATTTAATCATTAAATTAAATCCAATTAATTCTAGATTAATTTCTAATTAATTAATATAATTTCTAATTAATATATTATCACTTTAATATATTAATAAACTATTTATTTTATTTCTATTGATTTATTAAACATTTAATAAATCAATTTATCTCTCTACTGAACTTTCTACCACATCCTCTAGCTATGAGGGCAACTCAAATGGACTTTGCTTCTATTAATAAGATAAATACAAATTACAAGTCATGGCTTAGACACTTAATCCAACAGTCTCCCACTTGGATAAGTCTATGACTTTAATTGTTAATTTATCTTCTGATTAATCAAAAAATCTCAGCTTCCTAGAAACTGCTGTCGAACTCTGACCCAGTCAGTTCTGTCCATAGATAAGTGATCATATGATCCTTCATCCAACAAGATATTTTCAGACTCAAGACATGGATTAAGATCAATCTCGGTCCGATACTCTGTTTCTCGATTTCTGATTTGCATATGACTTTAAGACTACTAATTGAACACATCAATTTAGTCCTGGTTGGCCAACACTTTCAGTCAAATTCAAATCATCGAGAGGCCTACAGATATCTGCTTCCCGTCAGGGTCAAGGGACGAATAAGCTTCGACTCATATGCTTATATCTTTTACCAGGCAAATCACTCACAACAACACGTTTTATAGCATCGAGTTACCGATGCATTTTCGCATTATCAATGAGCAACCGCCTTGCAAATTATAACTCATATGTCTCTGCTTCAAGATCATAAGATATTATCGCCTCAACATTGCTTGTGATGTAATCCATGAAGCAATCTATTGAGCGTGGGTTTATCCAATACTCAAATATCTATTTTAAGTACTCATGAACGTTGTAGCAATCCTATTGCTATGTCTAACTCCTTAGACAATCTACAAACCAATTCATGACAGTCTTCGTTCATACTCACTCCTTAAAAGTATGAGCGACTGTGGATATTAGAATAATCAAATTACTCAGGAAGTAAACATGCAAAATGAAACACAATGATAAACAATTGACAAATAGCAGTAAACATTACTCATTAATAAATCTCTATTATTAAATCACTAAAGTCAATCACATTTATATTGTTACAAGTTTCAGATCCTATCTAATTACAAAAACTAATATCATCTCTCAATCCAATGCTCCTAGCATGCTGATTGTGCTTGATCCTACTCAGAGCCTTTGTTAAGGGATCTGCAGGATTATCTTCAGATGATACCCTCTTTACAAGGAGGTGACCTTCTTCTACCCTTTGCCGAATGAAATGGTACTTTATGTCGATATGCCTGGACTTTCCATGATCTTGCGGTTCCTTTGTCAAAGCTACCGCTCCTTCGTTATCACAGAACAGTTCCATGGGCTCCTGAATACTCGGGACTACTCCAAGGTCATCGATAAAGTTCTTCAGCCAAACCGCTTCCTTTGACGCTTCACTCGCTGCTATGTACTCTGATTCGCACGTAGAATCAGCCACCGTCTCTTGCTTGGAACTTTTCCAAGTCACTACTCCCCCATTCAAAAGAAATACCCAGCCCGACTGAGACCGACCGTTGTCTCTATCTGTCTGGAAGCTGGCATCTGTGTACTCGTTAACTCTCAAAGTATCACTACTACCATGGACCAACACCATGTCCTTTGTCCTTTGCAAATACTTAAGTATATTCTTGACAGCTATCCAATACGCCCTTTGTAAGACCCGTTCCGCCGAGTCGCGGCCCGGAGGAATCCGCGGTGCGGCTTTTGGAAGAATCTAGAATCGCAAAGGATTTGTACGCGCGGCGCGGTTCTAAAGAACCCGCGACGCGGTGCGCCTCTAAAATGAAAAACCCTAATTCGGATTTAAACGCCTATATAAAGGGACCCAGCCCTAGGGTTCGTGTTTTTGGGGAGTTTCTAGAGTAGAGGCGTCTGGTTTCGGCAGATACTCTCTGGTCTCGAGGCTTTGAAGGTTTTGGGAGATTAGAAGAAGGAGATCCAACGCGGGAGAAGGTTTAGGATGGGTCGTGGGCATCACTCCGTCCTTCAGAAGTAAGGTAAGAAGATTTACTCTTCTGACTTTCCTTTTTATCCCGTCATATGGTGTTACTAGTTGGTTTGTAGCTTTAGACGATTTGTAGCCCTTAGGGTTTGAACCAAGGACATGCATGGACTTGCATGTCCATAAGGAAGTGACCTTAGGGTAGTTTCTGATCCCAGGAAGGGTGTAGAAAGGAACCCTAGCCGATTGATGTACTGTTAATCGCTGAAAAACATTTTGGAATGTTACGAGCCGCGACGCGGACTGGCTATGTCAGCGGCGCGGACTCGGCTGAAACCCCGTAATTATGCAATGGTAGCCGCGGCGCGTAGAGCGAGGAGCCACGCCGCGGCGAGCGACTGTTTGTCCAGGAATTTAGTTTTGACCACGGTTTGATGGCAAATAGTGAGTCTAACCTTTAGACAGGTCTGTAAGAGCCTAGTCAGTAATTGATATGTTGTATGTGTGTGGGATTTAGGTGTGTGGACGAGCTAAGTGGGGATATTAGAGAATATATGTGCGGTTTCAAATCAGGTGAGTATCCTCACCTTACTATATGATGTTGCATGTTAGGCATCTTGTGTGTTATTTACAGTTATATGATTTGCTCTATATTTGTGGTTATTTGTTGTTGGGCTCAGTACTGATGCGTGTCCCATCGTAGCTGTTGTATGGCGAGCTGGACTATGCCTTGTCCCATAGCTGTTGTATGATGGGCTGGGCCATAACCGGGAACCCATAGCTGTTGTATGATGGGTAGAACCTTCTCGTGTCCATAGCTGTTGTATGATGGATGCCCGTAGTTGTTGTATGGCGGGTAGGGTCGGGTCGTTCTCGAGGACGGGTTGTTTAATGTGTGGGCATGTATGGTAATTTGAGGACTCACTAAGCTTTAAGCTTACCCGTTGATTTATAAAATTTCAGGCATTTCAAATGACAAAGGGAAGGGCAAGGCGTGACGGCGGCGCATGGCATACAAGAAGATTTATTTTAATGAATTATGTTATGATTTTCAATAGTTTCCACTGTTGGTTTAATAAATAAGTCGAACGTATTTATTTTTGGAATAAATATTTTATTGGAACCTTGATAATAAATGAATTTTAGAAATTTTGAAATTGGGGCGTTACATCCTTCCAGGGTTTCCCTTCACCGACTGACCATGCTTAAAGCAAAGGCCACGTCAGGGTGAGTACACGTCATAGCGTACATGATCAACCCTACAGCCAAAGTGTAAGGTACCCGACTCATGTCAGCTATCTCCTCGTCTATACTCGAACTTTGAGTCTTACTCAACTTTGCATTACTCTAGATAGGCAGCTCTCCCTTCTTGGAATTTTTCATACTAAACCTCTTTAGTACCTTATCCAAGTATGTACTTTGACTAAGTCCTATTAGTCTAATCTTCCTGTCTCTCAATATTCTTATCTTGAGAATATAGGCAGCTTCTCCAAGGTCTTTCATGGCGAAACACATCCCAAGCCAAAACTTGACATCTTGCAAGGTTGGAATGTCGTTTCCCATGAGCAGTATGTGACACGCCTAGGTCGTCGTGCGGTCAAAAATAAAAGAAAACCTAACACACACACTAGCACAGTGGTAGTCAGGGTCGATCCGCAGGAGCTTCGTGGTCAGTTCAGATGACAGATTACCAACTATAGTGTCACGCTACAGTCGGAGGATCTAGTTCCTAAATTCTCAACTACTAATACCCAAAGAGCAACAAGCAAACAAAGTCAAGCCAAGCATAAGCTAAACTCAACTCAAACAAGCCTAGTTACTTTCTGAAATCAGAAGTGCATCTCTGAATCAGAAGCAATCAAAGGCATCCAAAACATCCAAACAAAACAAGGTATAACCTAAACCAATAGCTACAGTCCAACTGAACAGTTACTGGCCAAAGTTCAATGCCTAAAGCTAACCTAGTTGGCTACTGATTTCAGCAAGGGAAACAGTCCCAAACAAGGTCAAAATAACATCCAAACACAATCCAAACAAGCACAATCAAACATAAGCATCAAAACACCGAAAAACTAGGATTAATAGTAACCAAATGATTTTCATTAACCAAAACCGAATTCCAGTGGTTCAATACAATAACCAATGATATAAAACAGCAAACTGAAGTGCTCAAAGTCAGTAGTTGTCACTCCCAAAGACTTTAGCTACAAATGCTACTTGCTACTAAAATGAAATTAAATTCTAAAACATAAAATACCAATTGAGAAGTTGCTGAAACGAAATCTTGGAGTCAAAGAGCTTCAAACCACACACGTTCCACCAATGTTTCATAAAGTGTAATGTGCAATTTTAAGGATTAGCATCAATTCACATTTTTCCTAAAGTAACTAGATTGGGATTTTATGAACTGTTCTAGTACTTTGATTAATAGCATTATACTTTTAATGAGAATTAAGCGGTCCTATCAAACCCGTTCGGCTAAAGACACTCCACTGATCAGGAGAGCGGTGGGTGAGAGTGGACACCCATTAGACTACCATTTTATAGGCAGTCTCCTTATACCCTCTTTATAGATCAGTTTCATGAATGAGGCCTACTATTGGTTGACTAACCAATTTTTCTTATACATATAATGCTAACTTTTAATTATAATATATATATATATATATATATATATATATATATATATATATATATATATATATATATATATGATGTATTTTAAACTTTTAAAATATTTCTGGTTTAATCTTTTAATTTTCAAAAATTAACTTTTAATTTTAAAATTAAATTTAAACCTTTAAATGATTTAATTTATCTTTTTATTAAACAATTAATTAAATTAATTAAATCCAGATAGGTATCACAAATTAATCAAATTAATTTAAACCTATCTTAAACCCCTAATTAGCAAAAATTGCAAGCAATGGGTTTAAGGTTTCCAGTTATTAAATAATCACAATTACCAAAAATAAGAAACCTGCAAAACCCTAGCATGCGAATCGCAAATAAGGGGGTGGAGGCTAGGGTTTCGAAAACCCTAGCCACATTGTCGATTTGGCCATATCAAAGGGTTATGATTTTCGATCAACCCTTTATCAAATAAACAGTTATAGCAATTCAATTAGAAAAACAGCCAAGGCTCTGATACCACTGAAAGGTTTTCTGCAACCTGTGAACTAAAAAACCTAAGTTCACATACAACCTAGAAAAGGATCTATGTTTTTCTATCAATGAACATATAACAAAAACTGAAAGGCCAACAATTAATTTCTAAAGAAATAAATAAGAAAAAACCAACCTTTGATTTTAATCTTGAAGCTAGCAGCACAAGTGTCCTGCCTCAGTTGAGATGACACCCACGAGCAAGAGGAGAGGCAGCGAATTCCAGAGAGACAGAGTATAGTTGGCGCTGGTTTTGGAGCCTCCAGGGGCTTCTATTTATAGCCTCCAGGTGGTGACAGTCAAAACCCTAGAGGAGCCCTCTAATGGACAAACCTTTTATCCATTTGGACCAAGCCTCTAAAAACCCTGAGTAGGGTTTCGAAATTATGGAGGATCCCTCCATAATCGCGCCAACCACCTGGCTTGCATGGCCGGTCATCACCCAACTATTGAGTAATTACAAAACCAGTCCCTACACCTTTAATTAATTAATTTAATCTTTAAATTAAATCCAATTAATTCTAGATTAATTTCTAATTAATTAATATAGTTTCTAATTAATATATTATCACTTTAATATATTAATAAACTATTTATTTTATTTCTATTGATTTATTAAATATTTAATAGATCAATTTATCTCTATACTGAACTTTCTACCAAATCCTCTAGCTATGAGGGCAACCCAAATGGACTTTGCTTCTATTAATAAGATAAATACAAATTACAAGTCATGGCTTAGACACCTAATCCAACAAAATGTCGCTCTAACATTCTTGTGAGACTCTTTCTTATATGCAGTCAATGCTTTAAAATATAATAAATATTCATAACTATTTTTGAATTTATAATCATTGATTATAGAGTTTGTAGTTTTATGCTTTATTATCCAACTAATACTGCTTTTATGGGCCTTTTACTATTGTTCCACCAAACTTCATTTTTTAATGAAAGAATCATGATTATTTCAATTTTATGAATTCGATAAATGAAAAGCTTCATACTCAATCATAAGTAGCTTCTATGAGAGGGAACCCCTTGTAATCAAGACAAGCAGAACAGGTAAAGTCTTGACCATACTTTTTTTCTCGATACAATCAAAGCCAAGAATTTAAACCTTATTCAATAACCGGTGAAATCCACTTTTTAATACTTTGTAAAAAAGTCCATTTTTTAATCTTATTAAAATGAATTTTAAGAGAATTTTTATGACTTGCATCTGCTTTACCATGTTGTTTTGTTATTTCTATCTTATAACTTATAACCCATGGTCATTTTAGTAGTATTAAGTCAAGTCTTCTTCATTCCTTTCATTTTGTGTAGATTACTTATTGATTTTGCATTCATTAATTGTTGATTTCTATTATTTTGAGGTCGTATTCATTAATGAATAATCAGATTACTACTTAAGCATTGTATTCATTGATGAATAATCAGATTACTAGTTAATCATTGTAATCATTGATGAGGTCATATTCATTGATGAATAATCAGATTGCTTGTTGATTTTGCATTCATTAGTTGTTGATTTCTATTTTTTAAGGCTGTATTCATTGATGAATAATTAGATTACTAGTTAATCATTGTATTTATTGATGATTATGTGTGTTTTCATTGATGATTATGTGTATTCTTTATGTTATATATGTATTCTTTATGTTTTATGTTAAATTCATTGATGAATTTGCACAGTGGATAGTATGCTTATTCACTTATTCACTGATGATTGCACTTTCCTTGATGTGTTGGTTACAACATCATACTTTTCTGTCGCATTTTGAGAACATGTCTAATTTTAAATTAATTACAACATGCTACTTTCCAGTCCTATTTTTATAACATATCTAATGCAATTTGTACTGTGAACCGTTTTCTAGGAATGAAGACGTCACATTTTCTGGGTATTGTTGTTTGAAAGTGATGCGGCTGCTTTGAATTTGATCTGTTATATGGCTTTTCAAGTCACATATGTGGTGAGGAGGTGATCATGAACAATGTTGATGCAGATGATTCATATTTTTTGAGACCATAGGTTGATCATGTTAGTTATTGATTTTACATTCATTAGTTGTTTAGTTATGTTAAATTCATTGATGAATAATCATATTTCTTGTTGATTTTCCATCATTCATGATAAATTTAGGGGTTTAGTATATCCAAACATTGTATTCATTGATGAATAATCAGAATTATTGTTGATTTTGCATTCATTAGTATAATAAATCATTGTATTCGTTGATGAATACCAAAATTGATAGCAAACTTGTAACCAATTTTCACGTATATTCATGTATGAATTTCATGGAATTGTCATGTTACATATCCCCCGTACAAATGTTCATTGATGAATTTTACTGTAATGTCAATGTCGAATGCTTATTCACTAAATTCAGTGACGAATATTCACTGTAATGCCAATTTTACTGTAATCCGAATGTTATTTACGTATATTCATTAATGAATTACATCGAATTTTTCATGTCACATATCCATGTACGAATATTCGTTGATGAATTTTACTTCATTGCCAATGTCGACTATTTATACACTAAATTCAGTAACAAAATTTCAAAAAAAAAAAAAAAAAACCAACGAAAATTCAAAAAAGCTATATTCAAGAAAATAATCATAACCAATCCCATTCTTTTAGGTAACTTATAATTATATTGATTTTATTTACTAATATAGATATACTAATATTACTATTATATCCTAGTGAAATGATTGGTTCAGAATTATCCTCGCGTTCTCAACCTTTTAATTGTCCTCATTTTGAGCCTCTCCCTATATATATATATATATATATATATATATATATATATATATATATATATATATATATATATATATATATATATATATATATATATATATATATATATATATAGGGGCAGGATCAACATAGAACCACTTTTTATCCATAGAACCATAGAACCACATGTTCAGTACTGAACATACACTATGTTCAGTACCAAACATACATATGTTCAGAGCTGAACATGCATATATGTTCATTAGTGAACATATATAATATATGTTCACTAATGAACATATACGTATGTTCAGCTCTGAACATATGTATGTTCGGTACTGAACATATGCATGTTCAGTACTGAACATAGTGGTTCTATGGTTCTATGTCTAATTTTGGTTCTATGTTGATCCCACCCCTATATATATATATATATATATATATATATATATATATATATATATATATAATACATATATAATATGTACAAGTATTTTAAGCACAAATGTCTTAAACTTAAGAGGTATAAGACTTTAATGCATGATAATAATTGGGCGGGCATTTGAAATTTGAAATAAATTGAAAGACATAAAGTTGTAGTCCCAGTCCAGCTGTGTATCACGCGGATCGGCAAGTTTGTATAAGAATCGTTGATATATGCTTCAATCCAACGGCTGAACTGCATCTAAACTTCCCAATGATGTCTATATATTTAGTCGCCATGGAAGACGTACTATATTGGTCTTCTGATAAAGACTTCTCCCACCCCCGTTTCTCCTCTTTTATGTACGCCCCTCTCCATTTCCACGTATCATCGTTGCTGGATCTAAGTCCTTGCACTGTTCACCACTCATAGCCACTTCAAAACCTTAATTTGTCCTCCTTCACTAAACCACATCCCCTGGTACACCGATTGACAACCTCCACCACCAATGTAGATGCCATTATTCATCGCCTCACCCCTCCACTGCTCTACGCCAATACCCCGCCTCTGCTACATTCACCACAAACCCTAACCCATCGATTTAGAAACCTACTATCGCACAACTAACCAGCACTAAAGAAATAAACTTAAGATTTTTGAAAGAAAACAAGAAAAAACATAGGTTTTGCTTGACGGGTAATAACATTCTAGTTCAGTTTTATTAACACTGTTGCGAACTTAAATGATTCATTCTTAAGTATACGTGCTATTCTCGCCGTGGATGCTTTTATTACACGATGAAAGCTGATTTATGCCCTATTTAACATATTTATTCTTCGGTAATTAATGACAAACGAGTGGGACCCCGTGCTCCGCACGGGTCTGTTTGTTTCTCGTTTGAAAAGCCGCCTTACTAATCCGTTTTGCCTTCAGCATCTTCTCCCGGTTCCCATAAAAGCTTAAATCATCTAACAAAGATGTTTTTGCAGAATAGCTCTTGAAAATTTCAAGCATTTCCAAACTTGTTTTAAACCAACCTAAAAAAACCCATAATTTATTAATTCAATATTAAAGCAATAACAAAAAATCACCAATAAATACAAAGTTAAAAAAAAAAGAAAAAGAGAAAAGAGGATACCTCTTGAGTGTCTCTAGTATAAGTAACAGGCCTATTGTCATTATTTTCAAGAAGTATGTGTCGCAAAAGTGTGTTAGGTACATCTTTCACAACATGCCATTTAATAGAAAAAAACCGTTCCATTTATCAAGCTGCCAAAAAACCATGTTCTTTTCATAATCAACAGGTCCAATCAATTAAATTATCAATAAATTAAAATTTTACCAAATTATAAAAGTTGAAAATTTTTAAAATTTTTACCTGTTCCTGCAAGCCAACCACGTCTCTGTTTTCTGCCTTCTTATTACTTGCAACATCTTCTGCTTGTTCGATTAAAGTTGTGCCTTCAGCAGCTACATGCTACATTTAAGTCAAAAAGATTAAAATAAATGTTAAAAGATACAAATAATGCATTCCACTTTTATAAAAATGAAATCCAGTTTCTAGATTATAAACCTGTTTAAAGATACTGGAAACAGGATCCAATCCATGGGGTATTTTTGAAAAGAGTCTGTACATTCTTGACAAATCATCAACCTGGAAGTGGAGGGTAGAATCGGAAGAAAGAAATGTTCTCAACCAAAAAAAATCTAAATAGTACAGGGACCAAAAGTGTAATTTAGCAAACCTTGTCGTCTCTAAGCAATGCATGACAACCAGAGTGTTCCTTTTTAAGCAATTGTGTTGCATAAACAGATAGTAATTTTTTTTGAACTTTCTACAATAAGTATAAAATCACCAAATTAAAGAAGTAATGTGATTTTCTCTTCTTTTTTATTAAATTTAAATAGTGAAAAAGAAAACCTCGCTACTCAATTTGGAAAAGTCAAACAAATTAGTCTTTCATCTATTTCCCTTAATAGTTCTAGTAGTGCTGGTGTCCCGGCACCTTCCCCAGCTCCCCTACCAAAGCCTCCTACTCAACCCCACCACCACCATCACCACCACCACCACCACCATGATAAGCCACTGCCGCCTGCAAAACCACCTTCACCTTCACTACCACCCGCCCCCACCCTTGACCTCATAAGATTCCCAATCCAAAGGCATCAGCTTGTCATTCAGGTTACCACAAGAAGAAGAATGGAAATAAGTATCCTCCTTCATATCCTCCTGTTTCTCAGCCGGTTCCTCCACTGCTTTTACGCCTCCACCACCGCCACCCCCACCGCAGCCACCACCGCGATCACCGCTGCCACCACCACCACCTGTTATTATATACTTTTTATTTACTGTAAGTTGTATATTTGGTCCCTGAGTATAGCTGATTTTTTCAGTTTTGGTCCCAAAAAGTTCTGTTGCAATTTTAGTCCCAGAAAGTTCTCTCTTGCAATCTTGGTTCTCATTTGAGGTTCTTGTAACGTTTTTGGTCCCTGTTCTAAGTAAAAAGACTGATTTTGGTCTTTGAATATAGCTAATTTTTGCAATTTTGGTCTCAATAATATCATCATTTTACCTGGAAGAAGGACCAAAAACATTACAAAAACCTCAAATAAGGACCAAGATTGCAAGAGAAACATTTTGGGACCAAAATTAAAAGAGAATCAGCTATACACAGGGACCAAACTTTAATTTACTCTTATTTCATTTTATAGTTATATTAATATTATTATCAATTGGGGCCACATAAACATAATAATAATAATAAAACATTTAATTAAGTAACAAATAGTTCTAAAAATAGAAATCAGCAAAGGGTACTATTATTTTACTTGGAGCATGGAGCAAAACGTAACAAAAACCTCAAATAAGGACCAAAAGTGCAAGAGAACATTTTGGGACTAAACCTGTAAAAAATCAGCTATACACACACAGCATCACTGTCGTTTTTCACATATCGCCGCAAAATTGATTGTGGCCAACACATTACGAAGTGAGATCTTCATGCCCTGGTGATCTGCATAGTACATCATATGTAGAGCCTTTCGGTGCCTGTACAAAAAAGAATCAAAAATTTTCAAAATAGCAACTAAAAAGTATCAAATATTAACATAACAACTAACAACTCCGTAAACATCTCCACTAATATATCAGTTTCAAACAATTGGACCGTATTGGTGAAGTAATCTGTGAATGGAACCACCAGACACATATTCCAAGTACACAGATAGAGTTTCCTCTCCCAGAAAAATCCACAAGTCATTAACTTATCAAAAAGACAATTTTACCCTCAACTCATTAGGCATTCATAAGTTTTTCAAAGAAGATGAGCCTTACCAGTTCACTTCCATAGTATTGAACGATGTTTGGATGTGAGGATTGATCCAGATTACCAAATCCTTGTGTTTGTTCTCCTGTGAAGATTAAATACTCATTTAGTTATCCACAAAATTCTCTCCGCTCACCGTCGACGCTCCGTCCACCGGATACTTCCCATCTTCACCAGGTTTTGGCTTCATTTCATCAACAGCACCAACACCATCACAACCGACGGTGATTTCCGGTCATCCGATAGCCAATGGGCTCAAATTCACTGAAACAATCAACTACAAAGAGATTCAGATGGAACATAGAACAGATGCAATATGAAGAAGATACCTGGTTGGCTCCCCGTTCACTTAGCCTACGAACTCCGGCTCACTTCCAGCTTGGATCACTTCTCGCTCGCTTAGCCCTAGCTCAAAACAGCCAACTCACTTCGTATCGCCGCTGCCGTCACTCTCCTAGAGACCACAAGATAGTTAGGGTTTGTTTGAAAACTACCGCATCGACCACCGTAAAACCATCCTCCGCTGCTGCCGCCGCCGCCATTCCCGATACCTAGAGGGTACCAGCTATTGTTACTGTTGTTTCCTTCCATGACAGATAATCGAGTGTGTGAAGCTACGCAGGCTACAACAGTAAGATCGCATCTAGAATCTCCAAGTAACCACCGAACCACCACCAGCAATCATCGATTTATGAGAAGGAGCAAGAAATCTTACCGTTCGTTCCCTTCATCGACGTGAGCTGAGATCCAAGAAGGAGACGCAAAATCCAGGAAGGCACCGTCTAAAAAAGAAAAAAAGGTGTATGGGGCGGCGAAAAAGAGAAGTGGATCCAAATCAGATCCGAGCTAACCCGCGTTACATAACCCGAACAAAAAAAAAACGTACGCTACTTTGGCAAAATTACGAAAATTAATTAATAGAGTAATAAGCAACTTTTCTTTATAGATTATCTAATAGATTATGTATAAATCAAGTACTTCATTATTTCCAGTTGCTTTTGAATTAATATCATGTGTTACCCTGAAAATCTGCATCAAATCAGCCGGTTTCCTTTTAAAGATTCGAGTATCTTGTGACCTTGCTCTTTCCATTGTCTGTAAAACAGCCAATGTGTATCATAGAAAAGATTTGAAGTAGTACATTATAATTGATTTAATAAAAAAATACAATGTCTTAATAAGAAAAATTAGAAGTACAATATTATAATAAGGAAAAATAATGAAACTACAATGTTGAGTCTTGAGCTTCAAGATAGTATTCTGCTGCAAATGCATTATTCACGTGTACACTTTTAACTGCACACTTCCAATAATGAAATGACTTTTGGCTTTTACCATTTCCACCATTCATACTTTAGTTTCCTCTTGTTCAGTCACCTAAAACCATTTGATCAACAAAATGTCAACATATTACAATATTTAAACATTGTAACCATATATAGAAGATATTGAAATAAATACTCGCAATATAATATGTAATATGTTATAAAATCAAAAATAATAGTGGAGCTCAAATTCGACCTAAAAACTCCCTGCCATTAAGTACGTTTACCCAAGTTTTAGACAGATTACAATATTTAAACATTGTAACCATATATAGAAGCTTTGCCAGTAGGAAATATTATAAGAACCAACATAGTTGCGTAAAAGTTAATTTGCGGATGAAACTCCCCAATAGCTTCCTCTGAGGCTCCAATACTTTGTCAAGATGTTTTATTGTTTCGTTTAATTAGTCCTGCAGAAAATAAAGCCATGCCATAATCAAAACAGAGATAAAACAATTGAATTTAATTGAAAAACCAAACCATGGTATTGCAAAGAACAAAGAAGTAGGAGGGTGAGTTGGCAATTATTATTCCTAATCTTTCTTATCTACTTAACCTTGGATTTCTCCTGCGACCCAAATCCAACATCAAGCTCCACTATATCCTTTTAATCCTCCCTATATCAACACCATCACCCCTGTAAACAAAATGTTAAGTGTTACTACATCACGACCTCGGTATAACTGTTAAATCAAAACTGAAATATAAAACTAAAAGAAATAACCTGAAAAGTAAACCAAATAGGCTCCTTCTTTTTCATCGATTTCAGCAAGTGTCGATTCTTCTGTTCGATTCAACCCAAAATTGTTTACCTTCCCTTTTTCAATTGATGGTCGGTCTATTTAGAAGAGGAAGAGAAGGAGAAAGAAGTATGAAAGCATTGATTAGAGGTTGAACAATTGTGGTTCTATTGGAGAAGACATCGAACAGGATTATTTTAATTAGACCAAACAACATCACTTATAAATTCCATTAGCCAACTGCTTGCAATAGAAATGATGATCGTAGAAAAAGAGAGAGAGAGAGAGAGAGAGAGAGAGAGAGAGAGAGAGAGAGAGAGAGAGAGAGAGAGGGTAGATGGGGAGAGTCTGGAGTACCAAGCGGTGGTGAATAGGTCCATACAATCCTCCGCTGCTAATCTTTTAAAACTCAAAATTCAAACAAATCTAACTATATTATCAAACGATATATCAATAGATTCAACTATAATGTTAGTAAATGCTCTGGAAATCGTTGAATTAATAGACTTTAATATTGAGATCGATCTTGTATGTAATGATTTTGCTCTTTTATCAAAATTCTAAAGCATGAATGATAACTTACGACATGATCAAAGAATTATGTAAAATTCGAGTTGACCACTTCTTTTCTCATCTTAGATTATACGCCTCCAATTCACTGTTTTGATTATACGCCTCCAATTTCGAACTGGAATGACAAACAAAAATTGAAGAGCAATCAAGAAGGCAAGCCAGTGACCCAGATATGAACGGACGCAAGTCGGCTATATATATAAAAAATATTCTATATATATGACAATCAACCCATGTAGTCGACCTGTATAGTTATGTTGGGTTAAAAATTGTATGTTATATATGTACCTGTAAGTTATTTAAAGATGCAAGCATGCAGTTATTGTTTTAAATAAAATGCATGGGGTCAAATTTCAAAAGGTGGAGATATCAAACCTGCGATAATAGTTGTAGTTCCTCGAACACTATGATCTGAATTCCAAAACATTGCTCGAGTTCTTCCACATTAGGTTAGGTGATCCAACTACCTGTGGGCCACTGAATGAAGAACTTTATTAGGCTTTTTAATGTTACATTTCCAAAATCATCTCCCTTGCAGCTATCATACATTCAAAACTGGTGAAAACAATACAAAATTTTGTAAATATTTAATATTAGAAATCAATTAAAAATACAATAGAAAATCTAATTATGAAACCAATGAAATCAAGAAACTTAAAAAATAAAATCGAAGCACCTTACCTGAAATTAATTTCAAATTTGTTTCCAAATTAACGATGATCCAAATTGAAATAACAAAAAGTGATGGTAATCAAAATTTCAAAACCGTACCCCTTCTCGGTTCCAGATTAAGAAAATAGAAAACAAACTCTTAATCGCTTTCAGTCAGAAGTGTAAATCCCAGCTTTCGGGTACCGTAAATCGTCACCAATCGTTGAAGATCGTCGGTCAGTTCAATCGCAACTCGGGAGTCGTTGTGTTGTCTCCGGTAAAACGACCTAATCGCGAGAGGTAAACGTTCCATTTGTTCGAACCTTCAACAATACTGGGAAGTATATACGATTCTTGCCTTCGATTCTTGGACGATGCAACAAAGTGAGGGAGAAACGATGGCGGAGAAGGGGGCGAGGAGGAAGCGGTGCTGGCGGATTGCAGTAGGAAAGACACAGAGCAGACAGAGATGAACATTGAAAAATTAAAATCAACCTATAAAGAATAAAAAACGCATTCAAACAACAAATTAGGGCAAAAATTGAAGTTATTAAAACGAAGAAACCTGATGCGTTTGTTTGGGTTGGACTCAAAGACAGGAACCATGGTGATTCTTAACCAAGAACCCCAATGAAGAACGAAGAACCCTAATCGACGGCGGCGAGAGGGGACCTAATCGGGAAGCTGTAAACAAAAATCAACAAACAGAGGAGACAATAACCCTGAAGAAAAACGGAGACAGCAAAGCAACTAATTCTTGATGCGTTTTTCACCGATTACGGCACCGTTGAGAGCGATGAGAAGACAGAAACCACCGATACAAAAGTTCAGCTGCAATCGTAATGGATTTGGGGGAGATGGCGACGGTTGCAGTAGGAAATCACCCAAAGACGGGAATTCGACACAGATGGTAAAGCAACTACTGCAAAGAGAGAAGAAAGAAGAGGAAAAGACCACCCTCGCAAAAGATGAAAGCGTCAAGCAACACGTGTATGCAGGATCCATAAAAAAAGTGGAAACCCGACCCGGACTTTGTGAAGAACCCGCGTGTCACAAAATTAAAAAGATACCCATGTAACGTTGCCAAAAATTACGCCATTTAATTAAGAGAAGAATAATGTTTTGTCTCCTCACATGGTGTGAATTTTTTTCTACCATCTCAACTCTCAAGGGTTTCTCTTATATTTTGGGAATATGTGTGTGGTTTTGGACATTTGATAATAAATTTTTGGCGAGATGCACATAACATGTTTGGTGAAATGCCCGGTGAGATATTTTTTTAATTTTCAAAGACAATTCTTTATCCTTTTGCCCTGCTCACAAAGCGAATTTCCTCAACTCACAAACTTGGATTGTGTAATTTTTTGAACAGTTTTAAAACATAATTACCATTATAAGTCATTTTCCCTTTTTTTTATGTACATGTTTTCACATGGGCCTCTTTCATGGACATTGGGTCTATACACAAATTGCAAGCACTATTGATGTTTTGTACGATGTCTGAAAGTAAATTGAACATAAAGGGGTTACTAATGGAGTTTTTTGTCAAGTCAGTTGAAATACAGAGTGTTGCAACTTCAAAGGTTGATTTAGTCTGATTATCCACATAAAAAGTAGGTTTTTCAAATATATTTAAATATCTTTTTTTGATAAATTTTATTGATTTTGGTATAATATTGATATGTTATTATGTAATACAATGGTTTGATAGTTTATAATTTGGATCTATATATATAGTAAAAACCATTCTGTATTTAGATTGTATTCCTATAATATGGTTAATTTTTTATAATACAATGATGTAAATTAGATTATGCTATATAGTTGAATATATAATCTAACTTTAATAAAGACAAATAAAAAAAAACTAAAAATGGAATGATTAATGAACAAATTAGTTAAACTTTGCTGTTATATTACATATGCAATATTAATTTAGTAAAAATAAAATACACGGGCAAGATAAAAAGTACTAGAAAAAAGATGGAGGAAACAAGGACCATGTCATGGCTCATAAGTGAAAGTCAATACATAAAATTTAACATTTAATAATTCAAGAGCCATCATATATATAAACATTCCTTTTCTTTTTTATACATGACAATACAAAATTGAGTCGGAATATGTATGCAACAAGAAATATTTTTAACTAAAAATAATAGCATACATATATATTTTTAAACCAAAACGAAAACATGTTTTTTGACGTCTTGCATGCTTTTTGGAATCAAACATATTTTTTACAATTATAGAAAATGAATCATCAAAAGAAAACTATTTGTCAACAGAAAAATCTATTGTTGATAACTAGAATAAAACTAATTGTCGAAAAAAAAGTAAATTCCGTTTGCTGTATTACGCCGATACCACACATCCGTCACAAAACACACCATTATATATGATTCTTGGAATTTCACGTGAACATAAAATATTTTATGTTTCTAAAATAATATAAATAGTCTACAAACACTATTTGACGAATTAAATTATTCGACGCCACCTCACATAGGTACAACATCAGAAATCATTACCCGAAGGAAACTATCAGTCGCCGCAACATCGCACGAATGCATTATTTGGAATTTGATTTTTTTTCAAAACGAAATTAATCATCGAAAGAAAGTTATTCATCGAATTTAACCATTCGCCGTCCACCGAAAGATACTAATCGCCGAAACTCAACTAATTGCCGCAAAAACCGATTCACCGCCGTCGCAACGCGCGGGTATGCCGCTAGTATATATATAAAGCATATATAATTTATAAGTCATTTAAAGCTTAAAGTCTTAATTTTAAGACTTTTAGTACAAGCCTTTATAGCCTTCTTCAAGATGCACGGAGAAATGACCACATGCTTGCATACCAGGAGAAATCACCACCCTTGATTTATTATAAAACAATCTTAACCCTACGTTAATTTAGGCTGAAGGGAGTACCCCGTGATAGAGGCTCCGTGATGCCACGGTGGCAGCCCATCACGACGTGCACACCGCCCCGGGTGCTCCGTGATGGGGGTTACCGTGATGGAGGGTGATGGGTATCACATTTGATCACGGCCAATGAGGTTTTTCTTTCTTTTTTTTCTTTTTTTTAAATTATCTCTCACATATATACCAGCCAATAGGAACCTAGTATTTTTTTTATTGTTGCATTATTTTTATTTGGAAAAGATGATGTGGTGTGATGAAAATGTGATGGGTATAAAATGGGTAATGTGATGGAGTGTGATGGGGTAAAATCCTATGTGGCGATGACGTGGCGCCCATCACATTTGGGCAATGTGATGGGTACTCCCAATAGCCTTAGTGATCCGAACTAACACATTTCAACCAATAGAAATACAACTTGACATGTATAAATAAAGTCAATCACAAAACCATATCCTTACTCATAGGCACCCCATCTCTCCCCCCTTCTCTCTCTGCACCTTGCACCTTACTCCTACACAGCCATCTGTCCCCCCTTCTCTCTCTGCACATGCTGGTTTGTTTAAACTTGAGTCAATGTCAGCTCCATATTTGCACATTTGCTGCAATTTTTTTTGCGTATTCAGCATCTATTTGTATCTCCATTAATTTTTTTCTGTCATAAATAAACACCATTTAGAAGATGTTGATCATGTAATAAATGTATTTGATATTTCTAAGTTTTTTTTTCTAGCAGTGTCGTCCTGATGTGATTTGAAATGTGTTTATATTTGGATTTATGTATCCTTGCATATCTTAGATTTAAGACCCTTTATTTAGTTAAAAGTTTATTTTGTTTGTCCAGGTGTTGGCAAGCAAGTTATGTGGAGAAAAAAACATGGAAGTACAAACCACCACCAAAGACACAATCAACATTTCTCATTTCTATTACGCTGGTTTGAAAAAACACTACCGATATTTTTAGAAAATGGAGATTTTTGAACAAAACATTTTTGAAAACTTTGAGATTTGAACCATGTTTAGATTCTGATTTTTCTGAACTATAGCACATACTCATAAGATTTGAAGAACATTAATGGATTTACATCAGATATGAAAGCTTTCGTAGAAGGTGTACCAGAGGCGTCATGTTGGCGAACGACGACTTCTGTGTTTGACGCTGATTCTGTAGTGACTTCGCAACCATTGACATAGTGTTGGCGAACGACATCATTCTTGATCAAAAAGACAAGAGCCTTGAAATACAACCAAGCCTTTTAACTGCAACACCTCCAAGATAAAGAGTCAACATCTTGAAATTAACTCAATCTGTACAACACCAACGGTATGTAGTATTGTGTCAAGAAAATTGTAATGTGTTCAACATCATGTGGTTGTGGAGAGAGAGAGAGAGAGAGAGAGAGAGAGAGAGAGAGAGAGAGAGAGAGAGATATGTACGTACAGCGAAGATAAAAGGGTGAATAATATATGTTCTTCTGAAAGGGAAAGTGTTCCTCATGGTTGTGTCTCGAGAAAGGTAAAGTGTTCCACATGGTTGTGGTTCTCGAGAAATTATTTGAAGGTGTGATAATTGTCTAAAGGGTATTGGTAAAAAAACCCCTTCATCATTATTTCATGATGTCTCATCAATTAGGGTAATGAATTTTACTTTTAATATATATATATATATATATATATATATATATATATGCGTGTTATTTGGTCGATTAAATCGGGTTTCGTTTAAGTCGGTTTTTTTAATTTTTCCAAATTAATCGTAACCAAACCAAATAACTTTCTGTTAAATCAGTTTCGGTTTAATTGGTTTCGGTTTATTCGGTTTGGTTAAATCGATTTCAGTTTAATTTAACCAAACAAATAATGTTCGGTTAAATTGATTTCAGTTTAATTTGTTTCAATTTATTTGGTTTGTTTAATCAGTTAAATCGGTTTCGGTTTATTCGATTTGATTAATCCGTTTCAGTTTAATCGGTTTGGTTAATCGGTTTAGGTTTATTCGATTTGGTTAATCGGTTTCGGTTTCCAAATTATCGTCGTGTATTCCTATCGTAGATGAAGATAATTATTGTGAAGACGAACTCCAAGAGATCCATAAATATACAAAAAAAGTCAAAACATGGTCTTTATAATAGGGTAAATGAGTTTTTTGCATCGTCAAAAACTCCAATTTGTGAACCCGCTGTTCACAAGTCCACTCGTGGACGTCCCTCTTTGAAGGATAAACGGTTCAATAAAACTATCGTTGATCCACCTCCCCAACAACCCCTTTGCCAACTTTATTTCATCCTTAAGTCAATCAAATACAAGATGTGAAACCTTTTGGAAATTGTGGTTTTAGAGCGATATCTGCTTGTCTCAGCAACGATGAAAAAGGCTGGGCGACAGTTCGATATAATTTGATGCAAGAGTTACACAATTACAAGGAAGAATAGGAAAACATGTTTGGAATTGGATATTTGTGTGGCATATATAGCTCGATAAACTTTTTTTGGACGGATACATTTACACCCATCGAATATTGGCTAAGTACTGATATGGGTCTCATGATTTTCTCCTTTTATAATGTGACACTACACATATTAAGCCCGACAGGCAGTATGACATACTTACCGCTTCGATCAAATCCTACACCGTTGCATCAACGCACCCATATTGCAATCGCAATTGTTCACGGTTCTCATTACGTAAAAGTTACATTGAACGAAGGATACTCGATGCCTCCAATTTATCCACAGTGGAATTATTTCAAGTATGACAATGCATCTGAATGGGCTACTCCGTATGAAAGATAACTACAGATGTACATGAATCATTTCCGCTCTAATCGTAGCACTGAAAGAATTGTATTGGATGTTTGATGATTATTTAAGTAATTTAATATTGCATTGTATTTTATTATCTTTATTTTTGTAAAAAAATAGCTCGATTAGAACAACACTATAGAAGTAATTCAAACAAAACGTCAAAAATTAGAAAAATAATAAATTACAACGTTAAAATGTACAAAATGTATAAAAAACATATTAGAAAATATATTCGAACTAAGTGTCAAAAAGTTAGAAAACTATTTAAATTATAAATACCAAAATAAATAAATAAATTAAATTATATATATATATATATATATATATATATATATATATATATATATATATATATATATATATATATATATATATATATATATATATATATATATATATATATATATATATATATATATATATATATATATATATATAAAGTAATATTAAAAACAAAACCCCAATTGATGGGATATCATATTATAATTATGAGAGGTTTTTTTAAGATGACCCTTGTCTAAAAAGAGATGTCAGTAAGTATGTTTTTCAAAAATAAAAATTACAAAAAGTGTAAAACTGAAATGCCATTGCCCTGCCCCTACCCGACCCATTTTGGTCCACCTTAATCCCAAGAAAAACTGCGCGACCCATTATTTTTGAAATGTTTAAACTTTTGAGTTTTTTTGAACAACAAAAGATTTTTATTAGAAAAAAAAGCTAGCTGGATACTAATATACAGGAACTTCTAGAAATAAAGTATATAAATTCAACATCCTGACTATCTACAAATCCACCAACAGAACAAAAAAAAGATCCTTAACACCAACAAAGACGAAACTGCCCTCAGGAATCAAGATGTAGAGAAAACCGTTGCTACTCAATAAACCACTGGACTTATATGCTACACAGGAACAACTTGAACCATTGAATCTTAATTTCACAATCCAGGCACCACATAATCAACATAAAGACGAAACTGCCGTTCAAACTCGACAGGAACAAGAAGTCCAGATCTAAAAAAATAGCAATGTATAACCAAGCAACTAACTCTATGAAGTCAAAAGTACAGATACACTCATACACACATGATCGAGGTTATAGATTAACAGATACACTCATACACACATAATAATGGTTAACAGATATGGAATTGCAGTATCAAATATGGAATTGGAATATTAGACTATTACTTTCAAATATCGAATTACAGTATTGGAAATTACAATATCAATTTTAAATTCAAAACAAGTTCAAAAGTAAACAAGAAATTTACCTGTGGGTCATTGGCTTTATTCGTGGAACAAAAAGTCGATGGAGGGAGGTCCAAAGAGGGCTATCGATAACGACTTACGAGTTGAGCAGTAGTTGTCCGATAGAGCTTGCTACTACTAGATCTTCGAATTGGTCTGACGGTGGTGACTATAACTGGACACCGGTGTGGGCAGTTGTGCGAATGACAATCTCGATACCGTGTCAATCGAAAATTGTAGGATGTAGGTCGACACCCGTGGCCGTGGGGTGTGGTGGGAATCGTAGGATCGCATCGCCTAGCTAATTGACGCCAGATGAAGCAGAACGATCAACGTTGGGACGGACCGAGGAATTCAGGACTGGAACTTTGGAAGTAAGGGAGTAGGCTAGGGTTACAATGAGTAAGGAAACCTCGAGAACTCTGAAAAATGAAATGGGGAGAAAAAACACTTTGTTTTAGAATTAAACAGGTTACTTTCTAAAAACGTTTTCCTTTGTTAGAATTAAAATTTAATTTCATGAATCTAGATTTGATATTAGAACTACAATCATTGTAGAGGGTTTTTATAAAGACCTAATATGTCAAACACACCATGCTATGTCAAAGGGGAAAAAAGGCTAAATAAGATCAACTAATCCGATTGCATAAAATACTCAGGGTTAACTCACTGTGATTCCAAATGTTATTTTACTCATTTATGACAAGATCAATTCCTGAACAGGATAAAAAAACCGAACAGAAACCAAAAACATAAAATTCAAAGAATCGAAACGGAATTGCTTAATCGTTTTCGAGATGGTTCCGGTTTACAACATAACAGATACGTTTCGATCCAAACCCCATACCTAAAACCTTAAACAAAAAACCGAACCCCAAAACCAAAAACCCTTACCAATACCCTCCCCCGGTTCAATTCACCAGTAATACATGTTTTCGAGAAAAAAAATATTTCCCACCCGCCGAAAGGAAACAATTAACCTCTTACCCCTTCCTCTTCCTTCCCCCTCCCGTCTTTCTCACTCATCGCATTGCGTAGGTACCCTAATGTTCGCCGCTAGAAATAAAAACATACTGATATTTGAATACCGAAAATTATTCGTCGAAATGAAACTAATGTTCGCCGCCGCATTGCGCGGGTACGCAGCTAGTATATATATATATATATATATATATATATATATATATATATATATATATATATATATATATATATATATATATAAGACCACTTGCAATGCCCATCACATTGTACAAATGTGATGGGTGTTGTAACATCCTTAATCTAGGGTAAATAATTTAATAAATAAAAATAATAAATTTAATAATAACAATAACTAATCTATATCTAATTTAATTAAGATGAATATTTTGAAGAGGTATCTAGTCTAAAATATCCTAATAAGGGTAAAAATGGAATTTACCATATGGAAATTCTAGAATAGGGATTTAAATGTAAAACTAAAACTCTTTGGGGGTGGGGAGGGGCTCATTTGCAAATAAGTGAGAATTAAGTGTTGCTGGAGGGACCACTTTTCAATTAAGGGAAAACTTGGATCTTTAGTTGGGGGAAACCCCATTCCTCCCTCATTTCACGATTTTAGAAGAGGGGAGAGAGAGGGAAGGTAATTTCAAGTGGGATTTTGGAAGAGGAGCATAATTTCAACTAGATCTAAGTAGTTCTCATCAACCATTTGAAGATCTAAGGTAAGAAATCAACCCTTTATGTTCAAAACCCAGTATTAGGGTAGATTTGAGTTTAAATTTCGAGTTCTATGTTGGGGGAGATGAAATCCATGATCCCAATGATGCATTGTTAGTGCTAAAGTTAGATCGTTGCCAAATCGTCGGTTGATATGTTTGCATGTAATGTTAATCTCTTGATTTTGATGGAATGTTTGACAAGTATTTTGTATGAATGATCTAAGTAATGAACAAATAGTTATGACTTGAATGTGATATTTAAATATGACTTATATCCATATGTATTGTATTGGATAAGTTGTGTTCTGATAATCTTATTGACGTCCGAAATCCAGCCTTGGATTTCGGAACTCTAAATTACATCGAGATCAGAAGATACACTTCTCTGAAGACATAGTTCGGAAGTCCATACTCCGAACTAACTTAGAAGACCATTCAAGACCAACAAAGATCATATTTCCAAGATACTCTGATTCATAAATGCCAGGACTCCGAAATCCTCTCAGGATTTCGGATTATCAATATGATCAACTTATAAGGAACTATCACACTTAATCATTCTACAAAGAAGACTGAATATCTGAAGATCATCTTGAAGATAAGGCAAAGAATAAGCACTTCAACGTATATGATATGATTAGACTAGATCAGGCGTGTTCTCTTAGAAGCATGTCGATTGTACTTAGTGTATTATTTTATTTTAGACAAGCCACCCTAGTCTGACATTGTATTATTATATTAGTTTTATCCTTATTGTCTGACTGAAGTGAGACGTGTTGTCTACTCTTCAGTCCATAGGTCTTTATCCAAAGCTCTTCCCTTTTCCTATAAAAGGGACACCACATCCATCTTCATTCCTCATGAGTTTGAGAGACTTTGTGTAACACTTTTACATTTATCAATACAATCTCTCATTCCATCAAATCTCTTATTCTAATATGCATTTCTTGTCTTTACATTTCTTAACTGTTAATTTACTTTAATGTATTGTTGAGGTATTGATCTTTTCTAAGTACTTACTATATTTCTCAAACCAACTCAAGTCTTTGGACTTGTCCTCTTCCGAAACTTCCCAGTTTCGGAACTTTACTTTCCGCAATCTTACTTTCCGCACTTACTTAGAATATTTGGCGACAACAATTGGTATCAGAGCCTGAATAGCTGTCTATAAGATTCTAAGTGCCAAGTTTGCTAAAAACCCAAGCTGTAGCAACAACCTTAGAATCCTCTGTGGATCATTGCATGCTATTATAGCTCAAACTCTCAAAACTCTATCTCTTTCGTTTCAAATCTGTTCAGAATCTTCCCTTCTTACCCAAAATGTAGATGAATTACTCTTTAAATGTTGCTAATAGTGTCGGAGGCTCTAATCGAGCTCCTATACTCATTCCTACTGAGTATAATGGCTGGGCATCTCAGATGCGCAACTATCTCAAAACAAAGGGAAAATATATATGGCGTTCTGTTGAGGAAGGACCTCACCTTCCAACTTACACCCCTAGACCTGACACTGTAGAAGAGGCTCAAGGTGGTACTTCTCAGCCAACATTAACTCCCCTGGACATTAAGAAAATGGACAACGACCAAATTGCTTTCACCGAGATCCAATGTGGAATCCATCCGGAATTATTCGATCTTATACAAAATTGCACAACAACCCAACAAATTTGGGTTCTCTTACAAAATATGTTCTTAGGTACAGAGGAAGCAAAATATCAAAAACTAGTGTCAAGTCTTTCGGAATACAACCACTTCACAACCTTTGCCGGAGAATCACTGAGACAGGCATTCACCCGATTCTCTATAATCGTTACAAGACTCCTAAGTTCAGGAGCAGAAAGGTCCAATAAGCAGATCAATCTCAGATTCCTTGAAGGACTCGGAAAAGACTGGATGCTTGTCAAAATGATTCTTCAAGACTCAGGAAAGTTAAAAACCTACAACATGTATCGTCTTTATAATAATCTTGTAGGACAGGAACATGACATAAAGGGAACTCAGCAACAACTACAACTCGGAGGACCTCTGGCCTTAGTTATAGAACACAACTGCTCGACGATGGGCAACACTCCTCAACAACTGGGACAGTATCAGCAACCAATCAACCCAAACTCTTCTACACCTCAGATTGTTTCTATTCAGAATCCACAACAAGTTCAACAACCAAAACCTATACCCTCGTATCATCCTTCACAACCATAAATATCTTACCCTTCCTACTATCAAGCTCCGACAGTTCAATACCAACCATCTCCAACTTCGCAACTCTCCATTCAATCTAAGACCCAAACCCTTGCTCTCCCTGGTCCAGTTCAAACTTCTGAATCATGCTATTTCGAATATGACGAAGCTGAAGAAGCTGCCTACCAACACGAAATTGCCATGATTAGTCAGAAATTCAACAGAATCCCATCCTATTCTAGTCTAAAGAAGAATTTTCGTCATTCTAACCAAAATGCAGGATATCAATCAAGAAATAACTATCAGAAAGGACATCATCATTCTGGTCAAAATCGATACTATCAGAAATCTGAGAAGCAGCATCAGGAGAAACCAAAAGCAGCTCCAACTGTCAGTACCAATCAAGTTCAAACTCCTGAAAAGAACGAATCGGAAGTAATCAAATGTCACAATTGAGGAGGACTCTGGCACTATGATGCAGACTGCAGAGCTTCGAGAAACTACCCGAAAGAAAAAGAAGAAGAAAAGGTCAATGCGTTTATCGCATCCGGAAACGTTGAAATCTGGTCTTCTGGGGATGAAGACGAACACCTTGAGAACAAGCAAAAAAGAGGAAAAGGCTTTGGTGAATGCATGATGGTGCAAGCAAACCCAGAAACTTTAATCCCAGGATTAGTAAGCTCCAAGCATCTCAAAGACACTGCTGAATCCTCATCCTCCTACATGCAAAAGAACTATGTTTTTATGGTCAACCACAAATCTGGCAAAGGAGTGAGTATTATCGAACAGGTACGTAACATGCTTCATACACATCATATTTACACTAATAATCTAGAACCTGCTCTAGAAAAAATATCTAACACATGTGCAGATGCCTTAGCTGCATATCAGCGGGTTCTGGAAGAAAGGGATGATTGGTATGACGAAGTGATAAAGTTGAAGAATAGGCTAGAGGATAAGACACTATTTTGTGATAAACTTACTGTTGATTTGAAGATCGAACAGACTTCTACGACTTTGTTAGAAAATTCAAATAAGCTTTTGACATCGCAAAGGGATTTAGCCCAAAGCGATAATGTAAGACTAAAAAAATTAGTAGATCAGTTGTATCATGCAACTGAAGTTTTCAAATCCCCTGCTAACACTAATTCTTCAAAAAATACCTTTAATTGGGGATGGTCAAGAAAAACCACAAATAAAAATTATCCCATATACAACAAACAAAGTCCATTCTTTCAGTACCCTTCAAACGAATATGATGATAGACACGATGAGGACACAACCAAGAATCTTCCTAAAATTCCTGCCAATGAGTCAGAAAATGCCATTTCTGAGTCAAAGGAGGGAGTTAAAATTCCCTTCTCATATTTCTCGGAAGTAGACACTACCGAAAGCAGTAAATTGTCCACAGCTTCGGTCCCATTCATGCCTAGACACATGACCACGGTCACAAATAATCCATCGTCAAGCTCTCAACAACACTCTTTCTTAGAAAATTTGCAAAGTAACTGTGTTACTACTGAAGAATTCAATCCATGTCTTAAGGACTTGGAAAATTCAAACAAAGAGAATGTTGATGAAGAAATTGAAATGGAGAAACGTCCAAGTAATATCATCATTAAAAACGACTTTAACAAAATAATAATCAGAAATCCTAATGTTGTTAACACATCTAATACGACTTCTGAACCATCCATTTCTGGTACCAAGTCATATGTAGATGTATTACAACATAACTTTTCAAATAATTCAAATCCGGACAAAACTCCGCTCGGAAAACTTAAAGTTAATCATGAAGAGTCAGACTTTTTAAATGATTCTTTATCTGACTCTTCTCCAAGAGAAATCTTTCAAAGAGGGAAAGGAAAGAACCTAATCAGAAATGGGGTAAAACCTAACGTAAACCGAAAAGATCTCCGATCACCTCGATCTCATGCAAGGTTTGAGCAAAGAAATTGCTTCTACACTTAGAGAAAACCAAAAGCCAAATCAACTTTCAACACTCCAAGTCATACTCAGAACCCTGCTCCTTCAACATCTCAAAAGTATATGCATAAGGGATTACTTCTGACTCCAAACATCAAACCTATTCAGTGTCACCAAAATATCAACTACTCACATTATGACTCAGAATTTCCAAAAATAACAAAAAATACGAAAACCGTCCGAAATGTTACATCAATCTCAAAGAAACCTTATACTGAGTTTTTAAAACCAAAAATTTCTTTCTCTAATTATATGAGTAGCAACAAGCAAAATCCAAGCACTATCAGAACCAACAATCAGAACTCCGATCATTCTCAAAAACCTCTTCAAAATCTTGAGACGAAAACAAAGTAATATTTGCTGTCATTGTTGCAATCATATCACAAAAATACCTTCTGTTACCAAAACAAAAACTTTCAATCTTCAAACGAAAAATGTCTTTCAAAAACCTTCACAAAGATTTGTTCAAAAATGGGTTGTAAAATCATCCACTTCGGAACTAAAATCATTTTCTGAAACTGAAACTCCCATCAAACTACTAGTCAAAAACAAATCTTCCATGTCTGGAAAAACAAATGGGTCCAAACAAGTTTGGGTTCCCAAACTAACTATCTAATTTTCAGGCACTCAGCGCGGAAGAGCAGGATGATGAATGGCTCATTGACAGCGCTTGCTCAATGCACATAACCGGAAGATTGGAGTTTCTGAGAGACTACAGAGAAGTTAGTTTTGGAGGATACATCACTTTCGGAAACGACGCAAACGGCATAATCAAAGGTTACAGTGTACTAACAAATGGAAATTTCACCATTCAAAAAGTTGCCTACGTTCTCGGACTCAAACACAACTTAATAAGCGTGGGTCAACTAGTCAGTACTGGTCTCCGAGTAGAATTCGACAATGAATTTATCTATATTATGACGAGTACCAGAGACAGACAGGTGTTTAGTGAAATCCCCAAGACAAGTCAACATGTTTCTGTTAGATATCTCCATGTTTCTTGAAAAACCTAGACTATGCTTGTTGTCAAAAGCTCATTCTGAAATCAGCTGGTTATGGCATCAGAAACTTGCTCATCTCAACTTCCGATATATTAACCAGTTGGTAACAGGAGAAATGGTCAGAGGGATACCTCTTCTGAAGTTTTATAACGATAACTTATGTGCAGCATGTGCATTAGGCAAGCAGAAGAAGAAACCTCACAAGTCAATTACAGACTCAAGCATCACTCACCCTTTAGAACTTCTTCACATAGACCTCTGTGGTCCATCAACAGTTGCTAGTCTGAATCATAAGAAGTATATCCTGGTTATTATGGACGATTACTCCCGCTTTACCTGGGTATTCTTTTTAAGATTAAAATCAGATACCTTCCTAGAGCTCCGAAATTTCATTACATCAGTAGAACTCAAGGTACATCTACCCGTTAGAAGAATCCGAAGTGACAATGGTACTGAGTTCAACAATGCACAAATCGAAGAATTTCTATCCTCTAAAGGAATAGAGCACAACTTCTCAGCACCATATACACCTCAACAAAATGGCGTGGTGGAAAGAAGAAACAGAACCTTAGTGGAAGCTGCTCGATCAATGCTGACCTTTGCAAACCTTCCACTAACCTTTTGGGCAGAAGCCATCACAACAGCATGCTTTGTTCAGAATCGATCCATCATCAACAAACGACTCCAGATGACACCCTATGAAATCTTAAACGGGAGAAAACCCAATGTTAAATTTTTCCACATTTTTGGCTGTAGATGCTTCATTAAAAATAACAAAGATCACTCGGGTAAATTTGTACCCAAAAGTGATGAAGCAATTTTCATGGGTTATTTACCTAAATCTGTTGCTTATCGTGTTCTGAATAGGAGAACTCGAGTTATTGAATAAAGTTTTGACATATATATCGATGATCAATATCAGTGGAGAAAGAAAAATCCAGATATACTATACGTAACGGAGAATGATATTCCAGTCGGACATCGACCCACTCACACAGTTGAAATAGACTACGATTTACTATTTGATCCTCCGGAAACGGAAAAGATGCCGAGGTCATCCACTCTCCTGACGTAATTCAACAAATCGTTTTAGCCTCATGACCGTCCACTTCCTCGGAACCCATGTCATCCAATAATCAGGCCGCACCTTCAAATAATGATTCTACATTTGAGGGGGAGCCTTCGTCTCCTTCACAGATTCATCAGGTTCAGGAGGAACCTTCACTCCCAGCACACGCTGAGGGGAGCCCATCCTCCCTACTCACGTTGATGGGATACCATAATTCGAGGGGGGCCATCAACCCTTAGGAGATGCTCCATCAGGAGATGCTTTAATCAACTCTTCTAAAGATGCATTCAATGATGCACCAGTCTTCATTTTTGAAGCCGATGAAGACACTTCAGCTGAAGAATGACACATTCAAGATATATATTCTGAAGATCCTAACTTCATTCAAGACATACCACCTCCTGTGTCCGATCCAGCTCTACTTCCGAGACTACACAAATGGACTCGGAATCACCCTCCGAACCAAATTATCGGAAATCCCCCCACCGGAGTTCAGACAAGATCCAAGAAATCAATTCAAGATGAATGCCAATTTGCTGTGTATATCAGTAAAACTGAGCCAAAAACAGTTCTTGATGCTCTAGACGACGACGATTGGATCAAAGCCATGCAAGAAGAACTAGAAGAATTCAAAAGAAATAAAGTATGGGATATTGTTCCAAGACCATCTAATCACAGAGTAATCGGTACTAGATGGGTCTTCCGAAATAAGTTAGACGATATGGGGATAGTAATAAGAAACAAAGCCAGATTAGTGGCAAAAGGGTATAGTCAGATTGAAGGACTAGATTATGATGAGACATATGCACCTGTAGCAAGGCTAGAAGCTATTCAGATCTTTCTAGCCTATGCTGCACATAAGAACATTATTGTACATCAAATGGATGTAAAAAGTGCATTCCTTCAAGGTGACCTTCAAGAAGTGGTCTACCTTCAACAACCTCCTGGCTTTGAAGATTTGTCTCGACCCAATCATGTGTATCGTCTGAATAAGGCAGTATATGATTTAAAACAATCACCCAGAGCCTGGTATGAAACATTATCAAACTTTCTGGTGTCATCCGGATACAGAAGAGGAGTCATAGATCCTACATTCTTTGTTCGATCACGTAAAAATCACATCATGATCGTACAAGTTTATGTAGATGATATCATTTTTGGTTCAACGAATCAATCAATGGTTGATGACTTGGCAAAAGTGATGACAGACAAATTCCACATGAGTATGAACAGGGAAATTAATTTCTTCTTAGGTCTTCAGATCAAACAAACTAAAAGAGGCATTTTCATTCATCAAGAAAAATAAAAAAATGAACTACTGAAAAAATTTTCCCTTGAAAATTGTTCTGCTGCCAAAGTTCCGATATCCACCAATCATAAAATCTTTGCCGACCCAGAAGGCGAACCAGTAGATCACAAGTTGTATCGAGGGATGATTGGTTCACTCTTATACCTAACAGCAAGTAGACCTGACATCATGTTCTCAACATGCATGTGTGCTAGATACCAAGCAGCTCCTAAACTGTCACATCTAACAGCTGTAAAGCAAATTTTCAAATATCTTAAAGGTACAAAGGCAATGGGTCTGTGGTATCCAGTCGGAGACAATTTCAAACTTCAAGCATTTACCGATTCGGATCATGCCGGATGTAAATTAGATCGGAAAAGCACTTTTGGTGGCTGGCAATTTCTAGGTGGAAGATTAGTCAGCTGGTCTTCAAAGAAGCAAAACTGTGTTGCCTTATCATCAGCAGAAGCTGAATATGTGGTTGCATTTAACTGTTGGTCACAAGTTCTGTGCCATAGCCATTTCTCATAATCCTATTCAGCATTCCATGATGAAACACATCGACCTTAGGTATCACTTCATCAAGGATAAGATCTTACAAGGTAACATTGAACTTTACTTTATTCCTACTGAAGAACAAGTTGCTGGTATCTTTATCAAGGCTTTGGAATCCACAAAATTTAACAACTTCCTGGACAAACTAGGAATCTTAAATCCAGACTCATAATTCTTTAGAGAGTGACACTCAATTTCTAAATCTCAATCTGAAAATTCTGTTTGGAACAACTTCCGAATTATTATTCAGAACTCTCTAAGAGGACCTCTGACTAACACTCATTTTGTTACTCTCCGAACTCTCTAGGTCTAAACATTTTCATCAAGCTTCCATAATATTCTTTTCACTCTTATTACTTTGAAGCAAAATTTAAAATTCTTAATGATAACAAACAATCATACTTCATTAAGTTCAAATGTAAGTACATACGATTCATTAAGTCATAGATATTACATTTAAGAAAAATCAAAATTCTCAAAATTCTATGACTTAAGGTTCTTAAAAGAAAACATCAAAAACAACTAAGACCCCAACTCCTTCGTCTTAGTGTTTGATGTACTGCCATTTTGGAGGGTTACCATAGGTGAAAGCTTGTGTGATTCGCACAGACAAGTCACACACACGAACTGGCTTACCATCCGCCAATAGAGACACGTCATAAACATTGTCTCCAATCACTTCGTCAATAACGCCACTCCACCAGCCCTGTCGATCCCATGCATCCACATAATCTCCCACCTTGTAATCTACAAGCACCATGGGAGGAATGGGACGAAAACAGCCATACTTCACCTTCACAATCATCATCTCACCAGTAGTGTTATCTGGAAGACATCTCAGTCAAACTTCACACCTCTTCTTCCATGTCTTGGTGATCATACCTTCGTAATATCCCCTATGAAAATCACCTTGAGTATGCTTCACTTCAACCTCATCCAGACACTTGAAGAAATATCGAGCCATTGTGAAAATTTTCTCTTGGTACAAGGTGTTAACGATTAGCCAACGTTCCTTTTATAAGCCATCCACATGCTTGTTGATCTTCTCTAAATTAATACCTTAGAGGTCATAATAACCCTAGTGGGCAGTTAATGCACTTGTCACATCAGCATCGTGGCCTAAGTGGTTGATTAGACGTTTCGGCGACTCTGACTGTATAATCGATAACCGCTCTTGAATCAACACAGATTTTTCGTTCTTCTATAAACTGACACATCCACACCTAATCCTATCTCCATTCTTCTCTCTTTTCTATAATACGACAAAAGTTCTCTTTTCAATATTTCATACTTCTGAACATTTCCATCTCAGAAGTTTTCTTACAAAATCAATTTTTTTTACAAATCACAACCTCTGAATATTTCGTGTTTCATTCATAAAAGGTTTTCAATAACACTTAAACACAAACACATGATTTCATTCATCCAAACCTAACCTATTACAAAATCACATGAAAGCAACAACAACAAACATCAACACAAACACAACATCATAAAGCACATACATATTTCCCCAAAAGGATCAGAACTCCTTCTCAACCATCAGAGCTTGTAATACTGCCACATTGGAGTCTCACCAAGATGATACCTCTGATGAATCCTCAGTTCAGACTCATCAACAAACAGTCGTGTCCCATCCACCAAGATCACATGGAACTGGTTAAACGGCGTTTTCCTTGCAATTGCAGCCGGCCACCATCCTCAACGATACCACACCTCCATAAAGTCGAATTGTTTAAACTCCACCAACACCTTAGGAGGAACAGGTTGCAGATTCGAGAACTCCATATAGACATTCAAGGGACCACCAGTAGCTCCATCAGTTAGTGTAGTCATCTTCACTTCATAACGATGATTCCAGACCGACTTGATTACCCTTCCATACACTGCTCCTGCAAATTCTCCATCCTACATTCTTACTTCTACTTCATCATCACGATTGAAAGGACGCCTTGATGCCATATTAATCTTCCAGTTTCTTGTGTGATTTCTTCACCTAAGAGCAAACCCCTTTTTATAGGCACACAAATCATCACTCACTCTTCACCATTTCATGCCACCTCATCGCTTAGAGATTATCAATATAGAGATGAGATACATGATTTGACTGCTTAGCCTAATCAGTCGGCGTCATTTATTGTCTCTGCAGTAATACATGACACCAACCAACAGAAATAACAACTCTTGCGATATCCATTCAACTGACACACTAAACTGTATCACTTCTAGATTGTACTATCAGAATGTAGATTTAGAATTCTCCCTCTCAGAACTCTAATCAGAATGTTTACCTCATCTTCCCCTCAGAACCTTACCATTCAGGATTATTGATTCGATCTCAGAAAACTTAATCTCACCTCTGAATCAATCCTTTTGGTTCGGAACTTGGTTCAGAACCACTCACATTCTGAATAAGATTTCCCTTTTTGTTGCATTTCTAGTTCTCTCTACTTCTGACTAACCTCAGAACCACCTCATTCATACCAAACTATATCATAGACACCTCAACACGACAAATTTAATGTTAGAATGAAAATTAAATACATGAAACAACTAATATCCAATAATTAAAAAAACCATACAATCAACATTTCTCCAACGGATATTCTCTCTGCCACACATGTCCGTCCTGTAATCGACCATCCTCTGTCATCATTACCTAGCATTAAATGCCAAGCACACTCTTTTCTGACACAACTGTTCACACGTCCCTTCATTCTCAAAATCTGACGGTTCTTTACACATTTTCAAAATTGTTATAACCGTTCCCTCTTACTTATGTCCGACACATCTTTCAATATAAATTTCCCCCTTACTCACCGCCATCTACAATCTCTAAACCCTAAAACTCTCGAACTTCCATTCTTCTTCCTCTCTCTCACATCTTACCTTCTCCAATGGCTTTACAATCGAAAAGCGACAACGATACTGTTCTAGTTGCTGTCACCAATCTCTATCTCTCACAAAATCTCACCATCTACAAGGAACATCTACGAGTGGTAATTCACATCTTGTCCGGACACAAACTTACCAGAGCCTTCTTTGATCCACCCACTGTAATTCCAGTTTCTCTACTTCAAGATATTGTCTCAACCGCCACCAAATGCCAAAATGGCTATACTCTCACCCTTCACAACGACAGAAAAACCATCCTGGACAAGAAAGTATTTGCCGCAGCCTTACACCTTCCATACCACGAAACCACTTTTGACCATCCAACTTCTCCGCTACTGGAATCCATGATCTACAAGATGGGATATATGTAAAAATTGCCAAAATTGTTCCAACTATCCAAAGGGCACATCTCGCCACTATGGTAATGTCTGATTCATTATATCATTAAGTGTTTAAGCGGTAAGATGGGCGGTACAGATCAGTTAAGCAAACGCCTTCTAGAACTTCTTTGGAGCCTCTATACAGGCTATGTAAACGATCATGCAGAAATCTTATTTGAAGACTTTCTCTCCTACATACCCACCTCATAGAAGCCGAAAGGGAAAATCCACTCTGCACGTTTTTGGGCCATGTGCATCGAACATATTTATCAATCCCTTCAGATCCCAATCCCTCCACCCAGATCCGATGAAGACAAACTATTAATTCCTGTAGCCAAACCCTATGCCCCAAAGACAGACTCAATTTTTGGAAAAATCCAAAAATTACCTGATTCACTTTTAAATCTAGCTGATCCGACAGAGCCTGCTGTAGTCTTCCACCTCTCTGCAACATAGGATGTACCTCCGTACTCTCCTCATTCTCTCAAAGACTGTGTGGCCCCAAAGAAACCTAAAAAGAAAGCTTCCGGGTCCTCACCATCTAAACAACCTCCTAAAAAGAAACAGCGAAAAGACAAAACGGTACATCTTTCTTCTCACCTTTTCTGAATCTTCAGAAATATCTTATTTCTGAACCAACTTCTGATCCCTGTTCTCCGAAAATTATCTTTAAGACTTCTGACCCTTACCTCTGATTCTTTCACTTCTTTATGATTTTCTCCGAACTTCCTAACTATCTTCAATTTTAAAACAACAATTGGAATCTCTTTGCTTATAAGTCATAACCAAGTACCCTGATTATTCCTTGGGAAATCCAGGTATATATATATATTAAGTATTGCCTGGTCATCTTGTTTTAACTTTAGAGTTTTAACAACATGAAAATCATAAATCTGTGATTTTTTTAGCATTCAAATCACTTTTTGTCTGAACTTTACTATCTCTGTGATACAATAGGTTTGGTTCCCCACAAGTATGTGTTACGTCTGGAATATGTTTCCACACTCTAACTTGTATTTTTTTAGACGTCTAAACCATCTTCTAAGGACTCCGAGTCAGAAAAATTGGAGGAAAGACAGAAATCTCCAGACTCGAAAGACATAATTATGGTGGAAACACAAAACTCACCACCTAAAGAAAAAGAAAAAAACATTGAAACTACCAGAGATACACCGCTAGATCACTCCGATCCCACTCAACCTCCTGCAAATGCAACCGAGTTTGACACATGGAGATTTCGGACATCAGTTAATGAACAACCGACATTAGTGGAACGCCTTAAAAACAATTTGAGCACAAAGACACTGAACATCAAACTCTCTCAGCATTTGGCCCCCCATCCGACGAAGATTCAGATGCGGTCAAATCAGAACGAAAGAGAATTAATACACTCACTCTACGTATTGACTCCTTTCTAAGTGCCTCTCTCAACAAGCTGGTAGACACTCCCGTCTATCTTTTTGACACCACAAAAAAGGATTGGTCAAAAATTGCCTCAGATATCGTTCCTCTCACTTGGGACAGATTCATTGCTTAAGATCTACAAAAGAAACCAACCCTTAACACCTCACTTGAGCAACCTGCTGAATCTGGCTCCCGTTTTCTACTCTCAGAAACCCAATCCAGGCCAGCCGGACCTTCTATTTTTGGTAACGATCAAGAAGTAGATCAACCCCAGCCTTATTCCTCCAAAATGCTTCCAATCGACCTTAGTGACACAAATTCATCTTCTGACAAAGCTGATACAAAAGCCCCCTAATCTGTCAACTCTCAAGTCAGAGATGATGCATTGCATCAAAAAGTCGATACCTTAACCACTCTTCTGACTAACTTCAAAGCTTCCCAGAATCAGGAAGCCCCGGTAAAGGAAATTGTTGCACTAAAGGCCAGGATCGCTGCTCTTGAAAACCGCGACTTTCTTCTGCATCTCGACAATCAAATTGAAAAAGTCATCTCCGATGGTCTTGCAAAAATTGACACTCATAGAGAATCAGATACCATCAACATGATGAAAACCGCACAAAAAATGCTCGACGAAGGAGCTAAGTGTCAAAAGAAGATTCCTGAGCTTGTTAACGTCGTAGATGCTAAACTCAACTCCCTACTGGATAACATGTCTGGTTACCTTAGTGGAATTCTTGCCGAGAACACCTCTCTCAGTAGAACTCACTCTCTTCTTCTACAAATCATAACTCACACTCTACAATCCATCACTGGAACGATGGAAGGTCCCATTCAACAACTCAAAGTCTGTACTTGTTCGAATATTCAAGTCATGGAGGACTTTAAAGAAATGATTTCTACACCGCTTCCTGAGTCTCTCAGAAAGCTAATCAACGATGTCACTTCCACGCTTGGATCTATCTTGGATCGCCTGCCTGTGCCACCTTCAGTTCCTATAGGTGTCCCAGGAGGGGCAGAGGCGGATAAATCAAAAGATCATCAAACTGATGACATAGTAATAGATACCACTGCTGGTCCAAGTGGGACCACCAAAGAAAATAATGACGAAACTATGGTGGATACAACAGAAGATCAAAATCAGAAACATCAAGGAGAAAGAAACATTCAAGAGGACACCCATGCTGATAAGGGTGATGAAACTGATAAAGAAATCAATGCTGAGGAATCAACAAAAGATCCTGAATCAACAAAAGATCCTCTCATCAATCAGCCTCAAAGAGAAACTTCCTCAAAATCTCCAACAAAGGTGCAAACACCTTATTCTTCTCCTTTGAAAATTCCAACAGGTGAAGCTCCTTCAGAAGATGAGATTCTCGTGTTCTCACGAATCAAAGAATCATACCCCCCAGAAGTCAAGGAAAAGAAATCGAAATTTTTCGATACTCAAGCTTTTCAAACATGCCGAAAACTCCAGCTCTGAGTCTGATTCTGATCCAAACAAAGTTGACCCAAGTGGTCGCAGCAGACCTCCCGCCAGACCCGTTTTCTCAAACCCTTTTACTCCTCGACCATTGACCAATTCCGACTTTAAACCTTTCAAAACTTACAATCCCCCTCCTACTTCCCAACACAACTGGGACATACCTCTGACTCCGAATGGAGATAAGTATGTTTACTCACTTAATTTCTTACAAACCCCAGGATTCAACAAAGATCTGGAAGCTTTCCACAGGAATCAAAAGTTCCTAAGCTCATGTACCAAACTTCAAGTTGATACATGGTCAATCAATCATATAACATCAGTTCGGAGCATTAAGAAGAGAAGCTTC
The DNA here is from genome assembly GCA_023525715.1 of Cichorium intybus. NCBI lineage: Eukaryota > Viridiplantae > Streptophyta > Magnoliopsida > Asterales > Asteraceae > Cichorium > Cichorium intybus. The sequence continues at coordinate 238,701 of JAKNSD010000013.1, forward strand.
CAAAAATCTTATTATTACGAATACGAAATAATTAGAAACAACAACTATGATAAACCAATTCTGATAACGAAAGCTGACTTCTGAATGATGAATCCAGCCGATCTCTTCACGATCGTTCGGAAGCTTTCAACCAAAGAATATCAAGTTGCTAGAGAAGCTTATGTTGCAGTCAGACGATTCTTACATTGCCTTTTAGAAGAATTTTGCACTGCCGATGCTGAATTGTTCCTACTTGTTAATCCAACAGATCCATTCCCAGAAAAGGTTGATCTATCAATACCGGAAAATCGAGACAACTGGAAGAAAGGTGCCACCTTTGATCCAGTACTTGGACTGCTATACAAGAACCCAAAGCAGAAAGGATCCCTCTTCTTTCTTTGTGTTGATCAAATCAGAATGCTCCCTTGCGTGAACCTAACTGAATACATCAAAGCCATCAAAAAGTCACAATCATCAGATGCAGAAGCAAAGAAAGAACTGATACTGATAATGGAGTGACTGCTGGCAGTTAGAAATTTCTGGTCAGATGCTGTGAGACAAGGTGTATTGGATAAACCTTGAAGATGTCGTATCAAACTCCTCTATTGGTTACCGAAGGGGGAATTGTTAATGCTAAAGTTAGATCGTTGACCAACTCGTCGGTTGATATGTTTGCATGTAATGTTAATCTCTTTATTTTGATGGAATGTTTGACAAGTATTTTGTATGAATGATCTAAGTAATGAACAAATAGTTATGACTTGAATATGATATTTAAATATGACTTATATCCATATGTATTGTCTTGGATAAGTTGTGTACTGATAATCTTATAGACGTCCGAAATCTAGTATTGGGTTTCGGAACTCCAAATTACATCGAGATCAGAAGATACACTTCTCTGAAGACATAGTTCGGAAGTCCATACTCCGAACTAACTTAGAAGACCATTCAAGACCAACAAAGATCATATTTCCAAGATACTCTGATTCAGAAATGCCAGGACTCCGAAATCCTCTCAGGATTTCGGATTATCAATATGATCAACTTATAAGGAACTATCACACTTAATCATTCTACGAAGAAGACTGAAGATCTGAATATCATCTTGAAGATAAGGCAAAGGATAAGCACTTCAACATATATGATATGATTAGACTAGATCAGGCGTGTTCTCTTAGAAGCTTGTCGATTGTACTTAGTGTATTATTTTATTTTAGACAAGCCTATTTGCAAATTAGAACTTTAGAAGTGGTGGGGAAAGACTCCTTAGCAATTTTGGATAAGAAGGTGTGCTGGAGGGACCAAGTTGCAAATAAAGGAAATCTTGAGGTTTTAGTTGGGGAAAAACCCCATTCCTCTTGAATGTCACGATTTTGAAGGAGCAAGAGGGAGAGAGATGATTTCAAGGAGAACTCTAGAGGAGAAGCTCATCTCCAGCAAGATCTAAGTGATTTGCATCAATTACTTGAAGATCTAAAGTAAGTAATCTTGTGTTCATGTTGGAAACCCACTTTTAAGGTGAAATGAGTATGAAGCTCGAGTTCATGGATGGGGGAGATGAAATCTATGATCCCAATGGTTTTTATAGCGAATCCAAGTAGTTATCCTTCAATAATTCGATTATTATATGCTTGGAGAACCATTGAGGATGCTTGTTGATTCATATAAACCCTAACTTTTGGGGAAAACACATCAAGGGTAAATCCTTTATGATTGGGTCAACTCTTATCCTTCAATGTGTTTCTATGAAGAGCTTGAGTGATTCCTAAGGATCCGAAGTCATTGGAAGAAGGAATTCCTCTAGTTGTTGGTCAATTGTAATAATGGAATTTGGTATTCCATGGTTTAAGCTTATGGAGTTAAGTTGTGATCATGGCATGTAATTGATTCATTTGAAATGATATTGGATGGTTTGATTGAGTCTAATGATGTATAATTTGGGTTGGAATAATTTCCTTTTGATGCCTATGAGTTTAGAGAACTGTTAGAAGTTGAATTGGGTCAAAAAGGGGTGAAAATGACTAAAATCGGAGCTGCTGCACATGAAACCCGACGCTATCAAAAAACACGACCCGTGTCAGCATGTCTGAGACCTTCTGTTGGTCTGACATGACCCGTGTCAGTCTGACAGTCCGGATTTGTTGGGTTTTGAGCTTTAAGGGTTGGGCTGTTGGTTCTAATGTTCAAGTACACTTCTAGACAATGTTTAACTAAGAGTTTACCCCTAATTAGTGAAGTTAAACTAGTCTTAGAGTCATGAGTAATGTTGGATATCATTTCTTGTAGGAAATGAGTAATTGGAGTTGAAGCAAGGAAGTAGCATCCTTCTTTGAGATTTAAGGAATGTGAGTTACCAGGAGTACATATCTCTCTATTACCTTTGTGTGTGTTATTACCCAAAATCATGCATACTCTTTATGTGGTAATTGAAGTTCAAATACTATTTCTGCATTGAATGAAATGAGTCTTTTCTAAAGATGTTTTCTATAAATTATTACAATGAAGTTTTGAAAGATACTTTGAGCATCCTATTTGTGCATTGCATTACATATAGGATGAGGATTGACCGTGAGATACCTTGAGGACGAGTTTTGTCCTTTTCTCAATTAAAGAGGGTGAGGAGATATTATGAGTTTTGCCCTTTTCTCAATTAAAGAGGGTGAGGAGTAATTGTTCCTGACAATAGGGAATCGCATGATGGAGTTGCTACCCCTCATGAGGCTCGTGTGATGGCCACTAGTCTTAATTTAACCCATATGAGGATCAAGTACTATGCATTGTGCGTTTACTTGTTAACTTAGGTGGGTGCCATTGGGGTGAGATGGACTTTTATTAGGTGGACATGGGTTGGGATAGGTGCATTGCATTTGCATAGCATGACTATCTATTTTGAGAAATCTTTATGATGTTTTATTACAAATCTTAAGTGTGTAAAGAAACTATTAAGAAGGTTGTCTCGAGTGTTAAGGTTATCCTTTCCACTCACAATGAGATAGCCTCGGGTGACTCACTAAGCATTTCAATTGCTTAACTCATTTTGATGTACTAAGGTTAAGGCTAGGAGCTTGAGATGAGGTGAGGATTTTTAGAAGACCACGGGATGTGTGGCCATTTGAACCGTGTTTTTGTACTTGAATTATGATACCTCCTCGCTATAAGTTATTAAACTACTTTTGAAGTTTTTGGACCTAATTTCCGCAATGATGAAACTTCCTTTGAACTAATGGTATCATTTAAAAATAAATAATGTTTTAAACTCTAAATCCCTAGCGAGGGGTGTCACACATAACCCATCACAACCCTTCATGTTAGTCCCAAACAATCCTAATCTACTTGGTATCAATGAAATCACTCGAGAGTGCGGAATCCAAACAAGTGATCAATCCGAAACAGATAAGAATGAATAACACGGATTACTACAAACCTTCAATGGACACTATATTGATAATAGTCGGGTACATAAGGTTCCTTGATCGAATGACAAATTTTCTCTAACACTCTAATCTCCCAATTCGACCAACATGACAAATGACACAACAAAAGACTATTTATACCCTATGCCTAACCTAGCCCACGATTCAGCAAAGCCCACCGAAAACACAAGCTTGGCCCACCGAAAACCTCATCACGACCAAGATCGAGAGGATTTCGGTCCCTAACCGAAATCGCCAAGCAGGCCCAATTCGACATCTATTTTAGCCCAGAACTCTTGGATTTGGTCCGATTAAATGCAAAGCTTAAACCAACATAAATTATGGCCCAACAATCTCCACCTTGGTTTAATGCTTTCATTTAACTTCGAGCTCTATCTTGAATTTGGCTTTGGTGAACACTGAAACAATACTTTAACAATCTCCCCCTTTATAAGTGGCGGGTGTAGATGTTAATAGCTTTCAACACGTGGCAGAGACAACTATGTCTTCAGATTCGACTGTCTTCAGATTAGACTTTGAACGCGCATTGGGTACGGGCTTCAGCATAGGTCTTGAATCAGCACATCCAGTTTTTGATTTGACTTTGACTGGAACTGGAGTCTAACTCTTCATTTCTTCTTCTTGATCGCATAAAGGTGTAAATGTAGCAACGAAAACTGTTTGAGGAGGAACTCAACATAGCTTGTCACATGGAGTTGTGCTTCACCTTTCTCTGGGGTTGAACTGAATGTGTTGAAAACTTCAAACTTCACTTCTGGCTCCATCACTGGAAGACTTCACTGGATTGTCTTCGACTATAACCAGCGCATAATGGTGACCAAAAATCCTGTGGGTCACAGAGTCATAAAACTCTCACCACAGTTGTTCAAGGACCCAGCCTTGGCTCAGCAAGGGACTTCTCGCAGTATCTGTGTGAACCCGGAGGAACGCACTGTGATTGTTTGAGTATCGGTGAACTACTCATGACCGTTTTGAATTTGGCCCTGCATATCCTTGATTAAAGATCTCAATGCAGCTGACAAGTCAACAAGTTGACTTAGCTCTTGGCGAGACGTTCAATGGTATCCAAAAGAGTGTACCATCCTAGTGCCAATTTGAATCCGGTGAAGTTGTTGGGGTCTCACCGCTATTGTGGTAAACAACAACGATCACTGACCCAGAGTTTCGATGTTTCACCAATGTGAGGTAAAATCTCATTGAATCACGAACATCTTTATTAGAAGAAGTATAGTGTCAAGAGTGGTATGAGCGTGTAATATATCTTGGTTACTAGACATACCCATCGGATAGACTTTTGAATTGTCATCAATGTATAGTTTATTACACTGAGTCATCCAATTCTTGAATTTAGAAGCTTTGTAGGTAAGAAGGGTTGTCGATGCCTCACATCTACTACAGGTGTTGTATCAGAGATCACTGGCATAGTGTTTCGAAATATCATAATCATCATTAGGTTTAAAATGATGTGTCATGTATTTCTTGCAACAGAAAGATAGAGGTGGTTGAGAATGGATTGGTGCGTGTGATAGATTACGGTATGCAATCTAACCATCGGCACAAAATTTGTAAGTCTCGGCTCTAAGTGGCTTTACTCAAAGTGTCTAGAAGTTTGATGTTGCAGAAGAACTTTAGGTTGGTTTGAGAGAAAAGCTGTTAGTGCTTCATACTCATTGTTGTTTACAAATGAGAATCATCAGCACAAGTATTTTCCTCAGCAGTGAGTGGTATAGCTCAGTGCGTCGTTGACAGGTAAGGAGTGTCTTAGAGAGTCACGGTAATAGTGAGTCACATCTTTGACATGAAGGATTTGGATATGTATTCCTGATTGGTATTGATCAGAAGCATTGACGATCGCGCAAACTGTGTAAAAGAAAATTATTTTTGAATTTTTTAATTTTCTAAAAGAAAAGACATAAAGAAATGAAGAATATTTTTTGAATTTTTTTAAGCTTTCTGAAAATTAAAGAAATAGAGGTAAAAGACATTTTTTTATTTTTGAATTTTATATTTTTTGTTGTTTTTAATTCAAAAGACATAAAGGTAAAAGACATATTTTGTATTTATGAATTTTATATTTTTTGTTGTTTTTTAATTCTCCCTTTAAATTTGTGCATGGAGAGAATGAACAAATTTAACTGAAACAAAATTGTATAAAATATACAAAATTGAACTATTAGTCATCAAAGCAAATCAAATCAGTTCAGGACGAAGTTACCTTTTCAGTTTTCAACACATCGTTAGATACGAACCCCACGTGATCTTTCCCCTCTCAGTTCCCGCAAAGGACACATACTCTCCATAGATGATTTGAGTGACGTGCATTTGAGATATGTCTCCAATTATGTGCCTGCAACAGCTACTATCAACGAACCGAGGTCTGATAATGTTCCTCCGTAGCTACTCCTGCACAAGATGCGAGATTAGTTGGTCGTGGGAACCCAGCCCATTTTGAAACTGGGTTGACCATTGCTATCTACACACTTGACTTGTTCCAAGATCATATCCTACTTATCAAATAAAGAACATGAAGAGTTAGCAGGACAATTAGATGATTTGGAATATTAGCCTTTGGGTACCCATCGGTAGTTTGGCTTGAGTCTCTTATTGTTTGAACCGATAGATGTATCAGCACTTGAGTTTGAAGCAGAACTCCCCCTTGAGTTGTGCTTCTGTTGCCAGTGTGGACTCGAGGACGATTCTTGAGATGAACTCGAGCTTACCGATTTCGATTTGATGGAGTCATCTTTCGAATCGGTGTTCTTGTCCATGGGGGCCTGCTTCTTGGACTTTGCTTCATTCCAATCACGATCTCTTGAACGTGATCTTAAGGGCTTTCTTTTTGAAGACCTTCCCTTTGGCACATTCTGCCAGCTTTGTGCGTAGTAGGGACTGTATGGACGATATGGACAATTTCGAGCAATATGACCTGCAATCCCACAATTGAAGCACGTTTGTCTTTTCAGGTAAATGAGATTGTGACTTGGTCCTTGTCCTTTTGAGTTCTTCAAGGAGTTGCCACAAGTACAGGCACAACCACATTTAGTGGCACTTGGACTTGGTCCACAGGGAATGTAACCTTCTTTCACAAACTTCTGTGGTTTAAATTTCCTAACATTAGGATCTTTAGAATTTAAAGCAACACCACAAGTTTTTGGACGATCAGTAGAGCTTGTAGCAGCACCGTCCCTTGTTTGAAGAGTTCTTTTCAGGACTGGACTTGTCATCATCTTTCTCAGTTTCATCTACACACTGAACAAAAACATTAGTATTGTTTATCTCAACCTTCTCAACCTGGCTGGATTTTCAGCGACGGAAACATCGTTTAAATCAAAGGGTGGGGTACAATTATAATTAAATGGAGGGGGCCACTTTTGTACCCCGAGACCCTTGTTTTCATCCCATTTAAGCTGAGTTTCGATCATCGACTCAACTATCACACTTAACGCTTCAAATTTTTCAAAAATAAATTCATTTTCTTGAAGTTTAACTTTCAAAGAGCCACGCTCGGCAGTCAAGTTGACGATAAGCACTTTAGAAAACCTGAGATAACAACTCTTTATGCTGTAGTCATCCTATAATTGTTTAAAATCGCTTATTTTACCTTGCAGTTTTTCTTATAGATGTTTTATTTTCTTTTTAAGACCATAATTAAGATTTTCAAGTTCGAATACTTCTGTGACAAAATTTTTGTTTAGTTCACGATATTTGGCAATTATCTTTTGGCAATCTGGAGTGCATGATTTTTCGCAAGCGTCTTCTGTCGTGGTAGCCATTTAAAAGGTTCCTGTTGATCGAAAACCGCCAAAAAAATTTCTTCGAAAACCCAAATTTTGACCCAATTCGAAATTTTTGACCGAAATCTCTATAGACCGAAATCAGCACTTTGACCGAAAACCAGACACCTGACCGCAAACCTTTAGACCGAAATCGCGACCGGAATCAAGGATTTCAACCGAAAACAGCTAGCAACCACCGAAACCAAGAAACCCTAGAAGCTGACCGAAATCCTTGATGGGCTGACCAAAAACCTCCTTAATGGACCGAAATCCATGCAAACCCTAACCGAAAACCCTAGAAATCAGGACCACCACTGAAATCCTCTGGAGCGTGACTGAAATCCCCAGATCTGGACTGAAATCGACGATCAGACCCTCAAAAACGCCGTTTTTTGCGAAATTTCAAATTTTGAAGATCAAATTGAAAGGTTTTTAAGCAAACAATGAATTAGAAACTCCTAAGTTCACATGCAACCTAGAAAGAGGATCTATGTTTTTTTATCAATGAACATATATCAAAATCCTAAGGCCAACAATTTAATTCCAAAGATTAAAATAAGAAAAACCAACCTTTGATTATTCTTCTTGAAGCTAGCAGCAAAATATCCTGCCTCAAATGAAGTCACACCCAAGCAATGGAGAAGAGATAGCAAATATCTAGAGAGACAGAGTAAGGTGGCGTAGGTTTTAGGGTTCCCTAGAGGCTCTATTTATAGCCTCCAGGTGGCTACAGTCAAAACCCTAGAGGAGCCCAACTTTGACAAGCCTTTTATCAAATGGACCAAGCCTCTTCTAAACCTTAATTAGGGTTTCGAAAATATAAGTGTGCCCGCTCATAATTTCGCCAACTGCCTGGCCACCTTGGCCAATCATCACTCAACTTTTGAGTAATTAAAAAACTAGTCCCTGTACCTTTAATTAATTAAATCAATCACTAAATTAAATCCAACTAATTCTATATTAATTCTAATTAATTATTATAGTTTCTAATTAATATATTATCACTTAAATATATTAATAAACTATTTATTTTATTTCTATTGATTTATTAAACAATTAATAAATCAACATTTCTCTGTATTGAACTCTACACCAAACCTCCAACTATGAGGGCAACCCAAATATACTTTGCTTCAATTAATAAGATAAATACAATTTATAAGTCATGGCTTAGACACCTAATCCAACAGTCTCCCACTTGGATAAGTCTATGACTTTAATTGTCAATTTATCTTCTGATGAATTTACAAATCTAGTTTCCCAAAAACTGCTACTGAACTCTGACCCAGTCAGTTCTGTCCAAAGATAAGTGATCATATGATCCTCCGTCCTACAAGATATTTTTCAGACTCAAGACATGGATTAAGATCAAACTCGGTCTGATACTCTGTTTCTAGATTTCCGATTCTGCTTATGACTTTAAGACTACTAATTGAACACATCAATTTAGTCCTGGTTGGCAAACACTTTCATGCAACTTCAAAATCATCGAGAGGCCTACATATATCTGTTTCCCATCAGGTCAGGGGACGAATAAGTTTCGACTCATATGGTTATATCTTTTACCAGTCAGATCACTCACAACAATACGTTTTATAACACCGAGTTACTGATGCGTTTTTGCATTATCAATGAGCAACTGCCTTGCAAATTACAACTCATATGTCTCTACTTAAAGATCATAAGATATTATCGTCTCAATATTGCTTGTGATATGATCTATGAAGCAATCTGTTGAGCGCAGGTTTATCCAATACTCAAATCTCTATTTCTAAGTACTCAAGAACGTTGTAGCAGTCTTACTACAATGTCTAACTCCTTAGACAATCTACAAACCAATTCATGACAGTCTTCGTTTATACTTACTCCCTAAAGGTATGAGCGACTGTGGAACTTTGAATAATCAAATTACTCAGGAAGTTAAACATGCAAAAATGAAACACAATGAAGCAGTAAACAATACTCATTTATATATCTCTATTATAAAATCGCCAAACTCAATTACATTTATATCATTACAAGTTTCAACCTATCTAATTACTAAAACTAATATCATCTCTCAATCCTATGCTCCTCGCATGCTGATTGTGCTTAATCCTACTCAGAGCCTTCGTCAAGGATCTGCATGATTGTCTTCAAATGATACCCTCTTTACATGGAGGTGACCTTCTTCTACCCGATGTCGAATGTAGTGGTACTTTCTGTCGATATGCCTGGACTTTCCATGATCTCGCGGTTCCTTTGTTAAAGGGACCGCTCCTTCATTATCGTAGAACAGTTCCATGGGCTCCTGAATACTCGGGACAACTCCAAGGTCACTGATAAAGTTCTTTAGCCAAGCCGCTTCCTTGGACGCTTCAATCGCTGCTATGTACTTTGATTCGCACGTTGAATCAGCCACCGTCTCTTGCTTGGAACTTTTCCAAGTGACCGCTCCCCCATTCAAGAGAAACTCCCAGCCCGATTGAGACCGACCATTGTCTCTATCTGTCTGAAAACTGACGTCTGTGTATCCACTCACTTTCAAGTCATCACTGCCACCAGGGACTAACACCATGTTCTTCGTTCTTCGCAGGTACTTGAGTATGTTCTTTAGAGCTATTCAGTGCGCTCTACCAGGATTTCCCTGGTACCGACTAACCATGTTCAAAGCAACGGATACATCGGGACGAGTACATGTCATAGCGTACATGATTGAACCTACTGCGGAAGCATAAGGTACTCGACTCATCTCAACTATTTCCTCATCGGTACTTGGACTTTGAGTCTTACTCAATTTCGCATTACTTTGGATAGGCAGCTCTCCCTTCTTGGAATTTTCCATACTAAACCTCTTTAGTACCTTTTCCAAGTATGTACACTGACTAAGACTTATTAGTCATTTCTTTTTATCTTTCAGTATTCTTATCCCGAGAATATAGGCATCTTCTCCAAGGTCTTTCATGGCGAAACACTTCCCGAGCCAAGACTTGACATCTTGCAAAGTCGGAACGTCGTTTCCCATGAGCAGTATGTCATCAACATACAGCACCAGAAAAGTGACTATACTCCCACTAGCCTTAACATATACACAGGACTCATCTTCACTTCTAAAGAAACCAAACTCTTTTACTTTCTCATGGAAACAAAGATTCCAACTGCGAGAAGCTTGTTTCAATCCGTAGATTGATTTCTCAAGCTTACACACCTTATTAGGATGCTTTGTGTCTACAATACCCTCTGGATGATTCATGTAAACATCCTTAGTCAACTTCCCATTAAGGAAAGCGGTTTTGACATCCATCTGCCAAATTTCATAATCATGAAATGCAGCTATGACAAGCATTATCCTAATCGACTTAATCTTGGCTATTGTTGAGAAGGTTTCATCATAATCAACCCCCAGGGTTTGAGTGAATCCCTTCGCGACCAGCCGAGCTTTAAATGTATGTACCTTTCCATCCATGTCGGTCTTCTTCTTGAAGATCCACTTGCACCCAAGTGTCTTTCGACCCGGCACATTGTCAACCAAGTTCCAAACTTGATTGTCACACATGGACTTGATCTCGCTATCCATCGCTTGGTCTGTAGAACAAGTATCCAAAAGACTGTTTTGGGTTTCCGATGAAAATACACCTCTCACTTCTTTCTGCGAGTTTGCTTGAGTCTCTCGTATCACGAAAGCCTCACAACCCCAGACCTTGATGTGTGCCAACAAGGGAACTTTCCCCATCCACATCTCGTGAGGTGTTTTGGCAACCTTCTTGGTTGGGACAAGGTTGAGGATATGGGCGGCAGTCTCTAAGCATTACCCCTAGAAATGGATTGGAAGTGAAGCTCGACTCATCATGGAACGAACCATGTCCAACAGGGTTCGGTTTAGCCTCTCAGCAACACCGTTCAACTGTGGTGTTCTAGGAGTTTACAACTGTGAAACTATTGCACATTCCTTTAGATAGTCAAGGACCTCGATACTAAGATACTCACCGCCTCTGTTGGATCTAAGCATATTTATCTTCTTGCCCAATTGATTTTCTACTTCATTCTTGAACTCTTTGAACTTTTCAAAGGTATCTGACATGTGCTTGATTAAGTAAATATACCCATATCTACTAAAATCGTCAGTAAAGGTCACATAGAACCGCATACCATCTTTTGTGGTTGTTATGAAGAGACCACACACATCTGTGTGTACGATGTCCAACAGACGTTCACCTCTTTCAAGAGACCTTTTGAAAAGTGATTTTGTCATCTTGACAAACAAACAAGATTCACATACATCATCTGATTTTAGGTCGAATGATTCCAACACTCTATCCTTTTGGAGTTGGGCGATGTGTTTCTTATTGATATGGCCAAGAAGACAGTGCCATAAACATGCCTTTTCTACACCACTAGAAGAATCAATATTTAACACATTATTACCAAAATTGTCAACACACATAACAGTTTCATACACTCCATCACAAGGCAAAGCTTCAAAGATAAAAACATCATTTTTAAAAACAGAAATTGAACCATTTAATTTATCAAAAGTGTAATAATTGTGGGATTAGGTGTCTAAGCCATGACTTTATATTTGTATTTATCTTGTTAATTGAAGCAAAGTTCATTTGGGTTGCCCTCATAGCAGGAGGATTGATGTAGAAATCAGTAGAGAGAAAGGTTGATTTATTAATTGTTTAATAAATCAATAGAAATAAATAAATAGTTTATTAATATATTTAAGTGTTAATATATTAATTAGAAACTATAATAATTAATTAGAAATTAATCTAGAATTAATTAGATTTAATTTGGAGATTAAATTAATTAATTAAAAGTACAGGGACTGGTTTGTATTTATTCAATAGTTGAATATCTGGCTAGGCAGTGGGAGGACCAAGTTGGCGAGATTTGAGTGGGGCACATTCATAATATTGAAACCCTAATTAGGGTTTAGAGGCCTTGGTCCAAGTGGTCAACAGGCTTGGCCACTAAGGAGGCTCCTCTAAGGTTTTGACTGTAACCCTTGGAGACTATACAAGGAACATCCTAGAACCCCATAAACCTGCGCCATTTTCATCTCTCTGAACTAACTCTGTTGTCTTCTCTTCTCCATTGCTTAGGTGTGACTCCACTTGGGGCAGGACACTTGTGCTGCTAGCTTCTGGATCAAGAATCAAAGGTTAGCTCTTCTGAATTGTTATTTAGAAATAATTGTTGGCCTTTAGGTTTCTATTATATGTTTATAGCAGAAAAACATAGATCTTATTTGGGGTTGCATGTGAACTTAGGAATTTTATAGTTCATAATTTGTGTAAAAACCCTTCAATTGTATTAGAGCTTGGCTGTTTTTCTTGTGAATTGCTATAATTATTTGTTTGGCCAAGGGATATTTCGAAAAAATAAACCCTTGGATGGCCACTTCGTTTTTTGGTGGCTAGGGTTTTCCTCCACCCAATTTTTGGCGATTGCATGCTTGGATGGTAAGTAGGTTGTTATTTTTGGTAATTAAGATCTTTTAAATAACTGGAAACCTTAATCCCATTGATTGCAATTTTCGATAATTATGGTGATTAAGATAGGTTAATTAATTTGATTAATTTTGTGATACCTATCTTATATTTAATAAGTTTAATTAAATTGTTTAATTAAAGGAAAAATTAAATCATTAAAGGGTTTAAATTTAATTATAAATTATTTGATAATTTGCAAAAATTAAAGGATTAAATTCTAAATATTTTAATAAGATTAAAATACATCTTATACATAGTATAATTAAAAGTTAATATTATTTTTATAAGATTAAATTGGTTAGTCTTACCGTTAGTAGGCCTCATTCACAAAATTGTCCTATAAAGAGGGTATAAGGCGACTGCCTATAAAATGGCAGTATAATGGGTGTCCACTCTCACCCACCGTTCTCCTGGTCAGTCTAGTGTCGTTAGCCGAACGGATTTTATAGAACCACTTAAGCCTCTTAAAAGTATAATGCTATTATTGAAAGTACTAGAACAATTCATTAAAAATCCCAATCTAGTTACTTTAGGAAAAATGCGAATGAGTTGCTAATCCATGAAGTTGCACATTGCACCTTGTGAAACATTGGTGGAGCGTGTGTGGTTAACCGGCACACCAATAGGGGTTCATAAAGAGTGGCAATGGGTTTCTCGATTTTACCATTATTGATGGAGCCTGTCTGGTTAACCGGCACATCAATTAGAGATGGCAATTGACTTCGAGAGTACCAAGCTAACTTGCATGGTTATTCACACCCGGTTTGTGATCCTCGGCATCCCAGTCACAAACAGTGGGGCACATCCGAGATTAAACATGCCATTGAACTGTTCAATGAATCTCAACAGACCTAGGAATTTCGTATGATGAAATTGATAAGTGTATTATCTACCTTAATGACCATTATGTTGTGATTACGGCATCCCTCTTCACATCATAGTTGGGGTATTTTGTTTCCTAGCCTTAATAAATAATAAATTGGGTAATTATTTAAAAGGATTGATTAAACTAATAAATTCTGTTTATTGTAGAAGTCTGAATCAAGTGTCTATTCTCCTCCCTCTCCTCCTTCACCCATTTCTGAAAGCATCAAAAAGCACCTGCCAAATATGGAAAGGCTGACTGGCCTTAACTGTAACGAATGGCTTCGCAATTGGAGACTGGTTCTCGTTATTCTTGGTAAGCTACATCTCACTGAGTATCCGATCTCGGTTCCACAGAAGAAGTCATCATAAAAAGTCTTTATGATAAGCGTGGCTTCTTAGTTGATGAATCCGAAAAGATTCGTGACCTCATGCTATTGACCATTGACCCCGAGTTCTGTAGGGATTTTGAATCCCTGGGGCCATATGAGTTAATGCAATTAGTTGAGTAAAGGTTCCAAAAACCAATTGAAGAGGAACGAACTAGGTCCTTCAAAAGACTTGCAGAGTGCAAGCTAAAAGAAGAAAGTAGCATCGATTCGCATGTTCTCCAGATTGAAGCATACATAGGCGAATTGTACAAGCTTGGTTATTCCATGAGTCAGGAGATGAGTGTTAACATCCTACTCGCTTCGCTGACTAGTAAGTACGATCTGTTCATTCAAACCTTGTTAGATACATTTTATGCATCTTTTGTAAGCCCTTTTTTCCTTTATTTTATTTATTTCCTTAACCATTTACATGCATTTTTAGTTATTTTCCGGGAATTTCGATACTTCATAAATTTGTGTTGAATTGCATCAGGAAAGGAGCATTTGGAACAGATCGGAGAGCCGAAAGGTGGAACGTGGAGATTGGAATGAGACTTGGAGCACGGAACGAGGAATGGAAGCTTGGAATGCATCTTGGAATGGATCTTGGATGAAGCAATGAGCTTGGAGCATAGTATGGAAGCTTGTGGAGTTGAAAACTTTAAGGAAAATGGAGTTACAGCCTCACACGGGTCGTGTGACCTAGCATGGGTCGTGTAACCTCTCCAAAAGACTGCTAAATATGTGAAATACCCTCACACGGGTCGTGTTACCCTACACGGGTTGTGTGAGCTGTAGACCAAAAAGACAGTCCACTCATTCAGACCTACACGACCCGTGTGACCCTACACGGGCCGTGTGGCGCACGAAACTGATTTCAAATTACAGTTTTCCTGCACGGTTTTAAGGGCTGTTGTGGGTTATTTTTGGGCAGTTAGACTTCTAGAAAGCAAGAGGGAACGACTTTGAAGAAGAATATTGATCCAAAACGCTTGGAAAAATTTGATTTACTGTTTTAATCACTCGTTGTAAGTACATTTAGGAACAATTTACTGCTTTTCTTCAAGGAGATTTAGCATATCATGTGTGGCTAAATCTTTCTTTATTCCGGTTCTGTAGACACAAGATTTGGCACAAATCATTTGACTATCGTTGTGTTCTTCATCTAGTATTTTGAATTTATGCATTAAAGTTCCATTTGATTCTCATGTTGGTTCATGTTGGCCACTAGAATTGATATGTTTATTAAATTCGTTATTTCATTCTTGAAATCCGTAATTGTTTCATCAATGAATGTAAGTAACAACACCGAATTGATCTTTGTTGGATGAATTCGCGTGTTATTCAAAATACACATTTTTAAATTTCCGAGCTTACGAGAAATATTGAATGTAAATTTGTTTGTCTAAATGAATCTTTACTCATTTTCCTTGATATAAACTCAAGAGCTTGTTTGATTTATATAAAAGGAAAATTGGATTACTTCAAAGAGCATATTTTGATGTAATTACTTAAAAGGACTGAAGTGTTAGAGCTCGTTAACACTTTGAAACCAATTTTAGACGAAATTGACATAATTTCTAGTCTTATAATGATTGCCTAATCAATTGTGCTGAACGGAATCGGAATCCATTAGATATATTGCATTTTAATCAATTTTATGTTTAGCTATCTAACTTTATAATTCCAAAACCCCCCTTGTTACTCGTATCTTACGTAAATATCGGTGTAAGAATTTGTCCCTTGTCCCTGAGGATCGACCCCTGCTTATCATATACTGTTCTTATAGTGGATTGAGCAGTGTGTATTTATTCTTAATTATTTTCAATTGATTTGTTGAGTTTGACGCCTCAACAAATTGGCGTCGTTGCCGTGGACACGGCAGTACTAATTGTTTATGCCGAGATCTTTACGTACAGGTACACCAATTCCAGTTGATTTGGAGATTGAAAAGACAGCAAAGAAGCTACGGAAACAAGCTAAGCTTTGGAAGAGGCAACAGCCGGGTTCCAGAACTTCTACATCATCAAACCCTCCAGTCATCAACATTTGGAAGGAAATACCCCTTTCAAGTGAAACCGAAACAGATACACCATATTCATCATCCCAATATTCATCTAGAGAACCTTCACCACCATCATCATCAATACAAAATACTCCACAATCAAATTTCACAATCCCCATAATACCCGAGGTAGAGATCACCGGATCTCCTACCCGATATATGGTCGCCGAGAGAATCTTATGCGATTGGGCGACTCAAGATGTCACCCAACAACCTTTATGCATCACTTATCCCGCGATGATGAACTTTGAGCTGAAGTCAGGATTGATCCATTTGTTACCGAGTTTTCGTGGTCTGGAGAACGAAGACCCCCACAAGTTCCTAAAAGAATTCCATGTAGTTTGCGTTGGTATGAAGCCGCACGACGTGACTGAAGACCAAATCAAGTTAAGGGCATTCCCATTTTCACTTCAAGATGCAGCCAAGGAGTGGCTATATGACCTACCACCGGGGTCGGTCACTACGTGGAATGATCTAGCGCGACTCTTTCTTGATAAGTATTTTCCAGAGACAAGAGCTTCGAGCTTGAGGTGAGAGATAATTGGCATAAAGCAAGGGAAAAGAGAAGCTCTCCACTCCTATTGGGAGCGTTTCAAGAAACTTTGTGCACGATGCCCTCAACACGGGATTAACGAATACCAACTTTTTCGTTATTTCTGTGAAGGTCTCACCCCGATGGAGAGAGGACTTATCAATGGATATAGTGGAGGTTCTTTGATAGACAAAACACCGTCTCAAATCCGAGCTTTGATAGAAAAGATGTCCGAAGATTCAAAGTACATGAAAATGGAAGATGAATGGTACGCAGACCCACCGAGAGGAGTCAAGGAAGTGTCGACTCCGCACATAGAAAACCAAATTTCTGAGTTGACCAAGGCAGTGATGCAGCTTACAAAGGAAAAGGGAGTAGAACCACCACCGATTATGTAACATCCCAAAATTTCACGGTAAAATTAAAAAAAAATTAAACGGATACTTCAATATAAGAAAAGCCACTTAATTAATTTTGACAAAATTCCATAACTTATAAGTTTAATGAAAACATCCCAGGATTAACAAAAGTTAATGAAATCACAACATAGCGGAACATCCATTCAAAAACAGTCCTCCAATGAAGCAGCACAGTGTATACACGTCACGCCTTGCCATCCATTGTACCTGATGTACCTAAAACAGTAGTTTATATAGGGAAAGGGTAAGCACGGAGCTTAGTGAGTTCCTCAAAATACCATACGATCCATCACATAACATACAACACACAATAACCATTCATATGTATGTGAGACTCACGGGCTATCCCTGTTCCGCCTGAAGACTCACGGGAAATTCCCGTTCTGTCTTATCGCTCGCAGGCTTTCCCGTTCCGTCTAATGACTCGCAGGCTCTTCCCATTCTGCCTATTGTCTCGCGGGCTATCCCGTTCCGTCCACAAACAATCATTATCATAGCAATAATTCATACAATTATCATAACAGGTAAGATCACCTTAGTCTAACATATCTTCCTTCCTATGCATGCAATATCACCTATAGTATAGTGAGAAGACTCACCTGATTATAGTTGACTATATCGTTTATCTTTCTCGGCTTTGTATTTCCTTCAACTTTAACTGTTAAAATAATAAGAAATCTATCATTTCTTAATCCTTAACTATATTGTAGTCGCATCATTAAACCCTTCAGTAATTCCCATATGATACTCCATGATTTATCAAGCAAAGAACAACCAGGTAGAAGATTAGATGGGGTGGCAGGATCCTTTCAGCATTTTAGCATTTCGGAAAATCCAACAACCAGATCCCAAGTAATCGGCCTAGGCACCGTCCTCGTAAGTAAATCAATCGGTATTATTTTTAGAATTACGAATTGTTATAATAACGACGTTTTTAAGGTTTTTATTTACTATTGTTGGAAATGAATATGTTATACTTATTACATATTCTACTTCTTAATACAAAAATTATTTTACAATACCTAATTAAGCTATAGAAAGGCTTGTAGTTACCTTATGACCAGTCGTCGAGATCTATAACTCGTTCGTTAGGCTTTTGAGCTTTCTTCCGCTCACTTGCTTACACTCTAGTGCTTAGAAACCTCTATATATTGGATTGAGATTTAGTTGTGTGGTTTATGAGATGGTTTGAGGGGTATTTATACTTGAATTATTGAATAAAAAATGGCATGACACTTTTGACAAAAGATTTTAATAATATAATTTTGTTGAAATTAAAGGCCTTCTAGAATCAGTCTGTTCAAGACTGGTTTAGCCGATCTTAAACCCATTAAATTCACGTTTTTATTTGATATTCAAAACATTCATCTCAATACCTTCCAGGGATGTATGGTATGTATTTATACGATTTTTCTATGATTTATTATGATTTTTTGAAAACAGACTATCTAATCTGTCAATTTCGAACTACTTAGTGAAGATTGCATTTTTAACCATATATAATGCCACTTTCAAGCTTACAATTTTTTTAAGAATTGTACTAGACTCAATTTGTAAACTTTGTGCACTAGTTTGAGGTCCAAACAATGTTCCTATAATTAATTATGATTTTTCTAAAAACATCACAAAATGCTGATTTTCATATGAAATTGTAACTAAAATTTTTCTTAGCTTTTATAACTACCAATGATCATATAATTCCTAACACTCTTATTTTAAGTATATGTTATAATCAGAATACGGGTCTTACAGATTAGAGCTTGTGGTATTTGCCTCCAATATGGGCATATGTGACAACTGTCAAAATTAGTCAATGAAAGTCAACTTAAGTCAACCAAAGCGTACGTTAAAGTCAATATGTGAAATGCAAATTTCATAATCTCTACGTTGTATTATTTGATATTATTATACGAACAAACCATGCTGAGCTAGATGTTTTTAATATAAAATATAAAAAAAAAATTTTACGTCGTGAATAGTATCCGACGTGAATAGTGAACGGTAAAAGTTAAAACTCGTCCGAATATAACAAATTTTATATCGAAACGTAGATAAAATTACGACGATTCCAAATATATATTTATATTTTTTACCAAACGTTATATATAAAAAGTTATGATAGAAAAACGTTTAATATAACTTGAAAGCGACGTTTAATTATTATAATATATTTAAAAAAAAAAGTCTCCACCGGTTGGTGGAGTTAGAATTCAAAGTTTGAAAAAAATAATTTTTATTATTTTATTTTAATTTTATTTTATATAAAGTGGGCCCCACTTCATTATATAATCAATTTTATATATTTTACCCCCAAAGAATTCGTATTTTCATTTCGAACACTACGTATTCAATATGTATTGTTAAGTTTATAAAAAATATTATGATTTTTTATAAAACGAAAAATTTACCGTCAAAACCGTATCGTCGATACGAACAACCTGACGTCAAAATTTAATATTATTGATATCAGTTTTATATTTAATATTTTCTTTTTTTTTTAAATAAAATTGTATTTACATTTAAATCCTATATTTTCATTAAGCATACAATTAATACCCTTACGTTAATTCGTTAAATCTTTTTAGTTAAAAAGTTGATATTATTAAACTACGATTTTTGTAGATTACAGTTTTATAAACAAAAATTATTCTTTTTATATAAAAACTATTAATCTATTTAAAGAGTATTTTAAGGGTATGTTTTGTCATAAACAATTTCTAAAAACTATAAAAGTCAAATATATGTATCTTGAGGGCCGCTATACGAAAATAAATCAACTATAAATAGGACTCAAATTCTCATAATCAAACCACACCAATACAAGATATATACACATATCGAGAGAGTTGTAGAGATATAGCTTGAAAATATAGCAGAAAGATAGAAAAAGAGGGTTCGAGTTAGAAGCAGTAAGAGTCAGGCAATCTAACAACAATTGGTGATAAGTTCATCATCGGCATTAAGTTGAGTTCATACCCCTTCTTTTTTTATATTTATTCAAGTTTTTAAGGGGGAGAATATAAGTTATACTATAAAAATAGCTATTTATACTCATTTGTAACAGTAGTAAACAAAATGTGAATTTTGTAAACATCATTATGACAAGGTAACTATGACATTTTGAACAAGACAAAATAATTATATAACAATATATAATTATTATACATTACTATATTATCATGGGAAAAATGATAATGGGCAAATACAAAGGTTTCTCATATACAAACTTTATGTAAACAAGTTGATTGATACATACATTTTTTTGAGACGGATCTTCACAGTGCTTATTTAAGTACATACTATAAGTCCTGAAATTTATAACCAGAGTATCGGTAAGAGAGCGTGATATTTGTGTATAGATCTATACGGGATTGACAACCCCGCACCTGAGCTACTAGCTACAGCTAGACCGACGGGTCTGAGGTGACAAATGTCATAACAGTCCGACACCTGAAGAACGTCGAAGCAGGCCTACATGGTCACAGTATGGTTATAGGGCGTCTCGCATGGGAAATCAACTAATTAAATTGTTTACGTGGAAATATACATTTTTACTGGATTTATACTACAAAATGCGTTACACATTTTAGTCTTTGGTTTTAAAACTACAATAACGTTAAAAGTACCGATTTTCTTGGTACATATACTATTGATTTTCACAAAGGAATTATTAAATTTCTCACTACAAAAATCTTATGAACGCACCAACGTAATGTTGACACTTGCAAAATTACTTGTATTTTCAGGTAACAATTAGTCAGGTCTGACTACCTATTTTGGGATGGGAAGCGATGATGTCTCTTTTATTTATTTCATTATCATTTTGTAATCGGGTTGAAACAATATCAGTTGAATAATGTAACTTTCCAATTTCAATGTAAGATGGTTGTTTATTTACTTATGTTCCAATGTATGCAATGGTTGTGACACTATGTTCCGTTCCACCCTCAGACGTTTCCGCCATCATGGTTTGGGGGTGTGACAGCATCCAACCGACATGTGCCCTATGCTTCAAGAAGATACGGAGAAAGTACAAGCAGTTGGTGGATACCAAGGCCAAAATCAACGAAACTTTGATCAACCGAGAAACCAAAACTGGGGATTTCAACCAAACTCGAATTACCAACCTAGACCACCAACACAAAGACAACTTTACCAACCCAATAACCATCACCAACCAAATTTTCAGCCATCACATCAACACAATTATCCCCCTCCTCCTCAAAATCATAACCAAGGAAGTAGTAGTGGTTCTTCGGGTATGTCTTTGGAGGACATAGTGAAAAGCCTGGCCACGAGCACTCAAGCCTTTCAAAGCGAGACAAAGGCAAGCATCAAAAGTCTAGAGCAACAAGTTTCACAATTAGCAAACTCGATGAGTAAGATGGAGACACAAGATAAATTGCCCTCACAAACAAAAAAGAACCCGAAACACAACGCGTGCGCTATTACCTTGCGAAGTGGAAAGGCATATGATGGACCAAGAATGCCCGAGGATGAAGAAGACAAGTTAGAGGTGAAGAAGGATGAAACAACATCAAGCAACAACAAGAAGCAAAAGCAAGTTCAAATTGAAGCTCGAGTTACACCACCACCGTTCCCATCAAGATTGAGGAACATGAAACGCGAAAAAGAAGATGAAGAGATTTTGGAGTTATTTCGAAAGGTTGAGGTAAATATTCCTCTACTTGATGCCATTAAACATGTCCCAAAATACGCAAAGTTCCTTAAGGAACTTTGTTCATCAAAAAAGAAATTAAGAGGTAGAAGAATGGTAAGGGTAGGCGAAAATGTTTCCACAATCATACAGAAACGCCTACCGAAAAAACGCAAGGATCCCGGAGTTTTTGCGGTTGCTTGTAAAATGGGAAATCTTACCATTCCACGTGCCATGTTGGATCTCGGTGCCTCAATTAATGTTCTACCGTTTTCTGTTTTTAAAACTTCAAATTTAGGAACATTAAAGAGAACCGGTGTACTTATCCAATTGGCTGACCGTTCAATAGTACACCCGAAGGGTGTATTGGAGGACGTGTTAGTCCAAGTGGGTGAGTTACTTTTTCCAACAGATTTCTTTGTTGTGGACATGGGCGATGATGATGCCCCGAACTTGAATTCCATTCTACTAGGGAGACCATTTATGAGTACCGCATCTACGAAAATTGATGTTCGTGCGGGTACTATTTCCATGGAATTTGATGGGGAGGTAGTGAACTTTAACATTTTTGATGCCATGAGATACCCTACCGATGAATCGTCCGCAAATTTTGTGGATATTATCGAACCATTAACCGAAGAATGTTTCAGTTTATCTAACCCCGATGTGCTAGCATTGGTTCTAGACAGAAATTTTGATGTTAAGACAGTGAAGGAGCTAGCAGAAAAGTTCACGGTGGATGATGAGATAGTTGAAGTTGCTGCATTTTTAGACGAGAAGAAGAAGGAGAGGTACAATGCCCCAAAAATAAAATTACCGACTCCTACAGAAAAGTTGTTGCCATCGATAGTGCAAGCACCCGAGCTTGAGTTAAAAACTCTTCCCGACCACCTCAAATATGCTTATCTTGGAGATGAGAAGACATTACCGGTGATTGTTTCAAGCAAGTTGTCAAAAGATGAGGAATGTGAGTTGGTGCACACTTTGAAGCGTTACAAAGAAGCCATCGGTTGGACAATAGCCGATATCAAGGGATTAAGCCCTTCACTTTGCATGCACAAGATCCTCATGAAGGAGGATTTCAAACCAACTCGAGAAGCTCAAAGGAGGTTCAACCCACCGATGATGGAGGTGGTGAAGAAAGAGATTTTAAAGTTATTAAATGCCGGTATAATTTACCCAATTTCAGACAGCAAATGGGTAAGTCTAGTTCAAGTTGTCCCGAAAAAATCAGGTATAACCGTAACTGAAAATGTCCATGGAGAACTAGTCCCCACACGTGTGCAAAACGGGTGGCGTGTTTGTATAGACTACAGAAAACTCAACAATGCAACCCGAAAAGATCATTTTCCACTACCGTTTATTGACCAAATGTTAGAACGGTTAGCGGGAAAAACTCACTATTGCTGCCTTGATGGGTATTCGGGATTTCATCAAATTCTCGTAGCACCCCAGGACCAAGAGAAAACTACTTTCACTTGTCCTTTCAGTACCTTTGCATATAGGCGGATGCCATTTGGGCTTTGCAATGCCCCCGCTACATTTCAGAGGTGCATGGTGAGCATCTTTTCGGATTATGTTGAGGAGATCATTGAGGTTTTTATGGATGATTTTACGGTTTATGGAAACTCTTTTGAAGAATGTTTGAAAAATTTAACAAAAATTTTGGAACGATGTATTGAGACCAATCTTGTTTTAAATTATGAAAAGTGTCATTTTATGGTCGATCAAGGTCTTATACTCGGTCATATTGTTTCTTCAAAAGGGTTGGAGGTCTACAAAGCTAAGATAGATGTTATTCAATCGTTACCTTACCCCACTTGTATCCGAGAGGTACGCTCTTTTCTTGGTCACGCAGGTTTTTACAGAAGATTTATCAAGGAATTCTCAAATATAGCTAGGCCGATGTGTGAGCTGCTGCAGAAAGATGTAGGCATTGAGTTTTCCGAGGCATGCAAGAAGGCATTTGACCAATTGAAGGAGATGTTGATCACCGCCCCAATACTTCAATCACCGGATTGGAGTTTGCCGTTCGAGATCATGTGTGATGCAAGTAATCACGCAGTGGGTGCGGTGTTGGGACAAAGGAAGGAAAAGGTACCTCATGTCATCTATTACGCCTCCAAGACACTTGACAACGCGCAGAGCAATTATTCCACCACAGAAAAAGAACTATTGGCAATCGTTTTCGCCTTGGAAAAGTTTCGACAATATCTCTTGGGTTCCAAAGTGATCATCTTCTCCGATCACGCAGCCCTTAGATATTTGCTTGCAAAGAAGGACTCCAAGCCGAGACTCATTCGGTGGATTTTGCTACTTCAAGAGTTCGACCTTGAAATAAAGGACAAGAGTGGAAAGCAGAATTTGGTCGCAGATCATCTCAGCCGCATCATAGCACCTGAAGATTCCACTCCCATTCGTGATACATTCCCAGATGAACATCTTTTCGCAACAAAAGTGGCGCCATGGTATGCAGATTTAGTTAATTATTTGGTTACCAAAGAATTTCCACAAGATGTTACCCGATGGCAAAAGGACAAGATCAAGAAAGAAGCTAAGAGATACGTATGGGATGAGCCATATCTGTGGAAATATTGTGCGAATCAGGTAATCCGCCGATGTGTTGATCAATCCGAGGTACAATCTATTCTAACCTTTTGTCATTCGTATGCGTGTGGGGGACATTTTGGTCCCCAACGAACTGCATGAAAAGTCCTTGAAAGTGGTTTCTATTGGCCACACATCTTTCATGACTCGTATGTTTTTTGTGCGAGTTGTGATAGATGTCAAAAGTCCGGGTCCATATGTTCTAGAAATCAAATGCCACTTACCCCAATTTTAGTTTGTGAAATCTTTGACGTATGGGGTATAGACTTTATGGGACCTTTTCCGCCATCTTTTGGTTTTTATTATATTTTGGTGGCGGTGGACTACGTGTCCAAGTGGGTGGAGGCTAAGGCCGCCCATACTAATGATTCGAAAGTGGTTGTAGATTTTCTTAAATCACAGATCTTTACAAGATTCGGAACACCACGAGCCCTCATAAGTGACCGAGGGACCCACTTTTGCAATCGTACGTTGGAAGCAGTGTTAAGGAAATATGGAGTCACGCATCGCATTTCCACTGCTTATCACCCACAAACAAATGGCCAAGCTGAAGTTACCAACCGCCAAATCAAGCAAATTCTGGAGAAAACAGTGAATCCAACTCGGGAGGACTGGAGTGTAAGATTGGAGGACGCGTTATGGGCATACCGCACAGCGTTCAAAACGCCTATTGGTATGTCCCCGTACTGTCTCGTTTTCAGAAAACCATGTCGACTACCGATCGAATTGGAACACAAAGCCTTTTGGGCGGTCAAACAATTCAACTTTAGTGAGGATGAAGCTGGGACAAAGAGGAAGCTTGATATTCAAGAACTTGAGGAGATCTGAAATGACGCGTACGATAATGAGGTAACTTATAAGGAGAAAACGAAAGCATATCATGACAAAATGATTTCAAGGAAAGTATTCGTAAAAGGACAAAAGGTATTGCTTTACCATTCTCGATTTAAATTAATTCCGGGTAAATTACGGTCCCGTTGGGTGGGACATTTAAAGTGAATGGTCACCGTTTGAAACCTTATTACGAATGTTTTGTCATGAAAAACGAAGAAGAGGAGAAGGTCGAGAGCCCACACTACGAGGATTAAAGTTGCAAATTTGGGCTAAGTCGGGCTAACGACTTAAAACAAAGGCGCTTTTCAGGAGGCAACCCAAATGTTTATTGTTTCGTTTGTTTTTCTTTTAAAGAATTTTTCGTACTTTATTTTAAGCAATTTGTTTTTGTTTTAAGTTTTCCAAGGATTTTTGGTGAAACATGACTTAGGAGAGAAGTGTACAAAAAGTAATCGGGAAACATTGGCACAATTTTTGAAAACCGCAAATGAAATCAGGCACGAAAATGTGAAACGAACGAAAATTTTCAGAAAAAAAAAATGTTTTACAGTCCTACACGGGGCGTGTAGGCGTGCACGGGTCGTGTACGTCTGATGTGCCTTACGGTTTCATGTTGCCTTGAACCCACACGAGGCGTGCCTGGCTACACGGGGCGTGTAGCGTAAATGCCCACTTCCGAAAATTATCATTTTCTGCACGTCTTCTTTTCCCCTTTTCATTTTTACGCACACTCTCCTCTCCCACCTTCTACACTTCGCGATTTTCAGTCACAAACACCCACCAATCTCGATTTTTTTAGCGATAATCTCCAACTAAGGTATGAAATCTTCAACTCCACTTTACTTTCTTCTACCTTTCAAGCTCAAGAACTCAACAATGGCGGTTAGGGTTTTCTCCAAAACCCTAGGTTCGAAATTTTTGAAAAAAATCTTGAAATTTCTTACTCTCTTCGTAGGATAAACTTGGGGAAAGGAAAGATTGGAGCCAAGGAACGATTTTATGTGAAGATTCGCGAGATTGCCCGGTAAATTCCTTCCTTGTTCATACCTTTGTTGGTGTTCATTTAGTTGTAGATTTGGTGTGTTTGGGGGTATACAAAACTTGTTTTTGTGCAGAAATTTGTTTAACCAACGGTTTTTCCTGCGAACAAACGGAATTTTAAATTCTAGATCTTGTGGTCCCGTTGACTTTTGACCGTTCCGTTGACCATTGACAACAATTGTCCCAATTTTATTTGTTGTCTCTATTTTAAAATGGAGGCGGGTCCCTCTAAACGTACAAAGACTTTATCCCGTAAACGTAACACTCGGAGAAATGTCCAGGACCCACCTCCCGAGCGCACCCCGTCTCCATCTCCATACCTCCCCGAACATTGGGAGGTTGTCTTTGCAACTGATCAACAACGAAGTCGCTTATAAAATTTGCTTCAAAGACAATTTGTGTCTCAAAAATTCGCCCACCCGGATTCTTTGCGCGATATGTTCGTCTTCGATGGGGTTCAAACATTGTTTAACAACATTGGTTGGACTAACATCCTTAACATCCACGCTCCTTCGTACGCCCGTCCCCCGCGGGAAATTTTGTCATCTCTCAATTATGCGGATGACATTCTTTCCTTTCGTCTAAATAATCATACATATCGCATCCATGCCGATCAAATTAGCGAGTTAGTTGGGCAAGACCTTAGTCGTACAGTCGACATTTATAAGGTCAAGGCGCATTCCAAATACGATCCTAGCAACGTTTGGGTGGCAATTATAGACGATGATGACTATTCACCAAGCACGGCCAAGGCCTCATCCATCATCCATCCCGTCTTACGAGTAGCCCATCGTATTTTGGCCTCCATCATTTTTCCACGCGAGGAGCAAAGTACAGTAAATTCTCTTGAGCTTCGACTCCTTTACCACATGATTGTCAACTCTAAAAACAAGCCACACTTTGGTAAATGTATAGGTCATCGCCTCTTAGAAACTGCCCGTTCCACCCGTGGCCAAATTCATTGTGGGGGTATATTGACTTTGATTGTACAAAGTCCAGCTATCAGACTCATCTTTTCCCCAGATGAACAGCCCCTTCCGGGTGGTCATTTCTTAACCACCGCCGCCTTTGAGTTAGCTAGGATGTTCACCCGTTCTTCCATCGGCTTCACATGGGCTAAACCTGAACACCTTGATGGCGATCCGATTTGGGTTGATCGTGCCGACTCCCTGTCCCTACATTTGCCGGTCTATCAAACTGACTGGCTCCTCACTGATCTCCGCTCTACGAATCCTTATCGGCGACACGACGTACATGCTTCTTCCTCCTCCGCTGCTCCTGCTCCTCCTTCTTCCCTGTTTCAGGAGGACGGGGCATCTTCCGTAGACGACCGGTTATCCCATCTTGAAGAAAATCTCTCCGGTCTTCGCACCGACTTCAACACCTTACACACCGCGTACAACAACAACTGGGGCACCCAACAACAGTATTGGGAGCAACAAGCGCGACATTGGGAATAGCAGCAAAAACAGTATTCAGACATGTATTCCCTGTTCCAAAGTTGGTCTCCCTTTCCGCCCCAATTCCCGCCACCACCCCCGGACAATTAGGAAAACATATACTTAAAATAAGAGTGTTATGAATTATATGATTTTTGGTAGTTATAAAGCTAAGAAAAACTTTAGTTACAATTTCATATGAAAATCAACATTTTGTGCCATTTTTATAAAAATCATAATTAATTCTAGGAAAAATGTTTGGACCTCAAACCAGTGCACAAAGTTTAAAAATTGAGTCTAGTACAATTACCAAACATAATAGTAGGTTTGAAAGTGACATTATCTATGGTAAAAAATGCAATATTCACTGATTAGTTCGGAATTGACAGATTAGATAGTCTGTTTTCAAAAATTCATAATAAATCATAGAAAAATTGTAGAAATATATACAATACATCCCTGAAAAGGTTTGAAAAGGTATTGAGATGGATCTTCAGAATATCAGATAAAAATCCAAATTTAATGGATTTAATATCGGCTAAACCAGCCTTGAATAGGCTGCTTCTAGAATGCCTTCAAATTCAACAATATATATTAATAAACTCTTTTGTCAAAAGTGGCATTTAATTGTTAATTCAAGAATTCAAGTATAAATACCCCCGAAAAATCTCATAAACCACACAAAGAAATCACAAAACCATTACATAGAATTTGCTATGCATTTGAGAGTAAGTAGTGAGCGGAAGGAGGCACGCAGGAGTTCTAGATTCCGACGAACTGTCATCAGGTAACTACAAACCTTTCTATAACTTAATTAGGTATTGTAAATAATTTGTGTGTTAAGAAGTAGAATATTTAATAAGTATAACTTATGTAATATTATACTCATTTCCAACAATAGTAAACAAAAACCTTAAAAATGTCGTTATTATAACAATTCGTAATTCCGAAAATAATACTGATTGATTTACCTACGAGGACGGTGACTAGGCCGATTACTTGAGATCTGGTTGTTGGATTTTCCGAAAGGCTAAAATGCTGAAAGGATCTTGCCATCCCATCTAATCTTCTACCTGGCCGGTCTTTACTTGATAAATCATGGAGTATCATGTTGGAATTATTGAAGGGTTTAATGAGGCGACTATAATATAGTTAAGGATTACGAAATGATAGATTTCTTATTATGTTAACAGTTAAAGTTGAAAGAAAATACAAAGACGAGAAAGATAAACGATATAGTCAACTATAATCAGGTGAGTCTTCTCACTATACTATAGGTGATATTGCATGCGTAGGAAGGAAGATAGGTTAGACTAAGGTAGTCTTACCCGTTATAATAATTGTATGAATTATTGCTATGATAATGATTGTTTGTGGACAGAACGGGAACAGCTAACGAGCCAATAGGCGGTACGGGAATAGCCTACGAGTCATTAGACAGAATGGGGAAAAGCCTGCGAGCGATAAAACGGAACGAGAACTGCTCGTGAGTCTTCAGGCGGAACAGGGATAGCCCGCGGGTCTCACAGACATATGAATGATTATGATGTGTTGTATGTTATGTGATGGATCTTATGGTATTTTGAGGAACTCACTAAGCTCTGTGCTTACCCTTTCCCTATATAAACTACTTTTTCAGGTACATCAGGTACCATGGATGGCAAGGTGTGACGTGTATACACTGTGTTGCTTCATTGGAAGACTGTTTTTGAATTGACGTTCCGCTATATTGTAATTTCGTTAACGTTTGTTAATCTTGGGATGTTTTCATTAAACTTATAAGTTATGGAATTTTATCAAAATTAATTAAGTGGCTTTTCTTATATTGAAGTGTTCGTTTAAATATTTTTTTTTAATTTACCCTAAAATTTTGGGATGTTGCAATGGAGCCTTTTCTTATTTATGGTAATGATAAGTTAACTAGCTTGTATGATAAGTGAGTTATCATATCAAAAGCTTAATTGTGGCAGTTATATGCCATAAGGCTTATCAGTATTGGACTATAAATAGAGGGCCTCCCTACCCTCATATTCACGCTAATTCTAAGGTGAATCCCTCTCCTTCTCTCTTGCTCTTTTTCTTGCCAAATTCTTGGGTGTGAGCCATTAGAGGCATTACATTTGTTCTGCTAGGTTCCAAGAGATCTAATGATCAAAATATTAGTTTTTCTTCATGAATTATTTTGACTATTATTTAGTTCCTACTTATAGGTTCAAATGATGAAAACATATATCCTTTAGGGTGCATGGGACAAAGCTAATCTCATTAAAAGTATAATGCTATTAGTGAAAAAGTACTAGAACCCGGTACACTAATTGGGACCCATGAAGAGTGGTGATGGGTATCTCGTGTCTTTTTCATTGTTGATGGAGCGTGGGTGGATAACCGGCACATTGGGACCCATGAAGAGTGGTGATGGGTATCTCATGTCTTTGTCATTGTTGATGGAGCGTGGGTGGATAACCGGCACATCAATCGAGATGATAAGTGACATTGAGGTTACCAAGTAATTTGCATGGTTATTTCACATCTTGTTTGTGATCCTCGGTATCCCAGTCACAAACAGAAGAGCATAATCCGAGATTAAATGTGCCATTGACCCCAGTCAATGAATCTCACAGACCTAGGAATTTCATTAGACTGAAATTGATAAAAGTATATCTACCTTAATGACCATTATGTTGTGATTATGGCATCCTTCTTCACAGCATAGTTGGGGCATTTTGGGTCCTAGCCTTATCTAATATTAATTAGGCAATTATTATTAAGGACAAAAGTTAAACTAATAAATTTTGATTTTATAGATGTCTGAAGATAGTATCAACTCTACTCCTCCTCCTTCTACACCCATTCCTGAGGGCGTCAGGAAATCCTTACTGAATATGAAAAAGCTGACTCGACTTAATTACGTGGATTGGATACGCCAATGGAGATTGATTATGAGATACGTAGATAAGGAATACATCATCGACTTCCCACTCCCCTTCCTACCTACGCATGGAGTCGCTCAACAGTTGATTGACCACCATAACTTCCTGGTGAATGAGGACGAAGAGGTTCGTCTCCTCATGCTATTGACCATTGACCCCGCCATCCACAGGGATTTTGAATTCCTGGGGCCATGGGAGATCGTACAACTGGTTGAGGAAAGCTTCCAAGAACCGGTTAGATAGGAGAAGCATAGGATCTACGAAAGAATGAGTAAGATCAGACTAAAGAAGGGAGGAAACGTTGGTGAACATTTCCTCAAAATGGAGGAATGCATAAAGGAACTGTACCAGATTGGTCACCCCATGAATCATGAGACAAGCATAAACTGTTTGCTTGCCTCTCTGACCAAAGAGTATGAACCGTTCATACAAATTTACGAAGAGAGGGAAGATCATAAGACCTTTAGGGAAATGTTTCAGATGTTGACTCTCTATGAGTCGTTCATGAAGAAACATAATGAAGGATTGGGTCCAGCTTGGAAGCGCATCGGGAGTCCTCCTAGACAAGTCCTAGGATGTCTTAAGTTAGGAGTCCACGGGGCAAGGTATAGTCACAAGAAGATTGGAAGACTCTCCAAATCGTTTGGCTACTCAGGTATATCTAAAAAATTCTAAAACTCCTCATCCTTAATTCCTTGATACAAGATGTGATTGTCACATTTGCTTTGTATGCAGGGTCTCAGTAGGACGCGGGACATTGACGCATGGGAGCATATTTGGATTGGATCTCGAGCTCGTGCATTTTTTGGAGTTTAGTTAGATATTTTGATATTGTTATTAGACAGTATGATATTGTTTTCCACATGGTACGTTGTTTGAGGATATTCTTGATTTTAATAAAAGTTATTTTCTTTTAAAACATGATTGTTTATATTATCCTTGAAACGTTGTGTGAATGTATTGATTAATAACTTGAATGTTGATGCATCCAAAGTGTATTGGGTTTATGGATTGTGTTTGTATGATTGTAAAAATAAGTTTTATAAGAAATACTTCAACAGAAGATCCAATGGACAGGATTTTGGAATCAATTAACTTGGAGTCACTTTATGAAGTAAGTTTCTTGGTAAAATTAGTTATTGTAAGTAATGAATCGACCAAGGACCCGATGGGTAGATCTTGGAATCATCTGACTAAGAGTCAAATGATGAATTCATATCTTGAGTTATTAACAAAGTCATAAAAATTACATAAGAATGTAAAAGACATTAAGATTATAAGCAAAGAACACAATGGTTACTGTTAATTGCTCAAATCAACAAGGAGAAACACAAATTAGTTATACTTGCAAATACTTGCCATTCGGAATGATAAATACAACTTCACTTATCAGAATAAGTGATTAATTGAAACCTCGAATTGTTCAAGGATTTCAAGGGAAGTATAAGATCAACAAAACCTGAGTAAAACACAACTGTGAAATTGTTTCACAGTTCATACTCTTCCAAGAACATTAAAGGGGTATAAGGTGTCTTAGGGAAGATTGTGCATTGATCGAAAAAGTTCGATCCTCGATATATTTATATTTATATATATAATAATTAGATATAAATAAAATTTTAGGCCAGCTTGATACACTTCCAATAAGCTTCGATAAATTAGGCTTTCAACCAATCAGTCCATAAAACCATATTCAAACCACATCTTAGACTAAGTAGGTTGCACAGACACCGTCTGAGGTGTAAAGCAGGGTTCACCCCTTCTAGTACATAGATAATTGTTCATGGTCATGGAGCGTTTGTCTAAACCTCATAACATGGCTGAACCTATTCAGAAGTGTCGTTTCATTAGCTATTCCGCCTGTAGCTACAAATGTGGAGTCCTTTTAAGAACTCACATTCTAAGGAAACAGTAGGAGTGTGAGAATCCTGAAGGAGTTCAGAGATTAGCCAAGTGAAAGAACCTTTAGTCATCACTAAGACTTGACTAGGAATTGGATTCCTGTTAAACCTGACATATCATTCTCTTAGCAAACGAGTAGTGTTGGTCACCATAATAAGGAGTTATGATCTGCGTGACATTTCGATTTGTGGTAAAACACTAAAGTTGGTATGGATAAGCAATCCTATTACTTGAAAGCATTGGTGAGCCCTGTTGCCACCAAATAAGAGAATGAAGAGCGAGACTCAATCTGTGTGACGATTTGACTGATTTTACACCTGGCTAAGAGCCAGTGGGAGTAATTGAATCATCTAAAGAGGGGAACTTAGATAGAAATTTACCTACATTCTAAACAAGAATAGTTGATTCATGCAATGTGACAATTGTAAATTTAGTCAACAAAAGTCAACCATAGTCAAACGAAGCGTTTGTTAATCCATATGTTGAAAATTTATTTTCCATAACTTTTGCGATGTATTATTAAATATTATAATACTACGTATGCTAATTCAAAACAATAATCAAGTAAACGCTGAAAATACGGATAATAAACTAGTGTAGCGTAAAAATTCGATAATCATACAATTATTATTTTTAGAATAATAATATTCATAAAACGATCTACTCGTAAATACGAACCTGTGGATATATAGAACGTCGAAAACGGAGTTCGTATATGAAAGTTACAACGATTAACCCGCTGTGAACGGATAAATGTACACAGAGTATGGACTCAAAATACAAAATGTGGTGCCTTAAACATCAAATATGGAATAACAAATCATATATTATGGAACGTAATACTATCTAGTAATTAATTTCAAAACCAAATACAATTTTTGGTAAAATGCCGAAAATCGCGTAATCGGAAGAATATTGCGCTTAAACGCGTATTTCATCGTTTAACGAGCTACGACTCAATCTAATTAAATGTTTAGCAATGCTTTTATACATAATATTTATTTAGAACGTCATTTCTTCAAAAACGTATAAAGTTTCACTAAAACGTTTTCCGATTTTATAAAAACTACTTATTTTAAGTGTATTATTTATAAAACAACTCACCCACCCCTACCCCTACCCCCCATCAGCTGAACCAAGACAATCCCAATACAATCTTGGGTTACTATTCATAATCTTAGGTTTTTAACTCTAGAATTGATTTTCTTATTAAACAAATATAAAAGACAATCTTGGAAATCATATATATACTATCAACATACACTAGATCATACCAAAAATCTTTCCAATCACGTCATCTCTCTCTCAAAATCTGATCATCCACCCTCCTCTTCATCATTTTCCTCCACCACCACAAACCACCGCCGGCCACCACCTTCCACCACTACCGTTCTTCGTTTTCAAGCGTTTTTCAAATCGTTTTGGTACGTTAGCTTCCTTTAGTGATTTTAAATATTACTACACCACTTTTATATCATTTACACACACTAACATCTACGTAAACCCGTTGGATAATAGCTTTGTCCAAGGGTCATTCGAGATCCGAGACTTAGATCATTGTTTCTACCGTCAAATCCTTCAAGAACAACCTCGTTTCTAGTTAAAGCACACGACAATGGTGAGTTCATACTCCTTATTTTCATATTTTCTAAACTTTTAGGGGGAGAATACAAGTTTACATGTTAAAAATGATGATTTACACAAGTTTATATGTGTTTATATACTATAAATAATGATTTACACAAGTTTATAAAACTAGTAGTTGTGTAAAAACGTTTCTGACATGAAATATGGTTAGATCTATGTAATATGAACATTATGATGTATTATGTTTGTGTAAAAGTTACAAAACTATAAATAAATTGTGTAAAAATAATAGATCTTTAATATAAACGTCACGAAAACGAAAACTAATAAAAAAAACTATGTCTTTGTAACCGAAAACACTACTTTTTAACAAAAATTGTTATAATCAAGTTATTACACCATTTTTGTGGGAAATATCTTAAAAGATGTTATTTATAATCATCTAAATAAGTTATTTCGTTGTTGTTCGTAAAAATATGATTATTACAACGGTATACTAAAAATAGACTATTATAGGAATAGTATGTTTTTGTGACCGGAAATACGACTTTTCTAGTGATTTATAAAAAGAACGTCAATTTGACGTAATAACGACTATTTAGACTTATAACATCATAATAAACATGGGAAATGATACTTTTACAAGGAAGTTGGTATTTTAAACAAAAAATGATTATATTCAAAATAATGTGTATGAAAAACGACCATTTGGAAAGATTACCATCATTTTGACAAAATGACAAGATTTAAAATGTTGCCTTCACTTATGTAAAATAACTAAAACAAATTTCTTGCCTTGACATGTTAATAAACTTTAAATCTATCTTATTAGCATATTTAGTGCCTTGGAGGTAAGAAATTATACTTTTCAACTCATTGACATCTTTTAGGCTTGAATACGTTAACACAACGAAAACATTTATATAAATTATAATGGGTATAATTTATGGAACGAACGACAAGGATATGACAGAAAAACTAAAGATAATTATATAAATATATAATTATTACATACTATAATTATCATGGACAATTTGATAATTACAAACGTAAAGGAGTTTTCAGTATATTTACATACTATAATTATCATGGACATTTTGATAATTACAAGTACAAAGGAGTTTTCACTACATTTACAAGCAAGGTTTTACACTATAATTATCATGAGTATATTTTGATAATTACCAATACAAAAGGGTTTTCATTTCAGTACGAACTAGGATAAAACATCACGTTGGGTGGTTATGTGAGACATTTCTTCACAGTACTGAAAGATGTACGCACTAAGTCCTGGATTATAACCTTAAGCATTCATGAGAGAGATAGTTGTGTATAGATCTATATGGGACTGACAATCCCGCACCTAAGCTGCTAGCTACAGCTAGACCGGCAAGTCTGGGGTGACAAATGTCTTAACATTGCGACGCCTGAAGAACGTCGTGGCAGGCCTACATACTAGTCACAGCAAGGTTATAATAACTCACATAAACGACAACGAATATCCTTAGTTTGGTTAAAACATCTTCAAATGGTTTTATATGAATATAAAACTACATGTTGCTCTACACAAAATATAAGTATGGTTTTTACTTATACATATGGGTTTTATGGGATTAAAACCACATTTTATGAAGATACGAATATAAGTACGGTTTTACTTATGCATACGAGTTTTATGGTATTAAAACTATATTCTAACAAGTTACAAATATAAGTATGGTTTTACTTATACATACAAGTTTTATGAAAATTAAAAATACATTTTATCAAGATATAAATAAAAGTACGATTTTACCTACGTAAAGGTTTTACGGAAATCGGATCTATAATTAGTCTATGAATAAACATGTATTTACATGGTTTCGTACAAGAATAAGACTATGCAATACTATTTTCAAGTATAGAAACACGTATACATTTTCGGTCTTTGGGTTTTAAGACTACGACTCACTTATATGAAAATATTGGATTTTCTGGTTTCAAACATTATCTCTTTACAAGTAAAAGGGACTATGGATTTTCTCAGTACAAAAATCTTATGAACTCACCAACGTAATGTTGACACTCTTTCAAATTACTTGTATTCTCATGGAACAACTAGTCAGGTCCGACTAACCTTTTGGAATGGGACGCGAAGACGTCTCTTTTACTTATTTCATTATCATACTGTAATTGGGTTGAAACAATACCGTTTGAACAATGTAACTTTTCAATTATAATGTATGATGGTTGATATTTACTAATGTTTCAATGTAGGCAATGGTTGTGATGCTATGTCCCGTTCCGCCCTCAGACGATTCCGCCATCGTGGTTTGGGGGTGTGACATGCAATGCTCATAGTCATGTGATTGACTTTGAGAGGACGCTCTCAACAAAACTAAAACAAATCTGAAAAAATATTGTTTTCTATTACTACAGCTTGCAAGTCATAGCAAGATCGGATGGTCTGAACCGTTTTAAGAAATGGAAAACCACAGGGGTTGTGTGTAAGACACAACCAACAGGGTTTAGAACATGCCGATGCTAAAGGTACATAGCCCCGAAGTCCGTCGGACGGGCTCCTCGCATGGAAGGATCCTCAGATTTTCAAATATGCTAAAAGTTTGGGTTTGGTGAATAGTCTGAAAGAGTCCTGTGATCATGTCAAGAGTTCTGGACTTTGTATTCTCAGAATATGCCAAAATGTCACATCCCGCTAAAGTAGAACACGGAATGCAACAGTACAAAGGTCTCATGCACAAGGAAAAAGATAATACCACCATAACATTAATTGTTTAAAGTTTACATCGATATTCGTTCAACATCGAATACATTAAACCAAAAGCCTTAAAGTTCTTCTACGATGACAACCATGATAGCAAAATGAAGTACGTCTAAAACAATCACTGACCAGTTCCTGAAAAGCATGAAAAATAACAGGTCAACTATAAAAATAGTTGGTGAGTTCACAGGTTTAAGAGTATGCGTAGCCTTGAAATCACAATATATGTTCCAAAAATGCCTTGTCAAAGTGAATTATTTCATACATAATTCGATCATAGCCATGATCAATTGAAAATAAAGCTTGAGTCCACAACCAATCCTAACGACCAGACACCCCTCCAAATCATGTTCTATCGTCAACATGTAAGTCTATTGGTAACTTGCACCCACATAGCCATGTGAGCGGGGGTGGTCAATCCCAAATAGCGCTATCCATATAAACCATCAGCTTAATAATGAGTTAATAGGTTGTGTAAAAGAACGACAGGGGACTTCTGCACACGTTAGAAATCTCAAGCATACAACAATTTCGTATAATTTAAGAGCATACATTTAAGATCAACAATTTTGCTTAACGGTTGAGGTAACTTGAGTCTATAAGCTACGGTTGAGGTAAATTGAGTCTCTAAGCTACAGAGCCGATTCTCTCAACGATCTCGTATGGTCCTATATACCGAGGACTTAACTTGCCTTTCTTTCCAAAACGAACCACCCCTTTTCAGGGTGATACCTTAAGCAACACTTTATCTCCAACCTGAAACTCCAATGGTTTTCTACGGTTATCAGCATAGCTTTTCTCACGATCTCGAGCTGCTTTAAGTCTATCGTTGATGCTCGGATTTTTTCGGTGGTTTCCTGAATGATCTCTGGGCGTGACAACTGTCTATCACTAATCTCTAGCCAACAGAGTGGGGAACGACACCTACGTCCATACAACGCCTCATATGGAGCACATTTGATACTGGTGTGATAACTATTGTTATAAGAAAACTCGGTTAAAGGCAAGTGGGTATCCCAACTGCCTCCAAACTCAATGACACATGCACGAAGCATATCTTCTACGTTTTGAATGGTTCTTTCACTTTGCCCATCCGATTGAGGGTGGTAGGCGGTGCTCAAATCCAAACGCGTACCCAATGCTTTCTAAAGAGATTGCCAAAAACCAGGAAGTAAATCGATTATCTCGATCCGAGAAAATAGAAATAGGCACTCCATGTCGTGAACTATCTCATCGATGTAAATGCAGGCAAGTTTATCCATTTTGTAATCTTCTCGAACAGGAAGGAAGTGTGCTGACTTTGTTAAGCGATCCAGTATAACCCAGATCGAGTAATGTGCTCTTGTCGTCCTGGGTAGCTTAGTGACGAAGTCTATAGAGATTTGTTCCCATTTCCATTGTGGGATCTCAGGTTGTTGCAATAAACCTGATGACTTTTGATATTCAGCCTTGACTTTCGAACAGGTCAAGCACTTTCCAACATACTCAGCGATATCCTTCTTCATACCCGGCCACCAATAGTATGCCTTCAGATCCTTGTACTGTTGGATTAGGTGTCTAAGCCAAGACTAATAATTAGTATTTACCTAATGAATAGTAGCATAGTCCATTTGGATTGCCCTCATAGTTGGAGGATTGGCAGAAAGTCCGGTAGAGAGAAAGGTTGATTTATTATGTGATTAATAAATCAATAGAAATTAAATAAATAGTTTATTAATATATTTAAGTGATAATATATTAATTAGAAACTATAATAATTAATTAGTAATTTTTCTGGAATTAATTGGAATTAATTTGGTGGTTAAATTAATTAATTAAAGGTACAGGGACTAAAACTGTAATTATTCAGTAGTTGAGTAAGTGATAGTTTGAGTGAGTGTGTGACCAGCGAAATTATATATGGAAACATATATATATTCGATTTTAATAATGAGGATAAAAGGATTTGAATTAATAAGATAATAGTTTATCTTGATTTGAATTCAAAATGTTTATCTGGTCATCTGCTTGGAGCCTATAAATAGGGAGGCTCACAAACCCTAAGACAACGATTTTGACTCTCTCTCTCTGAAGGAATTTTCGGCCAACATTCCAAGCTAAGGGTGTGACTGCATTTGAGGCAAGAGGTTTCTGTTGCTTTGCTTCCAAGATTCACAAAAGTTTGGTTTTTCTAATTTCTTTCTTTTAGTTTAATTCTTTCAGCCTCTAGGAATTAGTTATATGTTTAATTAGAAGAAAACATAGATCCTCATAGGTTGCATGTGAACTTAGGTTATTTAGTTCATAGATTTGCAAAAAACCTTTCAGTGGTATCAGAGCATTTGGTTGTTTTCTTGTTAAACTGCTATAATTGTTTTCCTATTTTTAGGGTTTAAAAACCCTTTAAACCATTAATATGATGAAATCGATCATGGGGCTAGGGTTTTGAAAACCCTAGCCTCCTCCCTCCATAGTTGGCGATTTTGGGCATTAGGGTTTAGAAGGTTTTCTATTTTGGTAACTTTAAATTGATTAAAAGATAAACCTTAAAACCTTTATCCTAAAAATCGAAAATTAGGGGATAAGGATAGGTTTTAATTAATTTGATTAATTTGATAAAACCTATCTACATTTGAATTAATTTAATTAATTGGTAATTAAAAGATAATTCAAGGATTTAATTTAATTTAGAATTTAATTGTTTAAATTGGCAAAAATTAAAAGGATAAATCCTAAAATATTTTAAAAGGTTTTAAATATCAAATTTAATTAATTTAATTAATTGGTTAATTTAAAGGTAATTAAAATCGATTTTTAAGGTTTAATTTAATTTGAAATTTAATAGTTTAAATCGACAATAAATTAAAAGATAAACCAGAAACAATTTTTTAAAGATTTAAAAAAAATTACATCTTATATATATTATAACTAGGAAGTTATTATTATATGTATAAGATTAAAATGGTTAGTCAAATCATTAGTAGGCCTCATTCACGAAGCTGGTCTATAAAGTGGGTATAAGGAGACTGCCTATAAAATGGCGGTCTAATGGGTGAACACTCTCACCCACCGCTCGCCTGATCAGTGGAGGGTCGTTAGCCGAACGGGTTTGATAGGACCGCCTAATAATAACTAAAAGTATAATGATTCAAAGTACTAGAACACTTAATAAAATCCCAATCTAGTTACTTTAGGAAAAAATGTGAATTGGTGCTAATCCATGAAATTGCACATTGCACTTTATGAAACATTGGTGGAGCGTGTGTGGTTTACCGGCACGCCAATTGGGGTTCATAAAGAGTGGCAATTGGTTTCCCGGGTGTTATCATTGTTGATGGAGCGTGTGTAGTTTACCGACACATCAATTAGAGATGGTAACTGATCCCGAGAGTACCAAGCTAATTTGCATGGTTATTCACACCCGGTTTGTGATCCTCGGTATCCCAGTCACAAACAGTGGGGCACATCCGAGATTAAAACATGCTATTGAATAGTTCAATAAATCTCAAAGAATCTAGGAATTCCATTTTAATATGATTATCTTTCCGCGGTGGAATTGGCTGAATCGTCATTCGCCTACCTTATAAATTTTACAATATTGATTACGGTATCCCTCTTCGAGATTGTAAATTGTTATTGTAGGATCCTAGCCTTATAATTATTATTGTGTTATTATAAGGATTATTATTAATATCTAATTAAAACTATATTCTTTTATAGATGTCTTCTGCTGATCAAACCACCCCCAATCAAACTCCAATGTTACCTCTATCTTGTCATTATGCTCCAAAGTTATGTTGGACGGTACCAACTATAATGACTGGATCCGTAACATCAAGATGGCTCTAAGGTTTGAACATAAAGAGTATGTTCTAGAAACCGAGCTTGTTGAAATTGATCCTGATAATGCTACTCCTGAAGAAATCGCTCAATACTCAAAACTTTCTGATGATGCAACCAAAGTGGCTTGCATCATGATAGCTACAATGAACCCGGAATTGCAAAGAATATATGAAGACTACTGGCCCTATGAAATGCACAAAGATCTGGCGGAAAAGTTCCGCAAGCAGGAGCACATAGAGAGGCGCGGTAGTCAAAGCTTTCATCAATACGAAGCCAAAGGATGGAGAGTCCATTTGCAACCACGTGCAGAGGATGCAAGGATACGTGGAAAGGCTTAGGAAGCTTGAGATGCCAGTTCACGAGGATTTAGCTGTAGACATAGTGCTAAATTCTCTGCCTAGTTCATATGACCAGTTCACGCTGGCGTATCATCTAAACAATTCTCAGACCACTCTGGCCGAACTGCATCGCATGCTCCGCACCGCTGAGGACGGAATGAAGGGTAAGAGTGTACCCGCAGCTAATGAAGTCGTCCTGGCAATTATTGGTGGAAAAGGGAAGAAGAGAAAGGGCGCTCCTAAGCAGAATTGGAGGGAAAAAGTGCATGTTGGATCGTCCGGCAACGGCTCCAAACCCAAAACTTCTGGCATTCCTCACAATGCCAATCCCAAGGAGGAAGAGTGCTTCTATTGCAAAGCGCGGGGCCATTGGAAGAGAAGCTGCCCTACATACCTGCAGGATTTGAAGGATGGAAAAGTCAAGCCGTCTTCAGCAGGTATTTACACTATCTTTAAAAACTCACCATCTTCCAGTTCTTGGGTCCTTAATACAGGATGTGGTTTTCACATTTGTTCTGATTTGCAGGGCCTAAGGGAAAGCAGGGAGGTGGAGCACGGTAGACTCAACCTGATCATGGGGAATAGGAGATCGTCGCCAGTGACCAAGATCGGGAGTTATAGTTTAGTGCTCAGTAGTGGTGTTTGTTTAAAACTTTTAAATTGTTGCTATTCATCAGAAATGGCAAGGAATATTATTTCATTTCATGCATTGTTTAAACAAGGTTTACAGTTTTCGTTTGATAATAGTAATGGTTCTATTTCTGTTTTTCAAAATGGCATTTCTGTATTTACTGCTTTACCTTGTGATGGTGTGTATGAAACTGTGCAATTTGTAGACAATTTAGGTCATAGTGTAAACTTTATTGATTCCTCTAGTGGTGTAGAAAAGGCGTGCTTGTGGCACTGTCGTCTTGGGCACATTAACAAGAAACGCATCGCCCAACTCCAAAAGGATGGAGTGTTGGAATCATTCGACCTCAAATCAGATGATGTATGCGAATCTTGTCTTTTGGGCAAGATGACAAAATCACCTTTCAATGGTTCCTTTGAAAGAGGTGAAGGACATTTGGACATCATACACACAGATGTGTGTGGTCCCTTCAGATCTACCACAAAACGTGACCTTCACTGACGATTTTAGTAGATACGGGTATATGTACTTAATCAAACACAAGTCAGACACCTTTGAAAAGTTCAAAGAGTTCAAAAATGAAGTTAAGAATCAATTGGGCAGGAAGATAAATATTCTCAGATCCGACAGAGGCGGAGAGTATCTTAGTATCGAGTTCCTAGACTATCTGAAGGAATGTGGAATAGTTTCACACTTATCGCCTCCTCGGACACCACAGTTGAACGGTGTTGCCGAGAGATGTAACCGAACCTTGTTAGACATGGTTCGTTCCATGATGAGTCGAGCTTCACTTCCCGTTCACTTCTGGGGGTATGCCTTAGAGACTACCGCCTACATCCTTAATCTTGTCCCTACTAAGAAGGTTGCTAAAACACCTCATGAGATGTGGACGGGGAAAGTTCCCTCGTTAGCACATATCGAAGTCTGGGGTTGTGAGGCTTTCGTCAGACGAGAGACTCATGATAAACTCGCAGAGAAAAGCGAGAAATGTTTTTTCATTAAATATCCCAAACAGTCTTTTAGATACCTGTTCTACAGACCGAGCGAGGACGTGGTCTTTGTAGCGAGACAGGGAGTCATTCAAGAGAGAGAACTCATATTCAAAGAGGACAGTGGGAGTACCATTGATCTTGAAGAAATTCAAGAGTCACCCGATAATGCAACCTTAGGAGAAAGACTGACATATCCTTACCTCTTAGACGCTCTAGTAGAGTTAGCATGCCACCCGAGTTTTATGGATTCCATATAACTACGGATGGAGATACGTTTGTCAATAATAGGACACTGATAAATTTGGATGAACCTGCTAACTACCGGGAAGCAGTGGCGGGCCTTGAGTCTGCCAAGTGGAAAGAGGCAATGGACAGCGTGATCAAGTCCATGTATGACAATCAAGTTTGGAACTTGGTTGACAATGTACCAGGTCGAAAGACAGTCGGGTGCAAGTGGATCTTCAAGAAGAAGACCGACATGGACGGAAAGGTACACACTTTCAAAGCAAGACTGGTTGCGAAGGGCTTTACTCAAACCCCAGGGATTGACTATGACTAGACCTTCTCACTAGTGGCTAAGATAAAGTCAATTAGGATTATGCTGGCCATAGCTGCATTTCATGACTATGAAATTTGGCAGATGGACGTCAAAATCGCTTTCCTTAATGGGAAGTTGACTGAGGATGTTTACATGAATCAGCCAGAGGGTTTTGTTGATGCAAAGTATCCTGAAAAAGTGTGTAAGCTTGAGAAATCCATCTATAGATTAAAACAAGCTTCTCGCAACTGGAATCTTTGTTTCCATGAGAAAGTCAAAGAATTTGGTTTCTCTAGGAGCGAGGATGAGTCTTGCGTATATGTCAAAGCTAGTGGGAGTATAGTTACTTTCCTGGTGCTGTATGTAGATGACATACTGCTCATGGGAAACGACGTTCCGACTTTGCAAGATGTCAAGTCTTGGCTCGGGAAGTGTTTCGCCATGAAAGACGTAGGAGAGGCAGCCTATATTCTCGGGATAAGAATATTGAGAGATAGGAAGAAGAGACTAATTGGACTTAGTCAGAGTACATACCTGGACAAGGTACTGAAAAGATTTAGTATGGAAAATTCCAAGAAGGGAGAGCTACCAATGCAAAGTAATGCTAAACTGAGTAAGACTCAGAGTCCAAGTACAGACGAGGAAATTGCAGACATGAGTCGGGTACCTTATGCTTCGGCTGTGGGGTCGATCATGTACGCCATGACGTGTACTCGTCCTGACGTGGCCTTTGCCTTGAGCATGGTCAGTCGATACCAGGGGAATCCTGGTAGGGCATATTGGACAGCGGTCAAAAACATACTCAAGTATCTGCGCAGGACGAAGAACTTTGTTTAAGTCCTTGGTGACAGTGATACCTTGAGAGTTGACGGGTATACTGATGCCAGCTTTCAGACAGATAGAGACAACGGTCGGTCTCAGTCGGGCTGGGTATTCTTGTTGAATGGGGGAGCAGTGACTTGGAAAAGTTCCAAGCAAGAGACGGTGGCTGATTCAACGTGTGAATCAGAGTACATCGCAGCGAGTGAAGCGGCAAAGGATGCGGCTTGGCTGAAGAACTTCATCGGTGACCTTGGAGTAGTCCCGAGTATTCAGGAGCCTGTGGAACTGTTCCGCGATAACGAATGAGCGGTTGCTTTGACGAAGGAACCGAGAGATCATGGAAAGTCCAGACATATCGACAGAAAGTACCACTACATAAGACATAAGGTAGAAGAAGGTCACCTCATAGTGAAAAGGGTATCATCAGAAGATAATCCTGCAGATCCCTTGACAAAGGCTCTGAGTAGGGTTAAGCACTATCAGCATGC
The DNA here is from genome assembly GCA_023525715.1 of Cichorium intybus. Classification (NCBI taxonomy): domain Eukaryota; kingdom Viridiplantae; phylum Streptophyta; class Magnoliopsida; order Asterales; family Asteraceae; genus Cichorium; species Cichorium intybus. The sequence goes on from JAKNSD010000013.1 coordinate 283,010, forward strand.
ACGGCGCATAGGATTAACAGATGATATTAGTTTTTGTAATTAGATAGGATTTGAAACTTGTTGCAATATAAATGTAATTAACTTTGGTGAATTAATAATATAGTTTGTTGATGAGTATTTGATACTACCATTTGTTGATTGTTTATCATTGTGTTTCAAATTTTGCATGTTTACTTCCTGAGTAATTTAATTATTCGAATATCCACATTCACTCATACTTTTTAGGGAGTAAGTATGAATGAAGACTGTCATGAATTGTTTTGTAGATTGTCTGATGAGTTAGACATAGCAATAAGATTGCTACAATATTCATGAGTACTTAGAAAATAGGGATTTGAGTATTGGATAAACCCACGCTCAACAGATTGCTTCATGGATTTCATCATAAGCAATGTTGAGACGATAATATCTTTTGATCTTTAAGTAGAGACATATGAGTTATGTTTTACCAAGCGGTTGTTCATTGACAATTCGAAAACGCATCGGTAACATGGTGTTATAAAACGTGTTGTTGTGAATGATTTGACTGGTAAAGGACATAAGTATATGAGTCAAAACTTATTCGTCCCTTGACCTTGTCGGGAAAACAGATATTTGTAGGCCTCTCGATGATTTTGAAGTTGACTGAAAGGGTTGGCCAACCAGGACTAAATTGATATGCTCAACTAGTAGTCTTAAAGTCATATACAAATCAGAAATTGGGAAACAAAGAATCAGACCAGGATTGATTCTAATCCATGTCTTGAGTCAGAAAAATATCTTGTTAGACGGAGGATCATCTGATCACTTATCATTGGACAGAACTGACTAGGTCAGAGTTCGGCAGCGGTTTCTAGGAAGCTACAATTGCTAATTAATTAAAGGTTAAATTGGTAATTTTAGTCATAGTATTATCCAAGTGGGAGACTGTTGGATTAGGTGTCTAAGCCAAGACTAATAATTAGTATTTACCTAATTAATAGTAGCATAGTCCATTTGGGTTGCCCTCATAGTTGGAGGATTGGCAGAAAGTCCGGTAGAGAGAAAGGTTGATTTATTATGTGATTAATAAATCAATAGAAATTAAATAAATATTTTATTAATATATTTAAGTGATAATATATTAACTAGAAACTATAATAATTAATTAGTAATTTTTCTGGAATTAATTGGAATTAATTTGGTGGTTAAATTAATTAATTAAAGATACAGGGACTAAAACTGTAATTATTCAATAGTTGAGTAAGTGACTGTTTGAGTGAGTGTGTGACCAGCGAAATTATATATGGAAACATATATATTTTCGATTTTAATAATGAGGATAAAATGATTTGAATTAATAAGATAATAGTTTATCTTGATTTGAATTCAAAAGGTTTATCTCTAAAGGTTTATCTAGTCATCTGCTTGGAGCCTATAAATAGGGAGGCTCACAAACCCAAAGACCACGATTTTGACTCTCTCTCTGAAGGAATTTTCGGCCAACATTCCAAGCTAAGGGTGTGACTGCATTTGAGGCAAGAGGTTTCTGTTGCTTTGCTTCCAAGATTCACAAAAGGTTGGTTTTTCTGATTTCTTTCTTTTAGTTTAATTCTTTCTGCCTCTAGGAATTAGTTATATGTTTAATTAGAAGAAAACATAGATCCTCATAGGTTGCATGTGAACTTAGGTTATTTAGTTCATAGATTTGCAGAAAACCTTTCATGTACATCTTGTCTGACTTCAGTGAAAAAGAAAACCTAGCTAGCCTATAAGCTTCCTATATCTGCAGAAGCAGTTTTAGGATTAGTTGCGGGATAGCTATAGAAAGAAAACCCGGGTAGCCGCAGCTTGAAAGTATAATATGAAACTAGCATTTCGACAAGAGAGAAAACCCTAACCCGGTGAGTAAGAGAATAAATCCCCTTCCTTCTTTATCAGATTATGCGAACCCTGACTTTAGAGAAAGAACCTATTCGAAGGTAGTTGCAGTTTGCCCGGGAGGGAAGGTGAGCTGTAACTGCAGCAGTTTTGTAAAAAATGTTTGGAGGTCGAAATATAAATGTTTTTGAGTGAGACCACTTGGGTTCGGAACCTAACCCATAGAAGTACATTCCAGAAGAAAAATGGAGAATTTTGGACCTGTAAAAGTTTAGATATGATCCTTTGAAGTCGGACTAAGAAATCTGGCAGATTGCATGCATTGGTTATGGGTTGCTATCTTGATGTTTAGATCCACATCAAGCCAAATGCATCTCCCATGTGGTTAACCACGGTTTTGCAAGCATCTAACCATTATCTTTCAGAAACAAAACATCAATATAGTGCATGATCTAAACTAATGTCTTTGGTTCATAGGTGTTCTATGAGGAAGAACATACAAACCATTGACATGCATGGTGTTTTCAACACATGCAACCAGATTTCCTTCACATGCATGGTGTTGGAATACATACATGATGTTCAAGGAAGGGTTTTAACCTATAAATCACAAAGTTTTAGAAGAAAGATGAAGAAGAATCCGGTTTTGAACATAAAAGTACATAAGATGCGTTTTCTTGAGCTTGTGTTGGGTTTGATCACGCATTTCAGTCTTTCTAACACATGAACACATGTGAGAGTGAAATATACAAACCACAAGCATCATGGACATGTTTCTAGTTATTGAAAAGACATAGAACCCGAAATGAAAGAAAAGTTACATAAGAAGATGAAATAGAGTGTGTAGAAGACGAGTTCTTACCAAGAAACACTTGGGTCTTTCTTTACCCTCACCAAACTCACGATTTTTGTGAGTTCCTTGGCTGAAAATGGCTGAGTTTTGAGAGACTATAGAGAGAGAATTCGTGAGAGAAAAAGGAGAGAAGGATGGGAAGTTGGTAAAAATAATTAAGGGTAGTGTGTAATGGGTTTTATAGTCTCAAAAAGAAGTTCTCATGGGGAAAAGAAGAAAGAGAGAGAGAGAGGAGTCCGACCATTTAAGGAGAAAAAGGGGTTTTAATATTTTAAATTTTATAAATATCGTTGTTATTATATATAAGATGGTTGGTGATTTTATAAAAATTCATTTCTAAGGGTTTTTATGACTTTTAAGGATGAAAATGGGCTATTCTTGTAATATATATTTAGTGTTTATAAAATATGTCAAATACTTTTATTTAATATTAAATTAGACTAATATTTAACATAATTCTAATTTAATTTAAGTATTTTTCACTTTAGCACATAATTCGTTTACTTAAAAATCAAAGTACATTGCTATTCTTGATTTTTGCATCTCTTAGAAACGAATTAACATCCCACTTGTTAAGGTTCGCTGGAATGTACTTTGATTTTTAAGTTAACGAATTATGTGCTAAAGTGAAAAATACTTAAACTAAATTATAATTATGTTTAATACTAGTTTAAATTAACTCTAAATAAAATATATTGATACATTTTATAAACATCAACTAAATATTACAAGAATAGCCCATTTTCATCCTTAAAAGTCATAAAAACTCTTAGAAATGATTTTTTATAAAATCACCACCCATCTTATTTATAATAACATCAATATTTATAAAAATTAAAATATTAAAAGCCCTTTTTCTACTTAAATGGCCGGACTCCCTCTCATCTCTCTCTCTCTCCTCTATTTCCCATGAGCTTTAAAGGCTATAAGATCCATTCACACTACCCTTAATCATTTTTACCAACTTCCCATACATCTCCTCTTCTCTCTCTCATGAATTTTCTTCAAATCCTCTCAAAACTTCTGCCATTTTTCAGCCAAAAGAACTCACAAATTTCATGAGTTTAGAGATCTCAAAGGTTTTTTGAAGTTTTTGTAGGTAAGAAAACATCATTTATGCTTCATATCTCTTCATCTTGTGCACTTTTCTTTTCATTTTCAGATTCTATGCCTCTCTATGGCTAGAAATTTTTTGCTTTCATCTTGATGTTTGTAGATCACCACTAAAAACATGTTGCATGTTATGGAAATGGTGGTGATCCATGATCAAACCAAAATCAATACCAAAGATGAGCACATGTAAGCCTTTCTTAGCATCAAAAACTCGATAGTTGAATATATTGCTACATGTTAGCTTCGTTGCATGCAAGTTATATTGGTTAGAAACAAGTTTTCAACATAATAGTTCTTGCATGGAGTTGTTATATCTCTACTTAGTGAGACTACTTGGGTTCGAAACCTAACCCATAGAAGTACATTCCAGAAGAAAAATGGAGAATTTTGGACCTGTAAAAGTTTAGATATGATCCTTTAAAGTCGGACTAAGAAATCTGGCAGATTGTATGCATTGATTATGGATTGCTATCTTGATGTTTAGATCCACATCAAGCCAAATGCATCTCCCATGTGGTTAACCACGGTTTTTCAAGCATATAACCATCATCTTTCAGAAACAAAAACATCAATATAGTGCATGGTTTTAAACTAATGTCTTTGGTTCATAGGTCTTTAATGAGGAAGAACATACAAACCATTGACATGCATGCTGTTTTCAACACATGCAACCCGATTTCCTTCACATGCATGGTGTTGAAATACATCCATGATGTTCAAGGAAGGGTTTTAACATATAAATCACAAAGTTTTAGAAGAAAGATGAAGAAGAATCCGATTTTGAACATAAAAGTGCATAAGATGCGTTTTCTTGAGCTTGTGTTGGGTTTGATCATGGATTTCACTCTTTCTAACACATGAACACATGCATCATGGACATGTTTCTAGACATTGAAAAGACATAGATCCCGTAATTAAAGAAAAGTTACATAAGAAGATGAAATAGAGTGTTTAGAAGACGAGTTCTTACCTAGAAACACTTGGGTCTTCTTTACCCTCACCAAACTCACGATTTTTGTGAGTTCCTTGGCTGAAAATGGCTGAGTTTTGAGAGAATATAGAGAGAGAATTCGTGAGAGAGAAAGGAGAGAAGTATGGGAAGTTGGTAAAAATGATTAAGGTTAATGTGTAATGGGTTTTATAGTCTTAAAAATGAGTTCTCATGGGGAAAAGAAGAGAGAGAGAGAGAGAGAGAGAGAGAGAGAGAGAGATATAGAGGAGTCCGACCATTTAAGGAGAAAAAGGGGTTTTAATATTTTAAATTTTATAAATATTGTTGTTATTATATATAAGATGGTTGGTGATTTTATAAAAATTCATTTCTAAGGGTTTTTATGACTTTTAAGGATGAACATGGAAACACGACCTATTTGATCAGCTTCAAGGAGCTTCATACTTCTCAAAAATTGATCTCCGGTCAGGATATCATCAGTTGAGGGTCCATGAGGGGGACATTCCTAGAACTGCTTTTAGGACGCGTTATGCGCACTACGAGTTTTTGGTTATGCCTTTCGGTTTAACCAACGCTCCTGCAGTATTCATGGACTTAATGAATAGGGTTTGTAGACCTTATTTAGATAAGTTCGTAATTGTGTTCATCGACTACATCCTAATCTATTCCCGTAGCAAGGAAGATCATGAGCGACACCTGAGTCAGATTTTAGGGTTTCTCAAAGAGGAGAAGTTGTACGCCAAACTCTCCAAGTGTGAGTTTTGGATTAGAGAAGTACGATTTCTTGGACACGTAATTGGTGAAAAAGGAATTCATGTGGATCCAGCTAAAGTCAAAGCTATAAAGAAATGGGAAGCCCCGAAGACCCCAACTGAAATTCGACAATTCTTGGGTTTAGCTGGTTATTATCGGAGGTTTATTGAGAATTTTTCGAAGATATCTCAACCTCTAACCGCGTTGACCCAAAAGGATAAGAACTTCGTTCGGGGAAAGCCACACGAGGATTCATTTCAATTGCTAAAACATAAACTATACGACTCATGACTTGGCACTACCTAAAGGTTCAGATGACTTTGTGGTTTATTGTTATGCATCTCACCAAGGGTTGTGATGTGTACTAATGCAGAAAGGCAAGGTCATAGCATATGCATCTCGTCAGTTAAAGCCTCACGAGAAGAACTATATGACTCATGACTTGGAATTGGGGCCGTAGTTTTTGCAATTAAGATTTGGAGACATTACCTTTATGGAACCAAGTGCACTATTTTCACGGATCATAAAAGCCTTCAACATATCCTAGATGAAAAATTACTCAATATGAGGCAAAGTAGGTAGATAGAACTACTCAGTGATTATGACTGCAAGATTTGCTATCATCATGGTAAAGCCAATGTAGTGGTCGATGCACTGAGCAGGAAATAAAGGGTGACACCCACACGTATTCGAGCCTTTGGAACTCTTGTTCAAACCAGTTTAAAAGCGCAGATTCAAAATGCACAAAATGAAGCGTTAAAAGTTGAAAACCTAAAGAACGAGACTTTGCACAACTTGGAACATAAATTCGATACTAACCCTGAGGGGGTGAAATACTTCAAAGATAGGGTTTGGGTACCTAAATTCGGCGATATTCGAGAGTTAATCCTAAGTGAAGCCCATAAGTCTCGATACTACATTCACCCAGTGACAGATATGAAGAAGGATATCGCAGAGTATGTTGGAAAGTGATTGACTTGTTCAAAAGTCAAGGTCGAATACCAAAAACCCTCAGGTTTATTACAACAACCTGAAATTCCACAATGGAAATGGGAACAAATCTCTATAGACTTCGTCACTAGGCTACCCAGGACTGCAAGAGGGCATGACACGATCTGGGTCATAGTAGATCGCTTGACGAAGTCAGCGCACTTCCTTCCTGTTCGAGAAGATTACAAAATGGATAAACTTGCCCGTATTTACATCGATGAGATAGTTGCATGACATGGAGTGCCTATTTCTATTATCTCGGATCGAGATAGTCGATTTACTTCCTGGTTTTGGAAATCTCTTCAGAAAGCGTTCGGTACGCATTTGGATTTGAGCACCGCCTACCACCCCTAATCGGATGGGCAAAGTGAAAGAACCATTCAAACCCTAGAAGATATGCTTCGTGCTTGTGTCATTGACTTTGGAGGCAGTTGGGATAACCACATGCCTTTAGTCGAGTTTTCTTATAAAAATAGTTATCACACCAGTATCAAATGCGCTCCCTATTAAGCGTTGTATGGATGTAAGTGTCGTTCCCCACTATGTTGGCAAGAGATTGGTGATAGACAGTTGTCACACCCAGAGATCATTCAGGAAACCACCGACAAAATCCGAGTCATCAGCGATAGACTCAAAGCAGCTCAAGAGTAGAGTTTAAGTATTTTTTACTTTAATATTTTAATTTTTATAAATATTGATGTTATTATAAATAAGATGGGTGGTGATTTTATAAAAAATCATTTCTAAGAGTTTTTATGACTTTTAAGGATGAAAATGGGCTAGAGTTTCTATGGATTTAAGACTCAACTCCTAATTGTGTGTCTAAAGATTTTGCATTCACCTAAGGACTCTTAGGATTTCAAATTGGGTAATCACCTGAACTTTGAGGGTTGTCACAGTCTCCCCCGGTTGAAAGAATTTCATCCCAAAATTCAGGTATTGGCACCATGGGTTTGAATAGCGAACAATTGAGGATATTTTTGTTTCATGACATCCTCTCATTCCCATTTGTATTCATGTCCATTCTTAGAATTCCAGAGAACCTTAACAAGTGGGATTTTATTTTGTTTCAACCGTTTGACATCCCTATCAAGGATTTCAGTTGGTTCCTCAAAAACGTTTAGACGGGGATCGACTTGAACTTCCTCAGGTGATATTATCTGAGAATCGTCAGCTAGGCACTTTTTAAGATTTGATACATGAAACATATCATGAATTGTGCTTAACGATTGAGGTAACTTGAGTCTATAAGCTACGGAGCCGATTCTCTTAACAATCTCGTGTGGTCCTACGTATCGAGGACTTAACTTACCTTCCTTTCCAAAACGAACCACCCCTTTCCAGGGTGATACCTTAAGCAACACTTTATCTCCAACCTGAAATTCCAAAGGTTTTCTACGGTTATCATCATAGCTTTTCTGGCGATCTCGAGCTGCTTTGAGTCTATCGCTGATGACCCAGATTTTGTCGGTGGTTTCTTGAATGATCTCTAGGCGTGACAACTGTCTATCACCAATCTCTTGCCTACAGAGTGGGGAACGACACCTACATCCATACAACGCCTCATATGGAGCACATTTGATACTGGTGTGATAACTATTGTTATAAGAAAACTCGACTAAAGGCAAGTGGGTATCCCAACTACCTCCAAAGTCAATGACACATGTACAAAGCATATCTTCTAGTGTTTAAATGGTTCTTTCACTTTGCCCATCCAATTGGGGGTGGTAGGCAGTGCTCAAATCCAAACGCGTACCCAACGATTTCTGAAGCGATTGCCAAAACCAGAAAGTAAATCGACTATCTCGATCCGAGATAATAGTAATAGGCACTCCATGTCGGGCAACTATCTCATCGATGTAAATGCGGGAAGTGAGTATTCACAGCCCCTTTTTACCGTTTTATGTTTTAGGGTGGAAAGCATGACCTATACTTTTACTTTGCAAAATGGTTGATCTTGAATGTTTGCTCTTAAATTATACGCAATTGTTGTATGCTTGAGATTTCTATCGTGTGCGAAAGTCCCCTGTCGTTCTTTTGCACAACCTATTAACTCATTATTGAGCTGATGGTTTATATGGTTAGTGCTATTTGGGATTGACCACCCCCACTCACATGGCTATGTGGGTGCATGTTACCAATAGACTTACATGTTGACGATAGAACATGATTTGGAGGGGTGTCTGGTCGTTAGGATTGGTTGTGGACTCAAGCTTTATTTTCAATTGATCATGGCTATGATCGAATTGCATATGAAATAATTCACTTTGACAAGGCATTTTTCGAACATATATTGTGATTTCAAGGCTACCCATACTCTTAAACCTGTGAACTCACCAACTATTTTTATAGTTGACCTGTTATTTTTCATGCTTTTCAGGAACTGGTCAGTGATTGTTTTAGACGTACTTCATTTTGCTATCATGGTTGTCGTCGTAGAAGAACTTTAAGGCTTTTGGTTTAATATATTGGATGTTGAACGAATATTGATGTAAACTTTAAACAATTAATGTTATGGTGGTATTATCTTTTACCTTGTGCATGAGACCTTTGTACTGTTGCATTGTTGCATTCTGTGTTCCGCTTTAGTGGGATGTGACAGAAATTGTTATCAGAGCCGAAGGTTATAGAGAATACCAGTTTTCCTGTTGGAAAACCCAAACTATAGCCAAACATTTTCAAAAATAACTTTCAAAAACACTGAACATACTACTGGTATAAGTAAGTCGAGTGCGCATTATTGGACTTTAATTAGGTATAGCCTGGCCAATTATGCTTAAATTAAGAAAAGTAATGAGACTGGAAACGGTTATTGTAGAATTATGTTCAAAACGATTTTCAACTTAAACTTTTGAAAATCAAAATTTTCAGTGAGCGTATAGGCATTGCATATCATAGGCACTTATCTTGGTACACTTGGAAACTAGGTGCACTTCTATCACAACATCTTTATTTAGGAATAGTGTATTCCTTAGCAAATGCTAGTTAACCTATTAGGTTATATCACTAGTCGTGCAATGAGCAACCCACATAGTACTGAGAATGAGGATTCCTCAATAGATGCTAATTCTGGACATAAGGTTAGCAGCTAGAAAGCCACTGGTGACAAACCTAAGTCGACACTAATATCAAGATTACCTCAATACCTCTTTATCGTCTGCGTACTACAGTTACGACTAGGAAAAAAAAGAGTTCTAATACAGGCAAGGATGACAATAGGAGCTTCGGATTGGGAGACAGTTGAGTCGCCATGAGTAGTCACTTGAATATCATTGGTGAGTATTTCTGATATGACTCCCGAGGAGACTCATAGGTTTAACCTATTGATGCTTACACGTGAGACTTCCTTCTGATCTATGATTTTAGATTTAGGATTGCTTCCATCTTGAGCTTAAGACTTCATGTAGGATATCTCTTTGATTTTAAACTTCCTCTTTTGGTGATTCTTACCCTACCTTCTTTAGATCATATATATTAATTCAAGCACAAACCACTCCCCCCTTATGTTAAAAATTTCTAAGTTTTAGTTCGATGCCCTCAATTACATGAGTGATATTCTCAATCATACCACCATTTTACACTTTCCAAATTACTAACATCTTTCTAGAACAATCTTCGACCTTACGCTTAGCATTCACAGTTCAACTCCGTGTTTCTTCGACATATAGAAATTTCCTGTAATTTCTTGGGCATGTTCCATGGCGCGAAGTCTCTTCTCATCTAATAGCTCTCATGTTGAGATATATAAAAAACTCTCTATCATCCACATACAAATCTTTTTCTTGGCTCTGAAGAAGAAGGCTAGCTATACAGGGGAATCTCTCTATAAATGAAAAATCAATGTACATCGAACCTTTCCTTACCCTGACAGGCTACCTTTCTTAAGGCCCTCAAAGTTGCATAATATGGATTCCAAACATTCATGATCTGGATGTGAATGAGTTGAATTACTACTCCCTTGGTCTACTAGTGAACATTCTCTCCAGGGATTAGGAAACTAGAAATATTCTTGTCATTGCTTTGACATTGGACCCTTATTGTTTCCATACATTTGTTTGAGTCCTTACCTGCATTACTGACATTTATATCATTATCAATGATTACATTCTCTTACGCCGCACGTCAAACCTATAGCTTAACCTTTGACTCTATTAAAGGTACGGAACTCCATCCATATCATAAAACGTTTTGCAAACAATTTCTCATGCCCTCTATTTTGGGAAAAAGTCACCTGTATTAATATTTGTAGTTAGGTACAACTAGCTACACTAATCCACTTATTCCTTGATTCTTAATCTTCCATCGAAAACCAATTCCACTTCACCGATTTTACTTATCATCCATAAAAACATTTTCTTTTATGAAATTCTTTAAACTCTATCATATAAAATCAAAACTTATGACATCAATGTTCTTGTTATGTTTAAAAGCTCCATTGGGCTTTTCAAACCACTTGAGTTTTGACTCTTTTTGACAACTTTCTCATACATGCATTGTACTTTGCTCAAATGTGATTTCCCAAAATCCAACATAATATTCTTACAACTATCTACTCCAAACATGTTTATAAGATATCACTCTCGCCTAGCATAAGTGATTGTCTGATAATGAGCAAGGAATATCCATCTTTCTGCTAAAGAGGATGTATTGAACTCATAATTCATTAGATACTTTTTATGAATGTCAACTAAGTATCGTAAGTCAATTGCTCCCGGTTGTTCAATCATTTGATAACCAGAGTCATTCTTTGAGAAATGATCACTATGAGTCAGACTCAATAAAATTTGATCAATCCTTTTTTTCTGTCGTTAAGGTGGGGAACTGAACCAAGAATTCTCTTTTTTCATCATCAATCGAATCACTGTTTGCAACCCAGGATTCTATTTTATCATCAATTCAGTCCCCGTTCACTTTTTTTCTTTTTCTTATCAATGAATAGATCTCTTTACTTGTATGACTTAGATGTCTCGTATTTCTCGAAAAAGTGATTCGATTGATGGGATTTGGTATGATACTTATGAGATTGATGATATCGATGAGATTGATATTCAAATATTTCTTCTTAGAGCGTATTGATTTGACCCCGATAATGCTTACATTTCAAAACATACCTTATTTGTTTGTTTTGTTCCAAGTTAGCTTTATAAACTATAAAGTTTCTGAAATTTTAAAGCATTGCAAAACTTAGTGTTCACTCTTAAATTTTCAGTAACGTTCTCTCAACCCTTTATGATTATTATTCTAAATATATTGAGTCTTTACTTTACTCGTTCTGACCATTGTTGGAATAAACCTTTATGGTATTTCTTCTACTGTATCATTTCGAAATGTATATGATTATTCCTTTTATCTCTTAATCAGCAAGCTTATATTTTAAGCTTACCATTACCTGGTAGCTATGATTTGGTCCTCGATAATCGAACTCAAATACATTCTTTATCATGGTCATAAGAATTCCAAATGCTTATCTCACATTACGATTTTTACCGAATGTCATTCTTTTTAGGTAACTGTTAATATCAAACTAGCTAACACCAACTTGGAACTATTCCGTAGTATCTCTAATTCGTTACACTTGGTACATTACATATTTAAGACAATTCCACATACACCAAAGATATCTGAATTATTTTCTTCGAAAATTATTGTTTCACTGTAGTACAAAAGTCAGAGCTGTCAATTTTTCAATCCCACTTGCAGACTTCATTACAACTTCCACATACCTGTTTTTATATAAAACTGTATCAGTGATTGCAAGTACGAAATATATCCTAACCTAGTTCCTAAAATTTATTTGTTCATTTTAAACGATTAATGCGTACATAGTCATGAGGCGTAATGTTGACTCGGTCAACCTTGATATATTCAATTTCACCTCTTATCAAATATATTTTGATTTTATTACGAAATCAACAATAAACTAGAAATCTGTGATTTCATTGGTGTCTTTTGATTCTAAATTAGAAATATGATAAAAATGCACTTTCCATTGCATTTTCCTTACAATTAATACATAAGATGGGTACTCTTGTATTTATCATCTTCCTAAATCTGAAAAATATATGTGAAGAGTTATACTTCCTTATGTTTCTCCTCTTCATTATAAATGTAAAAAGTTTAAATGTTACGATTGTCTATCCTCCAAAGGATTGTCTTCCTAGAATCATTAAATTGAGAATGTACCTAATCTCAATGATTAATATTTTTTTACACATTTCTTAAAGTAGCACTCTACTTTGCAATTATTTCCAAAGAGTTCGTAACTCCTAAACTTATTTTCATAAATATTATGACTCTTTGCAAGTTTGCAATTGGCTTGACGTAAACAATTGGGTGATTTGTCAAAATAGTAATCAAAGTACTTGTATATAAGTTCCCTCATTGACGACTTAAACTTTTAACCCTAATAAGTTGCTTTATTCTGTTACAACTTCGTTTGGTCACTGCACATGTATCTTCATTCGCTTGGAATTATGACGCATTTTGATAACAGTGAAGTTACTTATCATTTCTAAATGATTCTAATACTACCTAGATAATGTGATTTGATTCGTCATAAACTTTCATCGCCTTCATTTGAAACGATGATTCCCTAAACATATTATTCGAATATGGTTCTATTGTGGTGAGAGTCTTCGTAATAGTAATTATAGCTTCAAAAATCCTAGGTCATTTCGTAATTTATTTTGTAGACAACATTTCAATGGTCTTTACTCTTGAGATATACTAACTCTTCGTTGGCTACTCTTCGTACGTATCTTTAAGGAATTATCCTCGATTTCTCCTCTTTCATTTGTGCGACTTCTTCCAATTTTGAATATCTCCTGTTCCAAACATTTTCTTCAAGTAGACGACAAGTTTTAAATCTTAATGCGGGCATTCCTCCCTCACATGCATTGTGAAGGGTCATTTTGTTTTGTATGAATAGGGGTCTATAATGTTTCTAAAAATCATGAAACAAATTGTAAAAACCTCTGATATAGTATATTTTATAGTGTCCAAAAATGGTGTTCTGTAAGATTAAGGAGCTATGTTTAAAAATTGTCAAACTATGACACCAAAATCTAAAACAGGAAAGAAAATAAGTTATGTTTTTAAAATGTTTGGGTATGAAAAGCTTGGATCTCGAAACCAATAAATTAGAAACTATTTTTACCAGAAACTATATATTATTAAAAAGTTTACTAGAAACATTCACTCAAAAATACTCAAGTTTCGATTTTATAAAAAAATAAAGTACCAAATAAGGGCTTAATTCATGAATTAATGGTTACATGACGTAATAAATTCTAAAAATTGGTGGAACCTGTTGTTATCATAATTTGAGGTTCCCCACAAATTTTAAGACCGTTTGGACACTGTTTAATAATTATTTTGATTTATGAGCCCATAATGATTGATATTTTAGAAAACCAATGTCGGGTTCTCCATAGCCAATTATGATTTTCTCTGACTTCACCAACACTAGAAGTAACTACCAAAATTGTTTTGGAATTTATTTCGTCCATTTACTAATTAATCCAAAATTTTCTAATAAAACAAGCTTAAAAATATGAAATAGATGCAATACAATACTAAAAATTCCCAACATTTTACACAAGCCTCATATCCCCTGTGGGATGATGAGATTAAATTTTGGTGATATTTGGAAATGGTTTTCATGTATTTTAAATAAATACAATTCACGACAAATTGTTACAAAATGTAGTTTAAAACGAAATGAAAACTCAAATCAATTCTAAGGCACTTTGTTATTTAAATGAATGATTCTATGATGCTTAGATACTTAAGTTAGATGGAAACTTATTAGAACCTTTGTGTTGTCATAGGACGCGAGTAGGAATCCCGTACGTCTATCGAGCAACCGAATTTCTGATTTCACCCGTTACCGAAAGTGAGTATTCACAGCCCATTTTTACTATTTTATTTTTTGGGGTGGAAAGCATGACTTTTACTTTGCAAAATGGTTGATCTTGAATGTTTGCTCTTAAATTATACGCAATTGTTGTATGGTTGAGATTTCTATCGAGTGCAAAAGTCCCCTGTCGTTCTTTTACACAACCTATTAACTCATTATTGAGCCGATGGTTTATATTGATAGCGCTATTTGGGATTGACCACCCCCACTCACATGGCTATGTGGGTGCATGTTACTAATATACTTACATGTTGACGATAGAGCATGATTTGGAGGGGTGTCTGGTCGTTAGGATTGGTTGTGGACTCAAGCTTTATTTTCAATTAATCATGGCTATGATCGAATTGCGTATGAAATAATTCACTTTGACAATGCATTTTTGGAACATATATTGTGATTTCAAGGCTACGCATACTCTTAAACCTGTGAACTCACCAACTATTTTTATAGTTGACCTGCTATTTTTCATGCTTTTCAGGAACTGGTCAGTGATTGTTTTAGACGTACTTCATTTTGCTATCATGGTTGTCGTCGTAGAAGAACTTTAAGGCTTTTGGTTTAATGTATTGGATGTTGAACGGATATTGATGTAAACTTTAAACAATTAATGTTATGGTGGTATTATCTTTTACCTTGTGCATGAGACCTTTGTACTATTGCATTCCGTGTTCCGCTTTAGCGGGATGTGACAGAAATTGGTATCATAATCGTCAATATTCATGCTTCATGTGTAATACAAATTCAAGCAAACTTATTTCAAATTTACCAAGTCATACACACATGAAATTACCAACACAAGTAAGTTGCCAAACTTTGATTCAAAAATCCCTTTTTGTGGTCAAGTTTGACCAAAACAGAAAAATCAACTTTTATCCATCTTTTTCAACCATTTCAAACTAATAGTAAACACCTTGGTGTATTAGAGCTTCATATGATATAAATAACACTCTTTTAGCGTCAAGACGCTTGTATTTGACTACTTTTGATGATCTTTACGTAAAGCCCATGTTAAAGACCAATTTAACTTACTAAAAATTGTCCAATGTTGTCAATTTTTAATCGTAAGCCTTGATGTTTACTCTTAACATAAAAATCCAGTTTTGAAGATATTACTTGAGGTGTTTTCTCAAATTCTTTATCAACATAAACATGCACCCAAGAGTTTCATGTAAACCTTCACAGTTTCAACTCATACGTTCAACTGATTTCTAACTTAACCTAGGTGTTCTTCACACATCTCAAACCAAATTGGACACATATTCAAAAGTTTCCCAAATTTAGTTTTTCATGATCTGAAATAATGTTAACTATAATACCTTTGCCTTGTTCTTGTTCCAAATTTAGAAATCAGGAGTTGGGGTTGTTTTATTGCTCAAATCGGATTGCATGCACTCATTAGCACCACCGCCGGCCACCTGTCAGACCCCCACTGTCGGTCATCGGAAATTACCGCCTAAGGGCGGCGTCACTGTCGCTTCCTTCTCCAGCAGTACCTCACGGTGCTGCTTCTTCTTTTCTATTCTACTGATGGGTCTTGATGTCTCTCTCTTCCTCTGATTCACCGTCTTCACTGGCCGGAATTAATTCTATCGCCGTCCATTGTCGCCGGCGGCTAGTTGCTGCCATCAATCTCCGCCTAGTAGCGACTGCTGCTGCTGCTCTTGTTTCTTTTTTTTCGATTTTGTTTCTTGTTGCTCTATCTCTCGATTTCTTTCTCTTTCTCGATCTGCAGATCACGTGTCGAAGAGACCAACAGGTCTCGATCTCGTTCTCTCTCTGATTACTATATGTGTGTGCGTGTTTTTGTGGTTAAACGGGAGGGAATTGATTGCATCTTGAAAAGAACAGATCACACACACCGTATTTCACCAAAACCGGGTTCTAGTTTTGACGTAGTCAAAAGAACAGATAAATTCCAAAAATACGTTATTTCAGCATTTTGCCAAATATTTTCTTGAATTTCACATCGTCATAACTTTTGGGCGATTTTAATTCCATAATGACTCCTTCGTTACAATTCCAAATGATCCGAATCCTTTTTCCTATATTTTTGTTACCTCAAATATTACAAAAGTCATCTTGATGGCTTTTGCCCAAATCTTTCTAGATTTTGAGATAATAATTTCCAAAGTTTGCATAATAATCTTTTCACTTTTAGTCATTTATTTCAAACCTTGTCCTTATGTCATTTAGATTAAATTCTAATTGAATAATCATCATATCATGACTTAAATAAAGGTACAAATAACTTCTCCATAATTTCACTTTCTTGGACCATTTTTCCCTTGCACAACATGTTGAGTTTATTTAAGTATCAACTCTTTTTTATTGAATACTTGCATAAATTCTTATCTTACATATGACAAAATTTTGATTGTCAAAATTATCTACCCCTTAAACGGATTCCGTCCTCGGAATCGCTAAGAAAAGAATGAGATTAACTTGCAATACCATATTCTCATATGAATTGCTAAAACATAAACTATGTAACATAAACTATGTAACGCACCAGTCTTGGCACTACCTGAAGGTTCAGATGACTTTGTGGTGTATTGTGATGCATCTCACCAAGGTTTGGGCTGTGTGTTAATGCAGAAAGGCAAAGTCATAGCTTATGCATCTCAATAGTTAAAGCCTCACGAGAAGAACTATACGACTCATGACTTGGAACTAGGGGCCGTAGTTTTTGCACTTAAGATTTGGAGACATTACCTTTATGGAACCAAGTACACTATTTTCACGGATCATAAAAGCCTTCAACATATCCTAGATAAAAAATTACTCAATATGAGGCAAAGGAGGTGGATAGAATTACTCAGTGATTATGACTGCGAGATTCACTATCATCCTGGTAAAGCCAATGTAGTGGCGGATGCACTGAGCAGGAAAGAAAGGGTGAAACCCACACGTATTCGAGCCTTTGGAACTCTTGTTCAAACTAGTTTAAAAGCGCAGATTCAAAATGCACAAAATAAAGCGTTAAAAGTTGAAAACTTGAAGAACGAGACTTTGCACAACTTGGAACATAAATTCGATACTAAATCGGACGGAGTGAAATACTTCAAAGATAGGGTTTGGGTACCTAAAGTCAGCCTTTAATGCTTCATTCTGTGTGTGTTGAATCTGCGCTTTTAAACTAGTTTGAACAAGAGTTCCAAAGGCTCAAGTACGTATGGGTTTCACCATTTCTTTCCTGCTCAGAATCGACGACCTATTTGATAATTCATGCACCACTGGTGGGCAAGGTGGACTGGCACCCTTTGCAAATGACGGTCGTGGATGCACCTACAAGTATTTCATGTCTTGCAAACCCAAGGAGCTAGTTCCACGGGACCGAGGGTGCCGTGGGGTTGCTAAAATGGCTTGAGGTCATCGAATCTGTTCTTTATGTGAGCCATTTTGTGGAAAACCACAAAGTAGGCTATGTATCCAGCTTACTTCAAGATGTGGCTTTGACTTGGTGGAACACCAAAGTTGAGACTCGTGGACGAGAGGCTGCATACAATCTTCCTTAGGAAACCTTTAAGAAGCTGCTCACTGATCGATACTGCCCGAAGAGTGAGATTCAGAAGTTGGATGCGGAGCTTTGGAACCACTCCATGGTTGGGACAGACATAGACAAGTATACGATAAGATTCCATGAGCTTGCGAGGCTGGTACCTCATCTGGTGACCCCCGAGTATAATCGGATTGATCGATACATCTGGGGATTGGTTCCTGAAATCCGAGGTATGGTCACCTCTACAAATCCAAGCACCATCGAGAGTGCAGTGACCTTGGCGACTCGCCTTACAAACGATTTGATTAGATCGGGGCTTTTGACAAAGAAGGAATCGGGAAACAAAAGGAAGTTTGAAGGCCAATCAAGAAAGAAGGGAGGTGGTAACTCAAGCAAGAAACAAAGGTCACCAAAGAACTTCGCAGTCAGGACCAGGAACAGAAGCAGTACAGTGGTCCCCACCCTAAGTGCAACAAATGTAACCTTTATCATATGGGGGACTATCCGGTGTGTTAGAAGTGTGACCGTACAGGTCATTATGCTAAATACTGCAAAGCTGACAAAGTGGGCATGGGAGTTAAAGTCGAAAACAATGCATGTTTTGAGTGTGGAAGTCCTGACCATTTTAAGAATGCTTGTCCGAGGTTGGCAAGAGGCCCAATCAACAATAACAACTCTAGGAACCAAGTAGGTCCCGTGAAGCAAGAAAACCGAAACGGTCAGGCCCGTGGTAGAGCTTTTGTGATTGGGCCCGATGAAGCACGCCAAGATCCTAATGTGGTTACAGGTACGTTCCTCTTAAACAACCATTATGCATCAGTGATCTTTGACTGTGGGGCAGATAGAAGTTTTATTTCATTGAATTTTCGACCATTGATTAGTCAAAAATCGAGGAAGCTAAGGTATGAATACGTAGTAGAACTTGCTGATGGCCGTGAACTTGTAGCTAGGGAGGAAATGCCAAATTGTACTTTAAACCTAGCCGATAATCTGTTTAGTATATATCTCATCCCTATGGAAATAAGAAGTTTTGACGTAATAGTAGGCATGGATTGGTTATCCAAGAATCATGCGGACATAGGTTGTTTCGAGAAGGTGGTGCGGATACCCCTTCCAGGAAATGAGACTCTTGTCGTGTGTGGAGCCAAGTCGGGAAGGAGTCTCAAAATTGTGTCATGTATGAGGGTCCGCAAATATCTAAAGCAGAAGTGCGTTGCATTCTTGGCGTATGTTGATAACAAAGAAACTGAAGAAAAACACCTAGAAGATATTCCTGTAGTGCGAGATTACCCAAAAGTGTTCCCAGATGACTTACCTGGACTTCCTCCGTCTAGGCAAGTTGAACTCCGAATTGACCTAATTCCTAGAGCAGCTCCCATAGCCAAGGCACCATATCGTTTAGCACCTGCTGAAATGCAGGAATTATCAAGTCAACTACAAGAACTAATGGAGAAGGGATTCATTCGCCCGAGCTCTTCGCCCTGGGGAGCCCGTGTTATTTGTCAAAAAGAAGGATGGGTCCCTGCGGATGTGTATAGACTACAGGAAGTTGAACAAGCTAACGATCAAAAATAATTACCCCCTTCCAAGAATCGACGACCTATTTGATCAGCTTCAAGAAGCTTCATACTTCTCAAAAATTGATCTCCAGTCAAGATATCATCAGTTCAGGGTCTATGAGGGGGACATTCCTAAAACTGCTTTCAGGACACGTTTTGGGCACTACGAGTTTTTGGTTATGCCTTTCGATTTAACCAATGCTCCTGCAGTATTCATGGATTTAGTATCCCGTTTATAGACTAAGGGAAGACCTTTAGATAAAGACCTATGGACTGAAGAGCAGACAACATGTCTCTCTTCAGTCAGACAAGATGGATAAATCTAATAAAATAATACAATGTCAGACTAGGGTGGCTTTAGCTATAATAAAATAATACACAAGGTACAACTGACATGCTTCTAAAAGGCCACGCCTGATCTAGTCTAATCATATCCTATAAGTTGAAGTGCTTATCCTTTGTCTTATCTTTTAGATGATCTTCAGTCTTCTTTGTAGAATGAATAAGTATGTTTGTTCCTATACGTTGTTCATATTGATAGTCTGAAATCCAGAGAGGATTTCGGAGTCCGGGCAATACTGAATCAGAGTGTCTTAGGAACATGGTCTTGTTAGTCTTGATTGAACTTCTGAGTTAGTTCAGAGTGTGGTCTTCCGAACTCTGAGGATCATGCTTTCTGATTGAGTTAATTTGGGTTCTGAAATCCTAGTCTGGATTTCAGACCATGTTATAATATTTTGTATAACTTTATCAGAAACATATATAGTTAAATAGTAAATTCAAGACACAATTAAACATTTATAACTGATACATAACTAATACTTTGTCTATCATTCCATCAAAATAAAGACATTAGAAATTCATAAACAAACACACTAGACTCCGAGTTTGGTCAACGATTTAGTTTTAACACTAACAATTCCCCCTTCGGTGACCGGAGGAGGGGTTTGATTCTATTTCTTTAAGGCTTGTCAAGTATGCCTTGCCTTACAACATATGACCAAAAATTTCTAACTCCTAATAGCCATTCCATCCTAAGTATCAGTTCCTTCTAGGCTTCTGGATCTGAATGTGATGACTTCTTTATGGCTTTGATGTATTGACTCGGCATATCATTAGGGACCCTTCTGATTTGATCAGCACGGAGAAAGAGAAAGGATCCTTTCTGATTTGGATTTTTGTATACCAGACCAAGTTATGGGTCAAAGGTGGCACCTTTCTTCCAGTTGTCTCGGTTGTCTGGCATTGTCAAGTCAACTTTTACTGGGAATTGTTGGTTTGGATTGTCTTTAACAAACTTGTACAGTTCAGCATCAGCAAAACAAAATTCTTCAATAAGGCCATGTAGAAATCGTTTAATGCCACATAAGCATCTCTAGCGAGTTGTTGTTCTTTTGTTGATAGCTTCCGGACAATTGTGAAGAGCTCGGCTGGATTCATCTTTCGGAAGTCAGCTTCAGTAATCAGAATCTTCTTGTTGTAGTCATTGTTTGACTATTTCATATTCGTAGTATTCAGATTTCTGAAAGCTTCTTTTCTTGAGACTTAGGACGGATGTTATGGACGCATTTGACCAAGTATCAATTTGAGGTTTGGTATGTGAGCGCAGGAATTTCTGGTTCTTGTCGTAAGATGCAAGTTCTTTGTTGAATCCTGGATTCGTTGTGAAGTTGAGCGAATAGTGGTATTTTTCTCCGTTTGGAGTCAGCGGAATATCCCAATTGTGTTTGTTAGAGGGAGGGGGATTTTAGGTTTTGAAAGGTTTGAAGTCAGAGTCCGTCAGAGATCGGAACATGAGGAATGACGATAGATCAGAAGTGCCGGTATTGTTTGGATCCACTTTGTTGGGATCAGATGTTCTTTGATCAGAATCGGAGCTGAATTCCTTGGCATGTAGAAGGGCTTGAGCTTCGAAATACTCTGATTTCTTAGCTTTGACTTCTGAGGGATCAGATTCTTTTATAGGAGAATACACCAGAGTCTTGTCTTCTGAGGAAATTTCGACTACCGGAGTCTGAATCTTCTGAGGAGAAGAGTGAGGGGTTGGAACCTTTGTGGGAGTTGGCACCTTTGGTTATTGGTGAGTCTCTTTCGGATTCTCTTTCGTCGGATTCTCAGCATTTGTTCCCTTTTCCGATTCATCGTTCTTGTCGGTGTCGGTGTCTTCTTGAGTGTTTGTTTCGTCTTGATTCTTCTGATTTAGACTTTTGGTGGTGTCCGTGATGATTTTGCAGTCGTCTTCTTTGGTTCCACTCGGACCTGCAGATGTATCTATGATCATATCATCTGTTTTGTTTTCTTGATTCGCCCTTCCCCCTCCTAGGGTTCCTTCAGAAGTTGAAGGGAGCACAGGTAGGCGCTTCAAGATTGTTTCAAGGTTGGTGGTCACTTGTGTGAACATTTGTGCTAAATCATCAGCAAGGGACTTGGAAGCAAAATTCTTGAACTTTTCCATGACATCGATATTGAGACTGGTGTAGAGTTTGATCTGCTGAATGGGTCCATGCATGGTCTTAGAAATGGAAGTGAGAGTATGAGTGATAATTTGAAGTAGAAGAAAGTGGGTTCTTCGGAGAGAGATATTTTCAGAGACAACTCCGTGAAGATAACTTGAGAGATGGTCAGTGGTGGAGGTGATTTTATTATCCACCACTGTCATAAGTTCTGGAATCCTTGCTTGACATTTTTCGACTTCCGAGAGTAGCTTTTAGGCAGTCTTCATCATGTTGGCTGCATCTAATTGCCGATTATTATCAATTTTGGCTAGACCATCAGAAATAACCTTTTCTACTTTGTTGTTGAGATGAAGAAGAATGTCTCTATTTTCAAGTGCAGCTACCCTTTCTTTTAGTGCAGACAGTTCTTTGAGTAGAGCCTCCTGATATTGTGAGGCCTTGATTTCGGTCAGAAGAGTGGTCAAAGCATCGACCTTTTGGTGTATAGCATCATCTTTGACGGAAGACATGACGGAATGAGGTGGAATTTTTGTGTCAGCTCTGTCGGATGATGAGTTGGTGTCACTAAGACTGACTTGATGAATTTTTGAGGAAGTAGGTTTGTTTACTTCCTGATTAGTGTCGAAGAGGGAGTTTCGTCATGGCAGGGATTGGCTTTCGGATAGTAGGAGGAGACGGGAGCCTGACTCAGCAGTTTGCTCAAAGGAGGTCTGAATAAAATTCTTCTTTTGAAGCTCTTGAGCACAAAATTTGTCCCAAGTGAGGAGGACGATTTCTGAGGCGATCTTGGTCCATTCTCTTTCGGTGGTATCAAACAGATAGACGGGAGTGTCTACCAGGTTGTTGAGAGAGGATCTGAGAAAGGAGTCGATGTTTAACATGAGTTTATGTATGCGCTTTCTCTCTAGCTTTACTTCGTCGGAGTCAGCATCAGACGGGGGGTCAAGTTCTGATAGTTTCTGAAGCTCACAGTTTCTGAGCTCAAATTGTTCTTTCAGGCGTGCAACTAGTGTCGCCTGTTCATTGATGGCGGTTCTGTATCTCCATGCGTCAATTTTTGATGTATTGACAGGAGGTTGAGTGCGATCAGGAATGGGGTTCACCAAGGGTATGTTGATTGGAGTTTCAAATATTTTTTCTTTTCCTTTGGCTTTGGAGGGTGAGTTCTGTTTTTCCACCAGAAGGATGTTTTCTTGAGTATCTTCCGAGTCTGGAGAGTTCTGTCTTTCCTCCATTTGTTCTGACTCGGAATCTTTGGAAGAGGGTTCAGAAATCTGAAAAATTGCACAAGTTAGGTGTGGAAACAAATTCCAATGGTAACGTATACCTGTGGGGAACCGAACATAATTTATCACAGAGATATTTAAAGTTCAGACCAAAAAGTGTTTTGGATACTCAAAAATCGGAAATTTTTTATTTGCCTATGTTGAGACTCTGAAGTTAGAACAAAATGACCAAGCAATACTGAGTATGTACCTGGATTTCCCAAGTGCCAATGACGATGAACAAATAGTTGTTTAACAGGGCACTTAGTTTTGACTTATAAGATATGTAAAAGTGATTCCAATTGTTATGGTAGAATAGTATTTGAAGATAGAAGTTGTAGAAAGAAGTTTTTTCAGAAAATATGACTTAGCAAGGTGGGGGGGTAGAAATCAGATGATTCAGAAGGTGAAAGTCAGAAGATAGTCAGACGTATAATGTTTCATAAGTCAGAGATCAGAATAGATGTAGAGATTAGATTAATCAGAAAGGAAGAAAGTTGTGTACCGATTTGTCCTTTCGTGGTTTCTTTTTTGGAGGTTGCTTAGATGGCGAGGACTCGGAAGATTTCTTCTTGGATTTCTTGGGTACTTCACAGTCTCGGAGCGAGAATAAATGGGCAATAGTTAGGAGAGGTACACCAGCGACGAGCAGCTGCTTTCAAGGTCTCGTCACTTCGGTGAATCACTTGAGTCCTGATACATTTTCAGGATGTGGGATATAGGGAGGTACATCCTTTGTTTCTAATAGATGGGAGAGTAATGCAGGTTCTTAAGGGTCAGCCAGTCTCAGAAGGGATTCAGGAAGTCTTCTAAGTTGTTCGAAGATGGTGTCTGTCTTTGGTGCGTATGGTTTGGCTTGTGGCATTATCAATTTGTCATCCTTGGATCTGGGTTTAAGAATTGAGACCTCAAGCGTTTTGTAGATGTGATCGATGCATATGGCCCAAAAGCATGCTGAGTGTATTTTTCCTTTTGGTTTCTGAGAATTAGGGATGTATGAAAGGAAATCTTCGAAGAGAACGTCAGCATAGTCGATCTCGTAACCAGTGTACAAACTCCAAAGAAGTTCTAGGAATCGTTTGCTTAATTAGTCTGTACCACCGACATTACCGGTTAAGCATTTGATGATGTAATGAATCAAGCACTGCCATAGAGGGGAAATATGTCCTTTGGAAAGTAAGAACAGTTTAGGCAGTTTATACATGTAACCCATTTTGAATATCATGGATTCAAGTTGGTTATGAGTTGGACGATCAAAGGTTATTATGTTGAATGGGAGATGCAGTGCTTCGGCAAACACTTTCTTGTTCAAAGTTGTTGTGCGGCCATCAAGAAGGGTTAAGGAATAGCAGGTTTGACCTTTTAAGTCTTGTCCTTTGATGGCAGTCGACATAGTGTCTTGCAGCATGGAAACAAGAATTGCAGGGGGTGGCTCGAAGAAAGCCCTAGCTAACTTGTGTCTTGACAGAATATGTATGAGGAAACGTAAATGTTCTTTGTATAGGTTGAGATTTCTTGGAAGGTTGACATTGGAGATGGCAACCAAGATGGTTTCGTTATCAGGTCCACCACTTTTGGATTGAGTAGCCATTAGAGAAGAGACTAAGATGAACAAATTAGAAAGAAACTTAAATGTTAAAGAGGAGATAAAGAATAAAATATGGAGGATAGTGAAGAGAACCTGCGAATGTGACACAAAAAATTAGAAATATGGAGTGTTTTACACGTGGGAAGAGTTCTATAGAAGAATGGAGAATTCTAGGGTTGCAAATCGCAGACGGCGGCGAGAGAGAATTAAGAAGGTGAAGAGGATAGTTTTGAAGAAGATGAATAAATAAGGACGGAACGTTTAAGATATCTTTTGAAAAGATTGTGGAGAACCGTCGGATAAGGAGATGAAAAGCCGTGTGAATAGTCGTGTCAGAAAAAGTTTGTGCTTGGCATTTAATGCAAAACAATGATGAAAAGGGATGGTCCAATAAAGGACGGACATGTATGACAGAGGGAATATCCGTTGGAGAAATTCTGATTTGTTTGTGTTAATAATTGGATATTAAATGTAACTTGTATTTAGTTTTCATTCTATCATTAAATTGGTCGTGTGCAAGTGTATGGTACAATTGTAAGATTGTGTTATTTCTGAGAAATGGTGTTCCGAGAGATTAATTTAGCAAGATGGAAGTTCGAAACATCCAATCGAGGTTACTCAGAGGTTGTGAGAAGAGTTCTGAGAAGGAATAGTTTGTAGATGATCCAAAAATAGAGTGTTTTACTAGTGCAGGTGCTGAATGAACTCAGAAGGTGAGTCCAAAAAAGCAGTGTTTCTGAAATAAGGATGTTCTGATAATTAGATTTCCGAAGAGAGAGGTTCAGAAGCAATTTTTAGATAAGCTTGCAAGTGTTGTCATTTCGACTGATTAGAGTCATATATTATTTTAGAAGCAATAAATGACGCCCACTGATTGTGCTAAACAGTCAAATCAAGCATTGCATCTCTATGTTGATAATCTCTAAGTGATGATGTGTCGTTATATGAGAAGGAGTAGTTATCAACATTTTTGCTTATAAAAGGAGGGATATTTCTCATAAGAAAAACCACACGAGGTAGTTGAATCACAACGATGGAAGCTAGACGTCCTTTCAATCGTGATGAGAAGGTGGAAGTGAAGATGCAGGATGGGGAGTTCGCAGGAGCAGTGTATGGTGGAGTGATTAAGGGGGTTTGGAATCACCGATATGAGGTGAAAATGACCACGCTCACTGATAGAACAACTGTTGGTCCGTTGCATGTTAATGTTGAATTTCCTTTTCTTCAACCTGTTCCTCCAAAAGTTTTGGTGGAATTCAAACAGTTTGATTTTGTGGAGGTGTGGTATTGTCGAGGATGGTGGCCGGCTGCTATTGCTAGAAAGACTCCTTTCAATAAGTTCCATGTGATTCTGGTGGATGGAACACGATTGTTTATTGATGAGTCGGAGTTAAGGATTCATCAGAGGTATCACCTTAGAGAAACTCCGATGTGGCAATATTACAAGCTATAAGTCTGATGAATGATGAGAAGTGTAGGAGGAAAGTAGTGTTTTCTTTTGGTGGTATTATGTGATATTATGTATTAAGTTTTTAATGATGGTGCTTTCATTTACTTTTTGTAATATTTTGAATGATGTGTTAATGAAATCAAGTATTGTCTTTTTGTTTGAATGAGTCAGAAATGTTAGTAAAATGATTATGGGGAGTCCAAAGAGAGATATCAGGTCGGAAGGGGGGGGGGGTTTCGGATAAAAAAAATTTAACTAAAATTTGTCGTTTATGGAATAGAGAGAGTAAAAGAGAGAGAATTAAGTGTGTGAATGTGTCAGTTTTTAGAAGTGTGGGAAATCTTCATTGATTTAAGAGCGGTTATGGATTGTGTCGTCAAAGGCGCAAAACCGTCTAATCAACTGCGGTGGACGTGATGGTGATGTGATGAGTGCATTAACTGTCCACTAGGGTCATTATGACCTCTATTGATGAGAAGGGATTAGAGGAGCTCAAGAGGCAGGCGGTTTGCTTATAAAAGTGGGTAAGTAACTTGGGTTACGAATCAGTATCAAAAACAAACTTTCACACAACATGGCTCGATATTTCTTCAAGTGTCAGGATGAGGTTGAGGTGCTCACCCAAGGTGATTTTGCAGGGGGATTCTACGAGGGAGTGATCACCAAGACTTGGAAGCGTAGGTGTGAGGTTCGACTTCGTTTTCTTCCAAAAAACACTACCGGTGAGATGATAATCGTTAAGGTGAAGTATGGTTGTCTTCGTCCCATTCCTCCCATGGTGCTGGTGGAGTACAAGGTGGGAGATTATGTTGACGTCTGGGATCGTCAAGGCTGGTGGTGTGGTGTTATTGACGACGTGATTGGAGACGATGTGTATGACGTGTCGCTTTTGGCGGATGGTAAGCCAGTTCGTGTGTGTGATTTGTCTGTGCGAATCACACAAACATTCACTTATGGCAATCCTCCAAAGTGGCAATACAGCAAGCACTAGGACGATCGGGTTAAAGTCTTAGTTGTTTTTAAAGTTTTAGGACCTTAAGTCATAGAGTTTTTGATTTTTCTTTTTGGATGTAAGACTATGGCTTAATGATCTAATATTATGTATGAACTCTTTTTAATGAAATGTGTTTGCAAGTTACTTTTTATGAGTTTTAAAAAAAATAATTCAGAAGTTGCTCAGCAGATGAGATGTCGGAGGATATAGCCGGAGTAATAAGATGTTCCGATATATCAGAAGATTTAATAAGATGATCCGAGACAGAGTTCTGAGATAATAATTTTTCGGAAGAGGTAGATGATTAAGGCTTAAGAATTATTCTCTGAAGAAATCTGAGTCTGGATTCATCATTCCCAATTTATCCAGAAAATAAATGAATTTTGTAGAATCTAAAGCCTTAGTGAAGACATCAGCAACCTGTTCTGCAGTAGGATAAAATAAAGTTCAATATTACCTTGTAGGATCTGATCTTCGATGAAGTAATACCTAAGGTCGATGTGTTTCGTCATGGAGTGCTGAATAGGATTATGAGAGATAGCTATGGCGCTCTTGGAGTCGCAGTAGATCGGAACTTGAAGAAATCTATAACCATAATCCAGAATTTGAATCTTCATCCAAAGGACTTGTGAGCAACATGTGGATGCAACCACATATTCAGCTTCTGCGGATGATAATGCAACACAGTTTTGGTTCTTTGAAGACCAGCTTACTAGTCTTCCTGGGAAACTGACAGTCTCCGGATGTGCTTTTCCGATCCAATTTACATCCCGCATGGTCCGAGTCAGTAAATGCTTGGAGTTTGAAATTGTCTCCGACAGGATACCACAAACCCATTGCTTTTGTGCCTTTGAGGTATCGGAAGATTTGTTTTACAGTAGTCAGATGTGACTGTTTCGGAGCTGCTTGATATCTTGCACAAAGACATGTTGAGAACATGATATCAGGTCTGCTGGAAGTTAGATATAATAGTGAACCGATCATCCCACGATACATCTTGTGATCTATTAGTTCTCCTTCCGGGTCTGCAAATATCTTATGGTTGGTAGAAATCGGAACTTTGGCAGTAGAGCAATTTTCAATGGAGAATTTCTTCAGTAGTTCATTTGTATATTTCTCTTGATGAATAAAGACTCCTCTGCTTGTTTGCTTTATCTGAAGACCTAAAAAGAAATTGATTTCCCTGTTCACGCTCATGTGAAATTTGTCAGTCATAACCTTTGCAAACTCGTCAACCATGTTTTGACTAGTTGACCCAAATATGATATCATATACGTAAACTTGTACAATCATTATGTGTTTCTGATGTGATCGCACAAAGAAGGTTGGGTCAATGGTTCCTCTTTTATATCCTGAGGATACTAGGAAGTTTGACAAGGTTTCATACCAAGCTCTCGGAGATTGTTTCAAACCATATACAGCCTTATTCAGACGATACACATGGTTTGAACGTGACAAGTCTTCAAAACCCGGAGGTTGCTGAAGATAGACTACTTCATGAATATTGCCTTGTAAAAAGGCACTTTTCACGTCCATCTGATGAACAATGATGTTCTTGTGAGCAGCATAGGCTAGAAATATTCAAATTGCTTCAAGTCTTGCAACATGTGCATATGTCTCGTCATAATCAAGTCCTTCGATTTGACTGTCGCCTTTTGCTACTAATCTTGCTTTATTACGAATTACAGTCCCCATGTCATCAAGCTTGTTTCTGAAGACCCATCTTGTGCCAATGACCGTGTGATTGGATGGTCGTGGTACAAGATTCCAAACGTCGTTTCTTTTGAATTCTTCTAATTCATCTTGCATAGCTTTGATCCAATCGTCGTCGTCTAGAGCATCGAAGATGGTTTTTGGTTCAAATTTGCTGATATAAGCTGCAAATTGACATTCATCCTGGATAGATTTCTTCGATCTAGTTTGAACTCCGGTGGAGGGATTTACGATGATTTGATTCGGAGGATGGTTCCGAGTCCATTTGTGTAGTCTCGGAAGTAGAGCTGGATCAGATACAGGAGGTGGTATATCTTGAATGAAATTGGGATTTGTGGGAGTTATGTCTTGAATGTTTGATTCTTCAGCGGATGTGTCTTCATTTGCTTCAAAAGTGAATGCTGGTGCATCATTGGATGCGTCTTCGAAAGAATTGATTAAGATATCTTCTGATAGAGAGTCTGCTGATAAGGTATCTCCTGGGGGTTGATGGTCCCCCTCGGATTGAGGTATCCCATCAACATGAGTAGGGAGCATGGGCTCCCCCTTCGACATTTGCTGGGTATAGAGGTTCCTTCTGAACCTGATTATTCTGTGAAGGAGACGAAGGTTCTCCCTCAAACGTAGAAGTGTTGATCGGAGGGCTAACCTGATTGTCAGGAGGTATGGGTTCCGAAGAAATTGTCGGTCGTTAGGCTGAGATGATCTGTTGAATTGCCTCAAGAGAGTGGATGACTTCAGCATTTGTTGCTATTTCCGGAGGATCAAAGAGGAGATCATAATCCACTTCGACTGTGTGAATGGGTTTATGTCCTACTGGGACGTCGTTGTCCATTACGTATAGAATGCCTTGATTTTTCTTTCTCCAGTGGTATTGATCATCAAATTCTATGTCGAAGCTTTCTTCAATGACTCGAGTTCTCCTGTTTAGAGCATGATAAGCAACAGATTTAGATGAGTAACCCATGAAAATCGCTTCATCACTTTTGGGTATGAATTTGCCCAAGTGATCTTTGTTATTTTTGATAAAGCATCTACAACCAAAAATATGGAAAATTTTAACATTGGGTTTTCTCCCATTTAAAATTTCATAAGGTGTCATCAGAAGTCGTTTGTTGATGATAGATCGATTCTGAACAAAACATGTTGTTGTAATGGCTTCAGCCCAGAAGGTTAGAGGTAGATTTGCAAAGTTCAGCATTGATCGGGCAGCTTCCACTAAGGTTCTGTTTCTTCTTTCTACTATGCCATTTTGTTGTGGTGTATAAGGAGCTGAGAAGTTGTGCTCTATCCCTTTTAAGGTTAAAAATTCTTCGATTTGCCCATTGTTGAACTCAGTTCCGTTATCACTTCGAATTCTTCTTACGGGTGGTTGTATTTTGAGCTCAATTGATGTGATGAAGTTTCGGAGCTCTAAAAAAGTGTCTGATTTTAATCTTAAGAAGAATACCCAGGTGAATCGGGAGTAATCGTCCACAATAACCAAGATATATTTCTTATGATTCAGACTTGCAATGGTTGATGGACCACAGAGATCAATGTGAAGAAGTTCGAGTGGGTGGGTGATGCTTGAATCGGTGATTGTCTTGTGAGGTTTCTTCTTCTGCTTGCGTAGTGCACATGCAGCACATAAATTTTCATTGTTAAACTTCAGAAGTGGCATCCCTCTGACCATTTCTCCGGTTACCAGCTGATTCATGTATCGGAAGTTGAGATGTGCTAGTTTCTGATGCTAGAGCCAGCTAACTTCGGAATGGGCTTTTGATAGGAGGCACAGCCTAGGCTTTCCGAGGCACATGGAGATATCTAAGAAAAATATGTTGAGTTGTTTTGGAGATTTTACAAGACATCTATCTCTGGTACTGGTCATAATATAGCTAAATTCGTTGTGAAATTCTACTCGGAGACCGATACTGACTAGTTGTCCTAGGCTGATAAGATTGTGTTTGAGTCCAAGAACGTAGGCAACTTTCTGAATGATGAAGTTCCCATTTGTTAGTACACCATACCCTTTGATGATGTCGTTTGCATCGTTTCCGAATGTAACGTATCCTCCAAAACTAACTTCTCGATAGTCTCTTAGAAACTCTAATGTTCTGGTCATGTGCATGGAGCAGGCACTGTCAATAATCTTCCGCGCTAATTGCCTGAAAATCATATAGTTAGTTTGGGCACCCAAACTTGTTTGGACCCATTTGTTTTTCCTGACATGGAAGAATTGTTTTTTAATGTTTGAGAGGAAGAAGATTTAGTTTCAGGGATATAAAAGGTTGATTTAGGTTTCGAAATGGATGATTTTACAATCCATTTTTTAACAAATCTTCTTGAAGGTTTCTGAGAAGCAATTTTTGTTTCATAATTAATTGAAAGTTTTTGTTTTGGTAGGGAAAGATGTTTTTGTAGTATGATTGCAACAATGACAACAAGTATTAGTTTGTTGTCTTTTCAATATTTTCGGAATTGTTTGAAAATGATCGGAATTCTGATTTTTGGTTCCGGTAGAGTTATGATTTTGCTTGTTTCTTCTCATTATTTCAGAAGATGACATTCTTTGTTTCAAAATCTCAGCCTCTGATTTCTTTGTTACTACTGAGATCTTTCGAGTTGTTTTCAGTATTTTTGGAAATTCTAAGTCGTAGTTGGTATTTTGACGATACAGAATAGGTTTGATATTTAGAGTTGGAATTAATCCCTTGTGGATATACTTGTGTGATGTCGGAGGAGTATACTTCTGAGTATGACTTGGAGTGATGAAAGTTGATTTGACTTTTGGTTTACTCTGAGTGTAGAAGCAATTTCTTTGCTCAAATCTTGCATGGGATCGAGGTGATCGGAGATCTTTTCGGTTTAAAATTGGTTTTACCCTAGTTTTTGTTAGGTTTTATCCTTTTCCTTTTTGAAATATCTCTCTTGGAGAGGAGTCAGATAAAGAATCATTCAAAGAGTCTGACTCTGCATGATTATCTTTAAGTTTTCTAAGCGAGGTTTTGTTCAGATTTGTATTGTTTAAAAAATTATGTTGTAATGCATCTACGTATTACTTGGTGCCGGAACATGATGGTTCGGAAATCGTATTAGATGTGTTAACAACATTAGGATTTTTTATTATAATTTTGTTAAAATCCTTTTTACTGATGACATTACTTGGACGTTTCTCCATTTCGATTTCCTCATCAACGTTTTCTTCTTTAGAATTTTTCGAGTTGATATGACATGGATTAAATTCTTCAGTAACACAGTTACTTTGTAGTTTTTCGAAGAATGAGTGTTGTTGAAGATTCGATGATGTATTGTTTGGGACGGAGGTCAGATGTCTAGGCATGAATGGGACCGAGGTTGTGGATAGTTTGCTACTTTCGGCAGTGTCCTCTTCTGAGAAATATGAGAAGGGTATTCTGACTCTTCTTTTAATTTAGAAATGGAATTTTCTGATTCAAAGATGGGAGTTTTTGAGACATTTCTGGTTAGGTCCTCATCGTGTTTTTCATCATATTCATTAGTTGGATATTGAAAGAAGGAACTTTGTTTGTTATAGATGGGATAATTTTTGTTTGTGGATTTTCTTGCCCATCCCCAGTTGAATGTATTCTTAGAAGAATTAGTATTTGAGGAGATTTGAAAATTTCAGTTGCCTGGTACAACTGATCCACTATTTTGTGGAGTCTTACATTATCGCTTTGGGCTAAATCCCTTTGCGATGTCAAAAGCTTATTTGAATTTTCTAACAAAGTCCTAGAAGTCTGTTCGATTTTCAAATCAGCAGTAAGTTTATCACAAGATAGTTTCTTATCCTCTAGCCTACTTTTTAGCTTCATCACTTCGTCATACCCATGATCCCTTTCCTCCAGAGCCCGCTGATAAGAAGCTAATGCATCTGCACAGGTGTTAGATATCTTTTCTAGAGCAGGTTCTAGATTATTAGAGTAAATATGATGTGTATTAAGCATGGTACGTACCTGTTCGATGATACTCATTCCTTTGCCAGTTTTGTGATTGACCATATATGCATAGTTCTTTGTCGTGGAGGAGGAAGTGGATTCATCAATGTCTTTTTCTAACCCTGGGATCCGAGTTTATGAATTAGCATGCACCATCATGCATTCGCCAAAGCCTTTTCCTCTTTTACGCTTATTTTCAAAGTGTTCGTCTTCATCACCCGAAGACCAGAATTCGACATTTCTGGTGCATCAAACGCCTTCACCTTTTCTTCTTCTTTCTCTTTTGAATAGTTCCTTGGGGCTCGGCAGTCTGTGGCATAGTGCCAGAGACCTCCGCAGTTGTGACACTTGATCACTTCACTTTCGTTCTGTTCGGATGTGTGAGCTTGGTTGGTGTTGACATTTCGAACTACCTTTGGTTTCTCCTGATACTGCTCTGTAGGTTTTGAGTAGTGTCGATTTTGTCCTGATTGATGGTGTCCTTTCTAATAGTTGTATCTAGATTGATGTCCTGCATTTTGATTAGAGGAGCGAAAGTTTTTCTTTGGACTAGAGTAAGATGGGATTCGGTTAAATTTCTGACTAATCATGGCAATTTCATGTTGGTAAGCAGCTTCTTCAGCTTCGTCATATTCAGAATAATGGGATTCTGAGGTTTGAACTAGAGCAGGAAGAGCAAGAGTTGGAGTCTTAGAGTGAATGGAAGTTTGAGAAGTTGGAGGTGGTTGATATTGTACTGTCGGAGCTTGATAGTATGAAGGGTAAGAAATTTGTGGTTGTGATGGGTGATAAGAAGGGATATGGGTTGCTTGCATAGCTGATTGACTTGGTGTGTTCTAAGGTACCAA
Source organism: Cichorium intybus (assembly GCA_023525715.1). Classification (NCBI taxonomy): domain Eukaryota; kingdom Viridiplantae; phylum Streptophyta; class Magnoliopsida; order Asterales; family Asteraceae; genus Cichorium; species Cichorium intybus. Next base: position 316,738 of record JAKNSD010000013.1, read on the forward strand.
TTCGTTCTGATTGTTTGCGGTCATCAAGTAGGTAGGCTGCTGAGTTGTTTGTTGATGTTGTATGAGCTGTTGAGGAGTGTTACCCGTCATCTGATGATTTTGTTCTGCAACCAATGCCAAGGGTCCTCCTAGTTGTAGTTGTTGCTGATATTCCTTTATGTCGTGTTCCTATCCTACAAGATTATTGTAAAGTCGATACATATTGTAGGTTTTTAATTTTCCTAAGTCTTGAAGAATTATTTTGACAAGCCTCCAGTCTTTTCCTAGTCCTTCAAGAAATCGGAGATTGATCTCCTGATTAGACCTCTCTGCTCCTGAACTTAGGAGTCTTGTGACAATTATGGAGAAACGAGTGAATGCATGTCTTAATGATTCTCCGGCAAAGGTTGTAAAGTGATTGTACTCGGAAAGACTTGACACTAGTTTTAGATCTTTTGCTTCCTCCGTTCCTAGGAACATATTTTGAAGAATAACCCAAATTTGTTGGGCAGTTGTGCAGTTTTGAATAAGATCAAATAGTTCCGGAGGAATGCCGCATTGAATTTCAGTAATATCAATTTGATCGTTGTCCATTTTCTCAATGTCAAGGGGAGTTAATCTTGGCTGAGGAGCACCACCTAGAGCTTCTTCAGCAGTGTCAGCCCTAGTGGTGTAGTTAGGGACATGAGGTCCCTCCTCAACAGAACGTCAGATATCTTTTCCCTTTGTTTTGAGGTAGTTACGCATTCTAGATGCCCAGCCATTATACTCAGTAGGAATGAGTATTGGAGCTCGGTTGGAACTGCCGACACTATTTGCGACATTTAGAGAATAATTCATTTGCATTTTCAGAGTTTTGAACTGTTTAATACTCAAGAAAGAATTTTAAAGACTTTGAGCTACAATAGCATGCAAGGTCGAGGATTCTAAGGTTGTTGTTGTAGCCAGGGTTTAAAGCAAACTTGTCACTTAGAACCTTATAGACAGCAATTCAGGCTCTGATACCAATTGTTGTTGCCCAAATAATCTAAGTAAAGTGCGGAAATATTAAGATTGCGTAAAGCAAAGTTCTGAGACAGTAAGGTTTCGGAGATGGACAAGTCCGAAGACTTGAGATGGATGCGAAGTAATAGTAAGGAAATAATACTTAGAATAGATCTTAATAGCTCAACAATAAAGAGATTGAATAAACAGTTAGGAAACAAGAACTATAAAGATGAAGAGGTAAGAGCACTAGAAATGCAAAGACAGTAAGATATATAGATAAGAATAAGAGAATTGATGGAATGAGAGATTATATTGATAATAGTAAATGTGTTACACAAGATCTCTCAAACTCATGAAGATTGAAGATGGGCTTGGTCTCCCTTTTATAGACTAAGGGAAGACCTTCGGATAAAGACCTATGGACTGAAGAGCAGACAACACGTCTCTCTTCAGTCAGACAATATGGATAAATCTAATAAAATAATACAATGTCAGACTAGGGTGGCTTTAGCTATAATAAAATAATACACAAGGTACAACTGACATGCTTCTAAAAGGCCACGCCTGATCTAGTCTAATCATATCCTATAAGTTGAAGTGCTTAACCTTGTCTTATCTTTTAGATGATCTTCAGATCCTTGTCTGAGGATCATGCTTTCTGATTGAGTTAATCTGGGTTCCGAAATCCAAGTCTGTATTTCGGACCATGTTATAATATTTTGTATAGCTTTATCAGAAACATATATAGTTAAATAGTAAATTCAAGACAGAATTAAACATTCATAACTGATACATTGTCTATCATTCCATCAAAATAAAGACATTAGAATTTCATAAACAAACACACTAGACTCCGAGAAGAACTATACGACTCATGACTTGGAACTAGGGGCCATAGTTTTTGCACTTAAGATTTGGAGACATTACCTTTATGGAACCAAGTGCACTATTGTCACGGATCATAAAATCCTTCAACACATCTTAGATCAAAAATTACTCAATATGAGGCAAAGGAGGTGGATAGAATTACTCAGTGATTATGACTGAGAGATTCACTATCATCCTGGTAAAGCTAATGTAGTGGCGGATGCACTGAGCAGGAAAGAAAGGGTGAAACCCACACGTATTCGAGCCTTTGGAACTCTTTTTCAAACTAGTTTAAAAGCGCAGATTCAAAACGCACAAAATGAAGCGTTAAAAGTTGAAAACCTGAAGAATGAGACTTTGCACAACTTGGAACATAAATTCGATACTAAATCGGACGGAGTGAAATACTTCAAAGCTAGGGTTTGGGTACTTAAAGTCAGCCAGATACGAGAATTAATCTTAAGGGAAGCCCATAAGTCTCGATACTCCGTTCACCCAGGGACAGACAAGATGTACAAGGATCTGAAGGCATACTATTGGTGGCCGGGTATGAAGAAGGATATCGCTGAGTATGTTGGAAAGTGCTTGACCTGTTCGAAAGTCAAGGCTGAATATCAAAAGCCATCAGGTTTATTGCAACAACCTAAGATCCCACAATGGAAATGGGAACAAATCTCTATGGACTTAGTCACTAAGCTACCTAGGACGGCAAGAGGGCATGACTCGATCTGGGTTATAGTGGATCGCTTAACAAACTCAGCGCACTTCCTTCCTGTTCGAGAAGAATACAAAATGGATAAACTTGCCCGCATTTACATCGATGAAATAGTTGCACGACATGGAGTGCCTATTTCTATTATCTCGGATCAAGATAGTCGATTTACCTCCTGGTTTTGGCAATCTCTTCAGAAAGCATTGGGTACGCGTTTGGATTTGAGCATCGCCTACCACCCCCAATCGGATGGGCAAAGTGAAAGAACCATTCAAACACTAGAAGATATGTTTCATGCATGTGTCATTGACTTTAGAGGTAGTTGGGATACCCACTTGCCTTTAGTCGAGTTTTCTTATAACAATAGTTATCACACCAGTATCAAATGTGCTCGATATGAGGTGTTGTATGGAAGTAGGTGTCGTTCCCCACTCTGTTGGCTAAAGATTGGTGATAGACAGTTGTCACGCCTAGAGATCATTTAGGAAACCACCGACAAAATCCGAGTCATCAGCGATAGACTCAAAGCAGCTCGAGATCACCAGAAAAGCCATGCTGATAACCGCAGAAAACCTTTGGAGTTTCGGGTTGGAGATAAAGTGTTGCTTAAGGTATCACCCTGGAAATGGGTGGTTCGTTTTGGAAAGAAAGGAAAGTTAAGTCCTCGCTACATAGGACCATACGAGATCGTTGAGAGAATCGGCTCCGTAGCTTATAGACTCAAGTTACCTAAATCGTTAAGCACAATTCATGATACGTTTCATGTATCAAATCTTAAAAAGTGCCTAGCTGACGATTCTTAGATAATATCACCTGAGGAAGTTCAAGTCGATCCCCGTCTACACTTTGTTGAGGAACCAACTGAAATCCTTGATAGGGATGTCAAACGGTTGAAAGGAAATAAAATCCCACTTGTTAAGGTTCGCTGGAATTCTAAGCATGGACCTGAATACACATGGGAACGAGAGGATGTCATGAAACAAAAATATCCTCAATTGTTCGTGGGACAAACCCATGGTGCCAATAGCTGAATTTCGGGATGAAATTCTTTCAACAGGGGGAGACTGTGACAACCCTCAAATTTCAGGTGATTACCCAATTTGAAATCGTAAGAGTCCTTAGGTGAATACAAAATCTTTAGACACACAATTAGCAGTTGAGTCTTAACTCCATAGAAACTCTAGAAACTTAAGAATCATTAGACATGTTGCTTGATTCCTAGTATATCATTCTATTTTAATACAAATTGCCAAAATATTGAATTTCATGAATTAATTCAAAGTATAAATGAACGAGATGCAAAACTCAAGAGTAACAATGTACTTTGATTTTCAAGTTAACGAATTATGTGCTAAAGTGAAAAATACTTAAACTAAATTATAATTATGTTTAATACTAGTTTAAATTAACTCTAAATAAAATAAATTGATACATTTTATAAACATCAGTAAATATTACAAGAATAGCTCATTTTCATCCTTAAAAGTCATAAAAAACTCTTAGAAATGATTTTTTTATAAAATCACCACCCACCTTATTTATAATAACATAAATATTTATAAAAATTAAAATATTAAAGCCCCTTTTTCTACTTAAATGGCCAGACTCCCTCTCATCTCTCTCTCTCTCTCTCTCTCTTCTCTCTCTCTCTCTCTCTCTCTCTCTCTCTCTCTTCCATGAGCTTTAAAGGCTATAAGATCCATTCACACTACCCTTAATCATTTTTACCAACTTCCCATACATCTCCTCTTCTCTCTCTCACGAATTTCCTTCAAATCGTCTCAAAACTTCTGCCATTTTTCAGCCAAAAGAACTCACAAATTTCGTGAGTTTAGAGATCTCAAAGGTTTTCAAGTTGTTGTAGGTAAGAAAACATCATTTATGCTTCATATCTCTTCATCTTGTGCACTTTTCTTTTCATTTTCGGATTCTATGCCTCTCTATGGCTAGAAATCTTTTCCTTTCATCTTGATGTTTGTATATCACCACTAAAAACATGTTGCATGTTATGGAAATGATGGTGATCCATGATCAAACCAAAATCAAGACCAAATATGAGCACATGCAAGCCTTTGTTAGCATAAAAAACTCGATATTTGAATATATTGCTACATGTTAGCTTCGTTGCATGCAAGTTATATTGGTTAGAAACAAGTTTTCAACATAATAGTTCTTGCATGGAGTTGTTATATCTCTACTTTAGAAAAGAAACCGAAATGTTTGGTTAAAATATGAGTTCGAAGTATATTTCCATGAGTACTATTTTCCAGCAACATGAATGATTTATCATCCGACTCTGAACAGTCATATCTCACTAGATTCTTAACGAAAAATTGTGATTCATTCAAAAATGCTAAGTTTTCGATTTTATAAAAATATGGTTCCAAATGGTGACTAAATTCATAAAATAATGGTTACAGAACCTAATAAAATCTAGAAATTTGTGGAGCCTGTCTTTATGATAATTTGAGGTGTGCCCATAGATTTTCAGACCGTTTGGATGATATATAATAATTATTTTGATTTATGAGCCTCTAATGATGAGGATTTTAGAAAACCATTGTCATGGTTTTCAAAGCTCATAATAATATTTCCCTGAATTTATCTATACTAAAAGTAACTATAGGAATTATTTGTGAATTTAATTCATTAATTTACAAATTAATTCAAAATTTTCTAATAAAACAAGCTTTAAATATGAAATAAATGCAATACAACTCTAAAATTTCCAAACATTTTACACGAGCCTCATATCCCCTGTGCGATGATGAGATTAAATTTTGGTGATTTTTGGATACGGTTTTCATGTATTTTAAATAAATACAATTCACAACAAATTGTTACAAATAGCCGTTTAAAACGAAATGAAAACTCAAATCAATTCTAAGGCACTTTGTTATTTAATTGAATGATTCTACGATGCTTAGATACTTAAGTTAGATGGAAAACTTATTAGAACCTTTGTGTTGTCGTAGGACGCGAGTAGGAATCTCGTACGTCTATCGAGCAAACGAACTTCCGATTCCACCCATTACCGAAAGTGAGTATTCACAGCCCCTTTTTACTATTTGATGTTTTGGGCTGGAAAGCATGACTTTTACTTTGCAAAATGGTTGATCTTGAATGTTTGCTCTTAAATTATACGCAATTGTTGTATGCTTGAGATTTCTATCGTGTGCAAAAGTCCCCTGTCGTTCTTTTACACAACCTATTAACTCATTATTGAGTCGATGGTTTATATGGATAGCGTTATTTGGGATTGCCCACCCCTACTCACATGGCTATGTGGGTGCATGTTACCAATAGACTTACATGTTGATGGTAGAACATGATTTGGAGGGGTGTCTGGTCGTTAGGATTGGTTGTGGACTCAAGCTTTATTTTCAATTGATCATAGCTATGATCGAATTGCGTATGAAATAATTCACTTTGACAAGGCATTTTTGGAACATATATTGTGATTTCAAGGCTACGCATACTCTTAATCCTGTGAACTCACCAACTATTTTTATAGTTGACCTGCTATTTTTCATGCTTTTCAGGAACTGGTCAGTGATTATTTTAGACGTACTTCATTTTGCTATCATGGTTGTCGTGTAGAAGAACTTTAAGCCTTTTGGTTTAATGTATTGGATGTTGAACGAATATTGATGTAAACTTTAAACAATTAAGTTATGGTGGTATTATCTTTTACCTTATGGTGATTTTGGTAGAAATAATGGATTAAACACGGAAAAATAGTTAAACTATTCTAAAACTCCTGATATTTGACCAGGACATCCATGGACACATTTTAACCGGAAATAAAAAGGTAAAGCTCCTAACTCAACTGTTAATTATTTTGATATTATTAAGCTTTAACACACATAATTCATAAAATGGGACTCTACTATTTAAAAACTTCTTTTGACATTTTTACCAACTCATACAGAACGTATAACTTAAGAATCATTAGACATGTTGCTTGATTCCTAGTAGATCATTCTATTTTAATACAAAGTGCCAAAAGATTGAATTTCATGAATTAATTCAAAGTATAAATGAACGAGATGCAAAAATCAATAATAGCAATGTACTTTGATTAAGTTAACGAATTATGTGCTAAAGTGAAAAATACTTAAATTAAATTAGAATTATGTTAAATACTAGTCTAATTTAATATTAAATAAAAGTATTTGACATATTTTATAAACACTAAAAATATATTACAAGAATAGCCCATTTTCATCCTTAAAAGTCATAAAAACGCTTAGAAATGAATTTGTATAAAATCACCAACCATCTTATATATAATAACAACAATATTTATAAAAATTAAAATATTAAAACCCCTTCTTCACCTTAAATGGTCGGACTCCTCTCTCTCTCTCTCTCTCTCTCTCTCTCTCTCTCTCTCTCTCTCTCTCTCTCTCTCTCTCTCTCTCTCTCTCTCTCTCTCTCTCTCTCTCTCTTTTCCCCATGGGAACTCCTTTTTGAGACTATAAAACATTACACACTACCCTTAAGCATTTTTACCAACTTCCCATACATCACCTCTTCTCTCTCTCACGAATTTCCTTCAAGTCCTCTCAAAACTTCTGCCATTTTTCAGCCAAAAGAACTCACAAATTTCGTGAGTTTAGAGATCTCAAAGGTTTTCATGTTGTTGTAGGTAAGAAAACATCATTTATGCTTCATATCTCTTCATCTTGTGCACTTTTCTTTTCATTTTCGGATTCTATGTCTCTCTATGGCTAGAAATCTTTTCCTTTATCTTGATGTTTGTAGATCACCACTAAAAACATGTTGTATGTTATGGAAATAGTGGTGATCCATGATCAAACCAAAATCAAGACCAAAGATGAGCACATGCAAGCCTTTGTTATATTGCTACATGTTATAGCTTCGTTGCATGCAGGTTATATTGGTTAAAAACAAGTTATAACAGTTCTTGCATGGAGTTTTTATATCTCTACTTTAGAAAAAGAAACCGAAATGTTTGGTCAAAATATGAGTTCGAAGTATATTTCCATGATTACTATTTTCCAGCAACAGGAATGATTTATCATCCGACTTTGAACAGTCATATCTCACTAGATTCTTAACGAAAAATTGTGATTATTTTTCTGGAAATTACCTTTCTGAGTTAGTTTTCAAAACCAAGTGGTTTCACTCAAAAATTCCAAGTATTCGACCTCCAAAGGGAAGTCACAAGACTGTTGCGCCAACAGCTCTATTTTCTGGGGTTAAAGTCTTGTGAAAATAGTTTAAGGGAGTTATGCATGTCTAAAAATCGTGAATTTATTTTAATATATTCTTAACACATTCAACTTTGATGGGTAAAAATATCCAGACCCAAAAGTATCGGGAAAACTTTATAAAAATTCTTTAAGTAGCATCAATACTCTTGTGCATGAAATCACAAAACCAAGTTTTCTCATATACTCTTGTGGTTTTTAAGCACTTATTTGTAATCAAAAATAAAAATCATATTTTTCCCAGAACTTACGTTTTATGAAGATGAAATATGGAAATTTTCATTCAAAAATGCTAAGTTTTCGATTTTATAAAAATATGGTTCCAAATGGTGACTAAATTCATAAAATAATGGTTACGGAACCTAATAAAATCTAAACATTTGTGGAGCCTGTATTTATAATAATTTGAGGTTGCCCATAGATTTTCAGACCGTTTGGATGATATGTAATAATAATTTGATTTATGAGCCTCTAATGATGAGGATTTTAGAAAACCAATGTCGGGGTTTTCAAAGCTCATAATAATATTTCCCTGACTTTATCTATACTAAAAGTAACTATAGGAATTACTTGTGAATTTAAATCATTAATTTACTAATGAATCCAAAATTTTCTAATAAAACAAGCTTTAAATATGAAATAAATGCAATACAAATCTAAAAATTCCCAAACTTTTACACGAGCCCCATATCTCCTGTGGGATGATGGGATTAAATTTTGGTGATTTTTAGATACGCTTTTCATGTATTTTAAATAAATACAATTCACAACAAATTGTTACAAAATGTCGTTTAAAATGAAATGAAAACTCAAATCAATTCTAAGGCACTTTGTTATTTAATTGAATGATTCCACGATGCTTAGATACTTAAGTCAGATGAGAAACTTATTAGAACCTTTGTGTTGTCGTAGCACGCGAGTAGGAATCCCGTACGTCTATGGAGCAACCGAACTTCCGATTCCACCCGTTACCGAAAGTGAGTATTCACAGGCCCTTTTTACTATTTTATGTTTTGGGCTGGAAAGCGTGACTTTTACTTTGCAAAATGGTTGATCTTGAATGTTTTCTCTTAAATTATACGCAATTGTTGTATGCGTGAGATTTCTATCGTGTGCAAAAGTCCCCTGTCGTTCTTTTACACAACCTATTAACTCATTATTAAGCCGATGGCCTATATGGATAGCGCTATTTGGGATTGACCACCCCCACTCACATGGCTATGTGGGTGCATGTTACCAATAGACTTACATGTCGACGATTGAACATGATTTGGAGGGGTGTCTGGTCGTTAGGATTGGTTGTGGACTCGAGCTTTATTTTCAATTGATCATGGCTATGATCGAATTGCGTATGAAATAATTCACGTTGACAAGGCATTTTTGGAACATATATTGTGATTTCAAGGCTACACATACTCTTAAACCTGTGAACTCACCAACTATTTTTATAGTTGACCTGTTATTTTTCATGCTTTTCAGGAACTGGGCAGTGATTGTTTTAGATGTACTTCATTTTGCTATCATGGTTGTCGTCGTAGAAGAACTTTAAGGCTTTTGGTTTAATGTATTGGATGTTGAACGAATATTGATGTAAACTTTAAACAATTAATGTTATGGTGGTATTATCTTTTACCTTGTGCATGAGACCTTTGTACTATTGCATTCCATGTTATGCTTTAGCGGGGTGTGACAAATATTTAATATTATAAAAGTATTTAACATATTTTATAAACACTAAATATATATTATAAGAATAGCCCATTTTCATCCTTAAAAGTCATAAAAACCCTTAGAAATGAATTTTTATAAAATCACCAACCATCTTATATATAATAACAACAATATTTATAAGTTTTAAAATATTAAAACCCCTTTTTCTATTAAATGGTCGGACTCCTCTCTCTCTCTCTCTCTCTCTCTCTCTCTCTCTCTCTCTCTCTCTCTCTCTCTCTCTCCTCTCTCTCTCTCTCTCTCTCTCTCTTCTTTTCCCCATGAGAACTCCTTTTTGAGACTATAAAACCCATTACACACTACCCTTAATCATTTTTACCAACTTCCCATACTTCTCTCCTTTCTCTCTCATGAATTCTCTCTCTATATTCTCTCAAAACTCAGCCATTTTCAGCCAAAGAACTCATAAAAATCGTGAGTTTGGTGAAGGTAAAGAAGACCCAAGTGTTTCTAGGTAAGAACTCGTCTTCTACACACTCTATTTCATCTTCTTATGTAAGTTTTCTTTTATTTCGGGTTCTATGTCTTTTAAATGACTAGAAACATGTCCATTATGCTTGTGGTTTGTAGATTTCACTCTCACATGTGTTCATCTGTTAGAAAGAGTGAAATCTGTGATCAAACCCAACACAAGCTCAAGAAAACGCATCTTATGCACTTTTGTTGTTCAAAACCGGATTCTTCTTCATCTTTCTTCTAAAACTTTGTGATTTATATGTTAAAACCCTTCCTTGAACATCATAGATGTATTTCAACACCATGCATGTGAAGGAAATCGGGTTGCATGTGTTGAAAACACCATGCATGTGAATGGTTTGTATGTTCTTCCTCATAGAACACCTATAAACTAAAGACATTAGTTTAAAACCATGCACTATATTGATGTTTTTGTTTCTGAAAGATGATGGTTAGATGCTTGCAAAACCGTGGTTAACCACATGGGAGATGCATTTGGCTTGATGTGGATATAAACATCAAGATAGCAACCCATAACCAATGCATGCAATCTGCCAGATTTCTTAGTCCGACTTCAAAGGATCATATCAAAACTGTTACAGGTCCAAAATTCTCCATTTTTCTTCTAGAATGTACTTATATGGGTTAGGTTTCGAACCCAAGTGGTATCACTCAAAAACATTAATATTTCGACCTTCAAACAATTTTTACAAAACTGCTGCACTTACAGCTCACCTTCTGTGAAGGGTCATTTTGTTTTGCATGAACAGGGGTCTATAATGTTTCAAAAAATCATGAGAAAAATTGTAAAAACCTCTCATATAATATATTTTATAGTTTTAGAAAATGGTGTTCTGTAAGATTAAGGAACTATGTTTAAAAATTGTCAAACTATGACACCAAAATATGAAACAGAAAAGAAAATAAGTTATATTTTTAAAATGTTTGGGTATGAAAAGCTTGGATCTCGAAACCAATAAATTAGAAAACTATTTTTACCAGAAACTATATGTTATTAAAAAGTTTAGTGGAAAAATTTATTCAAAAATACTGAAGTTTAGATTTTATAAAAATAAAGTACCAAATAAGGGCTTAATTCATGAATTAATGGTTACATGACGTAATAAATTCTAAACATTGGTGGAACCTGTTGTTATCATAAATTGAGGTTCCCAAAAAAATTTCAGACCGTTTGGACACTGTTTAATAATTAATTTGATTTATGAGCAGTGGCGAATCTAGAATTCAAACTCACGTGTGTCCAACTTTAATGGAATGACAAAATATACGGGTCAATTTTTTTTTGTTATAAGCTCCTACTATATTAATATAATCTATGACAAATATAGTATTATTTACTTATCTAACATATCATTTTCTTTTATATTCTACAAATTTTAAAGAGCTAAATAGGTTATGATATCTATAATTTGTTTTTTGGTTAATCATCCGCAATCTCCTAATATATGTTGTATATTAATGTATAAACTTTTTTTAGAACAATCTTACTTCTTTTGTCTTGGTTGTTCACGGTCACATGTGTCAATAAGCTTTTACAATATGTGTCCATCTATATTTTGATATATAACAAAAAAAAAAAAAATTCCCCAAACAAGGGGTGTCCATGGACACCCTTATTATATATATAGAATCGCCCTTGTTTATGAGCCCTTAATGATTGATATTTTAGAAAACCAATGTCGGGTTCTCCAAAGCCAATTATAATTTTCTCTGACTTCACCAACACTAGAAGTAATTGCAGAAATTGTTTTGGAATTTATTTCGCGCATTTACTAATTAATCCAAAATTTTCTAATAAAACAAGCTTAAAAATATGAAATAGATGCAATACAAATCTAAAAATTCCCAAAATTTTACACAAGCCTCATATCCTGTGTGGGATGATGAGATTAAATTTTGGTGATTTTTGGAAATGGTTTCATGTATTTTAAATAAATACAATTGACGATAAGTTGTTACCAAATGCAGTTTAAAACGAAATGAAAACTCAAATCAATTCTAAGGCACTTTGTTATTTAATTGAATGATTCTACGATGCTTAGATACTTAAGTTAGATGAGAAATGTTGAAAAACTTGACGGTCCTTGGATTAACGTTTTAATTTTATCAATTATATTAAGGGAGATGGGAAGGGGATTTAAAAAGAAACTAAAAATAAAGCACAAAAATAATTAAACTAGACAAAAATTAAATTACTGAAAGCTATAAATAAATAAAATAAAGCGGTAAATTTAAACTAGACAGTATTTAAATATACAGAAAGCAGTATATAAAATAAATGTTAGAAGTTAGAAGTTAGATGTAATAAACGTCATTATCAACGATAAAGGGTTTTTACAATAAATAAAAAGTTAGTCGTTAGATGTAATAAACATCATTATCAACGATAAAGGGCTTTTACAATAAATAAAAAGTTAGAAATTAGTAATGTCTTGGTTAAATATAGTCCACATTTGTTTTCTTCGTCACGGTTCAATTCGGATGTCTTGGAATTTCGGCACAATTAAATTTAATCGAAATAATAGCGAAAATGTGATCGTTAAATAAATAGCACAAGAAATTAATCATTCATTTTATATTTAAACATTTGAAATATTTAAAATGAAATTGAAATGAAAATTTCAAAAGAACTTATCGACAACGGAAGAAGATGGTGTATTTCTTGATGCGTCGATCTTTGTTCTTTGCGGCAAGATGAGGTATTGGGTTTTTGGTTGTTGATTGTAGGTTTTTTGGTGTTGGGTGTTTGTAGGTTTTGGTGTTGGATGTTTGTAGGTTTTGGTGTTTTTTGGTATAGGTTTTGGTATATGTTTTGGTGGGTTTTTTGGTGTAAGATGGTTTTGGTGTATTTGTGTAGGTTTTGGTGTGTATTGATGTTGTTTTGGTTTGGTGTGATGGTTGTAGGTTTTTGGTGTTTTTGGTTTAAGGTTTGGAAAATAAGATGGTGGAAGTTGGAGAGGATTTGATGAATTTTGGTGGGATTTGGTGTAGAAAGATGTAGAAATTATGTAGAATGGTGTGTTTAAAATGGGAAGTTTGGGTTGGTATTTATAGTGAAAAATGGATGAATTAAATACCAAAACATATGATGTAAAGTAAGAAATATTGATCTTTTTAGATTAGATCTAAGATCTAAATGAAAAGAAATCAAAAGAATTAATTGTTAGAAGAATTGGTTGGAAAAGGTTGAAGAAATGGGTTAAAAATTGGAAAAGTTGGAATATTTTCGTGGGTTTGTTGGCTGAAAAGTGTTTTGGGTGTTTTTTAATAGTTTTGGGAAGTTTAGGGGCTGAAATGTAAGTTCTCTCATCAGAATTCGCGGGTCGTAGGTTCGGGTCTGTGGGTCAGCTCTCCGGAACACGCGGGTCGTGTGTGAGGAGAAACGGAGCGGAGATGGATCGGATCGGATCGGGTCGTGGGCGGGATGGTCCGCGAGTTTTTGTGAGGGCGCCGGATCTGGAGGCGGGGCAGAGCCAGGTTCCGGATGCAGGAGCTGGACCGGGTGCGGGTCTTGGGCTGCTGGCGCATTGGGCTGGATCTGAAGCATGGGCTGGCCTGATTTCCTTTTTTTAATTTAAAATGATTTTAAATGGTTTTAAAATTCCGAAATAAATTACAAAAATTCATTTTTAATTTATACAATTAATTAAATCTAATAAAATAAATTATTTAGAAATTATATTTCCAATAATTCATTTTAAATAGATTTAATTTAATTTTCTTTTATATTTTTCTTTGTTTTTTGTTTTAAAACTCATTTTCTATTAAATTGCATCTTTTATCAAAATAAATTATCTAGAAAATAATTAAAATAACTATTCCTCAATAATCAAGTTTAATAAATGATAAATTTAACTCCAATCCTTTTTTTTAATTATTTTCTTATTTTCTCGTTTAATCGTTTAATCTCGAATCCACGCAACCTGAAATAAACTGATAATATTTGTCAGATAAAATAAAAACAATTCATCTTATTTCAGTGATGTTCACATACAAAAATATTTTCAACAGGAAACTTATTAGTTACTTTGTGTTGTCATAGGATACGAGTAGGAATCACGTACGTCTATTAAGCAACCGAATTTCTGATTCCACCCGTTACTGAAAGTGAGTATTCACAGCCCCCTTTTACCGTTTTATGTTATAGGGTGGAAAGCATGACCTGTACTTTTACTTTGCAAAATGGTTGATCTTGAATGTTTGCTCTTAAATTATACGCAATTGTTGTATGCTTGAGATTTCTATCGTGTGCAAAAGTCCCATGTCGTTCTTTTACACAACCTATTAACTCATTATTGAACCGATGGTTTATATGGATAGCGCTATTTGAGATTGACCACCCCCACTCACATGGCTATGTGGGTGCATGTTACCAATAGACTTACATGTTGACGATAGAACATGATTTGGAGGGGTGTATGGTCGTTAGGATTGGTTGTGGACTCATGCTTTATTTTCAATTGATCAAGGCTATGATCGAATTGCGTATGAAATAATTCACTTTGACAAGGCATTTTTTGAACATATATTGTGATTTCAAGGCTACGCATACTCTTAAACATGTGAACTCACCAATTATTTTTATGGTTGACCAGTTATTTTTCATGCTTTTCAGGAACTCGTCGGTGATTGTTTTAGACGTACTTCATTTTGTTATCCTGGTTGTCGTCGTAGAAGAACTTTAAGGCTTTTGGTTTAATGTATTGGATGTTGAACGAATATTGATGTAAACTTTAAACACTTAATGTTATGGTGGTATTATCTTTTACCTTATACATGAGACCTTTGTACTATTCCATTCCGTGTTCCGCTTTAGCGGGGTGAGATAGAAATTGGAATCATTTTGAAACATTATAGAAACCTCTGATATACTATATTTTATAGTGTCCAAAAATGGTGTTCTGTAAGATTAAGGAGCTATGTTTAAAAATTGTCAAACTATGACACCAAAATATGAAACAGAAAAGAAAATAAGTTATATTTTTAAAATGTTTGGGTATCAAAAGCTTGGATCTCGAAACCAATAAATTAGAAACTATTTTTACCAGAAACTATATATTATTAAAAAGTTTACTAGAAACATTCACTCAAAAATACTGAAGTTTCAATTTTATAAAAATAAAGTACCAAATAAGGGCTTAATTCATGAATTAATGGTTACATGACGTAATAAATTCTAAAATTTGGTGGAAGCTGTTGTTATCATAATTTGAGGTTCCCCACAAATTTTCAGACCGTTTGGACACTGTTTAAGAATTATTTTGATTTATGAGTCCTTAATGATTGATATTTTAGAAAACCAATGTCGGGTTCTCCAAAGCCAATTATGTTTTTCTCTAACTTCACCAACACTAGAAGTAACTGCAGAAATTGTTTTGGAATTTATTTCGTCCATTTACTAATTAATCCAAAATTTTCTAATAAAACAAGCTTAAAAATATGAAATAGATGCAATACAATTCTAAACATTCCCAAAATTTTACACAAACCTCATATCCCCTGTGGGATGATGAGATTAAATTTTGGTGATTTTTGGAAATGGTTTTCATGTATTTTAAATAAATACAATTCACGATAAATTGTTACAAAATGCAGTTTAAAACGAAATGAAAACTCAAATCAATTCTAAGACACTTTGTTATTTAAATGATTGATTCTATGATGCTTAGATACTTAAGTTAGATGGAAACTTATTAGAACCTTGGTGTTGTTATAAGACGCGAGTAGGAATCCCGTACGTCTATCGAGCAACTGAATTTCCGATTTCACCCATTACCGAAAGTGAGTATTCACAGCCCCTTTTTACTATTTTATGTTTTGGGGTGGAAAGCATGACTTTCACTTTTCAAAATGGTTGATCTTGAATGTTTGCTCTTAAATTATATGCAATTGTTGTATGCTTGAGATTTCTATCGTGTGCAAAAGTCCCATGTCGTTCTTTTACACAACCTATTAACTCATTATTGAGCAGATGGTTTATATGGATAGCGCTATTTGGGATTGACCACCCCCACTCACATGGCTATGTGGGTGCATGTTACCGGTAGACATACATGTTGACGATAGAACATGATTTGGAGGGGTGTCTGGTCGTTAGGATTGGTTGTGGACACAAGCTTTATTTTCAATTGATCATGGCTATGATCGAATTGCGTATGAAATAATTCACTTTGACAAGGCATTTTTGGAACATATATTGTGATTTCAATGCTACGCATACTCTTAATCCTGTGAACTCACCAACTATTTTTATAGTTGACCTGTTATTTTTCATGCTTTTCAGGTCAGTGATTGTTTTAGACGTACTTCATTTTGCTATCATGGTTGTCGTCGTAGAAGAACTTTAAGGCTTTTGGTTTAATGTATTGGATGTTGAACGAATATTGATGTAAACTTTAAACAATTAATGTTATGGTGGTATTATCTTTTACCTTGTGCATGAGACATTTGTACTGTTGCATTCCGTGTTCCGCTTTAGCGGGTTGTGACAGAAATTTAATATTATAAAAGTATTTGACATATTTTATAAATACTAAATAAATATTACAAGAACAGCTCATTTTCATCCTTAAAAGTCATAAAACCCTTAGAAATGAATTTTTATAAAATCACCAACCATCTTATATATAATAACAACAATATTTATAAAATTTAAAATATTAAAACGCCTTTTTCTCCTTAAATGGTCGGACTCCTCTCTCTCTCTCTCTTCTTTTCCCCATGAGAACTCCTTTTTGAGACTATAAAACCCATTACACACTACCATTAATCATTTTTACCAACTTCCCATACTTCTCTCCTTTCTCTCTCACGAATTCTCTCTCTATATTCTCTCAAAACTCAGCCATTTTCAGCCAAGGAACTCACAAAACTCGTGAGTTTGGTGAGGGTAAAGAAGACCCAAGTGTTTCTAGGTAAGAACTCGTCTTCTACACACTCTATATCATCTTCTTATGTAAGTTTTCTTTTATTTCGGGTTCTATGTCTTTTCAATGACTAAAAACATGTACATGATGTTTGTGGTTTGTATATTTCACTATCACATGTGTTCATCTGTTAGAAAGAGTGAAATCCATGATCAAACCCAACACAAGCTCAACAAAACGCATCTTATGCACTTTTATGTTCAAAACCGGATTCTTCTTCATCTTTCTTCTAAAACTTTATGATTTATATGTTAAAACCCTTCCTTAAACATCATAGATGTATTTCAACACCATGCATGTGAAGGAAATCGGGTTGCATGTGTTGAAAACACCATGCATGTGAATGGTTTGTATGTTCTTCCTCATAGAACACCTATGAACTAAAGACATTAGTTTAAAACCATGCACTATATTGATGTTTTTGTTTCTGAAAGATGGTGGTTAGATTCTTGCAAAACCGTGGTTAATCACATGGGAGATCCATTTGGCTTTATGTGGATCTAAACATTAAGATAGCAACCCATAACCAATGCATGTAATCTGCCAGATTTCTTAGTCCGACTTCAAAGGATCATATCTAAACTTTTACATGTCCAAAATTCCCCATTTTTCATCTGGAATCTACTTCTATGGGTTAGGTTTCGAACCCAAGTGGTCTCACTCAAAAACATTAATATTTCTACCTTCAAACAATTTTTACAAAACTGCTGCACTTACAGCTCACCTTCTGTGAAGGGTCATTTTGTTTTGCATGAACAGGGGTCTATAATGTTTCTAAAAATCATGAGAAAAATTTTCAAAACCTCTGATATAATATATTTTATAGTGTCCAAAAATGGTGTTCTGTAAGATTAAGAAACTATGTTTAAAAATTTTCAAACTATGACACCAAAATCTGAAACAGAAAAGAAAATAAGTTATATTTTTAAAAGGTTTGGGTATGAAAAGCTTGGATATTTAAACCAATAAATTAGAAAACTATTTTTACCAGAAACTATATGTTATTAAAAAGTTTAGTGAAAAAATTCATTCAAAAATACTAAAGTTTCGATTTTATAAAAATAAAGTACCAAATAACGGATTAATTCATGAATTAATGGTTACATGACGTAATAAATTCTAAAAAATGGTGGAACCTGTTGTTATCATAATTTGAGGTTCCCCACAAATTTTCAGACCGTTTGGATACTGTTTAATAATTATTTTGATTTATGAGCCTTTAATGATTGATATTTTAGAAAACCAATGTTGGATTCTCTAAAGCGAATAATAATTTTCTCTGACTTCACCAACACTAGTAGTAATTGCAGAAATTGTTTTGGAATTTATTTCATGCATTTAGTAATTAATCCGAAATTTTCTAATAAAACAAGCTTAAAAATATGAAATAGATGCAATACAAATCTAAAAATTCCTAATATTTTACACAAGCCTCATATCCTCTGTGGGATGATGAGATTAAATTTTGGTGATTTTTGGAAATGGTTTTCATGTATTTTAAATAAATACAATTCACGATAAGTTGTTACAAAATGAAGTTTAAAAAGAAATGAAAACTCAAATCAATTCTAACGCACTTTGTTATTTAATTGAATGATTCTACGATGCTTAGATACTTAAGTTAGATGGGAAACTTATTAGAACCTTTGTGTTGTCGTAGGACGCGAGTAGGAATCCCGTACGTCTATCGAGCAACCGAATTTCAGATTCCACCCGTTACCGAAAGTGAGTATTCACAGCCCCTTTTTACCGTTTTATGTTTTGGGGTGGAAAGCATGACCTGTACTTTTACTTTGCAAAATGGTTGATCTTGAATGTTTGCTCTTAAATTATACGCAATTGTTGTATGCTTGAGATTTCTATCGTGTGCAAAAGTCCCATGTCGTTCTTTTACACAACCTGTTAACTCATTATTGAGCCGATGGTTTATATGGATAGCGATATGTAAGACCCGTATCCTGATTATAACATATACTTAAAATAAGAGTGTTAGGAATTATATGATTTTTGGTAGTTATAAAGCTAATAAAAACTTTAGTTACAATTTCATATGAAAATCAGCATTTTGTGTCGTTTTTAGAAAAATCTTAATTAATTCTAGGAAAATCGTTTGGACCTCAAACCAGTGCACAAAGTTTACAAATTGAGTCTAGTACAATTAACAAAAATAATAGTAAGCTTGAAAATGACATTATCTATGGTAGAAAATGCAATCGTTACTGATTAGTTCGGAATTGACAGATTAGATAGTCTGTTTTCAAAAATTCATAATAAATCATAGAAAAATCGTATAAATACGTAAAATACATCCCTGGAAAGGTATTGAGATAAATTTCTGGAATATCAAATAAAAACGTGAATTTCATGGGTTTAAAGTCGGCTAAACCAGTCTTGAACAAACTGATTCTAGAAGGTATTAATTTCAACAAAGTGTCATGCCATTTTTTATTCAAGAATTCAAGTATAAATACCCCTCAAAACATCTCATAAACCACACAACTAAATCTCAATCCAATATATAGAGTTTTCTAAGCACTAGAGTGTAAGCAAGTGAGCGGAAGGAAGCTCAAAAGGCTAACGAAGGAGTTAAAGATCTTGACGACTGGTCATAAGGTAACTACAAACCTTTCTATAACTTAATTAGGTATTGTAAAATAATTTTTGTGTTAAGAAGTAGAATATGTAATAAGTATAACATATGTTATATTATATTCATTTCCAACAATAGCAAACAAAAACCTTAAAAACGTCGTTATTATAACAATTTGTAATTCTGAAAATAATACCGATTGATTTACTTACGAGGACGGTGACTAGGCTGATTACTTGGGATCTGGTTGTTGGATTTTTCCGAAAGGCTAAAATACTGAAAGAATCCTGCCATCCCATCTAGTCTTCTACCTGGCCGTTCTTTACTTGATAAATCATGGAGTATCATGTTGGTATTATTGAAGGGTTTTATGATGCGACTATAATATAGTTAAGGATTAAGAAATGATAGATTTCTTATTATGTTAACAGTTAAAGTTGAAAAGAAATACAAAGACGAGAAAGATAAACGATATAGTCAACAACAATGAGTCTTCTCACTATACTATAGTTGATATTGCATGCGTAGGAAGGAAGATAGGTTAGACTAAGGTGATCTTACATGTTATGGTAATTGTATGAATTATTGCTATGATAATGATTGTTTGTGGATGGAACGGGATAGCCCGCGAGCCAATAGGCGGAACGGGAATAGCCTGGGAGTCATTAGACGGAACGGGAGAAGCCTGGGAGCGATAAGACAGAACGGGAACTGCCCGTGAGTCTTCAGCGGAATAGGGATAGCCCACGAGTCTCACAGACATATGAATGGTTATGATGTGTTGTATGTTATGTGATGGATCATATGGTATTTTGAGGAACTCACTAAGCTCCGTGCTTACCCTTTCCCTATATAAACTACTGTTTCAGGTACATCAGGTACCATGGATGGCAAGGCGTGATGTGTATACACTGTGCTGCATCATTGGAGGACTGTTTTTGAATGGATGTTCTGCTATGTTGTGATTTCATTAACTTTTGTTAATCCTGGGATGTTTTCATTAAACTTATAAGTTATGGAATTTTATCAAAATTAATTAAGTGGTTTTTCTTATATTGAAGTGTTCGTTTAATTTTTTTTTAATTTTACCCTAAAATTTTGGGATGTTACAAGTTGGTATCAGAGCACAGCTTGAGAGAATCAGGCTCACTTAGTGAGTTCTGAACTCAAGTTGAGGCTTAAGAGTTTTCTTAAAACATTTTTATGAAAGAAAGATGTTTTATGAAGGGTGAACTGAAGACACGGTGTGTACCGCCAGCCGACGCCAGTATGAGAAAAGGGTTAAGTATTTAATATTGTGGATGTTAAAAAAAAACATATGGTATATGTTTGCTGAAATGCCTGGTAGAGATCACACATTGTTGTATTATTATCTGCTATTTGCTAATAGAACTGTATGCTAGTGCCGATATGTTGCTTAGAGATTTCCACTAAGTTGTATACAATATGGACTGAATAGTCATAGAATATATGAGTTGACCTTATTGCATGTTCCTTGTTTGGTTGTTGCCTTAGGGAAGATTCTCTTATTTGAAAGATTGTTTAGTTCGATATTGTATACAACTACGTTCGTGAAACAATCTGTCATCACTGGAGGAAGTTCCGTCTTAGTTAGAATAGCAGGGTGGGGGTGGGATTCCCAGTATTCCTAGAAGGGTTGACATATGCCTTGTAAGGGCATATGTGTTAAAATTATCGGTGAGAAGCGAATTGGATATTTCGAGACGGGTCTTAGAACGAACATGGATAGGTGTGGAAGGTAGTAGTAGAGCTCCTACTATCGAAAGCATAGGATATGCGTTTGAGTCGGGAGTTCGTCACGAAGGATCCAAGGAGCTGAGTATGTGAGTGTCTAGCATAGTTGACTTAAATGCTAGTGTAATGTGGTAAACCTTTATCCATTCGATTGTTGAATGTTGATTGTGAGGTCCAGTAGGAACAATTAAGATGTGATCATACCAGTTTGGTTGGACCGATCATCCTTAAGTTGATTACTGAGCTTAAAGACTGTTGAAATGGAGAATGTCAAAGTGCTATTGTGGTAGCTATTTTCATGCAACTAATGGGCGCACAAGTCAGACAGGGACTAGAGGATGCAAGGGTGAGTTTTCCAACTCACGGTCAAAGAGGTGCAAGCCGCGCCTGAGATGATAGCGGGTATTTTTTAGTCGACTCTATACATGCCTAGTGCTGTGTAATAGTGGGGCTACATACCCTTGTATTGATCTTGCTTGAGTGATTGATCAGGTCGTGTGGGTTCAGAGTCTGGTTCACTCGCTCGTGATTGAGGTAACTGACGATAGAGGTGTTGACTAGGGTCGCAAGCTGATAAGTAACATATGGTGGTTGATGTAAACGTCTTTACATTATCGAAACATGTTTATTGAGATGGTGTTTGCCCCCTGATGCAAGTTGTTGGCTGAGCAGAGTGGGCTTGGTTTTTGTTCGAGAGTAAGGGCTCGTAAAAAAAATTATAAATCGAATAAATAGACTTGGACTTTAGTCCAAGTGGGGGAGGAATACAAAATTAAGGGAACAACTTGAATATTATATTGAATCGATGAAATTATTAAAATTATAGTAACACGTCAATATATTTAATTCATTACTACAACTTTATATTAATACATTAAGAAAAGTTTACAGAACTACTAACCTAAACCGAAGAATCAGAAAGAAGCGAGAAAAGATCTTCTACACTCCAATCTTTTTCATCATTAGGTTGACTTGTACCTTCTTGAAGATTTGGAAGGGGTATGCTTTCAGTTATTGGAGGAGGAGCTCCAAGGTATGGGGTATCGATAGGGTTGGAACCCGTAACCCCGTGATTAGGGGCTAAATATTGACCCATTTGGGGCGTGTGTAAGTAAGGTAATGATGAGGAAGGATTCCAATTCGGAACCAGTTGGGGGTAGTTATAAGAAGGAGGAAACTAGGCTAGGTCACCTACAAAGCCTCTAAAATTCTCCTTACTCGTAGGCTCGAGTAAACTAGGGTTAATACTACTCATACCAGAATTAGATAGTAGAGATTGCTGCTATGTATGAGTTCTTGATGAAGTTTCCCCCTTTTCCTGAATTTTTCCTTTCCTAAATACAACCTTATGACCAGCTTGTATTAGCTTCTTTGTGCCGTCTGTTAAACCCGATTGTGACCCTTCAATTATCGCTTCTTTTTCCTTTTTTAGGTTGGGTATTAAATCTCTCGACAATTCTGTTGCATCGTAAAAATCGTTACCAAATTCATGTGGCACAAATAAATTTAGTAATTACAATTTTATGATATAAAGGAATTAAAAAAAATGTAATTCTTTACCTCAGCACGATCAATAAGAGTTTGCAGACTCTTAAGTTGTCGTTGGGGCCAACGTTTGATACCTAAATCTCTACAGCATTTCTTCAACTGTGTTGTCCCAGTGTTAAGATCAATTGCAGCTCGTTTAATTGGTTTATTAAAATGTTCAGCTATGATTTCTTTACTTAATCCATGCCTAGAACTGCTTCCACTACTACCTACTATGTTTTCTAAACTCGAAGGTTCGAATCCAGTTGTATCATTATTATTATGGATCATTTGAACATGATCCTGATTTTCTGATCCAAAGATGGACATTGATTCATTAAAATCAGTGGTTTCTATAGGTATTAATTGTTGGTTTTCAACCAAAAACCCAGGATTTTGAAATCCTTCTAGATTTCTTTGAATTAACTGAAGGTGATATTGGTATTGAAAACCACCCACAAACTCAGGATTCGCTGAAGCGAACCCGATAGTGTCATCATGGATCAACTATGTTTGATCCTGATTTTGAATGTCAGTTAGAGACTCCTGATTCATTAGGTCTACTCCACTATGCAGTATGGGTACGTTCATGCTTAGATTATCATTAGCAAGATCATCTACGAATGGATCTATATATAACGTATGTTAGATAATTAAGCAAAACAGACATATAGCATAACAAAATGACTTAACCTGGAAGTAAGTATTGGGATTGCCCAATAGCGATGTCTTGATTTAAAGGCAGTGGATCTTCAGGGAGAATACCCATCGGAGGAAAAGCTTCAAGGTCACTTTGAATATGCTCCGACGGTAATAGATCTGCAAAGTCTACATTTCACGTAAGTTAGAGTCAAGCAAAACACTAAATAATGAAATAAGAAGTAAAGAAGTTTAAAATATTATAATAACCGAACTCCGGTGGAAATATTGGATCTGAAAAAAAGGATGTATCCTCTTCCCTTGGGAAATTCAGTTCAGTGTCTGACACATTTCCCATAGATGATTTGTTTTCCATGTCTTGAATTACACAATCAGAATTTGTATTCGAATAAGCTGGTGGTATGAAGAAGCAATAGAGACTGATGAGAGTTGTAATGACCATCTTTCGTTTATATAGTGTCTTGCAGCTAAAACTGACAGGACAACCCACGTTTTTAGTACCAAAATTCGAACCAACTACAATAGGTGCGACTTTACACCACCCCAAGTGATATTCTTTTCAAAATTCGCTGCTTGAATCCGATGAGAACGAGATAATGAAGAGACTCTTGAAATAAAACAAAATTTTATGTCTCCTGATAATGGAAATAGTTTAAAGAGTGTTCGGTACTCCAAAAAAAAAAACTTACGAAAGATGATGTAAATTTTATATTTTTCGGTGAAACAAAAACATTTGGAGATTTTACAAATATAGGTTTATTTAGCCAAAAAATATTTAAAAGAAAATGTTGAATTGAGACAAATGTATGTTGAAATATGCGAATTCATATAAATACGAAATAGTGTTAAAAATTAGGTGTTGCAAGTTAACTGGGTTAACTAATTAGAAAGTACTAAATATGTACTATAGATAGTAGCCGGTCAAGTTGATGTGTGGAACTGTGAGAAACAGTTAGAGTTTGTTTTGTACATCCAAAGTAACTAGAAGAAAAAAAAATATGGAGTGAATAAGAATAATAGGGCCTTAAGCATTATTACAGAGATATGTGAATGTTGAAGGGGAAAGATAATGAAACCTTGTAAAGGTTCGACAATAAGACGATGATGATTTTTGAAGACTCGATGGGAAATACATAAAGGCGTTCAAGAATGCGGATTTCGGGACGAAATCCAAATAAGTGGGAGAGACTTGTAAGACCCGTATCCTGATTATAACATATACTTAAACTAATAGTGTTAGGAATTATATGATTTTTGGTAGTTATAAAGCTAAGAAAAACTTTAGTTACAATTTCATATGAAAATCAGCATTTTGTGTCGTTTTTAGAAAAATCATAATTAATTCTAGGAAAATCGTTTGGACCTCAAACCAGTGCACAAATTTACTAATTGAGTCTAGTACAATTACCAAAAATAATAGTAAGCATGAAAATGATATTATCTATGGTAAAAAATGCAATCTTTACTGATTAGTTCGGAATTGACAGATTTGATAGTCTGGTTTCAAAAATTCATAATAAATCAAAAAAAAATCGTATAAATACGTAAAATACATCTCTGGAAAGGTATCGAGATAAGTTTCTGGAATATCAAATAAAAACGTGAATTTCATGGGTTTAAAGTCGGCTAAAATTTTGGGATGTTACACGCTATTTGGGATTGACCACCCCCACTCACATGGCTATGTGGGAGCATGTTACCAATAGACTTACATGTTGATGATAGAACATGATTTGGAGGGGTGTCTGGTCGTTAGGATTGGTTGTGGACTCAAGCTTTATTTTCAATTGATCATGGCTATGATCGAATTGCGTATGAAATAATTCACTTTGACAAGGCATTTTTTGAACATATATTCTGATTTCAAGGCTACGCATAATCTTAAACCTGTGAACTCACCAACTATTTTTATAGTTGACCTGTTATTTTTCATGCTTTTCAGGAACCGGTCAGTGATTATTTTAGATGTACTTCATTTTTCTATCATGGTTGTCGTCGTAGAAGAACTTTAAGCCTTTTGGCTTAATGTATTGGATGTTGAACGAATATTGATGTAAACTTTAAACAATTAATGTTATGGTGGTATTATCTTTTACCTTATACATGAGACCTTTGTACTGTTCCATTCCGTGTTCCGCTTTAGCGGGGTTTGACAGAAATTGGAATCATTTAGAAACGTTATAGAAACCTCTGATATACTATATTTTATAGTGTCCAAAAATGGCGTTCTGTAAGATTAAGGAGCTATGTTTAAAAATTGTCAAACTATGACACCAAAATCTGAAACAGAAAAGAAAATAAGTTATATTTTTAAAATGTTTGGGTATGAAAAGCTTGGATCTCGAAACCAATAAATTAGAAACTATTTTTACCAGAAACTATATATTATTAAAAAGTTTACTAGAAACATTCACTCAAAAATACTGAAGTTTCGATTTTATAAAAAACAAAGTACCAAATAAGGGCTTAATTCATGAATTAATGGTTACATGACGTAATAAATTCTAAAATTTGGTGGAACCTGTTGTTATCATAATTTGAGTTTCCCCACAAATTTTCAGACCGTTTGGACACTGTTTAATAATTATTTTGATTTATGAGCCCTTAATGATTGATATTTTAGAAAACCAATGTCGGGTTCTCCATAGCCAATTATGATTTTTTCTGACTTCACCAACACTAGAAGTAACTGCCGAAATTGTTTTGGAATTTATTTCGTCAATTTACTAATTAATCCAAAATTTTCTAATAAAACAAGCTTAAAATATGAAATAGATGCAATACAATACTAAAAATTCCCAACATTTTACACAACCCTCATATCCCCTGTGGGATGATGAGATTAAATTTTGGTGATTTTTGGAAATGGTTTTCATGTATTTTAAATAAATACAATTCACGATAAATTGTTACAAAATGCAGTTTAAAACGAAATGAAAACTCAAATCAATTCTAAGGCACTTTGTTATTTAAATGAATGATTCTATGATGCCTAGATACTTAAGTTAGATGGAAACTTATTACAACCTTTGTGTTGTCATACGACGCGAGTAGGAATCCCGTACATCTATCGAGCAACCGAATTTCCGATTTCACCCGTTACCGAAAGTGAGTATTCACAGCCCCTTTTTACTATTTTATGTTTTGGGGTGGAAAGCATGACTATTACTTTGCAAAATGGTTGATCTTGAATGTTTGCTCTTAAATTATACGCAATTGTTATATGTTTGAGATTTCTATCGAGTGCAAAAGTCCCCTGTCGTTCTTTTACACAACCTATTAACTCATTATTGAGCCGATGGTTTATATGGATAGCGCTATTTGGATTGACCACCCCCACTCACATGGCTATGTGGGTGCATGTTACCAATAGACTTACATGTTGACGATAGAGCATGATTTGGAGGGGTGTCTGGTCGTTAGGATTGGTTGTGGACTCAAGCTTTATTTTCAATTGATCATGGCTATGATCGAATTGCGTATGAAATAATTCACTTTGACAAGGCATTTTTGGAACATATATTGTGATTTCAAGGCTACGCATACTCTTAAACCTGTGAACTCACCAATTATTTTTATAGTTGACCTGTTATTTTTCATGCTTTTCAGGAACTGGTCAGTGATTGTTTTAGACGTACTTCATTTCGCTATCATGGTTGTCGTCGTAGAAGAACTTTAAGGCTTTTGGTTTAATGTATTGGATGTTGAACGCATATTGATGTAAACTTTAAACAATTAATGTTATGGTGGTATTATCTTTTACCTTGTGCATGAGACCTTTGTACTATTGCATTCCGTGTTTCGCTTTAGCAGGATGTGACAGAAATTAGTATCAGAGCCAGGTTTCGATCCTGGGACCAGTGGTACCACTTTGTCAGCTTTGCAGTATTCAATTTCACCTCTTATCAAATATATTTTGATTGTATTACGAAATCAACCATAGACTAGAAATCTATGATTTCATTGGTGTCTTTTAATTCTAAATTGGAAATATGATAAAAATGCACTTTCCATTGCATTTTCCTTACAATTAATACATAAGATGGATACTCTTGTATTTATCATCTTCCTAAATCCGAAAAATATATGTGAAGAGTTATACTTCCTTATGTTTCTCCTCTTCAATATAAACGTAAAAAGTTTAAATGTTACGATTATCTATCCTCCAAAGGACTGTCTTCCTAGAATCATTAAATTGAGAATGTACCTAATCTCAATGATTAATATTTTTTTACACATTTCTTAATGTAGCACTCTACTTTGCAATTATTTCCAAGGAGTTCGTAACTCATAAACTTATTTTCATAAATATTATGACTCTTTGCAAGTTTGCAATTGACTTGACTTAAACAATTGGGTGATTTATCAAAATAGTAATCAAAGTACTTCTATATAAGTTCCCTCATTGACGACTTAAACTTTTAACCCTAATAAGTTGCTTTATTCTGTTACAACTTCGTTTGGTCACTGCACATGTATCTTCATTCGCTTGGAATTATGACGCATTTTGATAACAGTGAAGTTACTTATCATTTCTAAACGATTCTAATACTACCTAGATAATGTGATTTGATTCGTCATAAACTTTCTTCGCCTTCATTTGAAACGATGATTCCCTAAACATATTCTTCGAATATGGTTCTATTGCGGCGAGAGTCTTCGTAATAGTAATTATAGCTTCAAAAATCCTAGGTCATTTCGTAATTTATTTTGTAGACGACATTTGAATGGTCTTTACTCTTGAGATATACTAACTCTTCGTTGGCTACTCTTCGTACGTATCTTTAAGGAATTATCCTCGATTTCTCCTCTTTCATTTGTGCGACTTCTTCCAATTTTGAATATATCCTTGCCAAACATAGTAGCCAGAAATGAACAATTTGTTATTAATCTCTTCCTAATAAGTGGCGAATTTAGACTTGGTGCTAAATTAAGACGTGAATTAAGGATCTACGTGGACTTAGCACTCAATGCAGTTGGTGCTTTAACAGGACTTATAACATTCTCTTAATCCAGAATATCTCTAACTAGATTGTAACATCCCAAAATTTTAGGGTAAAATTAAAAAAAATTTTAAACGAACACTTCAATATAAGAAAAGCCACTTAATTAATTTTGACAAAATTCCATAACTTATAAGTTTAATGAAAACATCCCAGGATTAACAAAAGTTAATGAAATCACAACATAGCGGAACATCCATTCAAAAACAGTCCTCCAATGAAGCAGCACAGTGTATACACGTCACGCCTTGCCATCCATGGTACCTGATGTACCTGAAACAGTAGTTTATATAGGGAAAGGGTAAGCACGGAGCTTAGTGAGTTCCTCAAAATACCATACGATCCATCACATAACATATAAGACACAATAACCATTCATATGTCTGTGAGACTCACGGGCTATCCCTGTTCCGCCTGAAGACTCACGGGCAGTTCCCGTTCCGTCTTATCGCTCGCAGGCTTTTACCATTCCGTCTAATGACTCGTAGGCTATTCCCGTTCCGCCTATTGGCTCGCGGGCTATCCCGTTCCATCCACAAACAATCATTATCATAGCAATAATTCATACAATTATCATAACAGGTAAGATCACCTTAGTCTAACATATCTTCCTTCCTACGCATGCAATATCACCTATAGTATAGTGAGAAGACTCACCTGATTATAGTTGACTATATCGTTTATCTTTCTCGGCTTTGTATTTCCTTCAACTTTAACTGTTAACATAATAAGAAATCTATCATTTCTTAATCCTTAACTATATTATAGTCGCATCATTAAACCCTTCAATAATTCCAATATGATACTCCATGATTTATCAAGTAAAGAACGGCCAGGTAGAAGATTAGATGGGATGGCAGGATCCTTTCAGCATTTTAGCCTTTCGGAAAATCCAACAACCAGATCCCAAGTAATCGGCCTAGTCACCGTCCTCGTAAGTAAATCAATCCGTATTATTTTCAGAATTACGAATTGTTATAATAACGACGTTTTTAAGGTTTTTGTTTACTATTATTGGAAATGAATATAATATAACATATGCTATACTTATTACATATTCTACTTGTTAACACAAAAATTATTTTACAATACCTAATTTAAGCTATAGAAAGGTTTGTAGTTACCTTATGACTAGTCGTCGGAACCTATAACTTCTTCGCTAGGCTTTTGAGCTTCCTTCCGCTCACTTCTTAAACTCTAGTGCTTAGAAACCTCTATATATTGGATTGAGATTTGTTGGTGTGGTTTATGAGATGTTTTAGGGGGTATTTATACTTGAATTCTTGAATAAAAAATGGCATGACACTTTTGACAAAAGATTTTAATAATATAATTTTGTTGAAATTAAAGGCCTTCTAGAATCAGTCTGTTCAAGACTGGTTTAACCGATCTTAAACCTATTAAATTCACGTTTTTATTTGATATTCAGAAACTTCATCTCAATACCTTTCCAGGGATGTATGGTATGTATTTATACGATTTTTCTATGATTTATTATGATTTTTTGAAAACAGACTATCTAATCTGTCAATTCCGAACTAATCAGTAAAGATTGCATTTTTTTACCATAGATAATGTCATTTTCAAGCTTACTATTATTTTTGGTAATTGTACTAGACTCCATTTGTAAACTTTGTGCACTGGTTTGAGGTCCAAACGATTTTTCTAGAATTAATTATGATTTTTCTAAAAACGACACAAAATGCTGATTTTCATATGAAATTGTAACTAAAGTTTTTCTTAGCTTTATAACTACCAAAAATCATATAATTCCAAACACTCTTATTTTAAGCATATGTTATAATCAGGATACGGGTCTTACAAGTCTCCCCCACTTATTTGGATTTCGTCCCGAAATCCGCATTCTGGAACGCCTCTATGTATTTCCCATCGAGTCCTTGTGTCCTTAAAAAAATCCTCCTCGTCTTATTGCCGAAACTTTACAAGATTTAATTATCTTTCCCTTTCAACATTCACATACCTCTGTAATAATGCTTAAGGTCATATTATTCTCATTCTCTCCATACTTCTTTTCTCCTAGTTACTCTAGATGTACAAAAAAAAACTTTAATTGTTTCTCACAGTCTCACACATCGACTTGACCGACTACTATCTATAGTACACATTTAGTACTTTCTAATCTATCTGTATACATAGTTAACCTAGTTAATTTGCAACACCTAATTTTTAACACTATTTCGTATTTATATGAATTCGTCATATTTCAACACACATTTGCCTCAATTCAACATTTCTTTTAAATACTTTTTGGCTAAATAAATCTATTTTGTAAAATCTCCAAAAAAAAATTTGTGTGTCACCGAAAAATATAAAATTTACATCATATTTCCTAAGTTTTTTTTTTTTTTGAAGTACTGAACACTCTTTAAACTATTTCCATTATATGGAGACATAAAAATTTGTTTTATTCCAAAAGTCTCTTTATTATCTTGTTCTCACCAAAGTCAAGAAGGGAATTTTGAAAAAAAATGTCACTTGGGGTAGTGAAAAGTCTCATCTACTGTAGTTAGTTTGAATTTCGGTAATTAAAACGTGAGGTGTCCTTTCAGTTCCGTGTGTCTTTTCGGTTCCAGCTGCAAGATACTATATATACAGGTATGTAGTATCATTCATTTCCACATTCATTTTCAATCTCATCCTCTCTTATCACTAGTTTGTTCGTAAACGAACTCATATTTAAAGATGAGTCATGGAAAACTGATCTTCAATGGGCGATCTGTCGAACCCTGGACCTGGTTTTCCGCAAGGAGAGAGTACTTCAAACCAGGAATTCTTAATAGAGTTCGGTGACTTAACATTCTAGACATCTAACATCCATATTTTGTTTATATTTCTAATGTTTTGTTTGATTCTGAATTATGTTACAGTCTTCCAGATATACTACCAATAGAGCAACTCCACGGTGAGCCAGAAATTTTTCCCGAGCTGAACATTAACTCAGAAGATCCGGTGCATGCATCTTTAGACTTTGTACTTGATCAGACTCCATACCTTCTACCAGGTTAAATTCTTTTAAATGATTGCTTCTATGAGTATTCAATTTTATTTTATCATCTGACAATTGATATTTGTAGACCCATTTGTGGATGGTCTACCCGATTACAATTCATTCAACGATGTACCCTCAACGAGTAGTGAGATCATCCCCATAAATCAAGGATTCATGACTGACATTCAGAATGAAAGCCAATTACAAACAACTCATAACATCAATATTGAAATGAATCCTGAGCTTGGGGTTAGTTTTCAATATCAAAATCACCTTCAGTTAATTCAAAGGAATCTAGAAGCATTTCAGAATCCTGGGTCCATGATTGAAAACCTACAATTACCACCGATAGAAGCTACTGATTTTAATGAATCAATGTACATCTTTGGTT
Organism: Cichorium intybus; assembly: GCA_023525715.1. Lineage (NCBI taxonomy): Eukaryota > Viridiplantae > Streptophyta > Magnoliopsida > Asterales > Asteraceae > Cichorium > Cichorium intybus. Next base: position 348,590 of record JAKNSD010000013.1, read on the forward strand.
CAGAAAATCAGGATCATGTTCAAATGATCCCGAATAATAATAGTACATTTGAACTCAATCCTTCGATTCCGATAACCACAGTAGCTGGCAGTAGAAGAGGTTTCAGACATTCATTAAGTAGGGAAATAATAGCTGAACACTTTAACAAACCAATTGAGAAAGCTGCGAAGGAACTCAACATTGGATCGACACAGTTAAAAAAACGCTGTAGAGATTTAGGTATCGAACATTGGCCCCAACGACAACTTAAGAGTTTGCAAACTCTTATTGATCGTGTTGATGTAAGGAATTACATTTTTGTTTTTTTTTGTTTTATATCATAAAGTTGTAATTACTAAAGTTATTTATGTCACAGGAATTTGGTAACGAGTTTAGTGGAGCAGCAGGATTATCGAAAGATTTAATACCCAACCTAAAAAGGGAGAAAGAAGCAATAATTGAAGGGTCACAATCGGGTCTAACAGACGGCACAAAGAAACTGATACAAGCTGCTCATAAGGTTGAATATAAGAAAAGAAAATTTCTGGAAAAGGGGGGAACTTCATCAAGAACTCATACACAGCAGCAATCTCTGCCATCTAACTCTGGTATGAGTAGTATTAATCCTGGTTTACTCGAGCCAACGAGTGAGGATAATTTTGGAGGCTTTGTAGGTGACCTAGCCTGGTTTCCTCCTTCTTATAGCTATCCCCAACTGGTTCCGAATTGGAACCCTTCCTCATCACTTCCCTACTTACACACTCCCCAAACGAGTCGATTTTTAGCCCATAATCATGGGATTACGGGTTCCAACCCTATTGAGACCCCATACCTTGGAGCTCCTCCTCCAATAACCGGAAGCATACCCCTTCCAAATCCTCAAGAAGGTACAAGTCAACGTAATGATGACAAAGAGTGGAGTGTAGAAGATCTTTTCTCACATCTTTCTGATTCTCCAGTTTAGGTTAGTAGTTCTGTAAACTTTTCTTAATGTATTAATATAAAGTTATAGTAATGAATTAAATATATCAATGTGCTACTATAATTTTAATGATTTCATCGATTCTATACAATCTTCATGTTGTTCCCTTAATTTTGTATTCCTTCCCCACTTGGACTAAAGTCCAAGTCTGTTTCTTCGATTTATAATTATTTTTTTTACGAGCCCTTACTCTCAAATGAAAACCAAGCCCATTCTGCTCAGCCAACAACTTGCATCAGGGGCAAACACCATTTCAATAAACATGTTTCGATAATGTAGAGACGTTTACATCAACCACCATATGTTACTCATCCGCTTGCGACCCTAGTCAACACCTCTATCGTCAGTTACCTCAATCACGAGCGAATGATCCAGACTCTCAACCCACACGACCTGATCAATCACTCAAGCAAGATCAATACAAGGGTAGGTAGCCCCACTATTACACAGCACCAGGCATGTACAGAGTCGACTCAAAAATACCCGCTATCATCTCAAGCGCCGCTTGCACCTCTTTGACCGTGAGTTGGAAAACTCACCCTTGCATCCTTTAGTCCCTGTCTGACTTGTGCGCCCATTAGTTGCATGAAAAATAGCTAGCACAATAACATTTTGACATTCTCCCTTTCAACAGTCTTTAAACTCAGTAATCAACTTAAGCATGATCGGTCCAACCAAACTGGTATGATCACATCTTAATTGTTCCTACTGAACCTCACAATCAATATTCAACAAACGAATGGATAAAGGTTTACCACATTATACTAGTATTTAAGTCAACTATGCTAGACACTCACATACTCAGCTCCTTGGATCCTTCGTGACGAACTCCCGACTCGAACGCGGATCCTGTGCTTTCGATAGTAGGAGCTCTACTACTACCTTCCACACCTATCCATGTTCGTTCCAAGACCCGTCTCAAAATATCCAATTCGCTTATCACCGATAATTTTAACACATATGCCCTTACAAGGCATATGTCAACCCTTCTAGGAATACTTAGAATCCCACCCCCACCCTGCTATTCTAACTAAGACGGAACTTCCTCCAGTGATAACAGGTTGTTTCGCGAACGTAGTTGTATACAATATCGAACTAAATAGTCTTTCAAATAAGAGAATCTACCCTAAGGCAACAACCAAACAAGGAACATGCAATAAGGCCAACTCACACATTCTATGACTATTCAGTCCCTATTGTATACAAGTTAGTGGAAATCCCTAAGCAACCTATCGGCACTAGCATACAGTTCGATTAGCAAATAGCAGATAATAATACAACAATGTGTGATCTCTACCAGGCATTTCAGCAAACATATACTTTATGTTTTTTTTTACATCCACAATATTAAATACTTAACCCTTTTCCCATGCTGGCTTCGGCTGGCGGTACACACTGTGTCTTTAATTCACCCTTTATTATATAAAACATATTTCTTTCGTAAAAATGTTCTAAGAAAACTCTTAAGCCTCAACTTGAGTCCAGGACTCACTAAGTGAGCCTGATTCTCTCAAGCTGTGCTCTGATACCAACTTGTAACATCCCAAAATTTTAGGGTAAAATTAAAAAATAATTTAAACGAACACTTCAATATAAGAAAAGCCACTTAATTAATTTTGACAAAATTCCATAACTTATAAGTTTAATGAAAACATCCCAGGATTAACAAAAGTTAATGAAATCACAACATAGCGGAACATCCATTCAAAAACAGTCCTCCAATGAAGCAGCACAGTGTATACACGTCATGCCTTGCCATCCATGGTACCTGATGTACCTGAAACAGTAGTTTATATAGGGAAAGGGTAAGCACGGAGCTTAGTGAGTTCCTCAAAATACCATACGATCCATCACATAACATATAAGACACAATAACCATTCATATGTCTGTGAGACTCACGGGCTATCCCTGTTCCGCCTGAAGACTCACGGGCAGTTCCCGTTCCGTCTTATCGCTCGCAGGATTTTCCCGTTCCGTCTAATGACTCGCAGGCTATTCACGTTCCGCCTATTGGCTCGCGGGCTATCCCGTTCCATCCACAAACAATCATTATCATAGCAATAATTCATACAATTATCATAACAGGTAAGATCACCTTAGTCTAACCTATCTTCCTTCCTACGCATGCAATATCACCTATAGTATAGTGAGAAGACTCACCTGATTATAGTTGACTATATCGTTTATCTTTCTCGGCTTTGTATTTCCTTCAACTTTAACTGTTAACATAATAAGAAATCTATCATTTCTTAATCCTTAACTATATTATAGTCGCATCATTAAACCCTTCAATAATTCCAATATGATACTCCATGATTTATCAAGTAAAGAACGGCCAGGTAGAAGATTAGATGGGATGGCAGGATCCTTTCAGCATTTTAGCCTTTTGGAAAATCCAACAACCAGATCCCAAGTAATCGGCCTAGTCACCGTCCTCGTAAGTAAATCAATCCGTATTATTTTCAGAATTACGAATTGTTATAATAACGACGTTTTTAAGGTTTTTGTTTACTATTATTGGAAATGAATATAATATAACATATGCTATACTTATTACATATTCTACTTGTTAACACAAAAATTATTTTACAATACCTAATTTAAGCTATAGAAAGGTTTGTAGTTACCTTATGACTAGTCGTCGGAACCTATAACTTCTTCGCTAGGCTTTTGAGCTTCCTTCCGCTCACTTCTTAAACTCTAGTGCTTAGAAACCTCTATATATTGGATTGAGATTTGTTGGTGTGGTTTATTAGATATTTTGGGGGGTATTTATACTTGAATTCTTGAATAAAAAATGGCATGACACTTTTGACAAAAGATTTTAATAATATAATTTTGTTGAAATTAAAGGCCTTCTAGAATCAGTCTGTTCAAGACTGGTTTAACCGATCTTAAACCTATTAAATTCATGTTTTTATTTGATATTCAGAAACTTCATCTCAATACCTTTCCAGGGATGTATGTTATGTATTTATACGATTTTTCTATGATTTATTATGATTTTTTGAAAACAGACTATCTAATCTGTCAATTCCGAACTAATCAGTAAAGATTGCATTTTTTACCATAGATAATGTCATTTTCAAGCTTACTATTATTTTTGGTAATTGTACTAGACTCCATTTGTAAACTTTGTGCACTGGTTTGAGGTCCAAACGATTTTTCTAGAATTAATTATGATTTTTCTAAAAACGACACAAAATGCTGATTTTCATATGAAATTGTAACTAAAGTTTTTCTTAGCTTTATAACTACCAAAAATCATATAATTCCAAACACTCTTATTTTAAGCATATGTTATAATCAGTATACGGGTCTTACATAGATAATCTCTTTCGACATGGTAGCCATGGTTAGATTATGATTTTCATGATCCTATTTTCCCACGATTGACACTGTAGAACTCGAAATAGGGAAACGTCACTTGATGCTAGCAAAAGGATCTGAACCCTCACCCCACATGTTGAGTTTCAATAGCAAATGATTGGACCCTCCGTGAGGAATTAATACAATAGTCAAAACAAAATCCAATTTCCCAGCATTAGACTTAAGGCCGCTCGTGATCGTTAGCAAGGCTATGCTGATGACCGCCGAAAACCCTTAGAATTTTGGGTTGGAGATAAAGTGTTGCTAAATGTATCGCCCTGGAAATGGATTGTCCATTTTGGATGAAAGGCAAATTAAGTCCTCGCTATAGGACCATACGAGATCGTCGAGAGAATCGGCTCAGCGACTTATAGACTCAAGATACCCCAATGGTTGAGTACAATTCATGATATGTTTCGTGTATCAAATCTTAAAAAGTGTCTAGCTGACGACTCTCAGATAATACCACACCACCTGAGGAAGTTCAAGTCGATCCCCGCCAGCACTTTATTTAGGAACCAACTGAAATCCTCGATAGGGATGTCAACCGGTTGAAACGGAAGCTGATTCCACTTGTTAAGGTCTCCTGGAATTTTAAACATGGAGCTGAATATACATGGGAACGAGAGGATTTCATGAAACGAAAATATCCTCAATTGTTCGCGGAACAAACCCATGATGCCAATAGCTGAATTTCGGGACGAAATTTTTTCAACCTGGGGAGACTGTGACAACCCTCAAATTTTAGGTGTGTGATTACCTAATTTGAAATCCTAAGAGTTCTTAAGTGAATGCAAATCTTTGAGACACATAATTTAAGTATGACAACTGTCAAGTTTAGATTACTCTATGACTTAAATAAGATGCATTAGACATTATAGCATTGACCATACTGTAGATAATGGGTCAAAAACCTCATAGATGCTTGAATCCACTTAAAATCTATGACTAATATACTTGACTCTTTATAATTCACGCGAAATGTTCAACTACTGTAGAAAATGCCAATAAACAGTTAAAAACGACTATAAATATCTTTTACAGTTAAAAATGATTATGAACAACTTAAAATAAAGTGAAAATATTAGAATTCACTTTATAATAATAATGAGGTTTTAATATGGTCATAAAAGCCTTAAAAAGTCTTAGAAACTCAAAATTTATAAATTTGACGTCTCAAAATTTATAAATTTCACCATAAGACTTACATTATCAAATTAAATTAATTAAATTACTAATTATAATTACGAATAAAAAAATTAGTTCCAAGCATTTATTTAATAATTATGAATTAAATAAGTCAAATTAAGCCTCAAATTTTTATAAAAACCTTTATAAAAACAATTAAACTTTTATAAATTATAAAAATATTTTTTATAAAAATTTGAAAGAGAGAGGGGAACCCACACAAGGTAAAAAATTGGCCCTTTCCCTCTCCCAATACAGCATTTACCTAAAAACTTCATTAATTGCTTCATTTACACGCTCTTACTCTCTCTCACACTTTACCCTTTCCACCACTCCATTTCTCTCAAACCTCTCTCAAAGCTGTAACATCCCAAAATTTTTGAGTAAATTTAAAAAATTTTAAACGAACACTTCAATATAAGAAAAGCCATTTAATTAATTTTCATAAAATTCCATAACTTATAAGTTTAATGAAAACACCCCAGGATTAACGGAAGTTAACGAAAACACAATATCGCGGAATATTAATTCAAAAATAGACCTCTAATGAAGCAGCACAGTGTATACACGTCACGCCTTGCCATCCATTGTACCTGATGTACCTGAAACAGTAGTTTATATAGGGAAAGGGTAACCATAGAGCTTAGTGAGTTCCTCAAAATACCATACGATCCATCACATAACATACAACACATCATAACCATTCATATGTCTGTGAGACTCACGGGCTATCCCTGTTCCGCTGAAGACTCACGGGCAGTTCCCGTTCTTTCTTATCGCTCGCAGGTTTTTATCGTTTCGTCTAATGACTCGCAGGCTATTCCCGTTCCACCTATTGGCTTGCGGGCTATCCCGTTCCGTTCACAAACAATCATTATCATAGCAATAATTCATACAATTATCATAATAGGTAAGATCACCTTAGTCTAACATATCTTCCTTCCTACGCATGCAATATCACCTATAGTATAGTGAGAAGACTCACCTGATTATAGTTGACTATATCATTTATCTTTCTCGGCTTTGTATTTCCTTCAACTTTAACTGTTAACATAATAAGAAATATATTATTTCTTAATCCTTAACTATATTATAGTCGCATCATAAAACCCTTCAATAATTCCAATATGATACTCCATGATTTATCAAGTAAAGAACGGCCAGGTAGAAGATTAGATGGGGTGGCATGATCCTTTCATCATTTTAGCCTTTCGGAAAATTCAACAACCAGATCCCATGTAATCGGCCTAGTCACCGTCCGCGTAAGTAAATCAATCGGTATTATTTTCGGAAATTACGAATTGTTATAATAACGACATTTTAAGGTTTTTGTTTACTATTATTAGAAATGATATAATATAACATATGTTATACTTATTAAATATTCTATTTCTTAACAAAAACTATTTTACAATACCTAATTAAGCTATAGAAAAGTTTGTAGTTACCTTATGACTAGTTGTCGAGATCTATAACGCCTTCATTAGGCTTTTGAGCTTCCTTCCGCTCACTTGCTTACACTCTAGTGCTTAGAAACCTCTATATATTGGATTGAGATTTAGTTTTGTGGTTTATGAAATGTTTTGAGGGGTATTTATACTTGAATTCTTGAATAAAAAATGGCATGACACTTTTGACAAAATATTTTAATAATATAACTTTGTTGAAATTAAGTCTCGCATGCTATCTTCAGGTTGCAATTTTGGTTTGCAGTACCAATAAAAATTTTCCAATCGAATGGGATCGGAAGGCAACATATCAGGATGCTTCCATATGTCCTCATCTATGGTATTGATCACATCTAATTTTCCATTCATGACTGGATCATGAGTGGTGATAAAATCGTGTTTATTGTTTTCAGATATCAATTCGTCAGCATCAACTTCTTGATCATCGTCCAACAGGTGGATCGGTACCAAGAGTGAGTGACTGGTTTGATATGATGGTGGTACAAAGTCACCCATCATCAGATCCTTATTTTCAAATTTTTCAAAATTTTCAAAAATTACAGGGTCGGGGGTAATATTGTCATCTACACCCCCTTCCTCAATAATATCCAAAACTTCAACAATTTCGGGAGTCGTTGGGCCGGGGTCTGTACTGTCACTTACAGCCTCCTCCACAACATCCTCATCAATCAAATCGTCTGGTGATGGGGTCTGTACTGTCACACATCACCAGATCAACATTATTAACATTTTCAAAAACATCAAACATATCAAAAGTTGTTGAGTCAGAGGTAGCATTGTCACCTACAACCTCTTCCTCAACAACATTTTCGACCATGTCAGTGGTCTCTTGACTTTCCCACGGTGTATGCCCTTCCATCACATATTCAGGTGATGCAAGTTCACACACTTTATTATTGGAATAAAAATCACTCGCCTCCGGTTCTGGCGAAGGTGGTGAACATTTCCAACTTTTCTCTAACCTATCTAAAGAAGCTTGCACTTTTTCAAGAGCTTCAGCCTGGTCCTTCTGCTCGTGGTAGTTGTTATACATGAATACCCAAAGTTGGGCCAAAGTTACAGAATTCTCAGCCTGAGATGACTCCTCGGTCCGCCATCCATTGTCATCGGATGATCCATTGTAACAATCATCCTCGTAATAGGTGTCGGCCGGATTTTCATAATTTTCATAATACTGATTCGGGTACATGTAATCGCCCATTATGAAGACATACACATACCAAAAATCATAAAACAAAATCAAACATCAAAAATCAGAAACTAAACCCTACAGATCACCTAATCTAAGCGCACAGCTCCCCGGCAGCGGCGCCAAAATTTGACACGTGCAGAGGTCGTCGTGCGGTCAAAAATAAGAGAAAACCTAACACACACACTTGTATAGCGGTAGTCAGGGTCGATCCACAGGAGCTTCGTGGTTAGACTAGATGAGAGATTACCAACTAGTAGTGTCATAGCTACAGTCGGAGGATTTGGATTCTATCTTCCTAATCACTAACAAACAAAAGCAATGATCAAACACACTCAAGCCAAGCTAAGCTATGCTCAAATGACCTAGTCACTTTCTGAAATCAGAAGTACATCTTTGAATCAGAAGCAATCAAAGGCATCCAAACTAGCAAAACCAAGCAAAGCATAAACTAGCCACTAACTAAAGTTCTACTGAACAGTTACTAGCCAAGGTTTAATGCTTACAAATTAACCTAATTAGCTACTGATTTCAGCTAAGGAAAACAGTCCCAACAAGGTCCAAACACAATTCAGTAACCAAAACCAAACACAAACATCCAAAAGCAAACACAAGCATGAAAAACACCGAAAAGCTTAAGATTAAATGTAACCAAATGCTTTCATTCACCAAAACTGAATTCCAAACATAAAAACAGTAACCAAATGTTACTAAAACAGAAACCTAAGTGCTCAAAGTCAGTGGTTGTCACTCCCAAAGACTTTAGCTACAAATACTACTTGCTACTAAAAGGAAATTAAATTCAAAAACATAAAATACCAAATGAGAGCTTGCTGAAACGAAATCCTGGAGTCAAAGAGCTTCAAGGTCGATTTTACACCCGGTCTTTGCTAGGGTTTTCGGCTGGAAATGCATCTATTTATACTTGCAAATTTCCCGCAGCCGCGCCGCGCAGAAGTGAATTCCGCGGCGCGCGTACTAATCTTTTCCCGTTTCTTCGGCATTTGAATGTGTTCCACCGCCTCAAGCCCGCGTCGCGCATGGTTAATTCCCGCGACGCGCGTACAAGTTCCCTTGATTTTTCATTCTTTCCACACTTCTTCCTTTTGTACGCTTTTAGTCCCCGTTTCCATTCTCTTTCTCAAAACAAGTCCTGGCACGAAAAGTGAGAATACCCAGACATATTTGATATAATTTTATCAAGAACAGGGCTCAACAACGCCTAAAATACTTGATATCACTAGGCGTTGTCAATTTGTTTGAGAGTAAGTTTGTAGAGAGAATTCGAAAGTAATGTTCGCGTAAAGAGAGTAACTGAAGCGGTGAGAGGTTTATATAGTATTCGTGGTCCCTAGGTCATTTAATGCACGATTAAAATGGTCCTGTAATAACCGGACACCTCAGCACCTGCACGTCCCACTATCCCTGCAAAAAGGAGAAACGTACGGCTGTCAGTTGCAATGATTCAAAATTTGAACCGCCCTTTTTGTTATATCTTTTTGGTTAAGATTTTCCTTTAATCTCTCATTGACAGTTGTACTCGACCAAACGGTCACTTATTTCTAAGGAATGTTTGTCTATGAGTAATATCATAAATGTGGAAATCATTTGAATAATAAATTGACTTCGGATTTATGGAAAATTTATGACCGTTGTAGGTGCACTTCGGAGTGATAGCATAAAGTTATGTTTAACTCCGAAGGGTGTTATTTCACTTCGGTGGTTGTAAAGTGTTTGTCAATATACTGAAGTCCATTTGTTTTCTCTTTGTTTTTCTGTGAATTTTTGGTTTTACTTTTGAGCGAACACCAATCAAGAATCCAATGTGTCGAATGACTTAAGGGTTGAATAATGACTAAGGATTTAGCAAACATACACGAGATTAACAATCACACAAGAACAATATAAAGCACTAAATAAACAAGGTGAAATGGATAACTTGTGTCGAATGCTTGATTATAATGTAAGGTTTTACAATGGAGTTTTTCTATATTGTAATCACACAATCACACATTCTACACGGTATGGTATCACTGATATTTATACTGACTCAGTGATACGCATAGTACACTTACTTTTTCAGTATCAAATGTACTATCCAATAGAATGACAGGGTCATGCAACACGTAGTCTGCAACCACGCGTGCACCTTGGTTTGACAGCTGTAAAGTCTTCGGATCCTCCAGGTGATACCCTTCAGAGTCTTCAGACTTTGGGGTCTTCTATTCTTTTATTACTTTGGGGTTCTTCTTTAAAAGGACCTCGGATATGTCAGGTGATACCCTTAAGTGATCTTCAGCTTGATTCGATTAATCAATGTTTTACTGTGGGGTTTTACAATGTGTGTTTCTCTCTCTATCACTAGGCTAAGCTCCCTCTAGATCATTAACTATACAATAATGAATAAAACATTATTTATAGTCTAGACAAAATAAAGAGCCCAATGAACAAGCCCACAATCCCATACGTCAAAGTGGGTCTTCCTCATGCCACCAAGTCATAATCATGAAGAACTTTATACCCAACAATATCTCACTAGATTCTTTACGAAAAATTATGATTCTTTTTCTGGAAATTAACTTTCTGAGTTAGTTTTCAAACTCAAGTGGTTTCACTCAAAAAATCCAAATATTCGACCTCCAAACTGAAGTCACAAGACTGTTGCGCCAACAGCTCTATTTTCTCGGGTTAAAGTCTTGTGAAAATAGTTTAAGGGAGTTATGCATGTGTAAAAATCGTGATTTTATTTTAATATATTCTTAACACATTCAACTTTGATGGGTAAAAATATCCAGACCCAAAAGTATGGTAAAAGTTTATAAAAATTCTTTAAGTAGCATCAATACTCTTGTGCATGAAATCACAAAACCAAGTTTTCTCATATACTCTTGTGGTTTTTAAGCACCTATTTGTAATCAAAAATCAAAATCATATTTTTCCTAGAACTCACGTTTTATGAAGATGAAATATGGAAATTTTCATTCAAAAATGCTAAGTTTTTGATTTTATAAAAATATGGATCCAAATGGTGACTAAATTCATAAAATAATGGTTACAGAACCTAATAAAATCTAAAAATTTGTGGAGCCTGTCTTTATCATAATTTGAGGTTGCCCATAGAGTTTCAGACCGTTTGGATGATATATAATAATTATTTTGATTTATGAGTCTCTAATGATGAGGATTTTAACCAATGTCGGGGTTTTCAAAGCTCATAATAATATTTCCCTGACTTTATCTATACTAAAAGTAACTATATGAATTATTTGTGAATTTAATTCATTAATTTAATAAGTAATCCAAAATTTTCTAATAAAACAAACTTTAAATATGAAATAAATGCAATACAACTCTAAAAATTCCCAAAATTTTACACGAGCCTCATATCCCCCGTGGGATGATGAGATTAAATTTTGGAGATTTTTGGAAATGATTTTCATGTATTTTAAATAAATATAATTCACAACAAATTGTTACAAAATGACGTTTAAAACGAAATGAAAACTCAAATCATTTCTAAGGTACTTTGTTATTTAATTGAATGATTCTACGATGCTTAGATACTTAAGTTAGATGGGAAACTTAGTAGAACCTTTGTGTTGTCGTAGGACGCGAGTAGGAATCCCGTACGTCTATCGAGCAACCGAATTTCCGATTCCACCCGTTACCGAAAGTGAGTATTCACAGCCCTTTTTTACTATTTTATGTTTTGGGGTGGAAAGCATGACTTTTACTTTGCAAAATTGTTGATCTTGAATGTTTGCTCTTAACTTATACGCAATTGATTGTATGTTTGAGATTTTTATCGTGTGCAAAAGTCCCCTGTCGTTCTTTTACACAACCTATTAACTCATTATTGAGCTGATGGTTTATATGGATAGCGCTATTTGGGATTGACCACCCCCACTCACATGGTTATGTGGGTGTATGTTACCAATAGACTTACATGTTGACGATAGAACATGATTTGGAGGGGTGTCTGGTCGTTAGGATTGGTTGTGGACTCAAGCTTTATTTTCAATTGATCATGGCTATGATCGAATTGCGTATGAAATAATTCACTTTGACAAGGCATTTTTGGAACATATATTGTGATTTCAAGGCTACGCATACTCTTAAACCTATGAACTCACCAACTATTTTTATAGTTGACCTGTTATTTTTCATGCTTTTCAGGAACTGGTCGGTGATTGTTTTAGACGTACTTCATTTTGCTATCATGGTTGTCGTCGTAGAAGAACTTTAAGGCTTTTGGTTTAATGTATTGGATGTTGAACGAATATTGTTGTAAACTTTAAACAATTAATGTTATGGTGGTATTATCTTTTACCTTGTGCATGAGACCTTTGTACTGTTGCATTCCGTGTTCCGCTTTAGCGGTGTGTGACAGAAACTGGTATCAAGTCTCCCCCGGTTGAAAGAATTTCGTCCCGAAATTCAGCTATTGGCACCATGGGTTTGTTCCGCTAACAATTGAGGATATTTTTGTTTCATGACATCCTCTCGTTCCCATGTGTATTCAGGTACACGCTTAGAATTCCAGCGAACCTTAACAAATGGGATGTTACTTCGTTTCAACCGTTTGATCGACTTGAACTTCCTCAGGTGATATTATCTGAGAATCATCAGCTAGGCACTTTGTAAGATTTGATACATCAAACGTATCATGAATTGTGCTTAACGATTGAGGTAACTTGAGTCTATAAGCTACAGAGCCGATTCTCTCAACGATCTCATATGGTCTAATGTATCGAGGACTTAACTTGCCTTTCTTTCCAAAACGAACCACCCCTTTCCAGGGTGATACCTTAAGCAACACTTTATCTCCAATCCGAAATTCCAAAGGTTTTCTACGGTTATCAGCATAGCTTTTCTGGCGACCTCGAGCTGCTTTGAGTCTATCGCTGATGACTCGGATTTTGTCAGTGGCTTCCTGAATGATCTCTGGGCGTGACAACTGTCTATCACCAATCTCTTCCCAACAGAGTGGGGAACGAAACTTACGTCCATACAACGCTTCATATGGAGAACATTTGATACTCGTGTGATAACTATTGTTATAAGAAAACTCGACTAAAGGCAAGTGGGTATCTCAACTGCCTTCAAAGTCAATGACACATGCACGAAGCATATCTTCTAGTGTTTGAATGGATCTTTCACTTTGCCCATCCGATTGGGGGTGGTAGGCGGTGCTCAAATCCAAACGCGTTGACATGCCTTGGTCATCATGCGGTCAAAAATAGAGAAAACTACCTAACACACACTAGTACAGTGGTAGTCAGGGTCGATCCGTAGGAGTTACGTGGTTAGGACAAGACGATAGTATACCAACTGTAGTGTCACTCTACAGTCAGCGGTATTGTTTCTACTTTGCCAAAAACCAACTAAAAACACAATTCCAAGACCAATGTCAAAACCTAACTCAAGCATGAACTAAACTAACCCAAATCAAATTCTAGACTAAAGTTCCTTACTGAAATCAGAAACTAAATTCAGAATTCAGAAGCAAAAAATCAATCCAATATAATCAAAACACATCCAAACATCAATAGTGCAAAATAACATCAAACCGAATGATTACTTTTATAAATCCAAATCAAACATCAAACCAATATCCAAACAATCAAATCAGATCTAAACTATTTACTACTGAAATCAGAAACTACAAATCTAAACGAACATCGAGTAATCGACGGAAATCCCGATTGCAGAATACCTCGATACCGAGTTGATAAAACAAGAGAAAAACTAAATTACTAACCAAAATATTGATTCCCACTGAAAAACTGACGAAATTGTGCCTTCGGATCCCTCCTTCGCGTCCCGGGATGAGTGAAAAGTCGGACGGGACTCCGGTATTTATAGTTGTGCGAAATTAGGGTTTCCGCGTCGCGGCCAAGCAAAATCCGCGACGCGCGTGTTGCCTTATCCCGACTTTTCGGAGTTTAAAATTCAAAAACGAAGATTTTATCCGGTCGCGAGATAGCGGCGCTATCTCAAGAAATAGCGGCTCTATTGTCGATAGCGGCTCTATCTCAAGAGATAGCGCCTCTATTTCTGTCAGGTCTAACTTTTTGCCTTTTTCGCTCCACAACTTCTCCATAATTGCACTAAAACCCCTGCATTTATACTAAAAACATTTCCAAGCACTTTGACACAAAAGTAAGTGATATTAACCAATTAATAATGATAAATTAACTAAAACACGGCTCAGCAACGCCTAAAATACTTGATATTACTAGGCGTTGTCAAACACCCCACACTTGTGCCTTGCTTGTCCCCAAGCAAGAGAGTTTTAACAGATTTTAACTAAGACTCAAACAATTTCTGACTGTGTTCAGTTTCAAAGCTTATTGCCCTATGAGTTAGAGTGAAATAGTTCATGAAAACCTAATCAGAGTGTTCTTTGGAATTCATGGCTTTCTAGAGAACCCTTGATTACAAGTTTTCTGTCCACAATGAAGTGTACTTACTCATTCAGATTCTAAAGGCCATTAAGGAATTGACCATGACTTTCAATGCTTTCCGTGTAGCGAGCTTTCAGAAATACCATCCCAGACCAGACGATCTTAGGTGGTAAGGTGCATAAATGCCTCTTCGAGGCCACCCTTTTCGAACCTACCGGCTCGAACAACAAAGGCCACAGATTGACATTTCCTTCCTAAATTCCAATCCTAAAACAGTCCAATCTTCTAGACTCATAAAACTCAACTTATTTGACTCAACTAATAGCATGATTACAATTACATAGTATTTCTCGAAAAATACTAATGCTATAAACAATCACAAACTATTCGTTTCAAAATTATAACCTATTAAAATTTTTGAAAAAGTTGCTAAAATTTTGAAAATCGGTCATTTCCGCAAAAATTTCAAAAACTACTCTTTCGACCGTCCACACCCCACACTTAAAATCGTACAACGTCCCCGTTGTACAAAAAATTATTTAGAACAAGGGAGAAAGAGTTACCCCTTTTGGAACGGCGAATTGCTTGATTACCGGGATCATACTGTAACAGGGTCGATCATGTACATCGTCTCGATGAAATCCGGGAGTCGGGGCGCAGCAGTGAACACGCCGGCATAATTCGAGTGTAGGGGTACGATGACCCCACACTTGCGTTATGCAACTCCCTCAGTTGGTGCAACAATCACAGTTTGGCAGGTAATAGCAATCTACTAACAAAACACATTAAAAATATAAAAGTTGCAAAACACAAAAGAAGATAATACATTGCGAGTGGATGTCCTTGCTGATTCCTCGTTCCCGCGACGCCGGAGTGTCAAGGCCACGACGCGTAGACGCTATGAGATCCAGTGTCCATCGATCAAGGTTGAAGGTCCGCGGCACCAAATAAAGTTGTGCCGCGTCGCGAGTATGCATGAAAAGACCCTGTACATCGGGTCTCTCCCTGGTCCGCGTCGCGGGTTGGTGATGTTGGCGGCGCGACTCCCGAATTTTCTTTGTTTTCCTTTCTATTTACTCACCCTCACCCCTCACTTAGGACATACAGTATTACACTCAACAATAATCATCCTCAATGGTATTTTGACCAAAAATAAAAATAAAAATAAAAGAAAATACTTATCGAAATGTCGGGTTGCCTCCCGAAAGCGCTTCTTTGTTCGGTATTTTAGCTGGACTGTCTTTGTGTGTCTACGGTGGATTGTACGCAATTTGTCTCCACTGAGTTTCAGTTACCACCGTCCCTTCGTTGATTCCATACTCCAATTTCCCCGGGTCAAATGGTTTGCCGGTTCCTCTGATGCTGCCCGGTTGCTGTTTTCTGATTATTTTGTGCAAATGCTTAGAAGTGGCTTTAAACCTCCAAGCTCGGTCCTTCCTTCGGTGTCTCTTCAACATCACCGGCATAGCATGGAGCGCGCCTAGTGCCTCTACCGGTAATTGTTTTGCAGATTTCATTTTGCTTGCGTCTCGCGTGCTATCTTCAGTTTGCAATTTTGGCTTGCAGTACCAATAAAGTTTTTCCAATCGAATGGGATCGGGAGGCAACATATTAAGATGCTCCCGAATGTCCTCATCAATGGTATTAATCACATCTAATTTTCCATTCATGAATGGATCATGAATGGCGATAAAATCATGTTTCTTGTTTTCAAAAACCAACTCGTCAGCATCATCTTCTTGATCATCGTCCAACGGGTGGATCGGGACCAAGAGTGGGCGACTGGTTTGATCTGGTGGTGGTACAAAGTCACCCATCACCAGATCCTAGGTTTCAAAAGACTCAAAATTTTCAAAAATTCTAGGTTCGGGGGTAGTATTGTCATCTACACCCCCTTCCCCAATAGTATCAACAACTTCAACAATTTTGGGGATCGTTGGGCTGGGGTCTGTACTGTCACTTACAGCCTCCTCCACAACATCCTCATCAATCAAATCGTCTGGTGATGGTACAGATTCACACATCACCAGATCAACATTTTCAAAAATATCAAAATCATCAAAAGCTGTTGAGTTAGAGGTAGCACTGTCACCTACAACCTCTTCCTCAACAACATTTTCGACCCTCTCAGTGGTCTCTTGACTTTCCCACAGTGTATGCCCTTCCATCACATATTCAGGTGATGCAAGTTCACACACATCATTATTGGTATAAAAATCACTCGCCTCAGGTTCTGGCGAGGGTGGTGAACATTTCCAACTTTCCTCTAACCTATCTAAAGAAGCTTGCAATCTTTCAAGAGCATCAGCCTGATCCTTCTGCTCATGGTAGTTGTTATACATGAATACCCAAAGTTGGGCCCAAGTTACAGAATTCTCAAGCTGAGATGACTCCTCGGTCCGCCATCCATTGTCATCGAATGATCCATTGTAGGAATCATCCTCATAATAGGTGTCGGCCGGATTCCCATAATCTTCATAATACTGATCCGGGTACATGTAATCGCCCATTATGAAGACGTACACATACCAAAAATCAACAAACTAAAATCAAACATCAAAAGAAACAACCCTACTGATCGTCTATCCTAAGCGCACAACTCCCCGACAACGGCGCCAAAATTTGACACGCCTTGGTCGTCGTGCGGTCAAAAATAGAGAAAACTACCTAACACACACTAGTACAGTGGTAGTCAGGGTCGATCCGTAGGAGTTACGTGGTTAGGACAAGACGATAGTATACCAACTGTAGTGTCACTCTACAGTCAGCGGTATTGTTTCTACTTTGCCAAAAACCAACTAAAAACACAATTCCAAGACCAATGCCAAAACCTAACTCAAGCATGAACTAAACTAACCCAAATCAAATTCTAGACTAAAGTTCCTTACTGAAATCAGAAACTAAATTCAGAATTCAGAAGCAAACAATCAATCCAATATAATCAAAACACATCCAAACATCAATAGTGCAAAATAACATCAAACCGAATGATTACTTTTATAAATCCAAATCAAACATCAAACCAATATCCAAACAATCAAATCAGATCTAAACTATTTACTACTGAATTCAGAAACTACAAATCTAAACGAACATCGAGTAATCGACGGAAATCCCGATTGCGGAATACCTCGATACCGAGTTGATAAAACAAGAGAAAAACTAAATTACTAACCAAAATATTGATTCCCACTGAAAAACTAACGAAATTGTGCCTTCGGATCCCTCCTTCGCGTCCCGGGATGAGTGAAAAGTCGGACGGGACTCCGGTATTTATAGTTGTGCGAAATTAGGGTTTCCGCGTCGCAGCCAAGCAAAATCCGCGACGCACGTGTTGCCTTATCCCGACTTTTCGGAGTTTAAAATTCAAAAACGAAGATTTTATCCGGTCGCGAGATAGCGGCGCTATCTCAAGAAATAGCGGCTCTATTGTCGATAGCGGCTCTATCTCAAGAGATAGCGCCTCTATTTCTGTCAGGTCCAACTTTTTGCCTTTTTCGCTCCACAACTTCTCCAGAATTGCACTAAAACCCCTGAATTTACACTAAAAACATTTCCAAGCACTTTGACACAAAAGTAAGTGATATTAGCCAATTAATAATGATAAATTAACTAAAACACGGCTCAGCAATTAACTAAAATACTTGATATTACTAGGCGTTGTCATGCGTACCCAACGCTTTCTGAAGAGATTGCCAAAACCAGGAAGTAAATCGACTATCTCGATCCCAGATAATAGATATAGACACTCCATGTCGTGCAACTATCTCATCGATGTAAATGCGGGTAAGTTTATCCATTTTGTAATCTTCTCGAACAGGAAGGAAGTGCGCTGACTTTGTTAAGCGATCCACTATAACGCAGATCGAGTCATGCCCTCTTGCCGTCCTGGGTAGCTTAGTGATGAAGTCCATAAAGATTTGTTACCATTTCCATTGTGGGATATCAGGTTGTTGCAATAAACCTGATGGCTTTTGATATTCAGCCTTGACTTTCGAACAGGTCAAGAACTTTCCAACATACTCTGCGATATCCTTCTTGATACCCGGCCACCAATAGTATGCCTTCAGATCGTTGTACATCTTGTCTGCCCCTGGGTGAATGGAGTATCAAGACTTATGGGCTTCCCTTAAGATTAATTCTCATATCTGGCTGACTTTAGGTACCCAAACCCTATCTTTGAAGTATTTCACTCCGTCCGATTTAGTATCGAATTTATGTTCCAAGTTGTGCAAAGTCTCGTTCTTCAGGTTTTCATCTTTTAACGCTTCATTTTGTGCGTTTTGAATCTTCGCCTTTAAACTAGTTTGAGCAAGAGTTCCAAAGGCTCGAATACGTGTGGGTTTCACCCTTTCTTTCCTGCTCAGTGCATCCGCCACTACATTGGCTTTACCACCACTACATTGGCTTTACCAGGATGATAATCTCGCAGTCATAATCACTGAGTAATTCTATCCACCTCCTTTGCCTCATATTGAGTAATTTTTGATCTAGGATATGTTGAAGGCTTTCATGATCTGTGAAGATAGTGCACTTGGTTCCATAAAGGTAATGTCTCTAAATCTTAAGTGCAAAAACTACGGCCTCCAATTCCAAGTCATGAGTCGTATAGTTCTTCTCGTGAGGCTTTAACTGACGAGACGCATATGTTATGACCTTGACTTTCTGCATTAGTACACATCCCAACCCTTGGTGAGATGCATCATAATAAACCACAAAGTCATCTGAACCTTTCAGGTAGTGCCAAAACTTGTGCGTTACATAGTTTATGTTTTAGCAATTGAAATGATTCCTCCTGTTGCTTTCCCCAAACAAAGTTCTTATCCTTTTGGGTCAACGTGGTTAGAGGCTGAGAGATCTTCGAAAAATTCTCAATAAACCACTGATAATAACCAGCTAAACCCAAGAATTGTCGAATTTCAGTTGGGGTCTTCGGGGTTCCTATTTCTTTATAGCTTCGACTTTAGCTGGGTCCACATGAATTCCTTTTTCACCAATTACGTGTCCAAGAAATCGTACTTCTCTAATCCAAAACTCACACTTGGAGAGTTTGGCGTACAACTTCTCCTCTTTGAGCAACCCTAAAATCTGACTCAGGTGTCGCTCATGATCTTCCTTGCTACGGGAATAGATTACAATGTCGTCGATGAACACGATTACGAACTTATCTAAATAAGGTCTACAAACCCTATTCATTAAGTACATGAATACTGCAGGAGCGTTGGTTAAACCGAAAGGCCTAACCGAAAACTCGTAGTGCCCATAACGCGTCCTAAAAGCAGTTTTAGGAATGTCCCCCTCATGGACCCTCAACTGATGATATCCTGACCGGAGATCAATTTTTGAGAAGTATGAAGCTTCTTGAAGCTGATCAAATAGGTCGTCGATTCTTGGAAGGGGGTAACGGTTTTTGATCGTTAGCTTGTTCACCTCCCTATAGTCTATACTGTTGGAACACACGGATCGATCAAACAAGAACAATAGAAAGAACAAGGCAATAGATTCAACACAGAAACCTTTGATCTCACACAGAGATCTATTTTTATAAATACCATGTTAAGTTTTACAGAAACCCTAACCATATATTTATACAATGACTATACTAAGTATATTTGGAGTATCCCTACAAATCAGGGAACTTCTAACTATAAAACCGATAACAAAGGAAACTAGATAAACTATACAAATATGATTATCATCACAATCTACTGCTACTGCCTGAACCAGAGTACTTTATCAGTAGCAGCCCTTTTGAAAATCATCAGATTCAAACCATGCTGTTAACCAATCATCTGATGCTGAGGATCAGCTGACGATTAACAGCCCAACAATCTCCCCCAAACTGATGTTGTCAAAACCTTTCTAACTGAACGAGGACTGTCCAAGAGACGCAACATACTTAGCCTCAGAAATAATCTCAGGTTTGATCCACTTGTACTCTGGAGCATGAAGCTGAGGCTCTCTTCTTCCCAGTTCATGAGATATCAGCATATGGAAACCTTCTGCTGACTTGGCCTTGTAGCACTCAAGACGAAGATTGAAAAGGTGTTTTGTAGGAGCCTTATGTAGCTCAGTAGTACGCATGAAGCACAGTTTACCATTTTCATCTTCATAAGTCAATCCATGGACAGGAGTCCTGACCAGAGTGTATGCTTCAGAAGGATCACTAGGAGGGGGGATGTTATTGAAATCCTTAGTTCCATAGAGAGCCAGATGATACACCTCCTGAGTCTTTCGTCTTCTTTTCTTGGGACCATATGAGCAAGGTTTATCAGAACAAACTGAGGTAGTTGTCCATCCAGACCTTAAGAGCACCACGAAGCTCTTCAGCGTACAAACCCTTGTGTCTTCTAGAAGCAAAGAGCATCTCCTCCCATTCAGAGAATCCAAACTTTGAGACTTCATGAATAAAAACTTGTTCAGGAACAAGGTCATCTTTGTCTTTCCTATACAGATGTATTTTTAGAATCAGTTCCCCTTTGTTCCTGGAATATCCCACCTTCACAATTGGAAGCATGGAACGCCTTCTTGAGAATACATCTTTGAAATTTTCCAGATCGATTCTTCTATTTGCATTTTCAGTTCTGGAGGGGATATTCTTTTGTTCCATAGTCATGGAGTCAAAACGGCACAACAAATCTTTCTGCTGACCCATTCATCCTTCCTTCTGAACTAATTTCTTGACCACTTGAGCATCTTTCGAACAAATGATTCGGTTGGTCATGACCAAGTTGTGTTCAGCAGCAAGTTCTTCCACTTGATCAGGGGACATGCACCATTCTTTGGCCAGCCGAAGTACTTGAGAAGATGTCTTCTGCCGTTTTGATGACTCTGGAGCAGAAGAGGTCTCAGTAGAGCGCTTTCATTTGAATACCAAGGGGACATCGTCATCAGACACATCTCCTGAGAGATGATCAGCAGTTGGAATGGAGGAACTAACTGGAACGGATGAACTTGAACCTTCCATAGGAAAGGGTTGACCTGGGTATAGAACAGCGATAGGGGCAGCATGATAAGGCATGTCAAAGAAACCTTCTTCATCTTCTAGTTCAGAGGCATAGGCTATCCCCGGCTCCGTCTCAGGATTAGCTGGCTCCCCCTCAGGATTTGCTTCTTCCACATTATTAGTACTTTCTTTAGACACTTGCTCCCCTCAACAGGAGCAATATTTGTCAGTTGAAGAGTGGGGGATCCTTCAGCATGCTCCCCCTCAGAATAGGCTAGGATCCTTGAGGCAATGTCTACTTCTGAGAAGGGGTTTTGAGACTGAGACACATTCTCCCCCTTTTTGGCATCATCAGCAAGAGAAGAGACAGGAGGAGGAGGAGGTGGTGGCGGAGGCGGCGGTGCTGCAGTAGATGGTGGAGGTGGTGGTGGTGGTGCAGTAGTTGGAGGTGGCATGTAGAGATGATCAGAGCCATCTAGTCCTGGTGGGGGCGAAGG
Source organism: Cichorium intybus (assembly GCA_023525715.1). Classification (NCBI taxonomy): domain Eukaryota; kingdom Viridiplantae; phylum Streptophyta; class Magnoliopsida; order Asterales; family Asteraceae; genus Cichorium; species Cichorium intybus. Next base: position 370,617 of record JAKNSD010000013.1, read on the forward strand.
AGGAAGATCAATGGCAGTGGCATCATCAGATATATTGTTAACAAGAGACCAGTAGAACAACTCCTTTAGGTACGCAACGTCAGTTTCGAGTTATTGAAGTCTGTAAGATTGAGTTTGAGACATCCCAATGAGGGTCTGAAGAGAGGCTTGAATGGCATCCAGCTGAGACGAGCTGGAAGCGGGTGTAGGACCAGAGGAGGGTGCAGGATCAGAGGATGGAGCTTGACCTGCTGATGGTTCCGGGCCAGGAGAGGAGAAGTAGATATGTGTTGGTTGAGCAGTTGTGGTTTCTAGATCAGAATCTTGAGCAGATTCAGCCTCAGGAGATTCAAAGCGAATGTGACCAGTGCCTCGAACAGGAGAAGGAATCATTCGGACTGGCAAGAGGGGATGAGAAAGGTTCACCGTTTTAGGTACAATCGGTGAGTTACCGGCAGCATCAGAGGAGTCTGACGAAGAAGCTGAGGATGAACTTGGCGATTCAGAAGAAGAATCAGACTGAGTTGAGGCATCATCTGAAGAGCTATCGGGGTTTGGAGACGACTGTAGAGTTAAAGTAGCCGAAGGAGTGTTGTGGGTGACTGGTGGTTGGGACCCAGAGGCTGTAGAGGCTTCAGGAATAGCCAGCGCCACTGTCGGAAGAACAGGATGAGAGATTCTGGAGAAGCATACCCCCTGATGTGGAGTAGATATCCACCCAGTCATGCAGGCAAGTAGAGAGGGATCATTATCAGCAGGAGCAGAAGTACCAAAAATCTTCGGAGAAAGAGATGGAAGTGTGCATGAGGAGTCGACAGCAGAACCGTATTCAAGGGACTCAAAGTGTAGAGCAAGTGTCAGGAATCTTGGAAATGCGACATAGCATGTGCGAAGCTTGCAAGTCACAAGACTTACCAATTGATCAAAGATGAGTCGCGCATAGTCGAAATTCTTGTTGAGGACCATTCCATAGAGAAGACGAAGTTCATAGGTATTTAGTTGATCCAAACTACTCTGCTTGTACCCAATACATCATCCAATAACTCCGGTCAAGAACCTCCATCCCACAGGAAAGCATTGACGAAGAATAGTTTTCTCAGCATCATGCTTTCCCGCAAGGCCAGAGTCATACCCCAGTAGATGTACAACCGTTTTTGCGTCTTCTTCAGATGGAAAATCAGAGAAGGGAGCAGAGAAGGGCAGTCGAAGACATCGTCGGAATGTATCCACCGAAATAGATATTTGAGTACGACCATTGCTGATTGTACCTTGGATAGAGTCGGAATCACCGATAAAGTTACACGTGCACCAAAACTCAGCCACCAAGGAGGGTTTAAAAACGTCTGGAGTACCCGAAATTGCAAAATTAAGAGGATGTCCTTTCAAGAAGTTGACGAACTGCTCGAAACCCTGATTCATGAACTTTGACAGAATGACAAACGTTCTGGCCACATTAGTTGAAAGAATGAGAACGTTTGATGCGGAATATGCAACAGCTTTAGTGAGATCGGAAGAGGGAACAAACTCGAATAGTCGAGACATCTTGGTTGAAGTTGCGGAGAGGCTAATTAGGGTTTTGGAGAAGGAAGTGTTTGCAAGGGAGATAAAGGGTTTTAAGAATTTTGAAAGGTGTGTGTTTGGGAGATATTTAAGGAATGGAAATAATTTTGGGAGAGGGCGAGAAGGAAGGCGAAAAGATCGGGAAGAGATCTCATGATGATTATGGAGCCGAAATGTCAGGGACAGATGGCAATCATTGATGGTCAAGATCTGTGGCTGAGATACGAGAGATAAAGGCGGAAGCATGAACGGTTAATCTGAGCGACAAATGACCAAACGATCCCTTGGCTAAGAGGACCATCCAGTACTTCATACACTGATGACGTAGCATCAGCACATGGAGGGATCAAATGCCTTGCAGGGCGTGCATACAGCAGCAGCTTCTAGGGACAAAGTCTGGTAACATATTTCAACAGAAGAGAAAACCCTTTGTCTTTTTAGGACCAGACAAAGCAACCATCAGGTGATACAGTGATCAGCTGATGAGGCGGGTTAGTGCTTAATGTCTCAGCAGGACATAAGACTTGACATACGGCAGCATGTTTCCAGGGACAGAGTCTGGAAGAGACATAATTAAAAAAAGAAAAGAATTCATACCTAAAAGTTTGTTTTTATCGAAGGGACAGGGGATCTCTCATCAGTGGATAGACTATGCCAAAACACTGATGAGAGTGAGTGGCTCTAATACATCTCAGGGCCAGTCTTGCACATGAGAAACGAGACTTAGGGCACATACAGGAGCATGCTTCTAGGGACGTAGGTGTCAGAGTTGCAGACTAGATCAATGATCACCGTCAAATCGAAAATCTCTGACAGGATCACCTTGAGAAGATCAAAAGGTGATTTGTCACATCAGCATTTAATTCAGGAGAGGTGAAGCGCCCAAACTGGAAGTCTCGACATTGCTGCATTTTACTATAAAAGGAAACAAGAGAAAGAAAGTTAAAAGCACACAAGAAAGAAAACTACAAAAACAAACACACTTGAGTACAAAAAAAATGGCGGAGAGTCCTTTCAGGCGCTGGGACAAGGTGGAGGTGAAGATGCTCGATGACGGAGAGTTTCAAGGTGGAACTTATGGAGGCGTAATCGAGGGTATCTGGCTGCATAGATATGAGATAAAGTTAACCACTTTGAAGGACAACATGACGGGGAGACCCATGAGGGTATCATGCGGATGGGAAGCGTTGCAGCCAGTACCACCGAAAATACTGGTGGACTTCAAGCCTTTCGACATGGTGGAGGTTTGGCATAAAAGAGGATGGTGGCCAGCGACTGTTTTGAGAGTGACAGATCAGAAGCAGTATGTGGTGAAGGTCACAGAAGATCTTCAGCTGTTTGTGGATGAAAATGAGCTTAGGTTGCATCAGCTGTACACAGTGGGAAATCCTTCCTTATGGCAGTACTTCAAGCGTTAGAAAAAAAATGTAAACAAGAAATATAAGAACTGGTCTTTTGAAATGAAAAATGTTTTTTTTTTTTTGAGTTTTGTTTGAAACACACAAAATAAAATAACACAGACTAAAATAAACACAAATATTTTTTACTATGAAATAATCCCTAATTCACCAATAAAGAATAACATCTTTTGTTAATCAAGAGGTTTGGTGAATATGTCAGCAAGTTGTTGCTCAGTAGGAACATATAGAAGCTCGATTTTGTCCTTTTGAATGATGTCTCTGATGAAGTGGTGTCTTACATCAATATGCTTCGTTTTTTAGTGTTGAACTGGATTTTGAGAGATAAGAATGGCACTGGTGTTGTCGCAGCAGATGGGAGTTTTTGACATCTTGAAACCATAATCCATCAGTTGGTTCTGAATCCACAGTACTTGGGCATAGCATCTGCCAGCAGCTACATATTCAGCTTCAGCAGTTGAGCAAGCAACTGATGATTGCTTCTTGTTGGACCAGCTGATAAAACGATTTCCCAGGAGTTGACATCCTCCTGAGGTGCTTTTGCGGTCCAAAGAGCAACCTGCAAAATCAGAATTAGTGAACCCAACCAGGTCGAAGGAGGACTCACATGGATACCAGAGGCCCAAATTTGGTGTATGCTTTAGGTAGCGAAAGATTCTCTTGACTGCATTCAGATGAGATTCTTTAGGCATGGCTTGAAATCGAGCACACATGCTGGTGGCAAAAACAATATCAGGACGACTAGCGGTAAGATACAGAAGAGATCCAATCATGCCTCTGTAGAAAGAGGCATTGACATCAACGACAGAGGAATCAGCAGACAGAGACACAGAAGTACTCATAGGAGTCTTGGCAGGCTTGCATTCCGAGAAAGAAAATTTCTTTAACATGTCTTGTAGATATTTGCTCTGGCTGATGAAGATGCCATCAGATGATTGCTTTACTTGAAGACCCAAGAAAAAGGATAGCTCACCCATCATGCTCATTTCAAAATTTGACGACATAACATTTGCAAATTCATCACTGAGCTTGTCATTAGTTGATCCAAAAATAATGTCATCGACGTAAACTTGAGCAAGATTGATATCATCACCTGATCTCTTGATGAACAGAGTATTGTTAATGGCCCCTCGGTGATAACCTTTCCCAAGCAGATATGTTGCCAGAGTGTCATACCAGGCCCTGGGAGCTTGCTTAAGACCATAACTGCTTTGTCTAGTCGATACACATAGTTTGGAAAAGAATCGTTACTGAACCTTGGAGGTTGTTTCAAGTAAACTTCTTGAGGGAGATCACCATGCAAAAAGGCAGTCTTCACATCCATTTGAAACACTTTAAATTTCATGAAAGATGCAAAGGGAAGAAACAGTCTGATAGCTTCCAGACGAGCGACAGGAGCAAAAGTCTCATCATAATCTAAACATTCCATCTGAGTAAAACCTTGTGCCACCAGACGAGCTTTGTTCCTGATAACGATTCCATCTTCATCCATCTTATTTCTGAATACCCAACGAGTACCAATGATTGTCTTTCCCGGAGGAGGAGGAACTAGAGTCCATACTTTGTGTCTTTCAAATTCATGCAGTTCATCCTGCATAGCTTTAATCCAGTCAGCATCGCGGAGAGCCTCATCTACTTTCTTTGGTTCAACTAACGAGACAAAGTTCACATAAAGACAAAAGTTGCTGGACACTTGTCTTCTGGTACGAACTCCAGATGCAACATCTCCAATGACCTGAGAGACAGGATGATCTTTAACAACTGGAAATGTTTGAGAGGGTAAAGTCGCTTCGCTTTCGACATTCACTGGAGGAACAGCATCATCAGGCGTATCTTCAGGAGATGTTGATGATCCAGGAAATGGATCATCAGGAGTAAGAGATTCATGAGAGGGAGGAGACACATCTTCAGAGGAACGTATTACAGAGGGAACAAGGATTTGATCAGATGTGCCAGATGAGATGGGACACAGAAGATTTTCAAATACCGAGTGCTCGTGAACCTCATGCTGATGAGGAAAGGTGGATTCGTCGAAGCATACATGTATTGACTCGATTACTTTTATTTTGTTCACGTTGAAAACTCTGAATGCTTTGGAGATCGCAGAATATCCTAAGAAAATTCCATCGTCTGACTTGGCTTCAAACTTTGACTGCTGCTCCCCCTGTTTTAAGATAAAACATGCACAACCAAAGGCATGAAAATAAGAGATGTTAGGGGATCGACCTTTCAGAACTTCGTATGCAGTGTTTCCATGTCTCTTGACAATGATGGATCTATTTTGAGTGTAGCAGGCGGTGTTGACAGCTTCTGCCCAGAAAGACAGAGGAAGGCCAGCATCCACAACCATTGTCCTGCCAGCTTCAATCAAGGTTCGATTTCTTCTCTCAGCAACACCGTTTTGTTCAGGAGTTCTTACGGCAGAGAAATTTTGTAAGATACCATTTTCTTCATAGAAATCTTCCAGACTTTGATTTCGAAATTATGTGCCATGATCACTTCGTAGCTGTTTAACCTTCAAATCAAAGAGAACTTCTGATTGCTTGATTAAGGTGATGATCTCAGTGGTAGCATAAGGTGAACCGAGAAAATTCATCTACAATTACCAATGAATATTTTTTGCCAGCGAGAGAAGCCACAGGAACATGTCAAAGAGAACCCTGTATACCTTTTTCACATGCAGAGCACACTTTATCCTTCACAAAGTTCATCTTAGGAATGCCATGAACTAATTGGTTTTTGGAGATCTTTGAGATATTCTTGAAGTTCAAGTGTGACAAACGCTTGTGCCACAGCCAGATTATGTGAGATTGAGCTCGTGAGAAGAAACACCTCTTGAGGGATAGATCAGCAGAGAACATATCTAGTATGTAGATGTCATCACAACGTTTGGCAGAGAGAACCACTTCTTTGTCAGCATTTATGATATTTCCTTCCTTTTTATTGAAGCAAACATCATAATCTGCATCACATAGTTGACTTATGGATATGAGATTATGTTTAAGGCCTTTAACATACGAGACATTAGAAAACTGTACAGATTTACAACGAATGGTGCCATAGCCCTTGGTTTGACCATGACTATTGTCACCATAAGTAACCACTGGACCATTTTTCTTCACAAAGTCTTCCAACAGGGACTTGTATGCAGTCATATGACGAGATCATCCACTGTCGAGATACCAAATGTTTTCCTGGCCCTGCAGTTACTAATGCACATGTGAGAACTTTAGTGAACCCATTTGGAAATGGGTTTGAAACAAGAAAACAATGTATAGCATTCAGAGAGAATAAAGTTTAATGAGTTTTCCTTTTTGGTCCATTTATTAAAGCGAGAAGCTATGTTAGTCTTTCTGTCAAATCTAGACTCAAATATGCACTGATTCATCATATGGGATGAGTCGCCACATCTATAACATGTTCTGATGGGTTTTGAATTTTTTGTTTTTAGGAATCCAGTTTTATTCAAGAATTTTGAAAAAAGAAAGTTTCTTTTTGGATCCATCAGACATAGCAGTAGATGTGTGACAATCAGGAGCTTTACAAGCAATATTTGTGACAGTATGAAATTTAGCATCAGAGATTGGAAATCTGATGAGGTTCTTAGTACTAACACCAACATTATCCTGTTCAACCCCTTTTAATGAGGGATCAGTGGCACTGATTTTGGTTTGAATGTTGATATTCCCTTTCTCATTAATAGAGCAATGTTTTTCAAGAAGTTCAGTTTCTTTTTCAAATCCTAAAGGAACAAATTTTCTTTTGAAGTCTTCAATCAGTTCTTCTCTTGTAGGAAAAACAGGTTCAGTTTCAATTTTTTTAAAATCTTAACAGCATTTTCAAAATCTCCACCAAGAATTTTGGTGGCCTGAAAGGATATTTGATCATTTATCATCTTGGAGACTCTTTTGTGAGACAGAGTCCAATTTTTAATAATCAATTGAATTTTTTTGTTTCATTTTCAGCAGATTGTTTTTCCTCAAAAAGAAGTTTGTTTGACAAAATAACGTCACGACATTCAATTTTTAACTTGGAATAGTCAAGATCTTTATTTTTTAATTGAGATTTCAATTGTTCATTTTCAAGATTCAAACAATGTCTGTTAGACTCAGAGTTTTCTAGACACACATGCAAGTACTCAAAAGCCTTTGTTTTTCCATTCAAATATAAATTAACAAAGTCATTGACCTGATACATGGATGAGTCACAATCTTTTGCACTGCCAGCATCAGTAGAACTGGTACTCCTTCTTGACTCTTCAGTAGGACTGCCTGTTGTGGCCATCAGACAGACATTTTGACTCTCGTCATTAGAGGAATCAGCTTCTTCTTCCCATTTTTCTTTCTCTTCTTCGGCGATCAGCACTTTCGATCCAAGGTTTTGCCTTTTGAGAGAGGCAACGAGTCTCTTGTACTTCACTTCATATGACTCGTCCTTCGACTCCCCCTTCTTCACATTACAATCTTTGGCAAAGTGCTTAGTGCTTCCACAGTTGAAGCATTTTCCATCATTCTTTTTTTCACCAGTAGCTTTAGAGTTATCGTTGATGGATTTTTTGAAAGAAGAGAAATTTGGTTTTGATCCACTAGAAAAGCGTGGAGCTCCATTTCGTCTGCTGTCCTTGTACTGACTAAATTGTTTCACAATCAAGGCTGCTTTAGATGCAAGATCTGCCATGTGCTTGAATTCTTCATCTTAATCATCTAGATCATCATCACCTGCATCCTCACAGTCAGTCTTCTCCTGATTCTTTGAGAATAAGGCAGCAGATATTTCATGCTGACTGTCTCTCATGATTTCGTTTCTCTGAGCCTTGATCTCCTCATGACTGCGTAGATTTCCAAACAGGCTTTGAAGATCCATGGTACGAATTTTCTCACTATTCTTTAAAACATCAACATGATGCTCCCATTTATCATCCAGAGAATCAAGGAATTTAAGGACAAGAACTGAATCAAGTTTGATAATATTGAATATTCTCATATCATTGACCAGACAATTAAAGTGATTGAAGGTCTGAGTGATTGTTTCATTTTTGTATGCAAAAAAATGTTCAAACATTCGATTAAGAATGTTCTCCTGAGCAGCTAACACCTCAGCAGTGCCTTCGAAGGCAACAGTGAGAGTGCTCAGCATCTCTTTGGCAGTAAGGCAGTTTTGAACCAGATGATAGATCTCATTAGGGAGAGAATTACCGATAGCAGCTCTGGCTCGAGCATCAAGATTTATAAGACGCTTGTCATCTTCAGTGTATTCATGAGGAGGAGTAGCTTTCTTTTCACCAGGAACACCATCTTTGGTGATGGTAAAGTGGGGAATATAAGTTCCATTCTTCAGAATATCTGGCATGTGATAGTCCATGGTTTCAAGAACCATGAGAGCTTTGCTTTTCCACATGCCAAAGTTGTTGGCATCGAAAGGTGGAATCTTGTTGCTAGACGTAGAAAAGAACGAGGAAGACATTCTTGAATGATAGAAAACCCGCTCTGATACCAGTTGTTGGAACAGACGGATCGATCAAACAAGAACAATAGAAAGAACAAGGCAATAGATTCAACACAGAAACCTTTGATCTCACACAGAGATCTATTTTTATAATCACCACGTTAAGTTTTACAGAAACCCTAACCATATATTTATACAATGACTATACTAAGTATATTTGGAGTATCCCTACAAATCAGGGAACTTCTAACTATAAAACCGATAACAAAGGAAACTAGATAAACTATACAAATACGATTATCATCACAATCTACTGCTACTGCCTGAACCAGAGTACTTTATCAGTAGCAACCCTTTTGAAAATCATCAGATTCAAACCATGCTGTTAACCAATCATCTGATGCTGAGGATCAGCTGACGATTAACAGCCCAACATATACACATCCGCAGGGACCCATCCTTCTTTTTGACAAATAACACTGGGGCTCCCGAGGGCAAAGAGCTCGGGCGAATGAATCCCTTCTCCAATAGTTCTTGTAGTTGACTTGATAATTCATGTATTTCAGCAGGTGCTAAACGATATGGTGCCTTGGCTATGGGAGCTGCTCCAGGAATTAGGTCAATTCGGAATTCAACTTGCCTAGACGGAGGAAGTATATGTAAGTCATCTGGGAACACTTCTGGGTAATCTCGCACTACAGGAATATCTTCTAGGCATTTTTCTTCCGTTTCATTGTTATCAGCATACGCCAAGAATGTAATGCACTTATGCCTTAGATATTTGCATACCCTCATACATGACACCATTTTGAGACTCCTTCCCGACTTGTCTCCACACACGACAAGAGTCTCATTTCCTGGAAGGGGTATCCGCACCACCTTCTTGAAACAACCTATGTCCGCATGATTCTTGGATAACCAATCCATGCCTACTAGTACGTCAAAGCTTCTTATTTCCATAGGGATGAGATCTATACTAAACAGCTTATCGGCTAGGTTAAAAGTACAATTTGGCATTTCCTCCCTAGCTACAAGTTCACGGCCATCAGCAAGTTCTACTACGTATTCATACCTTAGCTTCCTCGATTTTTGACTAATCAATGGTCGAAAATTCAATGAAATAAAACTTCTATCTGCCCCACAGTCAAAGATCACTGATGCATAATAGTTGTTTAAGAGGAACGTACCTGTAACCACATTAGGATCTTGGCGTGCTTCGTCTGCCCCAATCACAAAAGCTCTACCACGGGCCTGACTATTTCGGTTTTCTTACTTCACTGGCCCTACTTGGTTCCTGGAGTTGTTATTGTTGATTGGGCCTCTTGACAACCTCGGACAAGCATTCTTAAAATGGTCAGGACTTCCACACTCAAAACACGCCTTGTTTTCGACTTTGACTCCCATGCCCACTTTGTCAGCTTTACAGTATGTAGCATTGTAACGACCCAAAAATATCGAATTTATATTCGAGAAAATACGTAGGAAAATCCGTGAAAAAGTTGAAAAAGGGTAAAATGGTCTTTCGACCCATTATAAGACCATTATGTAAAATGATATGTATATGTGAGATAATAATATAAGCAATAAGAGTTTATGTGAAATTTGGACTTTTCACCGCGTGAATAGTGAATCTTGACTAAAAAGGACAAAATGGTCATTTGACATGAAAATGACCAAAATGTCAAGAAAATGTTAAATTAGTAGCTAATGGAACTTGGTTTGTAAAGATGTGAGCTTTTGGACCACTTTTGAACAAAAAGGAAGAAACTAGGGACTAAAAGTGTAAATACTTAATAAAAATTAGAAATAAAAGAGAGAGTTATCACTCTCTTTTCCAGAAATCAGAAGAGAGTTCGAGAGAGAGCTAGAGAGCTGGAGACACGGGGGATTGCAAGCTCACGAAGAATTGAAGCAAGAAATTGAGAATTCAACACTTGGAATTGGTGATTCCAAGCTTCAAAGGTAAGTATTCCAAGTTCTAACCTAGATAGTTCTTGGTGGGTTTTTATAGAAACTGAAATTTGTAATTTCAGTCATGAATCATGTAGTTTAAATGGCTTAACACTTCCAGTAAGTCATGTTAAAAGGACTTAATTCAAGAATATGGAAGTAGATTGCTATTTCTCAAGAATTGGGATTTTGATCAAGAACCCTAGATTGAGAGTTCTTGTGATTAGCTTGATTCCAATGGTTTAAAACTTGTATTAAATGAAGGGTTTTGGTCTTGGAACAAACCCCTATCGATTAAGTAGAGTATTAAGTACTTAATGTCAGAAAAATGGAAATTGTAGCATAAAAATCGGGAAAAACTGGGCTGCTGCACAGCAGGCGCGATGCGCCCCTCACCTGGGCGCAGTGCGCCTATGCGGCAGAGTGAAAATGCAGTTTTTCTTCAAGTCCCTGCCAAGTGAAATTGGTTTTTGGGATTTGGTCCTATACTTGTTCAAATGACCCCAAATTTTGAACATAGGTCCAAAATAGTCCAAAACTTCACAGAAAATTTTCAGAATCGAAATACGACCCTCCGAGAGTACTGTAGAAAAATACGTATAATATACGAGCTAACTAAAGTTGGTCATTCAAGAGTTATACACTTGTTTTGACCACTAATGGTATAATAAGGACTCTAACATGTTATAGAGTCAATTAGAATGTAAATAATGTATCATATATTATATATAGGTACAAGTCAAGTAATTGGACATCGAAAGGGTAAAGAACCGAGGGACATCTAAACGACCTTTCAAGAGTTATAAGGTGAGTACATGCAGTATTTTTACCCATTCTGGGGTACATGGCAAGTAAGTATATTTAAGATTTCTTATAAAATCTCTTTATGTGACATTATATGCAAGAGTATTATTATCAACTTGTTTATGAAAGTATAATGCCATGTTTGAAGTTATGTTTTGAACTACAAGTCAAGTTAAATGATAGTATGTTGGTCTATGAACCAATTATGTGAAAGTATATTTTGATTACAAGTGATACATGTTTTCAAATATGAATGGCATATAGCCACAAGAAGTTTAAGAGGTATGTTTTTGGTTACAAACTGTATTTATTTTTGAATATGAATGGCATATAGCCATAAGATGTGGAAAGTATGTTTTTGCATAAAGCTTAGTATGTTAGAAAGATATGTTTTTAAACATATGATTATTATATGATGAAAGCTATATTTGGCATCTAGCCATAAAGATATAAAATGATGAAGTTTGGCACCTAGCCACAAGTTATGTATATGAGAAATGTTCAAGCAAGCAGCAAGTATTTTGTATGACTGGTAATTGTAGCAAGCAGCGTTAGTAAGGGAACTATGTTCCAACCTACCCGGGTTAGTTAAGGGGTCTACTGGGGAAAATCCCCATCGCGAAGTAGATTGCCTCAGCACTTCTATGGTGAGGGATGATCCGTTCTTTCTAGCCATAGAGACTTGGGGTATCACTTATAGTGATTAAAGCCCTAAGTATAAAAATCCAGCAAGCTTATAAAACCAATCAAAGGAAGTAAGAAAGAAGTTATTTTTTGTAAAGTATGCTATGAAATGATTTTGGAAAGTAAAAGAGTTATAGTATGTTACTACTATAAGTTTTGAAAGGTATTATTTTGTAAAGCATGTTATGAAATGATTTCAAGAAATAAAAAGTTATAGTATGTTATTCTTATAAAGTTTTGACAGAAGTTTTATGTTACAAATTTTATAAAAAAATTGGAAGAAATAAGTTAATGGTTTGAGTCTAAAACTCATATAACTCACGAGACATTATTGTCTTACGTATTCTATTTTTATGCCATGTATTCCAGGTAAAATTTCCAAAGTATAATTGGTTGGAGTAAAGTTGGAGTGGAGCCCGAGTTAGCTCCTATCGTGGACTAAAGGTTTAATCCTTTCTTGCTTACTATGGTTAGTTTTGGTATGGATTTGTAACACCCACTATTTTGAAACATGTAAATGATCGATTTTTGATAAACCGTATTTTTGTATTTCTATATTTATACAGTATTTGCAAACAGTGAAAATGGGGTGTCTCAAGCATAATGACCTGTACGGTCACACTTCCAACAGACCGGACAGTCCCCCATATGATGAAGGTTATATTTGTTGCACTTTAGGTGAGGACCACTATACTGCTTCTGTTCCTGGGTCCTGACTGCGAAGTTCTTTGCTGACCTTTATTTCTTGCTTGAGTTACCACCTCCCTTCTTTCCTGATTCGCCTTCAAACTTCCTTTTGTTTCCCGATTCCTTCTTTGTCAAAAGCCCCGATCTAATCAAATCGTTCGTAAGGCGAGTCGCCAAGGTCACTGCACTCTCGATGGTGCTTGGATTTGCAGAGGTGACCATACCTCGGATTTCAGGAACCAATCCCCAGATGTATCGATCAATCCGATTATACTCGGGAGTCACCAGATGAGGTAACAGCCTCGCAAGCTCTTGGAATCTTATCGTATACTTGTCTATGTCTGTCCCAACCATGGAGTGGTTCCAAAGCTCCGCATCCAACTTCTGAATCTCATTCTTCAGGCAGTATCGATCAGTGAGCAGCTTCTTAAAGGTTTCCCAAGGAAGATTGTATGCAGCCTCTCGTCTACGAGTCTCAACTTCGGTTTTCCACCAAGTCAAAGCCACATCTTGAAGTAAGCTGGACACATAGCCTACTTTGGGGGTTTTCGCATAATGGCTCACATAAAGAACGGATTCGATGCCCTCAAGCCATTTTAGCAACCCCACGGCACCCTCGGTCCCATGGAACTCCTTGGGTTTGCAAGACATTAAATACTTGTAGGTGCATCCACGACCGTCGTTTGCGAAGGGTGCCGATCCGCCTTGCCCACCAGTGGTACCACGCCTGTCATTGTTTCCCGTTGTGTCTCGAAGACTAGCTGTGACTTGGCTCACAATGTTTGGAATTGCGGCTTAAAGTTGTTGGGCTATGATTTGGGCTATGTCGGGTTGAGTTTCCTCGAGTCCTTGTCCATTGATGCGAGTGGATCGTCTTGGAGGCATGGTCCCATAAAACATTTGATTAGAACTTTGTACCAAGCATTTTTTTAGATTACAACTCGGAAAATATGTAAAGTTACGCAAAACCACATAATATCAAAGATAATTGTCATGTTGCAAATGACATGTTTAGGATAACTTACTTTCATAAAAATTTAAAATTTCGTTTAAAAATCCCTACATCAAATATTTTTTTTCCAAAATAAACATGGGTACAAAGTTCATAATCTAATTCAAAAGCACGTTTCCCAACAAGAAAAGACCATCATCCTCAAAACCAAACCATCCCCACAAACATCACAATCAAGAGTAACACAAGGCCACCCAACACACGACTCCAAAATATTGCCGCATTCGCAATCTCCCTAGTCCTCACCATACTATACTATAACAGCTCCATAAGCTCTGTTGCCTCAGCCAATAGCTGTCCCTGGTGGTCAACCTTCGCTCGAAACTCGACGGTCGCGGCGTTTACCCTATGTGCTAACCCCCTAGTCATCTCCATAATACGTGATGCAGGGATCCCCTGAACCACCAGTGGAGGTTCTTCAGCTGCGGGGGAGGGCGTCCTAAAGCTCACCCGCGTCGGCATAGGCACGCTCTTTCGAGTGGTCCTCCTGATACGCAACCCGTACAAAGGCGGCTGGGGTAGAACGGAGTTAGACGTCGGCCTACGGCTATCCCAAAGAGGTGTCTCAGCTGCTCTTCATTTCCTCACCGTACTCTACGTCCATGGAGGGATCCTCCTCCGGCTCGGTACTCGGGGGATCGCGCCTAGGTCGGCCGGTAAGATATCCCGATTCGTCGGCAGATCCAGCAGCGCTAAACGAAGAGTGTGACATCGTGACTGCAAGAAATAAAAGCTTAGTTCCTAATAGGCATATCAACTTTCTAGTGTGCAAGGGTACCTATGCATGTGATTAGAGTTTTGCTAAGCCTTTTCCCTATTTAATTAAGCAATACCTAGGTGGTACATACTCATACTATGACCACTCCCGATCACGTATTGATTCTACTTTGATTATACATAGGTGATCAGGCTATGTATAATTAAAGTCCAATAATATGCCACCGGGTTTAGTTATACTAATGGGTATGTTAGTTAATTATTGGTTATAGTTTTGGTTGTCCCGAAGGTAAACCGGTATTCTCTATAACCTTTGGCTCTGATACCAATTTCTGTCGCATCCCGCTAAAGCGGAATACGGAATACAACAGTACAAAGGTCTCATGCATAAGGTAAAAGATAATACCACCATAACATTAATTGTTTAAAGTTTACATCAATATTCGTTCAACATCCAATACATTAAACCAAAAGCCTTAAAATTCTTCTACGACGACAACCGTGATAGCAAAATGAAGTACGTCTAAAACAATCACTGACCAGTTCCTGAAAAGCATGAAAAATAACAGGTCAACTATAAAAATAGTTGGTTAGTTCACAGGTTTAAGAGTATGTGTAGCCTTGAAATCACAATATATGTTCCAAAAATGCCTTGTCAAAGTGAATTATTTCATACGCAATTCGATCATAGTCATGATCAATTGAAAATAAAGCTTGAGTCCACAACTAATCCTAACAACCAGACACCCCTCCAAATCATGTTCTATCGTCAACATGTAAGTCTATTGGTAACATGCACCCACATAGCCATGTGAGTGGGGGTGGTCAATCCCAAATATCGCTATTCATATAAACCATCGGCTCAATAATGAGTTAATAGGTTGTGTAAAAGAACGACACGGGACTTTTGTACACGATAGAAATCTCAAGCATACAACAATTGCGTATAATTTAAGAGCAAACATTCAAAGACAACCATTTTGCAAAGTAAAAGTCATGCTTTCCATCCCAAAACATAAAATAGTAAAAAGGGGCTGTGAATACTCACTTTCAGTAACGGGTGAAATCGGAAATTCGGTTGCTCGATAGACGTACGGGATTCCTACTCACGTCCTATGACAACACAAAGGTTCTAATAAGTTTCCATCTAACTTAAGTATCTAAGCATCATAGAATCATTCATTTAAATAACAAAGTGCCTTAGAATTGATTTGAGTTTTCATTTCGTTTTAAACTTCATTTTGTAACAATTTATCGTGAATTGTATTTATTTAAAATACATGAAAACCATTTCCAAAAATAACCAAAATTTAATCTCATCATCCCACATGGGATATGAAGATAGTGTAACATTTTGGGAATTTTTAGAGTTGTATTACATCTATTTCATATTTTTAAGCTTGTTTTATTAGAAAATTTTGGATTAATTAGTAAATGGAGGAAATAAATTCCAAAACAATTTCTGCAGTTACTTCTAGCGTTGGTGAAGTTAGAGAATATTATAATTGGCTTTGGAGAACCCGACATTGGTTTTCTAAAATATCAATCATTAAGGGCTCATAAATCAAAATAATTATTAAACAGTGTCCAAACGGTGTGAAAATTTGTGGGGAACCTCAAATTATGATAGCAACAGGTTCCACCAGTTTTTAGAATTTATTACGTCATGTAACCATTAATTCATGAATTAAGCCCTTATTTGGTACTTTATTTTTATAAAATCGAAACTTCAGTATTTTTGAGTGAATTTTTCCAGTAAACTTTTTAATAATATTTAGTTTCTGGTAAATGTAGTTTTCTAATTTATTGGTTTCGATATTCAAGCTTTTCATACCCAAACATTTTAAAAATATAACTTATTTTCTTTTCTGTTTCAGATTTTGGTGTCATAGTTTGACAATTTTTAAACATAGCTCCTTAATCTTACAGAGCACCATTTTTGGACACTATAAGACAGAGTATATCAAAGGTTTTTATAATTTTTATCATGATTTTTAGAAATATTATAGACCCTTGTTCGTGCAAAACAAAATGACCCTTCACAGAAGGTGAGCTGTAAGTGCAGCAGTTTTGTAAAAATTGTTTGAAGGTTGAAATATTAATATTTTTGAGTGAGACCACTTGGGTTCGAAACCTAACCCATAGAAGTACATTCCAGAAGAAAAATGGAGAATTTTGGACCTGTAAAAGTTTAGATATGATCCTTTGAAGTCGGATTAAGAAATCTGGCAGATTGCATGCATTGGTTAACCACGGTTTTGCAAGCATCTAACCATCATATTACAGAAACAAAAACATCAATATAGTACATGGTTTTAAACTAATGTTTTTGGTTCATAAGTGTTCTATGATGAAGAACATACAAACCATTGACATGCATGGTGTTTTCAACACATGCAACCCGATTTCCTTCACATGCATGGTGTTGAAATACATCCATGATGTTCAAGGAAGGGTTTTAACATATAAATCACAAAGTTTTAGAAGAAAGATGAAGAAGAATACGGTTTTGAACATAAAAGTGCATAAGATGCGTTTTCTTGAGCTTGTGTTGGGTTTAATCACACATTTCACTCTTTCTAACACATGAACACATGTGAGAGTGAAATCTACAACCACAAGTATCATGGACATGTTTCTTGTAATATATATTTAGTGTTTATAAAATATGTCAAATACTTTTATTTAATATTAAATTAGACTAGTATTTAACATAATTCTAATTTAATTTAAGTATTTTTCACTTTAGCACATAATTCATTAACTTAAAAATCAAAGTACATTGCTATTCTTGATTTTTGCATCTTATTCAATTATACTTTGAATCAATTCATGGAATTAATATTTTTGGCACTTTGTATTAAAATAGAATGACCTAATAAGAATCAAAATAATTGCCTAATGATTCTAAGGTTTCTATAGAGTTAAGACTCAACTCCTAATTTTGTGTCTAAAGATTTTGCATTCTCCTAAGGACTCTTAGGATTTCAAAATGGTTAATCACCTGAAATTTGAGGGTTGTCACACAAAAGGTTTGGGTTTTGTGAATAGTCTGAAAGAGTTCCAGAAGTATGTTAGAGCTAGTGGGAATATCATCAAGATCTACTTTTTGATATATGTCGGTACATACTATTCTTGGAAATATCTCTTATCATTACAAAGTGTAATGACTCGACATGAGAGATGATTTGCTATGAAATACCTGAAGGAGATTCGACGTACTTAAGTGGTTACCAAAATATACCAGAGAGATAAAGTTGTTAGTATTGACCCTGGAAGTGTGTAAGTATGATCTTGATAAGATTCAAGATACAAGACTACACTTTTGGAAATCATGACACAATGATTATGGATTCTGAAAGAGTTCAGAATAGAACTAATATCGGATTCAATGAGCTGCCACAAATTGAATCAATCACACGTCATGAAATGATCCTAATAACTTGATGCTTGGAGCATAGCAAGTTGGACTCAGGACACCACCTGGCTCAAATATTGAACTGGACAATTGAACACAAACGTGAGAAATCATGCTATAATAGGAGGAATGTAATAATAATTTGAAATGAGTTTCAAATCTGTAATTATTATTAATATATATATATATATATATATATATATATATATATATATATATATATATATATATATATATATATATATATATATATATATATATATATATATATATATATATATATATTAGGTGCGTACCCGCGCGATGCTGCGGCGGCAAATAGTTCGTTTCTATGGAAGTTTGCGGGCATCAGCAAATAACGCAACAGACGGTGAATATCCGGGCATATGTATGTGAAGATGAACTCATACACAAACACACACAAAGAAATATTCATTTAAAATTATCTTTTTTTTAAAATGATATTTGTATCATAAATGAGGTCATATGTCTAAAAATGTTTTCATATATTTCAATATTTGCACAAGAATCTTTCTTGTCAAAATCTTTTTATAAATGTCGATATTAGTTAAAAGAAAGTGTAAACAAATTTTCGCATGTTGAATTAAATTCACTTTACTAACATGTACTCAAATAAATAGTTCATGTTACATTAATATTATTTTGTTATTTTCACTCAGTTTTTTAATATTACGAAAATATTGAAGAAGAAGACACATTGATTTTAGTAAATAACTAAATAGAGTCCGTAAAGGTGTTAGTTTATTAATATTTAAATAAAAGGTATCATTGGTTCAATTTAATATCCGTAAATTACTAAAGAATAAAAAGAAAGGAAAAAAAACATAAAATGAAAGGAAAAAAAAGCATCTATGTTATTGTTCTTATTGGGGTCTTCAGATCTACAAAAAGCCATAAAATGATTCCTTCTCTTCATGGAAAAACCTAAAACCAAAAACAGAAAACCTAAGACATATGGTGTGTGTGGGGTGTATACAGACGCAGATAAAAAAGAAATGAAGTAGTGAAGATCTTGCGGTGGTGCATGTTTGAGCATGGTTTAGATCTGCATTTTAGGCGGTGGTTAAGATCTAGGAGCATCGCCGGTTTAGTGGTGTAGATGATGCGGTACAGCACTGAAGGGCAGCAGCAAAGATGTTGGCGAGAACTTGTGTGTGGAAGAGCATCAGCAAATCGAAGCTTGTAAAGGTGTCAAAGTGGTGGTGCAACGGCTTCTGCAACATTATAGTTAACAGTCTCTTTCATCCGTATTTGATACATAGTAGTACACAAGTATGTGGGACTCTTGTACACTAAAGATATATACAAAACTGGACGTAATCATCTAAAATCCAATCTTTTATGTCCTTCATTTTTAATACACCCAAACACTGTGGGTCTAATCCCATTGAACCAACAAAAAAGCTTCTTTAACATATATCAGAAACACTAAAATAAAAAGACAACACAGGTAATTACCATTATTAGAAAACCATTTCCGTTGCACATTTAAAATAAAATTTGCATAATATTGTAAATTCTCGAAAGAATAAACAGACGTTTAGAGATCTGAGGTAGTAAACTCAGCAACCATTTTCCCTTAAAACTCAGAAATGTAAAGCATTGTAAAAGTTTAAAATCATAAACAAATATATAGACTTTAACTCAAATCTGTAAAAGAAAATCAAAACCATTGATGTATGACCTAGATCCATGATCATCGATTGAGCTCAGCCCACTAATAAATCAGGAAACATAAAATTCCCAGAATTTTAGAACTTGTATTGTGTGAAATAAAGAGTAAACGGAGTACTTACATTGTTCCCTGATATTAACGTCTTTATTATCCCTCACTTAGCATGAAACCTTCACGAGAAACATCAATCAGTACAAATGAAAATACGAAAAAACACATCTTGATAACAATCACTTTTAGACATTTACCTTTTGGAATCAGATCTTTCTGAGTATATAAAACTTAAATCTGCTTGTAAAAAATATAAAACCCAATATAGACAAAACATGAGAACAATGGAATCTGTTACCACGATAAGCGTCAAACGGGTGTAAAATATATAAAACCCAATATAGACTCTAACCTTTTCGCGAGCCCTAATTTTTCAGACTCATTTGTGCCCTGTTTATCGGGTAGAAACAGGTCGTATGCAGGAGAGAGATAGATAGCGTATGTGTGTGTGTCCCGTGGTGTGAGCGTAGATAGTGTTGTTGGTGGAAGCTGTAAACCGTCTTGTTGAAATATGGTAGTGGTGTAAATGGCGATAGATTGGCTCATGGTGAAAGCAACCGATGATGGAGGATATGGTGAAAACTGGAAAGTTATATGGTGATGCAGTCTTGTGTGATGAAGGAGGCGGTGACGGCGGGTAGCGGTGGTGGCAGCCGGTGCTGGTAGTCTAATTTAGGGTCTTTAGAGAGAGTCTCAATCAAAGAAAAATAGTGTGTAGCAGCGATGCGGTGATTCCATGGGTGCTCGGGTTAGGGTTATTATATTGTGGTAAGGAAAGGTTATTGGAAGAGGAGCACCGATCAAGGCATATATGGGAGAATCAATTGCCCATGCTTAGCTGCAACAAAAAGTCAGGCACGGGAATTTATGGGGAAACAAGCGGGTTTCAAAAAATTTAGAAATTTGAAAAACGTAGTTTAAAAAATGTCAGCCGCTCAAAAACTAAATGCATCAAAGGGTTGTACAATCTTAAAAATTAAGACTTTGTGTATTAAGAATCTTGTATTTTATATATGTATTATATATATATATATATATATATATATATATATATATATATATATATATATATATATATATATATATATATATATATATATATATATATATATATATATATATATATATATATATATATATTATACTATAAACCATATATAAATTACAACATTTTAAAACTCAAAAGTCTTAAAGTCTTAAAAATGTACAACCCATTGATGCATGAATCTCCTATCTTACATCAAGAAGAGATAGGAGCCCTTGATTAAATCAGAAACAATCCATACCCTTCACTATTACTTATCCATATCAAGTGATTTGGACCAATCACAATGCAACAAATTCAAAAAACTTATTCCCCCCAAAAATTACATTATAAAAACTAAGAAGCCTTCTACACAATTTACACTCCATCTGTTATTTCTCTCTTTCTCTCAAATAACTTTTGTTTATATTTCTGCACAACACAAATGTAATACTTCATTGCTTTGTATGCTTTTCATATGAAGTTCTGCACATAAACACAAATATTATAATAATGGTAATTTTGCAGGTCTTTAACAAGTTTCAACACAACACCAAGGTATTGGTGTTTATTTTTTCAGATTTTGCAGGTCTAACCTGTTTGTGCTTACGAACAGAAGTTTATGGTTCGCTGATTTCTCTTTAATTTTTCAAGGTTTTAGTCTGTTTCTGCAAAAGAACAAGAATAGAAGTTTTATGTTACATCAAATTTAACTAAACCAACTGAATTTGCATTTCAAATTTCATTTATGTGATTATTGATATCTTTTCTCATTTTCAGGAAGAAAATAAGTGCCTTCAAGAAAAAAGATACAAACATGTGCAAACATCCATCTTTCTGGTATTTTGCTGCATCTTTGTGCCAATATATATGATTACCTATGCAAAAAGATACAAAAGAAATTCCTTCTATATTGGTTTAAAGATAAAAAGTAATCACCACACA
This sequence comes from Cichorium intybus, assembly GCA_023525715.1. Taxonomy (NCBI): domain Eukaryota; kingdom Viridiplantae; phylum Streptophyta; class Magnoliopsida; order Asterales; family Asteraceae; genus Cichorium; species Cichorium intybus. Next base: position 392,007 of record JAKNSD010000013.1, read on the forward strand.
AAAGAAATTGTAGATTGTTTTAAATTTAAAAAGTAATCCCCACACAAAAGAAATTGTAGACAATCTGTGATAATTTAACCACACCATATAAGAAGCCCTACTTGCTTTACAATAAAGCTAATTAAAGTGGATTTTAATATAATTAGTTTTCATACAATATTTGTTAACCGGGACATTTCGTCAAATAAATCACCTGCATTCAAAATGATATAGCTTTCAAAAACTACTCAAAATCTTCATATATCATTTTGAATACATAAAATAACTCACCATCAAAAAGTGCACACTTCGAAATTTGCCCTCATTATCTATGTTTTCCTGCACACCACCACCAGCTCATGTTTCAAATTCTTTTCTGTCCTAACTGATATCTTTTTTCATTTACAGGAAGTAAACAGATGCTATCAACAAAAAAAAATCATAAAATGAAAAGGCCACCCTTTCTACTTTGCTATTTTTAAAAAATCATAGATGATCTTTATTTAAAAAAATCAAAGAATTAACAAATATGAGTTTTAAATCTGCAACAGGTTTTACTTCTTTAAAATAAAATTTTGAAAATATGGGGATGTGAAATCTGACATAAACACCAGATCACATTTATCTTAAACTAAACTCAAAAGATAACACACATCTTTGATTTTTCAATGATAAATTGGCATACACACACCAAAAACTTCACATTAATCAGAATATACACAAATCGCTTTTCTGAAAAATACTAGAAACATAACTAGAAAACTCTAAAATCAACATAGAAAGTAGAAACATTTAAACCTAAAACTTCAACCATACCGAAATACTTATAGAAATCTGTGTTCTGCAACTCGGATCGGATGAAGACGGGTTGTTTGAAATGATAACTGGATCGAATTAAGACGGGTTGTTTGAAACGATTTTCTGGATTGGATGAAGACGAGTTGTTTGTACCTAATAATCAGATCCAAAATCAGATCGAAAACTTGAACAATAACGAAAATCAGATCGAAAACTAAACATAAAACACAAACTAAATAATCAGAAAACCAAGTATAAAACACAAACTAAATAATCAGATCCAAAATCTGAAAACAATAATGCATATGAAACAGAAACAGATCTGTGGTCGGAGGTGAGGGATCTGAGTGCCTGAATGGTCAAAGGGGTGGTCGGATATTGCTGTACCGGAAGTGAAGCAAATCAAAGGAGTAGCCGGCGGTATGAGGAGAAATTGAAAGTGTTAAAATACCGAACCGTGGTTTGATAGATCCAGCAAAAGGGTGCAACGGTTGTAGCACAAATGAACACAAATATCACAACACCTTTGGATGCTATCAGTTTGGATAGATCTGATAGATCCAGCAAATTCGTAAATCGATTCGGTTGTCGCCGTCGCTGGAGGTCGGAGTGTTCGAGTGGAGGGCTGTTCGCCTGGCCGGCTGGAGATGTCGTGGCCCAAACCCCGTTCGATTTCACCACCAAGAAGAGAATTGGGGACAAGATTAATGAAGTCGGGTTAGGGTACGACCATAATTACGTGCTCGATTGTGGGGAGATGGAGCCGGAAGAGATGAAGTGGTCGGTAGGGTTAGGTTTATAAAATCAGAATTTAGGGTTGTGTCAAATTATATATATATATATATATATATATATATATATATATATATATATATATATATATATATATATATATATATATATATATATATATATATATAGGTTCAAATACATTTTCTAAATATTGTGTGATTGTAGGACTAATTCTGGACCAATCATTTGATAAGGGCAATTTGGGAATCACACAATACGGTAACGAGCGTGCCCTAAATCTGCAGAATTCAGAAATTTTTACTCACATCTGGGAAATCAGCAAGATTGAAGCGACATGGGAGGTCGTTGGAATCGAAGTGACAAAGCAAGGTCGACGAAATGGATTTGGATCTCGGATGGCTATCGGTCGAAGCTTTGCAGAATCAGCCGACATGATGGACGAAATTTGCGAGGAACCGGAAGTAAAACGTGGTGTTGATCGTGTTTTTGATGGTCCGGCGTTCGACAGATCCACCGACCTGATCGACGACGGACTTACGCGGTTCTGTGAACGACGATCTTCTTCAAATTAACACCGATCGGACAGAAGGTGTGGTGGTCGAAGTTGATTCTTGAAGAATGGAATGAAGAACTGATCAAAGGAACACCATCGTCAACCTTCCGTAAAAAAATTGATCTCTGCTCAAAGGCATTCTCAGAGAATGAGGCATAGTATAACAGTTACAGGGCATGTGTATCACATTTTTCAAAGGCAAGGCATTCTCAGATAATGGAGCATGTGTATAATAGTTTTTTGAGAATGAGGCATTCTTAGGGAATGGGGCATTCTCAGAGAATGAGGCATTCTCAGAGAATGTGAAGGTCGTATTCCCTTTTCTCCATTTTCCCATTTTTGTGCTTTAGTCACTGTATCTTAGCGTTTGCATTCTCGGAGAATGAGCGTGTAAAATTCATTATTGAAGAATGGTTTTCTGGGTTAGAAGTTTTGCCACATGTAAAAATCATTCTTGAAGAATGACATTCTACTTTATTAATGGGTTTCTGTATGTTATGGTCTGCACTATTTTGGTTTTAACCATTCTCAGAGAATGGTTTTGACAATCCTACTATCCATTCTCTGATAATTGACTTTGAAAACTCTTACGTAACTTTTTTTTTTCCGAGAATGCAACTTTATTTCTCCGAGAAGACATCTGTATTATTTGATTGTTGATAGTGTTAATTGAAACGATCATATTGTGTCCGTGATTTTAGCATGCGAATCGTACATTCCGTTCTTATGGGTTTTGGGAGATTTTTTACTGTTTTACCCTTGATCGTGTATTATCATTTAAAAACACGCGAATTATTTGATTTTAATTACAAGAATACCCTCTCTTTACAACCATTGATTTTGTTGATCTAACGGTCCACGTTCAGTCCTACAATCACACTATGTTTAGCAATTTCATTTAATACTAACTCTATATATATATATATATATATATATATATATATATATATATATATATATATATATATATATATATATATATATATATATATATATATATATATATATATATATATATATATATATATATATATATATATATATATATATATATATATATATATATATCATTACTATATAAAAAACCCCTTTTTTGTCCATCAACTATTCTTTTCAATATAGGGTTCGTTTCACGCCATGTAATCACCTGCTAAACGTCGCTTCCCAAATCCAAATCGTTCCACCCTTTCGACTTAAGAGTACCCTTTTATCTTCTCGTGCCTCCTCCACTGAAACGTCCCACCATCTCGTATATAATCTCGGCGTCGGTTCCTCCAGATGTATCTGACACCATTTTCTGTTCATCCACGGACTCTCATTCTTATCTTACCAGTTTCTATTCAACAAGCCCTCCGATCACATCATCTACAAAAAAACCTGATTTCGTGGCCACATATTTTCCATTTTCATCTTTGTTTTTGGGAATTTATTGATACACCAGGAATTCTGTCATTTGACAGAGGTTAGAATTTATTCACATTTGATTTTAATTACATGTTTTCGCTGTATCTTTATTGTTACGTCTTCGTCTACAAAAAAAAAATCCTCGTTCGGCTGCCAAATTTAATACATCTTAGAAGCTTCATGATTAATTGGTTGCTTTACAGATAACTTTGAGCATTTGTTTTGCGAGAGATGAGTGCTTGGTCTGGGGAAGCGCAAAGCATGTTACCCTAATAAAAAGTCAAAAAAGTAAATTCATCGTACAATGTATGAATGGTAGCATTAGATCAAAATGTCATAATGGGGAGTTTTGGTAATTCAACAATGAGAGAGAAGGAAGACAATCTAGGGTCATTTTTGGAGACGAGACACCGAGAAAAATAAGTTCATGAAGAACGCAAAAGAGAAATCCTGTTCGTCGCTTGGTATTCCATTAATGTGATGATTATTTCTTTGGATGCTGATATTTTCAAAATCTTTTGATCAATCTTATCGTTTTAAGCAATAATCTGTAACATATTTTCTAAAATCTAGGACTAAAAGAATAGGAAACAAATACCTAATAAATTTAATTTCTTGAATGATATTTTCGTCTTATGTTTATTCGGTCATTAACCATTTATTCTTCCAGTATTATTTTGTAGGGTTAAAGTTGCAGATTGTGCTTCTATATTCTTGCTTACCCTTGAAGAAGAATTTATACTTATGAACGACTGGTATGGTTACCTTTATGTTTCAGTGATATCTATTTACTAAGTCATTCATTATGCATTATGTCAAAAAGAAATACCCTTATAATATGTAAAATCGTAGAATTACTTATGTTAACTACATATACCATAGTCATCACAAGGTAGAACTACTATCCTCACGCTGCTCCAATTGCATGTCAGTAATAAAGAATAGTGTCATGTTCCAGTTCATTGGCTTTGAAGAGGCACTTCAGGTAAGTAACACTTTTTAAATAGTAAAATTGATCGCAATATAATAATTGATAGTTGTTAATAACTTATGTAATGATTTTTATAATGGTTTTGAAAACTTGAACGTTTTATTAAAATTTCCTAAAGTTGGGTGGTTATAAAGATTAAATTAGAGAACAGTTGAAAATTTGTTGATGTATATTCTTTATATTTCTATGTATTCAACTATTCATGATGGGTAGATTTAGGGTGTGTTTTTCCATAAAGTGTTGAATTAGATGTAGTGATATATGATTGGAGAAATGATGTATGAACATTATGGGCAACCATGTCCGTAAAGAAAGAACCACACATATCTTGGTATTAATTTTGCGTACCCCATGATAAAATTATGCTTGTATACAGGATCATAACACCGGATCACTTTGAATATAATTCATGGTCACATGTTGGGACTTGTAAAAGAAGGGTACCCGCTAAAGAAGGTGAGTATTAGACGGATTTATAAAGGTTACTAAGAGAGTTAGAATTACCATAATTTTTAAAAGGTGGAAGCTGAAGCTTCTACAAAAGGGAAGAAATTGAAGATTCCTGTTGTGATGCCTCTTTCGTTGGTGAGACCAAACGAGCATCCGGGTTTGAATCATCCTTCCATATGAAATTTACATTTCCCTCAAATTAATTTGAAAATGGATTTTTTTTTTGGTTTTCCTGGTTATTGATTTGAGTTTAGGCGATGAGAATGTCAAATAACCGCCTGGTACATCGTTAGCTCCTTCTATGCAAGATGAAAATTGATGTCCTGCTTTGAACGCTCCTTGAAAGCTGATGCTTCTCTTAATTAAATCCAGATCTTGTCTATATACCCCTGCACCGGACGTTGGCAGATGTCAGCATATACCTGCTACTTAATTTCTTGTGCCTAGGTACCTTAAATTTTTTGAAATTATTTAATCACTTCATTTCAATTTTGTTCCATAGTTGCAACTTTTTTTAGTTCCATTGGTTTGAAAATGTATGCTCTTTAGGATTAATGATGCACATATATTAGTTTTTTATTTAAATTTTTCTTGGAATTTCAACTTTTAAATTTAGTTTATTTTGAATTCTTTCGGGAACTGAGACGAAATTCAATTCTTCCAATATATAGAAAGACAGAAATATTATTCTAGCAGATTATAAGCCAGATCCTAAACATCGTCCTTTTTATGCCTTCATCAAAGGTTAGTCGATTTATCATTTGATACTTCTAAAATAATATGCATTATATACCTATGTCATGAAATTAATTCAAGTTTATTTTATGAATATCTCATTGATATTTACAGGGCTTAGGAGGGTGAAACTTATTTTACAAACACTTGACAGAGAAGTTGGGAAAGCTGTAAGATCGTTACTAGAAGGATACATACATAAAAAGTTATCCCTCTACCGCTTTGGCCAACTCTTTGAGGGGCGAAAAGGCACGATATAATGGCAGAACTTGAGAAGCTGCTTAGTGACTTGCCCTTGGTGGTCATAGATCGTGAGAATGTGTGGAAAAATGGTAATTTAATGTGTTATAATTGCCCTTAGGAAAATTGGTAATTTTGTGATGCTTAAAAGTTTTGTTATTTCTTTTATGGTCATTAAAAGGTTGGGTGTGAAGACGGACGATGTAATGAATTATTTGAGAATAATTACAATGTATACAAATGATGTGTACTACTCAATAACATTCAAGATGGACAATTTTTTTTTATATGAGGACTTTCTACTTTGAGAAATCTATTGCAGAATGTTACGCTGTTAAAAAATGTGTTCCATCTCCCTTGTTTTAAATGAATCCTCAAACCACATATATATATATATATATATATATATATATATATATATATATATATATATATATATATATATATATATATATATATATATATATATATATATATATATATATATATATATATATATATATATATATATATATATATATATATTCAGTGTGGTTAAAACAACCGACACAACACACACTTCAAATGCATATAATTATATTATTTTCCACTAGCCATTGAATCTCATGATCAAAGGGATCCAAGAAAACCTATCTAGAAGGAAGCTACTTTTGTCTCCCACCATGATATAAGCATCGTCCAAATAAGATCAGAAATAACAAAAGTAATCACTTCCATCTATTTTATATATATATATATATATATATATATATATATATATATATATATATATATATATATATATATATATATATATATATATATATATATATATATATATATATATATATATATATAAAATACCATTAGACATTAAACTATATCCCTAAACTTTATATTCAAAACCAAAACTCAAAGCCTAGAAGCCATAACCCCAACCCAAAACAGCAACTTTTTTGTTAGGTGATTTCAATGTTGCTCTTGACATGAAAGATAGCACCGCTGGGGCGTCTGGTATCTCGCGTGGCATGGATGATTTCAGGAACTGTGTGAATCGGATTGAGATGGAGGACCTTAATTTCAAAGGTGTCTTCTACACCTGGACCAAGTCTCCTAACGGTTACGATGGCATTCTTAAGAAGCTTGACCGTGTCATGGGTAATCCGCGCTTCGTTGCTTCTTTCCCCTCTGCTTCGGTCACTTTTCTCCCTTACCGATCGTCTAACCATTCTCCTGTTGTGCTTTCTCTCCCCCTCAGATCCCCGTTCAAGCCTAAACCATTCAAGTTCCCTAATTTTCTGACCTATAAGAACGAGTTTAAGCATGTCGTTGCTTCTTCTTGGGATCCTGATATCCCCGACCATCATATGTATAGGATTTTCCAAAACTTGAAAAATCTGAAAGCGCCTTTGCGTAAGCTGCTCCGTAGTCAGGGCAACCTCTTCTCTAAGGTTATCTCTCTTCGTACTGAGCTTGATAGAGTTCAAATTGCTCTGGATCGGGACCCTTCCAATAGGGCTCTCCGTGACGAACAATGTAGGTACCTTTTCGCTTATAATGAGGCTTGCCTGGATGAAGAGAGGTTCCTGAAACAGAAGCCTAAGGTTGACTGGCTTAGGGAGGGTGATAAAAATTCTGCTTTCTTCCACAAGTCTGTTAAAAGCCGTAATTCTCGCAATCGTATCGACTCCATCCAGGATGCCCAGGGCAACTGGATCTCTGGGGATGCCCTCCCCAATCTGTTCGTCTCCCACTTTCAAACTTTCTTGGGTGCTGCCCACCCCTCCCTTGCTATTCGTGAACCGTGTTCCCTCTTCTCTAATAAGCTCTCCCCTCTTCAGTCTGCCGCCATGCTTACTCCTGTTACGGATAAGGAGGTTAGGTGCGTCTTGTTCCAGATGGGAGATGATAAAGCGCCCGGCCCAGATGGTTTCACGGTTAAGTTCTTCAAGTCTGCTTGGGATATCGTGGGGTCAGATGTCTGTTCGGCGGTTAAGGAGTTCTTCACTTCTGGTAAACTGCTTAAATCCCTCAACAACACCGTGCTTGCTCTCATCCCTAAGGTTGACTCACCATCTAAAGTCACTGATTTCCGCCCCATCGCCTGTTATAACGTTGTCTACAAATGTATCAGCAAGATCATTGCAGATCGTATCAAGAACCACCTATCTTCTCTCGTTGATGAAAACCAATCGGCTTTCATTCTAGGGCGCCTTATCACTGACAATGTTCTTCTTGTCCAGGAGCTCATGCGTGATTATCATTGTCATCGTGGTCCCCCCACGTGTGCGTTTAAAGTCGATATCCAAAAAGCTTACGATACGGTTGACTGGTTTTTTCTTCGTACCATCTTGTTTGGGTTCGGTTTCCCCATTCGTATGATTGACTGGATCAATGGTAATATGCACGGATTTTTCCACGGTCAAAGGGGCATCCGTCAGGGTGATCCCCTCTCTCCCTATCTCTTCACTCTTATCATGGAGGTGCTTAACCTTATGATCAAAAGAAACATCTCTGACTCCGATTGTTTTAAATTCCATCGGCAATGTGAGGAGCAAAGTATCACCCATGTATGCTTTTCCGATGATCTTCTTCTCTTCTGTCATGGCGATAGATCTTCGGTTCGTGTCATATTTGACTCTCTTGCTGAATTCTCTAGGGTCTCTGGGCTCCACCCTAATGAAGCAAAAAGTGAAGCCTTCTACTGTAATATTGGTGAGAGGCGCAGAGCTTCCATTGATTGTATTGTTAGGTTTCAGGAGGGATCTTTCCCTGTCCGATACCTTGGCGTCCCTCTCATCACCACTCGTCTTGTCCACAAGGACTGTAAAGGCCTCGTTGATAAAGTCAAATGCAGGATTAACGACTGGAAGAACAAGTCTCTCTCTTTTGCCGGTCGTGTTCAGCTCATCCTCTCTGTCCTTTCCTCCATGCAAATATATTGGGCTTCCGTTTTTATTCTCCCTAAATCTATTTCTAACGAGATTGAGAAACTCATTAGAGGTTTCCTCTGGTGCAACGGTGAGATGAAGCGTGGTAAAGCCAAAGTCTCATGGAAGACTGTGTGTCTCCCTAAGACCCATGGTGGTCTGGGTATTCGTAACCTTGCTGTTTGGAATATTGCCCTTATGGCTTCCCATGCCTGGAGACTCCTTTCTAATAAGGATTCTCTCTAGGTCAGGTGGATCCACTCGTACCGCCTCTGTGGGCGTAACTTCTGGGATGCCCCCAAGAAACGAGGTACGGGCTATGCCTGGCGCAATGTTCTCGACATGCGGGGTAAGATCAGGGACTTTATTGTCTCCAAGGTTGGTGATGGCTGCTCTACGTCTGCTTGGTTCGATAACTGGCATCCTGCTGGTCCCCTCTCTCAATTCTTATCTGCCCGTAACATCCATAATGCCGGCTTCACTCCTGATTCTAAGGTTGCTGACATTGTCCTCAACGGGTGTTGGGTGCGCCCCCATTGATGGCAGGACTCCCACCCCGTTCTCCTTTCTCATAACCCCTTTCTCTTTCAACGGCCGTTCCTGATAAACTCCTCTGGAGATCTTGCGACGGTAAGGTCTATCCTTTTTCGGTCCGTTCTGTATAGCACTCTATCCGCCCTTCGGAGGAGCCTGTAGACTGGTATCATCTTGTTTGGTTCTCCCAGAATATCCCTAGACATGCCTTCATTCTCTGGGTTGCTCTCAAAGATCGACTCAAGACCCATGATAAAATCAGAAGCTGGGAGTTGTCTGGTTCTCCCAACCTCATCTGTGCCTTCTGCAGCGATTGTTCCGATTCCCTTCCTCATCTTTTCTTTGAATGTTTTTTCCCTTCTATGGTTTGGCATGATCTTCAGCATGTTATGAATCTCTCCTTCCCCACAAATTGCTGGTCGGATATCATCAATCTTCTCAAGCCCATCTCTAAGGGTAAGAATGTAAGAATGTCTGGTCCGTTATCCGAAGACTTGTGCTTGCGGGAGCTATTTACCACATTTGGTAGGAAAGAAATAACCGGATTTTTAAAAATAAGAGAAGAACGTATCATGCTGTTGTCAAGTCTATTATTGATGATGTTCGTTGTAGACTGATGAGTCTGTCTATGAAACCTTCCCTTAATGTTATTTTGGCTAAAAGGATCTGGTCCCTCCCCTAACGTTGAGAGTTATACTTCCTATTTTCCACTGTGGTCCATTATTCTCTCCTATCCCATCCTTTCCACTATATATTTCTCTTCTTGTATTGTTTGTTTTTTGCAGGATGTTTGTTTTTTATGTTACTGTTATGTTTTTTGGTTCCAAATTCTGTTTTGGTTCCTAGTATAGCCTTGTTGTCCATTGGGGCTTGTCCCAATGGGTTTTTGTTGTTTCTTAGGTGGGGAGTCCCCAGCCTTCAATTGTATTTATTCTTTTTTATTAATAAAATTTGCATGAGGTACCGTCCTCTTTACCCCAAAAAAACTTTTTTTATTACAAATAATAGCCGCTCGAAAACTAATCGTCGCTCGAAAACTAATTGACGTCCGCTGAAAGGAAATTAATCGTCGCTCGAAAACTAATTGTCGAAACGAACTATCGTCACCCGCCGCATTGCACTTCTATTATTGTTTACTTAAATGTAAGTTCTCCCCAAACGTAATGTTTACTTTGTCTATTTTTTTGGATTATAGCATTGCACTTCTATTATTGTTGTTATTATCGCATTGTACTTTCCTTAAATACGAGTTCTGCCCAAACTAAGCATTTACTTAGTTTTATTTTTTTGCGGATTATAGCCTTGTACTTTCTGTTTTTACAAAATTTGTTAGATTTAAGAATTTTTACAGTTTTGGTCCGAAAAATTGTTTTGCCCCTCGCCCCTTTGTTTAGTTTATCTTTTTTTTTCAGATTATATCATTCAACTTCTGTTTATCATTTCATTGCAAAATATCCCTATATTTCCAAACCGATTTCTAAAAGTTTTTCCATTTTTGGTCCCACACTCTCGGGTATTTACCGTCCCCTACATCGTTGGAAAGGTAATCAATCGCCCGAAAAGAAATTAATCACTCTCATGTTCGCTAACTCCCCCTCCCATCTGCAACCTAAAACCTAAAAAGTAATTGCCGAAACGAAACTATTTGCCGCCGCCGCATTGCGCGGGTACGCAGCTAGTATATATATATATATATATATATATATATATATATATATATATATATATATACATATATACATATATACATATATACATATATATATATATATATATATATATATACATATATATATATATATATATATATATATATATATACATATATATATATATATATATATATATATATATATATATATATATATATATATATACATATATATATATATATATATATATATACATATATTTTTTTTTGATAACCGAGGAAGCCACCCGACCCGTCCTTTGGACGACCCGACTGACCCAACCTCGGGGCAACATGAACACCCAGTAAACTCATGTGACAGGCAACCCACCCTTTGGGTGTACTGGTGGCCATCCCTAATTGAAGCTGGTGAGAGTCGAACCCTGACCTCTCCTATGGAAAGGTGGGAAAGCTACCACTCAGCCATCAGGTGATGGTATATATATATATATATATATACATATATATATATATATATATATATATATATATATATATATATATATATACATATATATATATATATATATATATATATATATATATATATATATATATATATATATATATACATATATAGGGTTAGGATCTTGTGAGAACTCAAATATTCGTGAGATCTTGAGAACTCTTAAACCAGTTTTTATTTTTCAAAAAAAATAACTTAATCCATTAAGTCGCTTATATTTAAGACCCTTTTTAAAAAAAATTTGAATAAAAAATGTGCATATACGAAATGTGCATATGTGCATTTTTGTGCAAATATGCATATGTGCACATTTGTGCATATGTGCATCTTAAAAAAAAATCAACTTTTTTTTAAGATTTTTTTTGACGAAATGTCTTATATATAAGCGACTTAATGCATTAAGTCACAATTTTGAAAAAAAAAATTATAGTCTAGGAGTTCTCAAGATCTCATGAATATATGATTTCTCAAAAGAACCTAACTCTACATATATATATATATATATATATACATATATATATATATATATATATATATATATATATATATATATATATATATATATATATGTATATATATATATATATGTATATATATATATATGTATATATATATATATATATATATATATGTATATATATATATTTGTATATATATATATATATATATATATATATATATATATATATATGTATATATATATATATATATATATATATATATATATATATATATATATATATGTATATATATATATATATATATGTATATATATATATATATATATATATATATATATATATATACATATATATATATACATATACATATATATATACATATATATATATATATATATATACATATATATATATATATATATACATATATATATACATATATATATATATATATATATATATATATATATATATATATATATATATATACATATATATATATATATACATATATATATATATACATATATATATATATATATATATATATATATATATATACATATATATATACATATATATATATATATATATATATATATATATATATATATATATATATATACATATATATACATATATATATATATATATATATATATATATATATACATATATATATATATATATATATATATATATATATACATATCTATATATATATATATATATATATATATATATATATATATATATATATATATATATATATATATATATATACTATACTATAAACCATATATAATTTACAACCTTCTAAAGCACAAGAGTCTTAATTTTTAAGACTGTACAACCTACATAAGCTTATACATTTTTAGCGGCTAAAAGTTTTGAAATGCGATTTTTTTCATGTACGCTTAAAAATTTGAAATCGGGCGCTGCTCCCCATGAATATCAAGACAGATGAAAGTGGGTGGGTCTAGAGAGAAAAGTGTGATGACTGAGAGTGGGCGGAGAGAAAACACATTTGGTTTGGATTGCCAGCTTGGTGACTATGGATCGCCAACCTGTTATGTTTTCAACCGTAGGATTATTTCATCACTCACAAATTCATCAAAACCTTCCGTTTTCTCCCTCACCAACATCTCTTAATAAACCCATCATCAGTTACATTCTCTATCCCAATCCCACCACAGATCTCCACCTTCGTCTCTCTCTAAAGTCTGATCGTTGCTGCTACAACCCGCCACCAGCACTATTGCTGCTATGTCTCACCACCGGAAGGGAAACCTAGATCTCCGCTTAACAACCTCTATTGCAAGATCAACCCACCAATTTCGTTCTCCAACAGCTGCTATTGCCTCTCTCTCTTTCTCTCTCCTTTCATTGCTCCCTTTCTGTCTCTCTCAAAGAAACCCTAGATCTAACGTTGATGTCATCACTACCGCCTTCCACCACCGTTTATTGCTTCTGTTATCACGACCCACCACTACCATCATTTACATACACACAATATACAGGTTCACACGTCACGATTTCTAAATTCTTTATCTTTTTCTCTTTAGATCGTACCATAGCAAGTGAGAACCCTCATATTCTCCTGTCATATTTGTGGTTTCCCTGCTGCCTTTTGTTTCGGCCGGCCTCCACCCCTTACCTGGGTTTGTAAATGATCCTCTATTTTGTGTTTTGGGTTTTTGAAACAGAGATGGTAATGGCATATATAACCATCCACCACCGTGAGTGTAACCATCAGAAATGAGTGTGTTGCTGCCTTTTCTCTACTATACGAAACTTTTACGAGGCAATGTTTATACTAATGTTCAAGAAGTTTTCGTTAATCACCTAATAATACATTTGTATGTTTGATTCATGCTAACACATCGTATGTTCTTTCCTAAGATGCTAAATGCTCAACATTGATGTTTATAACTCGATCGCAAAACAAAGGTATATACAGTTCCAGAATACCTTTTGGTAATAAAGTCTGGAAATATAATAGTGGTTATATTAAGCTATTTCAACTTTGATTTTGACTTTTATCGTGAGGTTGTGATTTTTACGGTGTGAATGTCCATGGAGTTAGGTTAATCTCTGCCAGCAAAGACCAAGATGCCTATAGAAGGAGCCTTTTAAAGATTTGTGATGGTTTAGAGGGTATTTGGTGCTTCTTCACTGTAGTATGGCAGAAAGACTGACCCTTCTTATGTTGTGTTTGGAATTTGGAATGGATTCGTTTTCATTTTTTGAGTTAGTTTCAAATAGGGATATCTTTTAGTTTTATTTATTTAAATAAATTAATCTTAGAATATTAGTTTGGCAATGATTTTCTGTCATCATGATTATGTTTGAGATGTAATCTCGATTTTTATGTTTTCTTTTATAGTTTTATATATTGTTACTTTTTGGTACTCAATCTTATGTATTTTGGTTGAGTTGGCTCATTAGTCCATTGTTCTTGACCAAATTGTTTGTCCTAATATTATATTTCAGGATAAATGATGAAACAATGGATATCAAGCACTGTACAAGAGAATCTGATACAAAGTATGAAAAAGTCGTTGAGAGTAGAGACCAATTGTATTTAAAAGAATAGTAGTATACATGGCTATGTAAATTTGTGAGTTAAACAATTTTTATAGTTGAATGTTTTTAGTAATATTTTTAAAACTTAGGGTGATTTTAGTAACATTTTTTTGTCCATGGTCCAAAAAATCTACTTTGTATTTAGATAACTCTTAAATAAAAATCATTTCTTCACGCTAACTACATGTAAAGTTTTTTAATCTTCTGCAACTGATGTAGACTAGCAACATAAGGTAGTATTCAGAATATCTACTTCCGAATTATAACAGGTGAACAAAAGTAATTTGCTGCTCATTTCATACTATTGTAGGATGGACGAATTGTTTTGCTTGCTGGTATAGGACTGAAGGGTGCTGTTATTGGCATTTTTTAGGGGGAATGCCTTTTGTTTGCTGAATTGCTCTAAAAGCGTGGTTATAGGGTTCGATGTTATGTTTGTTGGAAAATCTTTCATGGTTGTACTCTTTCTTTGTGTAACTACTAAACGTTGGCTATGAAAGACTAAATGTGTCAACGGCCAATTGGCTGCACATTGAGAATTAAAGAAAATATGTAAACACCATCCGACCCCAAAACATCAAATTAATCTCAATTATGCATACAAAATAACCATGAAATTTAACATGGTAAAAATAATATTAAAAACACATACTCCCCTCCCCAGATACAAATCTGGAAAAAAAACTGAAAGATCATTCTAAAATTCAAGGATTAAACATAACCGTTACCAAATTTAATTTCCGAACAATCAGTTATTTTATTTAACGCTACTTTTTGATAGAAAGAGTAATGTTCGAGACGCAATAAAAAATAAAAATAACTCATATAGCATTTAACTCATAAAGCATTGATTTCGTCAATTTTTAACATAAACAAAATAATGCGTTCCAACTTTTTCGGTTTTTCGTGTTTTACACATAAAACGTGAGTCGTAAACGACTCATTGATTTAATTAAGCAATCTCAATAAAATTAAAGGTTTATTTCATAAAAAACCTTACATAAAAAACCTTACATTATCAAAAAAGACCTAAATTTTAAAGAAACTTTTTAATTTAGACCCTTAACCGGTTTTACAGGTTAAGGGTATTTTTTTTTTCAGAAAAAACCCTAATTTCTTTTATTTTTTCCGAAAAAAGCCCTCAATTTCAGTGATTTTTTCACCAACAAAATTTTTTCTTCGTTTTTTTAATTGACATAACTTTCATATACGATTTCAAATTCTACGAACTTTATATCCCTGGAAAGGTCGTAAGTAATACTACAACTTTGCTTTACTGACTTTTGTTTGAATATGTTCAGACTTCAGATATTTCGCTACACTGGCTTGTTTTCTTATAATAGCTGTATCTTTTGCATACGAGCTCCGTTTTCGACGTTGTATAAGTCGACGGATTCGTAAACACGAATACATCGTGTAATGAATATTATTTAAACCAAAATATTATTTGTATGATTTATCGAATTTTACGATACTATAGTCTATTATTCGAAATTATAGCGTTTACTCGATAATTGATTCGAAATAACGTATTGTAGTATTATAATTTCCAATAATACATTAGGAAAGTTTTGAAAATTACATTTCAACGTATTATCTTAATTTGCGCTCTGGTTGACATTTGTTGACCAAATTTGACGGATGTCACAGACGGGGTCGCAAGAAAGTGACGACGTGGCATTTATGTGGTTGGAGTTTGAACGGTACAATTTAAATCTTCACGAGCGGATGGAAATTGAAAAATAAAAGCTTACAAAGACAAACAATGAGCCCGCCATGATCAACAACGAGCTCGTGAATAAACTCGTAAATGGCCTAAATTAAAAAGTTTTATTAAAAAGAAAAAATTGAGGGTTTTTTGTTAAAAAAAGAAAAAAAATTGGGGTCTTTTAGTCGACGACAAAAACTTTATATCTTTTAGTCGTTTTTCTTCGCGGGCTCGTTATCGATCATGGCGGGATCGTTGTTTGTCTTCATAAGCCTTTTTATTTCAAATTCCATCCGCTTGTGAAGGTTTAAATTGTACCGTTGAAACTCCAACCACAAAAGAGCCACGTCGTCGCTTTCTTGCGACCCCGTCTGTGACTTCCGTCATATTTGGTCAACAAAAGTCAACAAATGTCAACCAGAGCGCAAATTAGGATAATACGTTGAAATGTAATTTTCAAAACTTTCCTAATGTATTATTGGAAATTATAATACTACAATACGTTATTTCGAATCAATTATCGAGTAAACGCTATAATTTCGAATAATAGACTACAGTATCGTAAAATTCGATAAATCATACCGATAATATTTTGGTTTAAGTAATATTCATTAAACGATGTATTCGTGTTTACGAATACGTCGACTTATAGAACGTCGAAAACGGAGCTCGTATGCAAAAGATACAGCTATTATAAGAAAACAAGTCAGTGTAACGAAATATCTGAACATATTCAAATAAAAGTCAGTAAAGCAAAGTTGTAGTATTACTTACGACCTTTCCAGGGATATAAAGTTCGTAGAATTTGGACATCGTATATTAAATTTATGTCAATTACAAAAACGAAGAAAAAAACTTCTTTGTGAAAAAATCACTGAAATTGAGGGTTTTTTTCGGAAAAAAGAAAAGAAATTAGGGTTTTTTCTGAAAAAAAAATATGTATAACCTGTAAAACCGGTTAAGGGTCTAAATTAAAAAGTTTCTCTAAAATTTAGGTCTTTTTTGAAAAAAAATAAAGTTTTAGGTTTAAACAGAAAAAAATTGAAAATATAAGGTTTTTTATGAAATAAACCCTAAAATTAAATTGACAGGATTGATAACCTGAAAATCAATGCCAATCGAAGCCATACACAAAATTTGGAAGCGAGTCATGAAGTGAAGCGAAGCCAATCAGCAAATCTAGATTAGAAATGCAATGGAAAAAACAAAAAATATTTTATATAGCATGGATTTTCGTCATTTTTAACATCCAAAAAATATGTTTTGCCTTTTTGGATAATAATGCTTTAGAAGATAACCTATTGGTTTAATTAAACAATCATTATAAAATCAACAGGAGATGTTTGGTAGGCTTAAAATCGGTGCAAAGTAAAAATCACAAAATTTGGAAGCGAGTCACGAAGTGAAGTGAGTTAGTTGCGAAGCGAAACCAGACTGGTGCAAAGCAAAGCCAATCACAGAATTTGGATTAAATGTACATGGAAAAATAAAGGTAATTTATATTGCACCCACTTTCAACTAACCCATAAATATCTAAACTCTAAACCTAAATTGTCCAAAGAAAACTATTAGTCAAATGGAAACCGTTTGTCAAAGCGTATCGAAGCAAAACTAATCCTCGAAATGAAAATATTCAATGCCCGCCAAAACAACCACATATTGTTAACCCAAAATAACATTGTAATTTTATTTTAACAAAAAAACAACGTTCTAACTTAAAACAATAACATATTTTATTTTGAAAAAAAAAACTACACATATTTACTTTTAGCGATAACACCAACGTATTTTTTAACCTAAAATATCCGTCGAAAAAAATTAATCGTAAAAACGAAACTATTCGTTGGCCGCCGCATCGCGCGGGTACGCAGCTAGTATGTATATATATATATATATATATATATATATATATATATATATATATATATATATATATATATATATATATATATATATATATATATATATATATATATATATATATATATATATATATATATATATATATATATATATACTAGCGGCATACCCGCGCGATGCGGCGGCGGCGAATAATTTCTTTCGGCAAATAGTTTCAAGGTGTTTTTTAGTTTACGCGGCGGCGAGTAATTAGTTATCATTCGGCTATTTTTTAGTTCAAAAGTAAAAGTATGTTGTTTCTTAGGCCTTCCGGAGTGCTAGCCCGAGCCCCTACCCGAGGACCACGAGCATCGCGGTGAACACCGCCCCGCCCATGCGACGTCGGGTTTCCTTCACCTCGTGCGACTTCACGGCGTCGTGCGGCGTTTGGCTAAAAAAAAATTTGGGCGTTGAAAAACGGCTAATTTTAAAAAAAAAAATAAAAAATTTAACTTTTAAAAAACCCCCTATAAATATATTCACATCTCACTCATTTGCGGGTGACGATTATTTCGTTTCCATTAATACTTTGCGGGTGACGCTTAATTCGTTTCCATCAAAAGTAAAAGTAAACAATGCTTAGCGGATATTTGTATTTCCTTGTTTTTCGGCTATCCCGTTTTTTGCATTCGAATGGTTACCACATTTACACATAAAAACATATTTTTTAAATAATAGATATTATAAATTTATGATTAAATATTATACCCAATTGGTAGTTAACCAATGCTTAAAATAGTTTTTATTTTCATACGTTAAAAACATGATTTTTACCCATGAAACAAAATATGAAATATAAAACTGTTTGTAAAATACATTCATCAAATTTTATGTTTCATCAAGTTAATTATTTTTTAGAAGAAACAGATTTTATTAAATATAATAAAGGGATAACTTAAAAATTTACAACAAAGAATTGCAATATACTTGATTCCCCAATTTTTTTTTCACTTTATTTAGATTACTTTATAAAATTCAAATGAGTCTGTCGAATTTTAACCAATTGACTTAATTGAATAAAAATATAATAAATCAACCAATCCGATATAATATGTCATTAAACACATCGAATTTGAATAAAATTTTTGAACTCCTTAATGTCATTTTTGTGAAGAATGTTATTTTCCAAATGTGACTGTCGCTTTCATAAAGTAAACTATATTATTTTTTAAATGCGACTGTCGCTTTCAATTTTGTTAAGAATATTATTTTCCAAATGTGACTGTCGCTTTCATAGAGTAAACTTATTATTTTTCAAAAATATCATAGACCATAAATGAGATGATTGAAGTCAAACAAACTTTCATAGAGTAAACTTATTATTTTTCAAAAATATCATAGACCATAAATGAGATGATTGAAGTCAAACAAACTCTTTTAACGGATTAGTTTGCCTTGTATATGCCTTCAAGTTATCATCCAGATGCGTGTTAGTTTTTATGTCAATGACGTGCTAAACACAAACAAAATAAATTTTATTAAGAGTAAATTAAAAAGTTAGTTCATGTTGTATAATATAAATTGCAACTTTTGCAGTTCTGCCTAATTTTTAATTTCGTTACATGTGTGATATTTGTGTTCCATTTTGTTAAGGATACGATCGTTGTGTCATTAAATCTAACAATCAATAGCTAGTTCTAAAAAAATTCTTATACCCGATCTAGAAAATATTATATACGCGAAAAACCATATTTGTAATTTACATGTAATCCATTCACTTACACTTCTATAAATAATATTAAGGTCACTCCAATGTATTAAAATAATAGGATAAATCTATAGTCATCGAAGATAATGGAACCTCATATTGTTAGCGGGCAACCATTTAAATAATATAGTTGAATATACAATATAAAGAATATAATTGAACATATGCCATCATTGAAAATTATCGTCCATGATTCCATTTCTAAATATTTTAACTCTAAAAAGAGACATATGGCCGACAAAAGTTTTAAAGTAGGAAATAGCTACAAGTATTTTGGGGGTAATGCATATGGAAAGAAATGGAATCAAGGGACTGGTATGAGTGTTTCTAATAAAGTTTTTTCAGGAGATCGGCTACTCCCCCAACGTTCAAGCCATTCACACCTCCTATCCGTCTCCACCGTCTCCACCAACGTTCAAGCCTCTTCCCAACCTACGCCTCCACTCCGACCAGGTGAAGTCCCGGATCGCCTCCTGTGTAACTCTGCGACCATCCAATTCCAAAAGACGTTGAGTTATGTTTATAGACGTTGAGTTATGCCTCCTGTGTGTAACTGTCCCGGATCGCCTCCAGTGTACAAAAGACGTTGAGTTACGTCGATAGTGGTTGTTATGCGGTGGAGTTTAGCAGCGCCGGTGGTTTTCCGGTAGCTGCTCGGTGGTGCTGCTCATCAGCGATGGAGTTGGTCACGTTTAGCAGTAGACGGTTATACAGTTCTATGATGGTGTCTGCAATGGTGTTTGATGATAGCAATGGCAGTAGTCGCGTAATGGTGGCGGTCGCGGTATTGGGGGTGCTATAAGACGTGCCAGAGATAGCGGACCATGTTGAGATGGCAGTGGAAAGTGGAAGTGGGGCAGCTGGTGACTCGTCTCATATCAGTATCACTCGAGGCGTCTGCAACTGTCATCTTGGAAATGATTGCACCGACAGAAGATGCAGCGACAGAATGGGTGGTGGCGGTTGCGGTGGTTGCGTAATGGAGGTTGCAGTAGAAAATGATAAAGGCGACGGGTTGGGTGTTGTGAGAAATTAGGGTTAGTAGAAAATGCTGAAGTCGATGGGTTGTTATTTTGATTTTTAGGGTTGGGTTTTATAGTGAAACTTTTAGAGAGGACTTTTAATTCTATCTTCTCTACCATCCGTGTGAAATGTTATATTAATACTAAGCCATTGATTAAAATTTATTTAAAGGCATGGATCAATGCCATGTTGGCGATCCGTATGAAGAGGTGCACTTGATCACCGGTTTTCTTATTTCAGCTTTTGAAGTATGCAGTAGATGATAGTACCTCCGCGTGTTATTCCCTTTTTCGCCTTTAGTTTCACAGCTGGCCACATCTGGTTAGGGAGTACCTTTGCTTCTTTCAATTTCTTTCAAACTTGAATCACCCGCTCAATTGTGATTGTGTATTAAGAGGTTGTACCTCTTAAAGTTTTTAAGACATTGTGGCTTTAAAAACTTGTACATATTATATATGTATTATAGTATATATATATATATATATATATATATATATATATATATATATATATATATATATATATATATATATATATATATATATATATATATATATATATATATGACACTATGAGACTTCATGGTTGGAAAGTTTCGTTGGGATAATGATGTAGCACGTGCGGTTCACCGGCACGTCAGTTATCGCTTTGAAATCTTCCTGACACCAAAAAGGTAAAGTCACATGGACTTAAGATCCCAAAGAGCCATGAGAAGTCACAGTATGCAACGCCATTTCGGAGATGGTGTCAGGAGAGGAAAACCAATATGACAGATTGAGAAATCATCGGAATGGTATCCGATCGGATTGTCTACAATGATATGTATCAATGTAAGACATTCTGGATACATAGAAATAGTGAAGGTCATTTTAGGTATAATAGACATATAAATATATTAATTGAAACTTTAATAGAAACCTAGAAACATATAATAGTATTGTATTAAGTCTGATATGGTGATTGCCTCGTAGAGACTTGGTAATTAGCAGGAGTAGCTACCTATCAAAATTAATGTTTCAATTTGCATGTTTTACTTCCTGAATAATTGGATTATTCAAAACATCTGCAATCACTCATACTTTTGGAAGTAAGTAGTGAACTAAGACTGTTATGAATTGGATTGTAGACTGTCTAAGGAGTTAGACATAGCAATGATATTGTTGCAACATTCATGAGTACTCAGAAATAGAGATTTGAGTATTGGATCAGCCCGCGCTCAGAGAATTACTTCAGGGATTACATCACGAGTATTTCTGAGACGATAATGACTTATGATCTTGAAACCAAGACATATGAGTTGAAATTTACAAGTCGGTTGCCCATTGATAATACGTAAACGTATTGGTAACTCGATGTTATAAAACGTATTATTGTGCTCGATTTGATAAGTAAAAGACACAAGCATATGAGTCGAAGTTTATTCGTTCCTTTTTCCTTAACGGGAAAAGTGATATATGTGGGCCCCTCGGTGATATGATGTTGAGTTTGTGCTGGCTAGCCAGGACTTAATTGATCTGTTTGATTAGAAGTCATATGTCATTACAAATCATAGAACCGGGAAACATAGTATCAGACTGAGATTGATTCTAATCCATGTCTGAAGTCTGAATGATATCTTGCAAGAACGAAGGATCATATGATCACTTATCTTAGGACACATAACTGACTAGGTCAGAGTTCGACAGCAGCTTTTGGAAACTACAATTTGCTGATCAATTCGGAAACCATATTGTATTATAGTTATAGGCTTATTCGAGTGGGAAACTGTTAGATTAAGGTGTCTAAGACATAACTATAATTGATACACATGTTTGAATTGATGGCAGCACAGTCCTTTTGGGTTGCCCTCATAACCTGGCAGAAGACAATATTGCATATAGAGAGACAGAGAGATTGATATAGTTTGGGGATAATATATAAATCAAAAAAGGGAGTAAATAATTTGTTATTTATGTATATATGGAGCCTTTTCTTATTTATGGTAATGATATTTCAACTAGCTTGTATGATAAGTGAGTTATCATATCAGAAGCTTAATTCTGGCAGTTATATGTCATAAGGCTTATCAATATTGGAATATAAATAGAGGGCCTCCACACCCTCATATTCACGCCAATTCTAAGGAGAATCCCTCTACTTCTCTCTTGCTCTCTTTCTTGCCAAGTTCTTGGGCGTGAGCCACTAGAGGCATTACATTTGTGGTGCTAGCTTCCAAGAGATCTAAGGATCAAAAGGTTAGTATTTCTTAATGAAATTTTTTGATTCTTATTTAGTTTATTATTATAGGTTCAATAGATGAAAACATAGATCCTTTAGGGTGGATGTGAACTTAAGTGTTTTAGGTTTTATAGTTTGCTTAAAACCCATCAAAACCATCACAGTCCTTTCTAATGGTCCATAACTCTTGACAACAATTTCCAATGGAACATAACCTATCACAACTCTTTCTAATGGACCATAACCCATCGCAACTTTTTCAAATGGTCCATAACCGATCACAACCGTTTCCAATGGACCATAAACCATCACAACCCTTTCTAATGGACCATAACCCATCATAACTCTTTTTAATGGTCCATAGCCCAACACAACCCTTCATAATTGACCATAACCCATCACAACCCTTTCCAATGGATCATAGCCCATCACAACCCTTTCTAATGTCCATAACCCATCACAACCCTTCATAATTGACCATAACCCATCAAAACCCTTTCCAATTGACCGTAACCTATCACAACCCTTTCTAATGGACCATAACACATCCCAACCCTTCATAATTGACCATAACCTTTCACAACCCTTTCCAATGGAACATAACCCATCACAGCCCTTCATTTTTAGCCATAATCATCACAACCCTTTCCAATAGACCATAACCCATCACAACCATTTCTAATGGACCATCACCCCTCACAACCCTTCATAATTGACCATAACCCATCACAACCCTTTCTAATGGACCATAACCCATCACAATCCTTCATAATTGACTATAACCTATCACAACCCTTTCAAGAGGTCCATAACCTATCACAACCCTATCTAATGCTCCATAACGCATCACAACCCTTTATAATGGATTATAAGCCATCACAACCCTTTATAATGGACCATAACCCATCACAGCCCTTTCTAATGGACCATAACCCATCAAAACCCTTCATAATTGACCATAATCCATCAAAACCCTTTCTAATGGACCATAACCCATCATAGTCCTTTCTAATGGTCTATAACCCATGACAACCCTTTCCAATTGACCATAACCCCTCACAACCCTTTCTAATGGACCATAACCCATCAAAACCTTTTCTAATGGTCCATAATCGATCATAACTATTTCCAATGGATTACAAACCATCACAACCCTTTCTAATGGACCATAACCCATCACAACTCTTTATATTGGTCCATTACCCATCACAACCCTTTATAATTGACCATAACCCATCATAATCCTTTCTAATGCACCATAACCTATCACAACCCTTCATAATTGACAATAACCCATCACAACCCTTTTTAATGGACCTTTACCTATCACAACCCTTTATAATTGACCATAACCAATCACAACACTTTCCTATGGACCATAACCCATGACAAACATTTCTAATGCTCCATAACTGATCACAACCCGTTCGAATGAACCATAAACCATCACAACCCTTTCTAATGAACCATAACCCATCACAAAACTTTCTAATAGTCGATAACCCATCACATTCCTTCATAATTTGCCATAACCCGTCACAACCGTTGTAATGGACCATAACCTATCAGAACCGTTTCTAATGGTCCGGTACTAATTACAACCCTTTCCAATGAATCATAAATCATCACAACCCTTTCTAATGAACCATAACCCATCTAAAGCCTTTCTAATTGTCCATAACCGATCACAACCCTTCATAATTGACTATAACCCATCAAAACCCTTTTCAATAGACCATAACCTATCACAACCCTTTCTAACGGACTATAACCCATCACAACCCTTTATAATTGACCATAACCCATCACAACCCTTTCCAATGGACCTTAACCCATCACAGGCCTTCATATTTAGCCATAACCCATCACAACCCTTTCTATTGGACCATAACCCATCACAACCCTTTCTAATGGACCATAACCCCTCACAACCCTTCATAATTGACCATAACCAATCACAACCCATTCTAATGGACCATAACCCATCACAACCCTTCATAATTGATAGTAACCTATCACAACCCTTTCCAAAAAAACATAACAACCCATCACAACCCTTCATAATTGACCATAACCTATCACAACTCTTTCCAAAGGAACATAACCTATCACAACCCTTTCGAAAGGAACATAACCTTTCACAACCCTTTCAAATGCTCCATAACCCATGACAACCTCTTCGAATGAACTATAACCCATCAAAACCCTTTCTAATGGACCATAAGCGATCACATCCCTTTTTAATGTCCATAATCGATCACAAACCTTTCCAATGGACCATAAACCTTCACAACATTTTCTAATGGACCATAACCCATCACAACCCTTTCTAACGGACCATAACCCATCACACCCTTTTCTAATGGTCCATAACCGATCACAACAGTTTCCAATGGACCATAAACCATCACAACCCTTTCTAATGGACCATAACCCATCGTAACTCTCTTTAATGGTCCATAACCCATTACAACCCTTCATAATTGACCATAACATATCACAACCCTTTCCAATCTACCATAACCCATCACAACCCTTTCTAATGGACAATACCCATCACAACCCATCATAATTGACCAGAACCCATGACAACCCTTTTTAGTGGACCATAACCTATTACAACCCTTCATAATTGACCATAACCCATCACAACCCTTTCCAATGGAACATAACCCATCAGAATCCTTTCTAATGGACCATAACCCATCACGACCCTTCATAATTGACCATAACCAATCATTGCCATTTTTAATGGACCATAACCTATCACAACCCTTCATAATTGACCATAACCCATCACAATCCTTTACAATGGACCATAACCTATGACAACCATTTCTAATGGTCCATAACGCATCACAACCCTTCATAATTGACCAGAACCAATCATCATCGTTCATAATTGACCATAACCCATCATAATCCTTTCTAATGGACCATAACCTATTAGAAACCTTCAAAATTGACAATAACCCATCACAACCCTTTTTAATGGACCTTAACCTATCACAACCTTTCATAATTCACCATAACCTATCACAACCCTTTCCAATGGACCATAACCCATGACAATAATTTCTAATTCACTATAACCATCACAACCATTTTTAATGCTCCATAACTGATCACAACCCGTTCCAATGAACCATAAACCACCAAAAGCCTTTCTAATGAACCATAACCAATCACAACACTTTCTAATGGTCCATAACCTATCACAACCCTTGATAATTGACTATAACCCATCACAACCCTTTGTAATGGACCATAACATATCACAAGCCTTTCTAATGGTCCATAACGGATCACAACCCTTTCCAATGAACCATAAACCATCACAACCCTTTCTAATGAACCATAACCTATCACAACCCTTTCTAATGGTCCATATCCCACCACAGCCCTTCATAATTGATCATAACCCATCAAAACCCTTTCCAATTGACCATAACCTATCACATCCCTTTCTAATAGACCATGACCCATCACAAGCCTTCATAATTGACCATAACCCATCACAACCCTTTCAAATAGACCATAACCCATCATAGCCCTTCATTTTTAGCCATA
The DNA here is from genome assembly GCA_023525715.1 of Cichorium intybus. Classification (NCBI taxonomy): domain Eukaryota; kingdom Viridiplantae; phylum Streptophyta; class Magnoliopsida; order Asterales; family Asteraceae; genus Cichorium; species Cichorium intybus. The sequence goes on from JAKNSD010000013.1 coordinate 418,681, forward strand.
ACCCATCACAACCCTTGCTAATCGACCATAAACCATCACAACACTATCTAATGGACCATAACCCCTCACAACCTTTCATAATTGACCATATCCAATCACAATCCTCTCTAATGGACCATAACCCATCACAACCCTACATAATTGACCATAACCTATCACAACCCTTTCCAAAGGATCATAACATATCTCAACCCTTTCAAATGCTCCATAACCAATCACAACCTTTTCCAATGGACTATAACCCATCACAACCCTTTCTAATGGACCATAACCGATCACAACTCTTTTTAATGGTACATAATCGATCACAACCCTTTCCAATGGACCATAAACCATCATAACCCTTTCTAATGGACCATAACCTATCACAAGCCTTTCTAATGGCCCATAACCCATCAAACCCCTTCATAATTGACCATAATCTATCACAACCCTTTTCAATGGACCATACACCATCACAGTCCTTTCTAATGGTCCAGAACTCAAGACAATAATTTCCAATGGACCATAACCCATCACAACCCTTTCTAATGGACCATAACCCATCACAACCTTTTCTAATGGTCCATAACCGGTCACAACCGTTTCCAATGGACCGAAAACCATCACAACCCTTTCTAATGGACCATAACCCATCATAACTCTTTTTAATGGTCCATAACTCATCACAACCCTTCATAATTGACCATAACCCATCACAACCCTTTCCAATGGACCATAACCCATCACAAACCTTTCTAATGGACAATACCCACCACAACCCTTCATAATTGACCATAACCCATCACAAACCTTTATAATGGACAATACCCTCCATAACCCTTCATAATTGACCATAACCCATCACAACCATTTTCAATGGACCATAACATATCACAATCTTTCATAATTGACCATAACACATCACAACCCTTTCTAATGGACAATACCCATCACAACCCTTCATAATTGACCAGAACCCATGACAACCCTTTTTAGTGGTCCATAACTTATTGCAACTCTTCATAATTGACCATAAACCATCACAACCCTTTCCAATGGAACATAACCCATCAGAATCCTTTCTAATGGACCATAACCCATCACAACCCTTCATAATTGACCATAACCAATCACTACCATTTTTAATGGACCATAACCTATCACAACCCTTCATAATTGACCATAACCCATCACAACCCTTTACAATGGACCATAACCTATGACAACCATTTCTAATGGTCCATAACGTATCACAACCCTTCATAATTGACCAGAACCAATCATCACCGTTCATAATTGACCATAACCCATCATAATCATTTCTAATGGACCATAACCTATCAGAACCCTTCAAAATTGACAATAACCCATCACAACCCTTTTTAATGGACCTTAACCTATCACAACCTTTCATAATTGACCATAACCCATCACAACACTTTCCAATGGACCATAACCCATGACAATAATTTCTAATTCACTATAACCCATCACAACCATTTATAATGCTCCATAACTGCCAAAACCCTTTCTAATGAAACATAACCCATCACAACACTTTCTAATGGTCCATAACCTATCACAACCCTTCATAATTGACCATAACCCATCACAACCCTTTGTAATGGACAATAAGATATCACAACCATTTCTAATGGTCCATAACGGATCACAACCCTTTCCAATGAACCATAAACCATCACAACCCTTTCTAATGAACCATAACCCATCACAACCATTTCTAATGGTCCATATCCCATCACAACCCTTCATAATTGATCATAACCCATCAAAACCCTTTCCAATTGACCATAACCTATCACAACACTTTCTAATGGACTATAACCCATCACAAGCCTTAATAATTGACCATAACCCATCACAACCCTTTCAAATAGACCATAACCCATCACAGCCCTTCATTTTTAGCCATAACCCATCACAACCCTTGCTAAAGGACCATAAACCATCACAACACTTTCTAATGGACCATAACCCCTCACAACCTTTCATAATTGACCATATCCAATCACAATCCTCTCTAATGGACCATAACCCATCACAACCCTACATAATTGACCATAACCTATCACAACCCATTCCAAAGGAACATAACCTATCTCAACCCTTTCAAATGCTCATAACCCATCACAACCTTTTCCAATGGACTATAACCCATCACAACCCTTTCTAACGGACCATAACCGATCACAACCCTTTTTAATGGTACATAATCGATCACAACCCTTTCCAATGGACCATAAACCATCATAACCCTTTCTAATGTACCATAACCTATCACAAACCTTTCTAATGGACCACAACCCATCAAACCCCTTCATAATTGACCATAATCCATCATAACCATTTCCAATGGACCATTAACCATCACAGTCCTTTCTAATGGTGCAAAACTCATGACAATAGTTTCCAATGGACCATAACCCATCATAACCCTTTCTAATGGATCATAACCCATCACAACCTTTTCTAATGGTCCATAACCGTTCACAACAGTTTCCACTGGACCATAAAGCTTCACAACCCTTTCTAATGGACCATAACCCATCATAACTCTTTTTAATGGTCCATAACTCATCACAACCCTTCATAATTGACCATAACCAATCACTACCATTTTTAATGGACCATATCTATCACAACCCTTTATAATTGACCATAACCCATCACAACCCCTTACAATGGACCATAACCTATGACAACCATTTCTAACGTTCCATAACGCATCACAACCCTTCATAATTGACCATGACCAATCATCATCGTTCATAATTAACCATAACCCATCATAATCCTTTCTAATGGACCATAACCTATCAGAACCCTTCAAAATTGACAATAACCCATCACAACCCTTTTTAATGGACCTTAATCTATCACAACCTTTCATAATTGACCATAACCCATCACAACCCTTTCCAATGGACCATAACCCATGACAATAATTTTTAATTCACTATAACCCATCACAACCATTTTTAATGCTCCATAACTGATCACAACCCGTTCCAATGAACCATAAACCACCAAAACCCTTTCTAATGAACCATAACCCATCACAACACTTTTTAATGGTCCATAACCTATCACAACCCTTCATAATTGACCATAACCCATCACAACCCTTTGTAATGGACCATAACATATCACAACCCTTTCTAATGGTCTATAACGGATCACAACCCTTTCCAATGAACTATAAACCATCACAACCCTTTCTAATGAACCATAACTGATCACAACCCTTTCTAATGGTCCATATCCCATCACAACCCTTCATAATTGATCATAACCTATCAAAACCCTTTCCAATTGACCATAATCTATCACAACCCTTTCTAATGGACCATAACCCATCACAAGCCTTCATAATTGACCATAACCCATCACAACCCTTTCAAATAGACCATAACCCATCATAGCCCTTCATTTTTAGCCATAACCCATCACAACCATTGCTAATGGACCATAAACCATCACAACAGTTTCTAATGGACCATAACCCCTCACAACCTTTCATAATTGACCATATCCAGTGACAATCCTCTCTAATGGACCATAACCCATCACAACCCTACATAATTGACCATAACCTATCACAACCCTTTCCAAAGGAACATAACCTATCTCAAGCCTTTCAAATGCTCCATAACCCATCACAACCTTTTCCAATGGACTATAACCCATCACAACCCTTTCTAAAGGACCATAACCGATCACAACCCTTTTTAATGGTCCATAATCTATCATACCCTTTTCCAATGGACCATAAACCATCATAACCCTTTCTAATGGACCATAATCTATCACAAGCCTATCTAATGGACCATAACCCATCAAAACCCTTCATAATTGACCATAATCCATCACAACCCTTTCCAATGGACCATAAACCATCATAGTCCTTTCGAATGGTACAGAACTCATGACAATAATTTCCAATGGACCATAACCCATCACAACCCTTTCTAATGGACCATATCCCATCACAACCTTTTCTAATGGTCCATAACCGATCACAACCGTTTCCAATGGACCATAAACCATCACAACCCTTTCTAATGGACCTTAACCCATCATAACTCTTTTGAATGGTCCATAACTCATCACAACCCTTCATAATTGACCATAACCCATCACAACCCTTTCCAATGGACCATAACCCATCACTAACCTTTCTAATGGACAATACCCACCACAACCCTTCATAATTGACCATAAACCATCACAAACCTTTCTAATGGACAATACCCTCCACAACCCTTCATAATTGACCATAACCCATCACAACCCTTTTTAATAGACCATAACATATCACAATCCTTCATAATTGACAATAACCCATCACAACCCTTTCCAATGGAACATAACCCATAACAATCCTTTCTAATGGACCATAACCCATCACAATCCTTCATAATTGACCATAACCCATCACAACCCTTTCCAATGGACCATAACCTTTGACAACCACTTCTAATAGTCCATAGTGCATCATAACCCTTTATAATTGACCATAACCCATCAGAGCCCTTCATAATTGACCATAACCCATCACAACCCTTTCCAATGGACCGTAACCCATCACGACCCTTCATATTTAGCCATAACTCATCACAACCCTTTCCGATGGACCGTAACCCACCATAAGCCTTTCTAATGGACCATAACCCCTCACAACCGTTCATAATTGACCATAACCCATCACAACCCTTTATAATGGACCATAACCCATCACAATCCTTCATAATTTACCGTAACTTATCACAACCTTTCAAAAGGACCATAACCTATCACAACCCTTTCTAATGCTCCATAACCCATCACAGCCCCATCAAATGGACCACAACCCTTTCTAATGGACCATAACCCATCACAACCTTTTCTAATAGTCCCCGATCACAACCGTTTCCAATATACCGGAAACCATCACAACCCTTTCTAATGGACCATACCCGTCATAACTCTTTTTAATGGTCTATAACCCATCACAACACTTTACAATTGACCATAATCCATCACAACCCTTTCCAATGCACCATACCCCATCAAAACCCGTTTTAATGGACCATACCCGTCACAACCCTTCATAATTGACCATAATCCATCACAACCCTTTTTAATGGTCCATAACCTATCAAAATCCTTTTTAATGGACCATAACCCATCACAACCCTTTATAATTCACCATAACTCATCACGACCCTTTTTAATGGACAATAACCTGTCACAACCCGTCATAATTACAACCCTTTCTAATTGACTATAACCCATTACAACCCTTTCTAATGGTCCATACCTGATCACAACCCTTTTCAATGAACCACAAACCATCACAACCCTTTCTAATGAGCCATAACCTATCAGAACCCTTTATAATGGTCCATAACCCATCACAACCCTTTATAATTGACCATAACTCGTCACAACCCTTTGTAATGGACCATAACATATCACAACCCTTTCTAATGGTCAATAACGGATCACAACCCTTTTCAATGAACGATAAACCATCAAAACCCTTTCTAATGAACCATAACCCTTCACAACTCTTTCTAATGGTCCATAAACCATCACAACCCTTCATAATTGACCATACCCATCTAAACCCTTTCCAATTGACTATAACCCATCAAAAACCTTTCCAATTGACTATAACCCATCACAACCCTTCATATTTGATCATAACCCATCACAACCCTTTCCAATGGACTATAACCCATCACAGCGCTTCATATTTAGCCATAACCTGTCACAACCCTTTCAAATGGACCATAACCCGTCACAACCCATTCTAATGGACCATAACCCCTCATAACCCTTCATAATTGACCATAACCCGTCACAACCCTTTCTAATGGACCATAACCCATCACAACCTTCATAATTGACCATAACCTATCACAACCCTTTCCAAACGACCATAACCTATCGCAACCCTTTCAAATGCTCCATAAACGATCACAACCCTTTCTAATGGACCATACCCATCACAACCCTTCATAATTGACCAGAACCCATCACAACCCCTTTTAATGGACCATAACTCATCACAACCCTTCATAATTGTCCAAAACCCATCACAACCCTTTCAAATGGACCATAACCCATCACTGTGAGAAGAACAAATAATAGATCGATAGATTCAACAATGCGGAATTATAAACAAGACAAAGATATGAAGAACAATGGCTCAATGATTGTATTGCAACTCTCAAGAACAATTCAATGAGAACTATTCTGGATGAGAGGCGTGAAAGATTACAAATCGTTAACCCTAATTAGGGTAGGTGCATGCCTTATACAAGAAAACTAAATATGGAATAGATATGCCCACCCATTTAATTGTCGGCTAATCTAAAGGCTAATTAACAGTACGCAATTGACTCAATTACATTTATGACCTAACAATCTCCCCCTTTGAGTCAAATTGTGAAGGAGCATCATCACGCTTCAGGCTCTGGTTTCGGACCCTGTTCCACCCTTTCAAACACTTCCGGAATCATGAGCAAAATCCTCTTTCGGAATGCCAAGTACCAATTCAGCATATCATTGAAACACTTCTCTTTGTTGACGTGGTTGGATTTATGCTTGTTGATGATTTGGAGGATGTGCTCTAAAGTTGTAGTCCGATACAAATGCTTGTCTGCGAGATGAAAAATCTTCTTGATAACAGTACTCCCTTCCTTGGAACTATATGCCACATTCCAATGCCATTTGTAAATTTTTCCGATAGTGCGTTGCTGAAGGTTGGAAGGGGGATCCTGAATCGGATACAAGGGACTACAATCCAGATGAGTGGCCACTTCAATATCCAATTTTCGAAATCTCAAGAGTGTTGAACAGAGAAATCCAATCAAATGGATTCATAAAGGGCAAGTATCCCAGTGAGAACTCATCCTTCTCCTTATCGTTACCCCTGCGAGCCAATAAACTAGCATTTTTGAATGGGGTAGTAACTTCTGGAAGCATGGGAGTCAGTTGAACAATCTTCTTCAAACTCCAAGAGAGATATTGAGCCTTGGAGTTGTCCAGATAAAAAGTGAAGAGTTTTTCGTTCATTTCCAAATCAGAGAGGGGAGTGTTATGAAGTTCTTCAAAACTTCGGAACAGAAAATCCCTAGCTGTCATCGGAAAATCGTACTGAGAGTCTACATCATTGCTCGTGTCAAAAGAGCAAACAGGCTGCAACCAGTTTTCAATTGGCTTAGTGATTGCTTCCTTCTTCATCCTCTTAAAGTACCAAGGAGGAAACAGAGATTTCTGAGTTTCCAGCAAGAGTTCAGCCTACCTAACAACAGCTTCCTCAGCGTCAAGCTTACGAGTCAGCTTTTGTATATCATGGATTTCCTTGCCTCTTGCTTCCTTAGCTGCTCTTGCTGCATCGTTGAGCTCAGCTTCTTCCTCAACGTCGTCATCCCCAATCTTTTTTTCTTTTCGTTTCGAGGGACCGGAGGAAGGACCAGCATCACCACTAGTATTCATTCTACTGAACCAGTCTGATTCAGGATTTTAAATATCATCAGCAGACTTATTCGTCTATGGTTCATTAACATTGCTGATCTTGAGAAGGAGGGCTTGGTCGGATTCTCCTGATTCTCCTTGGACACATTAGCGGTTTCCTCATTCTTGTTCGGAGTATCCGTGTCCCCGTCTCCCCTATTTTTTGGAATGGCATCGCCTTCTGAAACACCCTTCAGATTGCTCAATAATTTGAAGACAGGATGAAGTTTGTTTGTAAGATGACCACGAACATAGGGTGTGAGAATCGGATCTCCCTCTTCTACATAACGTCGGAGAAACGAGTCAATATTGGTGTAACATCCCAGTTTTTATGACAATTCAAAAATTTTAGAAAAACAATTTCAATAATAAAATATCACTTTATTTAAAAACTTTCAAATGTAAACATAAGTCAAGTCATTAAAACCATTTTATTATCAAAATAACTCAACATTTAGCAGAAGTCAAAGCTAACATGAAGTCAAATTAAAACATAAATCTCCACAGAAGTTGCACGAGTGTGTACACGTCACGCCTTGCTAGCACCCACATCTGAAGAACCTGAAATAGTGATTTAGAGGGGAAAGGGTAAGCACACAGCTTAGTGAATTTCAACACATACATAATACATCAACCAAGCATGCCTAGCTAACAAAGATTATCACATAACGCACCCAGCAGTGGTATCACCACATAATGCACCCAGCAGTGGCATGACCACCCACATAATGCACCCAGCAATGGTATGGTCACATAATACACCCAGCAGTGGTATGGTCACATAATACACCCAACAATGATAATACTACATAATGCACCAAGCAGTACTATAACCACAATATTCAGGTATATTATCACATCGTATTAACATATAACACCACAACAAGGATGTATAATATCAGTACAATGAACATAGCTTAGTACTATCCACACATATCACATATGTCACGAAACACAAATAACATATCAAACTCCTATTCATAACACAACACAGCAGGGAATGAATGATATCAATACAATGTAGTGAGAATCTCACCTGACAAGTAGCAGTAGATAACACAAGCAAGGTAATACTCAAATACCCTCCTTCTTCCTCGAACGTACATCCCATAAGCCACTACTTAGAACGGATTTTATATTTATAACTACTGCATATAATTATATACTTTTCCGATTACTGGCTCGCATCGTGGCCAACCATGCACCCCCTCCTAACCTTATATATTCATCATTGAGGTTATTAAATGTTTTCATTAGGTTTAGATAGGTCCAAGCACACTACAACCTCCAAAATCCATAACCAAGATAAAAAAACCACAAAACTAAGATTTGACAGCAAGACCGATTTTTGGAACCACAACAAGATTTGCAATAATTGGCTAAGGAAAATTCAAAGATATAATCTAACAAAACTCATGGATAAACTAGACCCATGGACAAGGTCACAGAGCCTGACCTCGGGTCAAAATCATTTTTCAATAACACATGAAAAATCCCCAACCGTGACTGATTTGATCAGTCCAGCCATTGGACCACCCCACAAAGATGTAACCAAAACAGAAAATGAAAAGGGGGTTAGGTTCTAGTTTTTGGTGTTAACAAACTAGACACACAACCCGAAATTTTCCCATTGGTCTTGCCCCCAAAACATGTGTGTATAATTATTAATGAATTTATGAACACAGGATTCACTGTACGACAGCTACCTGGACCAGTCAGTGAATATTGCAGTATTCACCTAACCTAGGTATCGAATTAGGCTACGAACTTCTGGAATGAGAAACTAGACTCAATGAAAATTCCAAGGATATAGAGATCAATCCAATTGGACATTCACACAATTTCATATGAATTTAACAAGATTAAGCTAAAACAATGGAATTGTGATTGTCACATAAAATGACACTAGGGTTGGGTTTTCAAACCCTAAACCATTTAAGATCAATATTAAGACCTCTAGGGTCTGAAAGGACATCAAAGGGACCCCACAAACAGAAAAATATCAGATACTCATTTTAATCTAATCCCCACTCCTCAAGTACTCTTACGTACACCCACATGTTCACACAATACACACACACAAACCCACGGTAGGGTTATGGTGGTGGTGGTACGGTTTGTCTATGGAAAGAAAAGGAGAAGATGAACTTACCCCACCTCTTGCTCACGTGTTCCTAGCTTTATACCACACCCTTTCCTTTCTACACCTAGTCAAGTGCAATTGACTAGGTGTGGGTCACGGTTTCAGGAGCAGGAAACGCCACACCCACACACCTGCACATCCGACCTCAAACTTCACAGTAATTAGAAGAACACGGCTAGGAAAACAGATCACGACTTCAAGGGGGTTCACAGCTTGCTGAAATAAATGGGTTCTAGGGCTAGGAGGGTTAACGACACCTATTAAGTCACGAAAGAGACTTGAACGGGCTAGGAGCTGACCATCGAGGGCCTCGGCCCTTCTTTCCTTCATTCCGACGAGAGTTAAGCCCAAAGGATTAGATTCATGCATGTTTATGTTATTTGCACTAAAGGCCCCTCAAGTTTGGTGTTTTATTTTTAATTAGCCCAATAATTTATATTACTAACAATCAAGGTTTCGAATAATGACATATTCCACCCCTCCAGTTTACTTAATATTTGGTTTTATTATTATTATTATTATTATTATTATTATTATTATTGTTATTGTTATTATACGCTAAAAATAATTATTTCGCTAAAAAACGAACATACCGAAAACGGGGTGTTACAACTCTCCCCCACTTATAAGAATTTCGTCCCCGAAATTCAACTCTAGCACTTCTAGGTTAAAACACCACAAAACCCTCAAGCAACCCTTTAATCTATAAGATTCTTCCTTACCCTAACATATAGGGTCCTTACACCATCCCGCAAACAACATGCCATGAACTGGCATACCAATGCCATAACTGACAACTGTCATTTAGGTGAACTCAACTAGTGTAAAGTAAGCATCCCAGCTATCTCCTCCCTTAAGTCGAAAATTCTACTTTATGCAACTTGCTACTCTAGCTTCATCCCTGACCAACGGTAACCTTCTATCTGATCTGTGTACGTCAGAATACTCAATAGTCTAAACTACTGTGTACATTGAATCGTGCACCTCCACTCAGCACTCCGAGCCACATACTTTGTACGTCGAGCCATGCGTATCCACTCAGTGCGTCTATCTGGGCATATTACTCAATAGCACATTGCTCAATGCGTCGAGTCACCCCTACATTGCTCAGTACGTCGAGCCCATGATATTCACATACTAGACCTAGACCTGTCTTGCACTAATTACACACCAACACAGTAAAATAAACACACGGTCTACTCTATCATGTACATCTACAACAACTAAAGAATCTATGCATATGCTATCTCCTTATGCTGCATGAGCACGACTTCCGACCCCTGATGTCGCGCATAACAATATATACATTCCACACAGATGCTATTGCCTTGCAATAGTTCAGCGTCCCCCTAACCTTGCTACAATCAACACAACTGCATAAACTCACATGTAACGACATCATACCCCACGTAAGTACCCTATGTAGACAGAAATTGCGCTTCTCGCCCATAATAGTCATAAAGGGAAAGGTAAAATGAGGCTCGAGTCTTTCTATGACTCAAAAGAATCAATAAAAAGATATAGTAATGACACCCCTAGAACCCAATCTCCAACCCACAACATGCCTTTATGCGTTAAAGCCTACTCTTCATGATCCACATGTCATCCAACTTCCTAGAAGGAAATTTCTGATAGTCATACGAGGTGGTAGTTTGTTGACCTATCCCCTGCATTCTCTCTTTTCAAAATCACTTTAACCGCTTCCCTCTCAGCCCACAATGTGGTAACTCTATCCTTCAATTTAGTGTTGTATGCTCATCACGCGCCCATCCCCTACGTGTACCCCATACTGGGTGCCCCCATGATGTAGACACCTTCAAGCTTCCACTGATGAACCAGTTAGGGCATCACCGAGTACTAATGGTTCTTGCCTCTTGAGTTTAGACTCATAAATGTTGCAACAGCAACCAATCTCTACATCAACTGCGGCTATCCAATCTAATCATAAAAGGGAAACACTTGTTACTCATACCACACGATTCAACACAAGATACGCATCAAATGGCGACCTATGCTCACCTTCCAATCAATTTGACTAACGGGCTATCCCCATCCTATCATCAGCTAGGGACTCTCATGTCATATCCTGATCTACCCAGGGATTTACTAGTTAAACCCTAATCCGTCCAACGACCCTCCTGGATCCACGGTTGCACACAGCTCGCACCAGCATTCTCACACGCAAAGTTACACGAACTTTAAATTCATCACAAGACATAACTTAGTAATTCAAACGACCCATAACAGCTCCTTACGGTCCATAATCCCATAAGATTGTACACCTTTTAGACGTGCATGACTAATGCGTGTCAAACCTCGCTTCTCAATCAACAAAAGGACTAAATACGCCATCCAAGGTTTGTAGGTTCAATAATGCATTCACCTATCTAATTCGCCCCTATCCATTCATCGTACGGTGTGACGACTATCGGTAACACCTCCTACTTTAGTCATGCCCAAACATCCTGTCACTGTGATTTAAGCCTCTTCACTTGTTTCATATACAATCTCTGGAACTATCTTCAGCCCCTTACTCAAGTTCTTAATTGAACTGGAGTCATACTTCATACCACCCCTCGTCATTCAAGGGTCTCCTTTCGCCACAAGCAATTAGTTCTCCCCCACTTGTGTTCGAACCCGATCCTACTACCGATCTCTTCAGCTACATGCCACATACCCCTGCACTAAAACTTAAAGTTGTTTAAATTTCTGCAACACAACCTATCTCAATTCTAACTATTTTAGATGTGACAAAGGCTTATTCTACTTCTCGTAGTTGCACATGTTGACTTGGCCGGCTCCATTATATATGTCGGATATGCTACTTTCCTCGATGCTTTTATCACTTCCAGTCAAACAGGCTCCACTAGTTCCTAAATTCTTCAACTCTATAGCGAACGAAAAGCGAGCATACCCTGCTCGGCCAGCAACTTGCATCGAGGGCAAACACCATCTCAACAAACATGTTTCGATAATGTAAAGACGTTTACATCAACCACCATATGCTACTCATCCGTTTGTGACCCTAGCCAACACCTCTATCGTCAGCTACCTCAACCACGAGTGAGTGATCCAGACTCTCTACCCACGCGACCCGATCAATCACTCAAGCAAGATCCATACAAGAGTAGGTAACCCCACTATTACACAACACTAAGGCAAACATAGAGTTGACTCGAAAAATACCCGCCATCATCTCAGGCGCCGCTTGCACCTCTTCGGCCGTGAGTTGGAAAACTCACCCTCGCCTCCTCTAGTCCCTGCCTGACTTGTGCATCCATCAGTTGCACGAAAAGAGTCACAACAAGGGCATTTTGGCATTCCCTATTCCAATAGTTTTCTGGCTTAGTAATTGCACTTAAACATGATCCGCCTGACCAAACTGGTAACAATTTCCCAACGATGACCTACAATCACGAAGGTAGTGCACTGCTTGACCGCACCTGAAACATATTCCCGCTCCCTCGTCCGCAACTTCCCATCCGACATCGATACCGGCACCACGACCTGCGCCGCCTTCCTCCCCCGATTCTCAGTCTCAAGCTCGAACTGGCGCCTCTTAGCTGCCTCGATCACTTCAACAAGAATAGCCACATGGTGGCACTCATGAACTCCAGATATCGATACTCAGCATATCTGCGTACCCAAACGCCTTCACGTCAACCGAGGCTGCTTACTAATAACAGAAGAGCATCTCTCCTTGAATTCTCGTGTCATCTCGATCACAGTCTAAATCGTCTGCTCCAATGTTATAAACTCACAGGAACTCTACTCTATCTCCCCTTCAAGGCACGTACTGCCTCTAAAATTGCATCACAAAGTCCCCCCAGTCAACACCTCGACCTGCTCTGTAGTCATAAATATGACCACAACTCCCTACCAGTCCTTCACCGTCCCTCACAAAAGAGGCATGGCGACATGAACCCCCCGACCATCCATGGAACTACTAGCAATGAGTACCATCGACAACGTAAGTCCAACGCAGGCTAATAATGAGGTCTGCCTCCCCCAACAACTGGATTGGTAACAACCCATTCCTCCAATATGTCCCTCGACTCATCTGTAATCTCAGTAACATACTCGAGATTCCTCCCTAAACGTACACAAATCCTCTGTCGTCATCAGATCCCGAATCTCTTGGGCACCCAAACCAGCACCCTAGTGGTTCCCACTAAACCCCATCATCACCATTTGACAATAGAATGGACAAATATTAACACATTTCATTAGCACCCACATCTAAAATGCTAATTACTTACACCCTCAGCTCATTGGATTCCTTTTAACCAATTCTCAACTCGAATTTGGATCTTGTGCTTTCGATAGTAGGAGCTCTTCTACTATTTTCCACACCTATTCATGTTCGTTCCAAGACCTGTCCCGAAGTCCCCAATTCACTTCTCACTGATAATCTAACACATATACCCCTACAAAGCATATGTTAACACTTCCTAGAATACTAGAAATCCCACCCCCACCCTGCTACTCTAGCTATGACAGAATTTCCTCTAGTGATGACAGGTTGTTTCGCAAACGTAGTTGTATACAATATCCAACTAAATAGTCTTTCAAATACGAGAATCTACCCTAAGGCAACAACCAAACAAGGAACATGCAATAAGGCCAACTCAAGTATTCTAGGACTATGTAGTTCCTATTGCATACAACTTAGTAGCATTCCCTAAGCAACCTATCAAGACTAGCATACATTCCTATTAGCAAGTAGCAGATAAACAGTACAACAATGTGTGATCTCTACCGGGCAATCTAGCATGCATACATCTTATGTTTTAGAAAAAATCAACAACATTAAACACTTGAACCGTTTCCCCCACTAGCATCGGCTAGCGGTATACACTATGTCTTCAGTTCACCCTTCATGAAACATCTCTCTTTTGTAAAAATGTTCTAAGAAAACTCTTAAGCCTCAACTTGAATCTAGATGTCACTAAAGTGAGCCTGATTCTCTCAAGCTGTGCTCTGATACCAACGTGTAACATCCCAATTTTTATGACAATTTAAAAATTTTAGAAAATAATTTTCAATAATAAAATATCTTTTTATTTAAAAACTTTCAAATGTAAACATAATTCAAGTCATTAAAACCATTTTATTATCAAAATAACTCAACAATTAGCAGAAGTAAAAGCTAACATGAAGTCAAATTAAAACATAACAGAAGTTGCACGAGTGTGTACACGTCACGCCTTGCCAGCACCCACATCTGAAGAACCTGAAACAGTGATTTTGAGGGGAAAGGGTAAGCATATAGCTTAGTGAATTTCAACACATACATAATACAGCAATCAAGCATGCCTTGCTAACAAAGATTACCATATAACACACCTAGTTGTGGTATCGCCACATAATGCACCCAGCAGTGGCATGACCACCCACATAATGCACCCAGCAGTGGTATGGTCACATAATGCACCCAGCAGTGGCATGACTACCCACATAATGCACCCAGCAGTGGTATGGTTACATAATGCACCTAGCAATGATAATACTACATAATGCACCCAGCGGTAGTGTCACCACATATTCAAGTATACTATCACATCATATTAACACACAACACTACAGCAAGGATGTATAATATCAGTACAATGCACACAGCCTAGTACTATGCACACATATCACATATGTCACGAACACAGATAACATATCAAACTCCTATTCATAACACAACACAACAGGGAATGAATGATATCAATACAATGTAGCGAGAAACTCACCTGACAAGTAGAAGTAGATAACACAAGGAAGGTAATACTCAAATACCCTCCTTCTTCCTCGGACCTACATCCCATAAGCCACTACTTAGAACGGATTTTATATTTATAACTACTGCTTATAATTATATACTTTTCCGATTACTGGCTCGCATCGTGTCCAACCATGCACCCCCTCCTAACCTTATATATTCATCATGCACCCCCTCCTAACCTTATATATTCATCATTGAGGTTATTAAATGTTTTCATTAGGTTTAGATAGGTCCAAACGCACACTACAACCTCCAAAATCCATAACCAAGATAAAAAACCACGAAAATAAGATTTGACAGCAAGACCGATTTTTGGACCCACAATAAGATTTGCAATAATTGGCCAAGGAAAAGTCAAAGATATAATCTAACAAAAATCATGTATAAACTAGACCCAAGGAAAAGGTCACAGAGCCTGACCTCGGGTCAAAATCATTTTTCAATAACACATGACAAATCCCCAAACTTGACTGATTTGATCAGTCTACCCATTAGACCACCCCTCAAAGATGTAATCAAAACACAAAATTAAAAGGGGTTTAGGTGCTAGTTTTTGGTGTTAGCAAACTAGACAAACAACCCGAAATTTTCCCATTGGTCTTATCCCCAAAACATGTGTGTACAATTATTAATGAATTTATGAACACAAGATTCACTGTACGACAGCTACCTGGACTACTCAGTGAATATTGCAGTATTCACCTAACCTAGGAATCGAATAAGGCTAAGAACTTCTGGAACGAGAAACTAGACTCAATGAAAATTCCAAGGATATAGAGATCAATCCAATTGGACATTCACATGATTTTCTATGAATTTAACAAAATTAAGCTAAAACAGTGGAATTGTGATTGTCACATAAAATGACACTAGGGTTGGATTTTCAAACCCTAAACCCTTTAAGATCAATATTAAGACCTCTAGGGTCTGAAAGGACATCAAAGGGACCCCACAAACAGAAAAATATCAGATACGCATTTTAATCTAATCCCCACGCCATAATTACTCTTACGTACACCCACATGTTCACACAATACCCACACACACAAACCCACGGTGGGAAGAAAAAGGAGAAGATGAACATACCCCACCTCTTGCTCACGTGTTCCCAGCTTCACACCACACCCTTTCCTTTCTACCTCTCGATGTCATCCTATCCTCGGTTGCACTTCTTCAGGGCAAGAACAACAAGTTGGCAAGGAGATAAGTAAAAGGTTGAAGCGTAATTGACTAGGTGTAGGCCACAGTTTCCAGAAGCAAGAAACGCCACACCCATACACTGCACATCCGACCTCAAACTTCATGGTAATCGGAATAACACGGCTAGGAAAACAGATCACGAATTCAAGGGGGGTCACGGATTGCTGAAATAAACGGGTTCTAAGGGCTAGGAGGGTTAACGACACCTATTAAGTCACGAAAGAGACTTGAAAGGGCTAGGAGCTGACCATCGAGGGCCTCGGCCCTTCTTTCCTTCATTCCGACCAGAGTTAAGCCCAAAGGATTAGATTCATGCATGTTTATGTTATTTGCACTAAAGGCCCCTCAAGGTTGGTGTTTTATTTTTAATTAGCCCAAAAATTTATATTACCAACAATCAAGGTTTTGAATAATGACATATTACACCCCTCTAATTTACTTATTATTTTGTTATATTATTATTATTATTATTATTATTATTACTATTATTATTGTTCTTGTTGTCGTTATTATACGCTAAAAATAATTATTTTGCCAAAAAACGAACATACCAAAAACAGGGTGTTACAATTGGAAGCACAGTTCCGAAGTGCTGTGTTCTGAGAAACCACAGAGGCCATGACTGCCGAGGTGTGTTTAAGATCTGCCTTAAGTAGTTTGATCCTTGTTGTTTTGGCAGCAAGTTGACCCATGGCCTCATTCTCCATTGTCAGATCCTTGTTCAATTGATCGGCCTTAGCTTCAAGGGAGCATGCCAGTTTAGAATGCTGCTTCTTTAGGTCAGAATGAAGAGCAGAGAGCGCTTCCTTCTCTGCCTTTAGTGATTCTCTAAAAGTAGAAATTACCTTATGCATCTGAGCATTGTTCGAATCATGTGCCTCTCAAAAATCCTTTACAAATTGCAGGACTTCAGATTGTAGTTTTCCGATAGTTTCGGTCGCATCCTTCATCTGATTTTCAGAGGCTTCCATTACGGTGGCAAAATCTCCAAGGATTTTGGCATTGTCATTGATTAAGGTCTCCACAGTTGCCTTGTGAGCATCCAACTGGGATTGCCATTCAGAGGTGGAGGGAGCCTTGTTGGATTGTAGCAGCAAATCCAATTTGGCTGAGAGTTCCTTGAATTGCTCCCTGGTCATCGGAGCATTGTTATTATCAGCGGTGGGTCGGACTTGGAAAGGAGACTCAAGGAAGTCAGAAAGATCATCCTGTTAATCATAAAACAAGATTTCTTCGTCATCAAATGGAGGAGTTTGATGGGTTGGAGAAGGAACTGTGGTGTGTTTGGGTGAAGGTGAGGGAGATTTTTGAGTGTTGGTTTTGTGTGAGGGAGAGTTGTTGGGAGTTGCTTGTGGGGTTGATTTCGGAGTAGTTTTGGGAGTGATATCATGAGGTGGGGAAGGAGGGTTTCGAATTTTGTTGAGGATGTCGTCGCCTTCTTTGTTGTCACCCTGAACACCTTTTTGAGGATCAGTGACATTGTGATCTTCGGAAGCTGGTGTCAGAACCATTTTTCGAAGCTTCTTTTTGGGCTTTGAAGATTTTACCGTTTCGGAAGTTGTCCCATTTCCTTTTTGTTTAACGGCCTTTCGTGGATTCTCTAATATCTCAAACGCCTCTTAGAGTTCAGGCGTGATCGGACGAACTCCTGATGGTTGTAACTCCCGGTAAGCAACGACACACTTGATATTGCTCGGAACACTTTTGGTCTTCTCCACACGTATGGAACCGATGAAATCAAAATCGTCTGGCTTCGTTGTGACGAATGTGGCTTTTAGTAGAGTTGGAATGATAGCCATGGCAGAATCGGTCATAATATGAATGTCGTGTTTAGAAAGAGCCCTTTGCATAACAATAGACCAGAAACGAGCACAAGAGATCTCCGAGTGGCGGTTCCTGTAATTGACGCTCTCAACAAAATGACTCCATAGAACTGAGCCATAGTCAAGATTGATGCCGTTGTACAGACCGTAGAAGAGAGTGTAGAATGGCTTACTCGCACTGTCAGTCCCTGTTGTGCGTTCAGAAAAGCTCTTGAAGAGAATCGTGAAGAGCGCATTCCAGTGAGGAGGTAGACTTTTCATTGTAAACTTCGATAGTTGGGCAATGTCTCCATTGTACCCCATCTGGAAGAAGAGCTTTTGGAGTGCCACTGGTTGAAGAGATTCAGTATCAACCAGGTTCTCGAAGTCCGTAAACCCTAGCAGTTTCCCAAAATGAGATTTTGAGATATGGGTTTTGATGGAGCCGACTTGGAAAGTGACAATCTCCTCTGTTTTATTGTAGAATGCTGATGAGTAAGCATAGGAGAGATGAGCAATGGGGACTGATACAGATTTAGTCAGTGCTTTGGAGATCCTTGAGTATTTCAAACTCTCGATCATCGGACGAATGAGTTCATTGTAGTGGGAGGAGTTGAGATCGATGATCATGTTCTGGTTGAGTTTGATCTTCAACATGAGAGTGTAAGAGCTGTTGTCGTTTGCAGAGGAGGAAACCGCCATTGATGAAAGCTTGAGAATGAAGAACTCGAGAGAGAAGACGAATGCTGTGGAGAGTATTGTGAGCAGTGGAGAGAGAAGATACCTTGATAAAATCTTTTTATATCTTTGAGAATTAAAGCGAAGAGATAAAATCCAATAAAAGTCGGATCCGTTTCCCCATATATCGCCCCATGATTATACGTTTCCCCCAAAGTCGCCACGTCAGGTGCGTCAAATCCGATAAATCAGCAGAAGAGATAATGACGTTGTAACTATCACGCGTGGATGACGTCATTAAAATTCAAAAACTCGCGCCTGAGTTATCTTTTCCTCCAAGTGTCTTATATTGTTGATGAGTCAGCATTTCAATATGTCTGGAAAAGAATGCCAAAAACATTTCGCCAGTTAGAAAAATCAAGATTGATTTTTGTGCAAGAGTGTGCCAAACGAAAAGAAATAAAGCAAGTTAATTTATGTGATTTTAGTGATGTGGGAATGAAATGAAAGCAGATGGATCCCGGGCAACGATCTCTTCCTTCGGAATTAAGAGTGATTCAGAAGTGCTTGTATGGTTTCCTGTTGAATTACGATCACTTGGTTTTTAAGAACCAGTGAAAGACATCTTTTGAATGTTGGGTTTCATGGGTGGCTTACCTTCCAACAGATTCTGAAACTTGACATAAGTCCTAAATCGGAAGTAAGTACTTGTGTGACCAGTGTAGCCATTAATAACAAGTAAGGTTGGTGTTGTTTGAAAGTGACTGTTTGATTTTGGAAATCTCATTAAAAATAAAAACTGCATCTTTTGGGAAGAAATAACTTAGGTCTAGTGTATTTCATTAAGATCACTCAGAAAATGAAAAATAGATATTTCGCAATAGATGCCGTCAATTCATAATGGTTGTTCGAAATTTTGGGTTTCACTCGAAAGTGTGGTGATAACAATTTCGAGATCACAAACACAATGGTTGTGTAACCATCAATTCTCAGTGGTAATACTGAGAACCTTCATAAGGGTTACGTTTGTATGAAAATGAGAGTAATGGAGAATTATGAGATGGGTCAAGAGAGGTTGGGAGTCTCATAGCGCATCATGGTTATAATGAATTGCGATCTATGACTAGAATTTCTGCAGCCATATATCGAAATTGGTTTGATTTTGATAATCATGGGACTACATGTAAAGGTACAATAAAATGTACAAAGAAGATTTCCGTCAAATCATAGTTGCATTCGGAAGAGAAAAATTATATTTGTGTTTTTGAATAGAAAGAATAAAAAAAATAAACATGTCAGTTCCTGAAATGATGAAGGAGCCGTAAGCTTCTGGTACAGGAGTCAAAAAGTCTTGCAGAAACCTTTAAGTATGCAGGCGGATGTGAAGACCCGTCTACTCAACCGTCCCTGACACGATCTTGCTTTTATGAGAGCATTAAAATTCTATCACACTCATAATTACCCCCAAGAAATTAATTAACGCCATAATTGGGAAGATTAATCGACCATTTACCTGCTTATAAAAGGAGAAGAAACTTAGCGGTAAAACTCACACCAAGCAAAACACAAAAGAAAAAAAACAAGCGGCGTCATCACCGGAGTGTGGAACCACCGATACGAGGTGCGGCTAAACACTTTAACCGATGGGGAGACTGGCGGCCCATGACGGTCCACGTGGGGCTTTCATTTTCTGCAACCCGTTCCACCAAAGATCTTCATGGCATTCAAGCAGTTCGACCACGTCGAGGTCTGGTACCGCCGGGGTTCGTGGCCTGCAGCGATCTCAAGAACAACCGCCCACAACCAGTTCCGGGTGATGCTGGCAAATGGGACGCGGCTTTTCGTGGACGAAAGTGAGCTGCGCATCCATCAGTATGTGTCAGTATTACAAACTATAGGAAGAAGTTGTAATTTTCTTTTGATGTTCTGTACTCTCTTCCTTATCAATGAAAACTGCTTTTGTTTTTGATATCCTCCAGCCTGTAGAATGAGAAAGTAGCACACACAAAGAGTGATGAAAAAAAATTAAATTAAAATCTTTTTAGTGTTTTTGAATAAAAGAAAAAAAGTTTAATTAGATAGAAGTAAAAATAAAAGTAAAGAAAAAGAAAATCTTTTTGGTCTAAAAAAAACTTGTAAAGAAAAGAAAATGTTTATAAAAAAAACTTTAAGAGAAACTATTTTTGATATTTTAAAAGATAAACTTTAAATGAAAGTAAGAAAATATTAATAAAATGTACAAAAAGGATATACAGAGCAATTCTGAATTCATTGAAAGTTGGTTGCTATTCTGAAGCGTTCCGAGATTCGGAACCATTCAGAATATGACCAATGACTCCCAGTTGTTAAGTAGATTTTGGAACTGATTCAGCCTCAATCATTCCAAGCCCTTGTAAGATGCGATTGAAAGTAGGTTCAGGTAAGGCCTTGGTGATGATATTAGCTAGCTGGTCTGTTGATCGCACAAAATGAACTTCAATGTTGCCATCTTCAACATGATCCTTGACGAAATGATATCTAAGTGTGATGAGCTTTGTCTTTGAATGTTGCACCGGGTTGTGAAAGATCCGAATTGCACTTTCAGAATCATAGTAAAGTGGAATACTTTTTATATTGATCCTAGAGTCTCTCAGTTGGTTTTGAATCCAAATAATCTAAGAAGTACAGGAAGCAGCTGCGATGTACTCTGCTTCAGCTGTTGAGAGTGAGACACATGTCTGTTTTCTAGATTGCCAGCTCACAAGCTTGCCATCCAGATGTTGACATCCTTCTAAAGTGCTCTTCCGATCGAGTCCACATCCAACTAGATCTGCGTCTGAGAAGGCTTGTATAAAAAGCCGGATCCTGATGGGTACCACAGTCCAAGTGATGTTGTTCGCTTTAGATATCGAAATATATTATTGACAGCGGTGGTGTGTGGCTCTCTTGGATTAGCCTGATACCTAGCACAATAACATACAACAAATATAATATCAGGTCGACTAGAAGTAAGGTAAAGAAGTGAAGCAATCATTTGTCGATAAAGCGTGATGTTTAGGCCAAGAAAGAAGTTGATTTTCCCCATTGAACTCATCTCAAATTTAGTTTCCATTAGTCTTCGTAAGTCAGAATTTAAGCTTGGATGAGTACATCCGAAAATAATGTCATCAACATAAATTTGAACGATCATGAGATGGTCGACTTCTTTTTTGCGAAAGAAGGTTGGATCAACTGAGTATTGCTTAAATTTTGACTGCTTGAGGAGAGAGTCAATGTCTCATACCATGCTCTTGGGGCTTGCGTCAAACCATATACTGCCTTATCCAAAACATAACAATGATCAGGATGGTTGTTGACAAATCATGGAGGCTGCTCGACGTACACAGTTTCTTCCAATTCATCATTCAGAAAAGCACACTTGACGTCTCCTTGTAGTCGATTTATTCTTCTTGGCAGTACCCTTTGACCACTATTCGAGGTTTGTTCCAAATAACGTTCCCTTCTTTGTCAATTTTATCTCTGAATACCCATTTCATTCCGAGAACATATGCATTATCAGGAGTCAGGACTAATCTACAAACCTTGTTATGCTCAAACTGATTGAGTTCGTCCTACATCGCTTGGACCCAGTCAGCATGATCAAGAGCAACATCGACCGTTTTAGGTTCTATTTTTGAAATGAACGAATTAAACATGCAAAATTCCACTTTCGAAAATAATGCAGTTTGCTTCGCTTTTTGCTGTGCCCTTGTCAGAACTTTGGCTGATGTTTCTCCGATTACCTGAGATCGTAGATGATCTCGCGTCCATTTTACCAACAGAGGATAGTCTGGGTCATATTCTGGATTAAGTTTGGCAAAAATTTCTTCAGCTTCCGATTGTGCTTCAGATTGAGTATCATCACCATTATTTTCACTCTCATTCTCCCCATGGAAGTTTGCAAGAAATTCGTCATTGTTGATACCCGGATGCTCCCCCTCGAAAGTAGGAATGTTCTCCTTCTGAACTGGAGTCGGACCCTCCCCCTGGATAGGTTCAGAATTCTCCCCCTGGGGTTGAGAATTCGAAGAGTCTGCTTGAGTCTATGAAGTTTCAGGTTCGTGTTTATTCGGAGTCAGAATGGAAGCAGGACCTTCAGGAGTAGGGATTGATTCTTCCGAAGTCAGAGTTGAGTCTTGACAAGATCTTCAGAAACTCTTTTTGATTCATTCACTGCATCGTCTACTATCTTGAGTAGTTCATCCCCTTTTGTTATCTCTCGCATTTGTTTCGGCCGATTTTGCAGTCTCAGGCTCGTCAAACAAGTTCATGAATTCCTCGTATCAGTTCATGTGAGGAATCGTTTGTTGGTTTGTCCTCGGAAAAATCTCAGCTAATTGACTCTCTGTGCTCTGTGTCCTTGTCATGTATTTGTCATCAAAAGTGACATAATATGTTTCTTCTATTTTCCGAGATCGCTTGCTGAGAACACGATAGGCTTTTGACATCAAGGAATACCCTAGAAAGATTCCTTCATCAGCTTTTTCATCCCATTTTGCTCTTTTCTCCTTAGAGTTAAAAATGAAGCACTTGGAACCAACAACATGAAAGAATTTCACATTCGGTTTTCTTTTGTTTAGGATCTCATAAGGAGTGAGAAGAAAGCGCTTGTTAATCGACGATCAGTTTTGAGTGAAAGAAGCAGTAACAATGCCATCTTCCTAGAAGTACAATGGAAGTCTTGCGAATGAGAGAATTGTGCGAGCTACTTCGCAAAGGGAACGATTCCGCCGTTCAACCACCCCATTTTGTTGTAGAGTATATGGAGCAGAGAAATTATGAGTGATCCCTTTGTTCACAAGAAAATCTTCTAGAGCTTGATTCTTGAATTCTGAGCCATTGTCGCTTCTAATCATCCGAACTTGCTTTCGGAATAGCACTTGAACTTGCTTGATTAAATTGATGATGTTTGGAGTCGCCTCAGACTTCTATTTAAGATAGAAACCGACGTAAAAGGCAAAAACCATCAACTACAACCAAAATGTACTTGTTGTGAGCTACCCTTTCGATTGCAGATGAACCACAAAGATCAATTTGCAATAGTTCAAGAGGTTCAACTATCTTTGTGTTTATTACCGTTGAGTGACTCTTTCTGCTTTGTTTTCCGAGTTCGCAAGCATCACACAGACGGTCTTTGTCGTACTTTAGTAGCGGCAATCCTCGCACTAGATCACCAAGTACGAGCTTGTTTATGTCTTTGAAATTAATGTGTGAAAGTCGTCTGTGCCACAGCCAACTATCGTCGTTCGCTGCTTTAGTGGGTAAGCAGATAGCAGGCTTTCCTTTGATGGGTTTCATATTTAAAGGAAACATCTCGCCTTTTGGTTTAGACTTCAGAATGATCGTCTTTGTCTTCTTTTCAACGATCTCTGAACCGTCTTCATCAAAGGACACCTTGAACCCGGATCCCACCGTTGTTGCCGTAGCGAACATTTTATTTCACCCGTAGTGTTGAGAATTCACCATTTGTGATGATTCCATAGCCTTTTATTTCACCCGTCGTGTTGTTGCCATAGTGAACGTTTCCTCCATTTCGTAGCGAACGATATTATCTTAGATGTTCCTTTCTCCCTATCATGTGACGCGAACAGCCACTGTCAATGTACCATTCTGAATCGTACTGTTCGTCACGCATCACCTGCACGATTTAGAGAGATTTAGGAACCCAAACCAATGTGGGTCCATATGAGAATTTCTTGGAAACAGGAAATATAATTGTTTTGTCAACCCAAAATGATTTCTTCTTTGGTAGATGACCCTTTCCATTTTCGAAACAAAAAACTTTTGTTTTAGAGACATGCCTATCATCTTTAGCAAAACGTGATTTTGTTTGAACTAAAGAATTTGATTTCTGAATGGGTTTTGGTAAAAAGTTTCCTGAAATCTTGTGAACTTAGCAGTTCTGAGAATGGGGTTCGGTTCCGAGTAAAAAGCTTTGTCTTTGAAAATTGGTTCTCGTTTTGGTTCAGAATAGATATTGGCTTTGCCTTTCAAATCAATAGATTTAAGGATTGGTGTAAAAGGCTTTGTCTTTTGTGATTCAGGTGATTTTGGGTTTTCAAAAGACTTGGTTGAAATGTATGGTTTCTGAAAGATTTGTCTTGGACTTGAGATATGTTTCGATTTCGGAATCGGAGAGACACCAACTTTTTGAGGAGAATTCAAGTTAGAATTAACAAATTTCTTATCATTTTTGTTTCTCCAAAATTGTTTTCGTTCTTTTATGTTCTTCTTATACCGAGCATTCATCTGCCTCTGTTTTGCAATAAGCTCTTCAGGAGACTTATGAACATGAGGTACTGAGTTTGAAAACAAGGTTGTCAGTTTGTGGTTAAGCTTAGAAGGATAATTCAGAAGTGGTTTAGTGTCACTTGTGTATGGCTGAGAGAATGAATCAACATGATTTAATGATCCTGAGATATACTTTCCTCTGGACTTCCATGAGGTTATTTCAGAAAGACCTTTCGTTTCGTCTGCGTTATCAATTGGTTCGGACCAAAAGAAGGCATCACAACCATCAAAATTATCGTTATCAACGAGGACATTGAGTTCTGAAGTATCTTTTAAGAACAGTCCTGGTTTCATGAAAACCTGGTTTGGAACAGTTTTAACTTTCAGAAAAACTGTTGCTTGTTCATTTAAAACTTGTGATCCTTTATTTTCAACAATTCGTGCAAATGCAACTGAGTTTTCATAAATGAGATTTTCTTAGGTTTAGTTTGTTGATTTACAAAAGCAGAGCAATCAGTTTCATCCTCTACAGATACCTCACTCATTTCACTTTCATCAAATTCCAAAATGTTCTCAGAAGTGAGAGTGTTTTCGGAGTTCAATTTCTTGCATAATGACTGAAATTTATGTACAGTGGCCGATTTAATTTATTCTTTGTCATTTTCTGATAAATACTCTTTTACCATGTTTTTGTGTTCTTTGGACTGAATGTAATTTTCAATTTTTTCTAGTCCAATCTAAGACTTCATTTGAAGAAACAATGGTTTTGCATTTATAACAATCAGCATCGATTTCGTCCTCTTTCAATTTAAGAAAGGGAAAAATCATTTAATGTAACCCCTATATCACAGTTAATATGCAGTTGAGTAATATTCTTATATAGACGCTTTGCAATCAAACAAAAAATGTTTTGCTGTTTAACAAGCAAAAAATTGTATCTCTTGACATAAATAATGTCATCCCTAGCCTTAAGTGTCACCCTATTCAATTGATCAGTTAAATTAGAATGACTAAGACGTGTTCGTTTTAAACTATCATTGAAATTCAAAACTGTAAATCTTAGATCATCTAATTCTTTATCATATGTAGAAGAGCAAACATTTAAGGACTTAAGAATATAGCATACCTTGTTGACGACAGCTTCACATTCTTGTACCTGTTCCGAAACAGGTTTTGCAGCGAAAGAGCTCACAGACGTCTGGCATCCATCAGTGGAATACCCTCTGTGTTCGAAGCTTTCCTCCTTTACCATGAAACATCGACCATGAGTTGGTTTCCTCACCTCATCATCCTCTAAATCCATTGACGAGACCTCAACGGCACCATACTCATTGTCCTCTTGCACCACAAATGCTGGCTTTGCAATGGAAGCATCATCCTTTTTCAGGTTTGCAATTTTATTGGCATAATATGCTTCGTCTTTGACTTGCTCCTTCTTTTGATTTAGCTTTCGGAGCAAGCAATCTTTTACAAAATGGTTCGTGCGTTTACAGTAATGGCAGTCATAACCAGAGTCGCCAACCAGGTTTTTCTCATCTTCAGATTTTTGCTTTCGAAGACCATCCTCTTTGGGCTTTTTGGAACTGAAATTCCCCTGTCTCACATAATTCTTGAATCTGGAAAAGTTATTCTTGAAGAAATTCTTAGGGTTTGAGACCATGAGAGATTTTTCTTCTCTCATTAATTCTTCATCGGAAAAGTCAGACTCTGAATCGTCATCAGTGGCTTTCTTTCCCTTTGCAACGAGATCAAGAGAGCCCATGTTAGAAGTGGTATTCGCTTCTTCTGTAATCTCCTTTTCATGAGATTTGAGAATACCCATCATCATTGCCAGAGTATATGTTTTGAATTACTCATGAGCTTTGCGAAAGGTTTTATGCAAATCTATGAACTAAAACCCTAAGTTCACATGCAACCTATAAGGATCTATGTTTTCTTCTAATTCAACATATAACAAATTCCTAAAGGTCATATGAAAATTAACTAAAAGAATAAATCAGAAAAAACTAACCTTTAGAATTTTCCTGAAGCTGAGCAGCACAAGTGTCGTGCCTCAAATGAGATCACACCCAAGAGCTAAGGAGGTAAGCCACGAAATTTAGAGAGGGAATAAGTCAAAATTGGCGCAAAAAACAATGGGTCTGAGGCTCCCTATTTATAGCCTCCAGCAGATAACCAGATAAGCCATTAGAGATAAACCTTTTGAATTCAAATCAAGATAAACCTTTATCTTTATTTCAAATCTATTTATCCTAACTTATTATATTGAAGTTATATATATATATATATATATATATATATATATATATATATATATATATATATATATATATATATATATATATATATATATATACTAGGTGCGTACCCGCGCAATGCGGCGGCGACAAATAGTTTTGTTTCGACAATTACTTTTTAGGTTTTAGGTTGCAGATGGGAGGGGAATTGGCAAATATGAGAGTGATTGATTTTTTTCGGGCGATTGATTACCTTTCCAACGATATAGGGGACGGTAAATACACGATAATATGGGACCAAAAATGGAAAAAACTTTTAGAAATCGGTTTGATACTATGGGGATATTTTGCAATGAAATGATAAATAGAAGTAGAATGCTATAATTTGAACAAAAGACAAAGTAAACAAAGGGGCAAGGGGCAAAACAATTTTTCGGACCAAAACTATAAAAATTCTTAAATCTAACAAATTTTGTAAAAACAAAAAGTACAAGGCTATAATCCGCCAAAAATAAAACTAAGTAAATGCTTAGTTTGAGGAGAACTCGCATTTAAGGAAAGTACAATGTTATAATAACAACAATAATAGAAGTGCAATGGTATAATCCAAAAAAAAATAGACAAAGTAAGCATTTAGTTTGGGGAGAACTTGCATTTAAGTAAAGTACAATATCATAATTTGCCAAAGTAAACATTTCCTGTACAATAACTTTTAAAAAAATGAAAAACTCAAAGAAACCATCACATAAATAGTAATGTACTAAAGTTTATGTGTGTGCAGAGGATGTGTGTTCATGAAATTTTAAACAGAAAGAGGAAGAGGAAACAATTTCCACAAAATTGGAAACAATTTCAACAAATTATATGAATATATTAGATTATAAAAGAATAATCTTATTGTAAACTTCTTTGTCTCCTCCCCTTTTCGTCATTTGCAAGCATAATATGTCATTTGGGCTCAAAACCAGGTTGAGAAATCTCCATAACTAATCTCATAAGTAAAAAAGATATACCTGGAGCATATATTTTTAAAAATCAGAATTCAAAAGTAATAAAAAGTTCATAAGAAAATATTGAAACCATTTTATGCTAATAGTTAAATTGAAATCATTTCAACAGCAATATGGTAGGATAGTTAAATTTAACTCTACAAAAACAAATATATTTACAAATCAAATACAAAACATATTGAAACCATTTTATGCTAATAGTCGGAGTCCTTAAAAATGACAATTCACAGGTGCTTAGTAAGTCTTATCCGATTGAATTCATATAATATTTTCATTATTGTCAATCACTTCGCTTTGATGACAAACCGACTTAATAAGATCTTGAAAAGGATTTTTCATGATCTTTTTATTCAAGAAGGTAAAAATCTTGAAGTTATTCTAAGTTGTCTTTTTTTTGTCTGTTTGGTTGGATGGAATGGAATGAGTTATTATATTCCATTGTCATGCTTGGTTGTCATGTATGAATGGAATGGATACATGATCATCTGTGGTTGGATAATAGAAATGGAATCAGTAATTCTATTCCATGATGATGTTTTGTTGGCCGGTTCAGAATGGAATGGAGCGAGTTATCCCTTTTTTTATGAAATGTAGCATCATGCTTTCATTTATTAATAGACTCCTAAGATACATGTTTACATCTTACATAACACATACAATTCGGACACCTAAATAATGCAGCACGAATCTATTCTAACAATTATAAAATACACCAACAAAAAAATGAGTTGCAAAAAGAAATAGAAAAAAGAGAAAATATTAATAACAATTTTAAACCCCGCAATGCCCCTCAAACGGAGTCCAGAGAATAAAATTCATACAATAATTGGTCGAGAATGGGACACGCAATTATGTTTTAGTGAGTCTAGAGATCCTTGAAATTGTAAAAGACATAACGAATTAATGATTTAGTTATTTAAACTTTAAATGCCTCATAATTTAAAAAATAATTGGTCAGAGAATGGGACACACAATCATTTCTCCCACCTCAAAACAAATATTATAAATGAAAGAAAAAGACACCCAAAAGTCAAATACGGAGTGCAACATATATTTCAATTTTGAGCCACAGAAAGGCATGGACCAAAAAAGCATTGAATTTTTTAAAAACAAGTCACAATCAAATAAAGTCAAAATTTTTATATTGAGTTCTCCCAAAAAGAGTTAACAAACCTGTTCTTGGACAATTGTGTGAAGCGTTCTGTGTATATCTCTAGCCATGCCTTTCGCAGCACCACATACGTATAAATACGCTCCCTCACAAAGCAAGTTCCAAATATCTGAAGCCTGTTGAAACAATGAAACAAATAAAAATAATAAAAATAAAAGTAGGTTGCTATAAATATAATACACAAATAAATGAAACTACATTGCTATTTCCAACCTTTTGGCTCATTTTGTGTTCAACCTGTTTTTTAGTGGGACTGTCACGGGAGAAAGCAACAATAAGCTCGGAAAGAGCACCGGTTTCAACGAAGTTGTTTAGTTCGTCTTCGTATATAAAATCCTGTAACAAAAACACTATTATAGCATTGTACTTTTAACATTTTTTAAATTTTTTGTTAACGTACCACTTTGCGGTTTCTGCAACCGAAGAATAAAACGGAGGATCCGAGCTCAGTTCCAGATTGCTTCAAAGATGATCGTTCTTGAAGGAAGCCTATTAAAGGAGCAAGCCCGGTATCTGGGCCAATCAAGATAACAGAAAGTTTACGGTCGCAAGGAAGTTTGAAGTTTGATGTTCTGATAAAGATTGGTGCCCAGCTACAATTTTGACTTTCGGTCAAAGGTACGTTGCTATTTCTTATACAACATACCTTTTTGGGAGAACTCAAAACATGTGCATATTGAGCCAATGCGGTTCTCAAAGTGCATGGAGGGAAAGGAGGTGGAAAGGAGGCCCCACCAATTGGTGTTCCATCTTGTTTATCAATGTGGACTGAAAAATAAGCATCTGGTGATAAACCAATTAATTTAATTGCTTCTTCCACTACTTCACTTAGATTCTCACAGAATACACCAACATGATCACCTGTCTCATATCTGAAAATTTAAAAAGATATTAAAAATATAAAAAGGAACACATCAAATATTATAAATCGTTCAAAGTAAAGTAATAAAGTAACTTACAGTAGTCCAGTGTTGGCAATGTAAAATTCTATATGAGTGCAAGAGCGGTCGGATTCAGGGGTGTGAAGTTCCTTTTTGAATGTCACATTGGATCTTTTTAAAAAAGAAAGAATTTATGTCAGTTTATTAAAGTATGTGATGAAGTAAGAATATAAGTATATAATATATTCTATAACAATCACAATAAATTTCTTGAAATACGGATGTTAGGCATCATGAACAGTATGACAATTTGTATGACTTTGATCTTCAACAAATGAATCATGCTTTTCATTAAAATACAACGCGGTATTCCAAAACAGCAGCTATGAGTGGCAACAGTTGCATCATCTTCATCACGCAACAATTGATCCAATTCAGGCCAGACTAACTCTTTCCAAAAGGTGATAATTTGGAAATTCATCAAAAGATTCAATATGTGCGACTTGAAATTATGAATGTAAGATATATTTAGTACCATGCGGTAAAATCATCTTCGATACATTCATCATCATCTCCAAGGCCAATAGGAACAAGGCGTTTTGCACCTGAAAAAGGTGATAATAATATATTTAGATGAAATGGAAAACACCAAATATAGGGATGGTGTATTCCATTCCACCAGATAAAATGGAATGGATTGGACAATTCCTTTCAATCATAGCTAACAAAAGATGATGGAATTAATTACCTTAAAACTCTTAGGCTGTAGATATTGGAGGTGTATGGATCAAAACATTCGTTGTTTCAAAGAATTTTGTTTGTTGAAGCGGTTGGCATGGGAGAAACAAGAAGGGAATTGCATATTCCATACTTGGCAATCATTCAACGGAGGGCTTTCCCGTCCCACAACTCCGAAGGTGTGACTCCCCACATGTCTGATTGCAGAATTCTCTAAAAGTAAATTACACAAGAATGAATACAATATTAGAAATAATATAATAACCCAAATCACTAATTTCTGTTTTCAAAGCCATTCTTAAAGAGTAACATGTGAGATGTAAACCAGATAAACGATACAACCATCAAAACAACTATGCTACATGTGAGGGGCAAAAAGGTAATTTGAACAACCTATGTGCCCTATGGATTCCGATTATGTTTATAAAATATAATCTGCAATTTGTATCCTATTTTGTCAATCCATGAGAGCTTAAAATGATACAAGGTCAAAGGAGAGAGAATAACTTACAGTGTCAGCAGCTACAAGATTCAACCCAACTCACCCTGCTCTAGTGGAAATCATAAAAACAAATGCACTGTTGGAATCGGCTCCGGAATTGAAATTCTGGCTAAAACTCCTTATTGCAGCACACCGCTCTTTAGCCCTAATGGATCCATCAAGCCGCTCATAAGGATATTTCCTTAACTCCATACAGCCATTAGGACCACCATTATGAAAATTGATGAATTTCATTAGGAAAATCATAATTAAAATATAGGCTCAAACCTGGTGGAAAAGTTGAAGGTATAAAAGTCATACCTACTACCTTGTTCCTGTAAATATGATAAAAACAAATAAAAACAAAAGTAGTTAGAAACATCATATAAATAAATCAGACAAAAGTCAAAATGGATGTTAGATCTAGAACAAAAATCCAAATTGACGCTATATCCCCAAGATAAAATTCCAAAATGATGTCATAGCCCCAAGATCTGATTTCTGTGTAAGAAATTAAGAGTACAAAAATCAAAATTGACGTTAGCCCCAAGATCTGATTTGATATTTGGTTGTTGAACCCACGTGAGAAATTAAAATGCATATTTGTTCTTATTCTTGTACCTGTTTAAACACATACCCTTATGAGCATTGCGTTCAATTGCATCTATCCATAAAATCACCTGTTTGCTGTAAAATATGAGAATAGAAATAGAATAGCGAAAACTAAAGTAAATCTAGGTTAGATAAGCTAAGAAAACTGTGAAAGATAAATAAGAAAATCCTCACTTGAAATCACCGGCCCCAATTAGTTTTCTAGAAAGTTTATCTTAAGAGAAAAACCTCAACTTATGTAGTCCCGATGAGATTGAAAAGATTGAAGCCGACACTGAGAGTAAGCAATCTGAGTGTGCTTGTACCCTTCTATTTATTTAGAGTTCAAATGAACTTTACCTTGAAGATAATAAAGCAGAACCAGTTTGAAGAGATACTATAGATCAATAAGCAAGATCAATCGAATCCGGCAGAGAAATTGTATCGCCACCCATCACTGCTCGAATTTTAATCATGAGCCGGTTCTCAAAAACCGCACAATCGCTAAACTTAAAAAAACGTACCCGATTTTGAAGGATCTGCTTTTGAATCTTCGAGGAACAACGACGATAGTGAGGGGGTAGCAATGGTGGCGGTCATCATCTCCATGTGAGTGTGGTGCTAGTTGAATCTATGATTCGATAGCAGGAAAAGTAAGGGATCCTAAAGAGAGAGAGAGAGAGGAAGGAGCGGAGTTAGTTGGTGGATTCAACTTTAAAAGCTGGTTATGTCTTCAAAAGCGGAGCATTTATGGGAGACCACGCCAAGATGGGCATCTTTATTCATGGGGAGCAACGCCAGATTTCAAAATTTACTGAACTTCAAAAATTTCAGCTTCTCCATTCGAAAAAGTATTTCAAAATTTTCACCCGCTAAAAACCTTAATGCATCAAAGGTTTGTACTATCTTAAAAATTAAGACAATTGTGTATAAGGGGTTGTAATTTATATATGGTTTATAGTATGGTATAGATATATATATATATATATATATATATATATATATATATATATATATATATATATATATATATATATATATATATATATATATATATGTTACAAGTAATTGGTGAATGACAACATTATGTCATCACTTTGTCATCACTTTGCATTTACCAATTAAACAACTATAGACCATCAATGTAAGGAAGAAAATGCATCTCATATCAACTCTTTCACAAGTGATATAAACTCTCTCTACTCTCTCCAAGCTCTCAAGCTTTCTTTCTTTCTTCATCTATATTCTAGTTTTTAGTTTGTTCATAATTGTCGTGGTAACGCTGAATTTATAACACGTTATCAGCACGAGGCTCTAACGAAGGCGATTAAAAGACACATCGATCTAATCAAGGTATGTAATTTCATCAAAACTAGAATGTTAATTAATAATAATAATAATAACAACGATAACGAAAAAAAAACAACATTTTATTCTCGAAGTTATGACTACTAACAAATTTCTTTTCTTATTTATCCTTGACGTTATGACTACTAACAAATTTCTTTTCTTATTTATCCTTGACGTTATGACTACTAACGAAGTTCATTTCTTATTCTAAATTTACTTACGCTTTATTAATATTTATTATTGTAAACTAACTTTTGTTATCGCATACTAATTTTTATTTATGCAACTAACATTTATTTATGTATACTAACGTTTATTTACGGCAAGTAACATTTATTTATGCAAACTAATATTTATTTACGCATACTAACATTTATTTATGTATACTAATGCTTATTTATATAAACTAATGTTTATTTACGCAAACTAACATTTATTTATGTATACTAACTATTATTCATGCTCTGACATCTATTTATATATACTAACGTTTATTTATGCGCAACTGATTATAAATAAAATTTTAAATTTTAAAATAAAAGGAATTTGAGAAGATTCATCTATTTAATTATGTTTGTAACTATAATAAAAATAGTAAAACCCATCCCCACCTTTAAACGACAAATTTAATAAGTTTTATTTTTCTTAGGAACTACAATATGTCAAACATTGCAAAGCTTGAATTTACCGCTCTTGAAGTCAGCGGAAAGAATTACATGCCTTGGACTATAGATGTTACGATGCATCTTGAGTCCATGGATTTATCTGAAACTATAAAAGAAAAAAATAAGTGCACGTCGCAAGATAAAGCACGTGCAATAATTTTCCTTCGCAAACATATCGATGAAATGTTGAGGTATGAATACCTCAATAGCACTGATCCTAGCACTATTTGGAAAAGCTTAAAAGAAAGATTTGACCACCAAAAGGAAGTTATACTTCCAAGTGCTAGGGCTGAATGGTTATCGTTGAGGTTTCAAGACTTCAAAAAGGTACATGACTATAATTCCGCATTATTTCGGATATGTTCACAACTAAAATTTTGTGGGGAAGATGTTTCTGATGCTTCAATGTTGGAGAAAACTCTCTCCACATTCCATGCATCGAATATGACATTGCAACAACAATATCGTATGCAAAAGCTCAAAAAATATTCTGAGCTTAATACACTTCTCCTTGTTGCTGAACAAAATAATGAACTATTAATAAAGAACCACCAGTCCCGTCCAACAGGTTCAGTAGCACTTCCTGAAGCAAATGCTACTATCACTTATGAACCAAGAAATAATTCATATAGACGAGGACGTGGTCGTGGACGAGGCCGTGGTCGCGGTCGAGACCATTTTAACCAAAACCAAAATTTTGGGCGCGGTTATACTCAGGGTCGTGGACGCGGTCATCCTTATAACCGTGGGGGTGGTCAAAGAAACAATAATCAACACACTCCACAAGGAAATAATGTCCAACCACAAGAAAAAAGAAATGATGCCGGAACATCACAGAACCCCAGAGGTTCTTGTTATAGATTTGGTAGCACAGGTCATTGGTCAAGGACCTGTCGTACAGATCCCCATCTTTGTAAACTTTACCAAGATTCCATTAAAGGAAAGGGGAAAGAAGTCAACCTCATCGATCGTGTTGATCTAGGAAACATTGAACTAAACACTCTTGACTTTTGCAATGATTTAGACATCCTAGAAAACTAGTTTCCTTTTGTAACATGTTTTTAATTTTTTATTGTAATGTTTTTCGTTCTTAATGAAGTTTTTTCGAGTCACTTTTATTAAAATTGTGTTCATAACTCATCATTTATTTTTCTTATATGAAGTTCAAAATGAGTTCAACTGGAGCACAAAACCAAGGAAATCTTGGCGAACTCTTAATAATTGATTGTGGTACCACACGCACCATCTTGAAAACAAAGAAATATTTTTCCACACTAAAACCCGTAAAAGGGCACATAAATACAATATCAGGTCTTGTAGACTTGATTGTAGGAGCAGGAAATGCTTGTTTCATGTTACCTAATGGTACGAAGTTTGTAATCAGTAATGCGTTATTTTCCCCAAAGTCAAATAGAAATTTATTGGGTTTTAATGATATATATCTTAACGGATATGACACATTCACCAAAACAATAGGAAACAAGAAATATATGTTTATATTAAATGAAAACCATATATTGGAGAAATTACCACAATTTGATTCTGGTTTACATTTTACATATATAAATATAGTTGAGTCAAATTTGGTGGTTAAAGAAAAATTTTGTGATCCTAGAATATTTAGTTTGTGGCATGACAGGCTGGGCCATCCAGGATTAACAATGATGCGCCGAATAATTGAAAATACATTTGGGCATCCATTGAAGGACCAGAAGTTCCCTCAAATAGGTAATAAGAACCCGTGTATTTCTTGTTCCTTTGGGAAATTAATTACAAGACCTTCACCAATGAAAGTTGAAAGGGAATCACCTAGATTTCTAGAAAGAATTCAAGGAGACATATGTGGACCAATTCATCCACCTTCTGGACCATTTAAATACTTTATGGTCTTAATAGATGCATCAACTAGATGATCTCATGTTTTCCTATTATCAACTCGTAACATGGCATTCGCAAAATTCCTAACTCAGATTATTAAACTGAGAGCACATTTTCCTAATTATAACATCAATAAAGTGAGACTTGATAATGCAGGTGAGTTTACGTCTCAAGTATTTAATGATTATTGTATGTCTATAGGAATTACTGTTGAGCATCCAGTTGCACATGTACACACTTAAAATGGTTTAGCAGAATCACTGATTAAACGTCTCCAATTAATAGCTAGACCATTAATAATGAGAACAAAACTTCCTATATGGGGTCATGCAATTTTACATGCTGCATCAGTGATTCGTATAAGACCAAGGGCATATCATACACATTCTCCCCTTCAACTTGTTTCTGGAAAAGAACTAGATATATCCCACCTTAATATTTTTGGAAGTGCAGTATATGTTCCTATTGCTCCACCACAACGTACAAAAATGGGTCCTCAAGGGAGGTTGGGAATATATGTTGGTTTTGAAACAAATTCAATAATAAGATATCTTGAACCTTTGACAGGTGATATGTTTACAGCACGTCTTGCTAATTGCCATTTCAATGAAGAAAATTTCCCAACGCTCGGGGGAGAAATGAAAACCCAAGAAAAGAATGTTTCATGGTATGAACCTTCTTTATCATATCTTGATCCCCGTACACAAGAATGTGAGATGGGTGTTCAAAAAATAATACATTTGCAAGAAGTTGCAAATCAATTACCT
Source organism: Cichorium intybus (assembly GCA_023525715.1). Classification (NCBI taxonomy): domain Eukaryota; kingdom Viridiplantae; phylum Streptophyta; class Magnoliopsida; order Asterales; family Asteraceae; genus Cichorium; species Cichorium intybus. The sequence continues at coordinate 455,798 of JAKNSD010000013.1, forward strand.
GATGCATTTACTGATACAAAAAGAGTTACTAAATCATATATACCTGCTGTTAACGCTCCAGCTCGAATTGAACTCCCAGATAGACAATCTGATAAAAAAGTAACTCAAGAATCCAAAGCACGCCTGAAGCGTGGAAGGCTATTTGGTTCTAAGGATGCAAATACTAGAAAAAGAATAGGAATGGAAAATATGTTTGAGCATAATGAAAGTGTTCATGAAGAAACACAAAATAACATTACTTCCCCAGTTGAGGAAATAAATGATAAGGAGATTGAAATTAATTATGGTCATATAAAAATAGTAAGGAGCCAATATGAATTAGAAGATATAATATTTTCTTATTCAGTTGCATGCAATATTATCAATGAGGATCCAGAACCTCAATCTGTCATTGAATGCCAAAATAGGCAGGATTGGGGTAAATTGAAAGAGGCCATGCAAGCTGAATTAACGTCTCTCAATAACAGAAAGGTTTTTGGACCTATTATACTCACACCTGGAGTTGTGAAACCATTGGGATACAGATGGATTTTTATACGAAAAAGAAATGAGAAAAATGAAATTGTGAGATACAAAGCCAGGCTCGTTGCTCAGGGTTTTTCTCAAAGGCCGGGAATCGATTATGAAGAAATATATTCTCCTGTTATGGATGCAATCACTTTCAGATATTTAATCAGTCTAGCAGTTTCTGAAAATTTAGATATGCATCTTATGGATGTTGTTACTACTTACTTATATGGATCACTTGACAGAGATATATATATGAAAATCCCTGAAGGATTTAAAATGCTAGAAGCATTAAGTGCAAAACCCAAAAAAATGTATTCTATCAAACTGCAAAGATCATTGTATGGGTTAAAGCAATATGGACGTATGTGGTACAATCGTCTAAGTGATTACTTAATAAGCAAAGGCTATAAAAACAATATTATTTGTCCGTGTGTATTTATTAAGAAAACAACATCTGGATATGTGATTATAGCCGTCTATGTTGATGATCTGAACATTATTGGGACGAATAAAGAAATCCTTGAAGTGATTGAATTTTTAAAGAAAGAATTTGAAATGAAAGACCTTGGGAAAACCAAATATTGTCTTGGTTTACAGATTGAGCATATGCCAAATGGTATACTTGTCCATCAATCGAACTATACAAAAAGGGTCTTGAAACATTTTAATATGGATAAAGCCAAACCTTTAAGCTCTCCAATGATTGTTTGATCACTAAATATTGACAAAGATCCATATCGCCCTTGTGAGGAAAATGAAGAAATTCTTGGTCCAGAAGTACCATATCTTAATGCAATTGGAGCTCTTATGTATCTTACTAATTGTACTAGACCTGACATTTCTTTTGTAGTAAATCTATTAGCAAGATTTAGTTCATCTCCAACAAAAAGACACTGGAATGGAATCAAGCACATATTACGATACCTTCGCGGAACTACTGATTTAGGTTTATTTTTTCCTAATAGTTCAAAACAAGGCTTGATTGGTTATGCAGATGCAGGTTACTTGTCTGATCCTCATAAAGCTATATCTCAAACTGGATATGTATTCATGAATGGAAGTACTGCAATATCTTGGCGTTCTCAAAAGCAAACACTCGTCGCCACATCTTCAAATCATGCAGAAGTAATTGCTCTAAATGAAGCTAGTAGAGAATGTACATGGTTAAGATCGATGACACAACTTATCCTGACTTCTTGTGGAATTGATAAAGATAAATCTCCAACCTTAATCTATGAAGATAATGCAACATGTGTCGCTCAAATGAAAGAAGGGTACATCAAAAGCGACAGGACAAAACATATTCCTCCAAAGTTTTTTGAATGCAGCAGATCTTTTCACAAAGGCACTTCCTACCAAGATCTTTAGAAAACATGTTCATGGTATTGGAATGAGACATCTACACAATACATAATGGTCATTCAATATCTAGATGAGGGGGAGTCAACTAGACACTGCACTCTTTTTCCCTTTGCTAAAGTTTTTTCCCACTGGGTTTTCTTTAGCAAGGTTTTTAATGAGGCAGTACTTCAAAGTTGAACTCTGATGTAGAATGATGTCATTCAAGGGGGAGTGTTACAAGTAATTGGTGAATGACAACATTATGTCATCACTTTGCATTTAACAATTAAACAACTATATTTGAATAGTAGACTTGGTAGTATAAATAGACCATCAATGTAAGGAAGAAAATGCATCTCATATCAACTCTTTCACAAGTGATATAAACTCTCTCTACTCTCTCCAAGCTCTCAAGCTTTCTTTATTTTTTCATCTATATTCTAGTTTTTAGTTTGTTTATAATTGTCGTGGTAACGCTGAATTTATAACAATATATATATATATATATATATATATATATATATATATATATATATATATATATATATATATATATATATATATATATATATATATATATATATATATATATATATATATATATATATATATATATATATATATAATTTCGCTGGTTATTATCCTGCCAAAATTGTCACTTACTCAACTATTGAATAATTACAATTTCAGTCCCTACACCTTTAATTAATTAAATTAATCACTAAATTAAATCCAATTAATTTCAGATTAATTTCTAATTAATTAATATAGTTTCTAATTAATATATTATCACTTTAATATATTAATAAACTATTTATTTTATTTCGATTGATTTATTAGTCATACAATAAATCAATCTTTCTCTCTCCTGGAATTTCTGCCAAACCTCTAGCTATGAGGGCAACCCAAATGGACTTTGCTTCTATTAATTAGGTAAATACAAATTGTTAGTCATGGCTTAGACACCTAATCCAACAGTCTCCCACTTGGCTAAGTCTATGACTATAATTACCAATTTAACCTCTAATTAATCAGCAAACTGTAGCTTCCTAGAAACTGCTGCCGAACTCTGACCCTGTCAGTTCTGTCCATAGATAAGTGATCATATGATCCTCTGTTCAACTTGATATTTCCGGACATGAGACATAGATTGAGATCAATCTATGTCTGGTACTCTGTTTCTCGATATCCAATTTGTATATGACATAAGACTTCTAATTTAACATATCAATTCAGTCCTGGCTGGCCAGCACTTTAGTCAACTTCAAAATCATCGAGAGGCGTACAGATATCTGATTCCCATCGGGATCAAGGAACGAATAAGCTTCAACTCATATGCTTATATCTTTTACCAGTCAAATCATTCACAACAACATGTTTTATAACATCGAGTTACCGAAGCGTTTTCGTATTATCAATGAACAATGACGTGCACGCATAGGTCGTCATGCGGTCAAAAATAAGAGATAACCTAACATTCACTAGTATAGTGCACTCAGGGTCGATCCACATGAGCTACGTGGTTAGACTAGATGAGAGATTACCAACTAATAGTGTCACAGCTATAGTCGGAGGAATTGATTTCTATCTTACTACCTCAAACAATATTCAAACACACCAAAGCTAAGCTAATAACTAACAGTTCTATTGAACAGTTACTAGCCAAGCTTAATGCTATCCCTAACCTAATTAACTACTGTTTTCAGCAAAGGAAAACAGTCCCAACAAGGTCCAAAACAATATCCAAAACACAATCAATCATATGAGCAAACACAAACATCCAAACATACCGAAAAATCAATATTAAACGTAACCGAATGCTTTTATTCACCAAATCCAAATTCCAAACATAAAACAGTAACCAATTACTACTAAAACCAAAACCTAAGCTTGGGATCAATGGTTGTCACACCCAAAGATTCAAACCAAGGCTTACAAATGTTTAACTAAAATGAAATAAAATCTAAAACATGAAAATACCAAATGATAGCTTCTGAAATGGAATCCTCGAGTCAAAGAGCTGCTAGGTCGATGTTTACACCCGGTCTTTGCTAGGGTTTTCGGCTGGAAATGCCTCTATTTATAGTTGCAAATTTCCCGTGACCGCGCCGCGCAGAAGTGAAATCTGCGGCGCGCGTACTTATCCGTTCCCCGTTTTTTTCGTCATTCAAATGTGTTCCACCGCCATACACACGCGACGCGCGTAATAGAACTCCGCGGCGCACGTGCGTGTTTCTCTGATTTTGCATTCTTTCCAACTTCTTCCTTTTTATACACTTTTAGTCCCTGTTTCTGTTCTTTTTCTCCAAACAAGTCCTGACACGAAAAGTGAGAATACCCATGCATATTTGATATAATTTTATCAAGAACAGGACTCAACAACGCCTAAAATACTTGATATCACTAGGCGTTGTCAAACACCCCACACTTGTGCCTTGCTTGTCCCCAAGCAAGAGAGTTTTTAACAAATTATAATAAAGAATCAAACAATTTCTGACTGTGTTCAGTTTCAAAGTTTATTGTCCCCTGAATTAGAGTGGAATAGTTCGTGAGAACATAATTGAGTTGTTCTTTGGAGTTCATGGCTTTCTAGAGAACCCTTGATTACAAACTTTCTGTCCACAATAAAGTGTACTTACTCATTCAGATTCTAAAGGCCATTAAGGAATTGTCCATGACTTTCGATGTTGTCCGTGTAGCGAGCTTTCAGAAATACCATCCCAGACTAGACGATCTTAGGTGGTAAGGTGCGTAAGGTCCACCCATTTTAGACCTACCGGCTCGAACAACAAAGGCCACAGATTGACTTTTCCTTCCTAAATTCCAATCCTCAAACAAATCAACCTTCTAACTCATTAAACTCAACTTATTTGACTAACTAATAGCATGATCACAAATAAATAGTATTTCTTTGAAAAAATACTAATGCTATCACAATCACAAACCATTCATTTCAAAATTGCAACTCATTAAAAATTTTGAAAAATATTGCTAAAAATTGAAAATTTTGATCATTTCTGCAAAAATTTTCAAAAAAATCTCTTTCGACCGTCCACACCCCACACTTAAAACCGTACAACGTCCCCGTTGTACAAAAACTAATTCAAAACAAGGGAGAAAGAGTTACCCCTTTTTGGACGGTAGCCTGCTTGGTGCTCAATATCACAGGTATAATTGCGTATAGAAAAAGAAAATTCCCGATTCATATGCTGGAGTTGTAGCGCTACAGTAGGACACGCCGGTGGTCAAGACAAGTGGAGGGGGCACGACGACCCCACACTTGTCTGAGACAATTCCTTCTCAATTTGGTATATCATGCACAACTTAACAAACAATTTAAAACAGACATAACAAAAATAAAGCATGACCAAAATATACAAAAAGATGTGTCATAGGTTTGTACATATATCCCAAAAATATGAAAAGAAAAGAAAAAGAAAAAGAACATAAATCACTACCCGGTGGCCTGGAGGGTCCAGCCTCGTGATCGTGGGACCTGGCTGGGAATGGTCGGGGATGCCTGCCCTGTGCTGATGCGGTCTGGATAAGTGCCTCCCCGATCCACTCAAGCTGGTCCAAGACTCTCGTGAGCTGACCCTCAATCCGCGTGACCCTGGCATCCAACCGGCGGAGGGCTGATGGATCGACCTGCTCTGGCTGTGCCGGCTATGGTGCTGGTGGCTCTGGTCTCCGGCGTCTCCTGCCGGGCTGGGCGTATGTGGGCTGGGGTGCCTCAGCAGGCTCAGTCGGTGCCCGGATGTACTGCCCCGGGCGTTGCAGCTCAATGAGCCGCATCCTCTCCAGGACGCGTGCTGTAGTGCGCGATGGAGGCAGAGCGGTCAAGGAAGCTGCCACGGGGGCGGTGAGAATGCCATATGAGCGGGCCAGGCAGGTAATGAAATACCCCCTGGCTAGTGGACTGCTGGCAGAGGCGCCGGCCGCGTGGGTGGAGAGAGCAATCGCAAGGGCGTAGGGAAGATGGAGGAATCGGCACGGGTCGAGGAGGATCCACAGATATGTCATATCATCGCCTGAAACCTTCTTGCCCCCCTCCCGATGCATGATGGAGGTGGAGACAATCCGGTGCATGAGGCGGTGAAGTGGGTCGCGTAAGTGGCTCTCCCTCGAGGTCCCCGCCTCGTACATAACATTGGACAATGGTGCCCAAACCTCCATGTTGGGAGGGTGCTCTGGCTCCCCCTGGATGCATGACCCGAAGAACCGGGTGAAGTAACGGTGCTGGAGGTCCTGCTCGGTGTAGATGCCTGTGCGCCTCCCGAACTCCCGGAGGTTGCACTCCCTGTGCACACCTCCCAAACGAAACCGCACCAACCTGGAGCGTGGGTCCCCCGCCCGAGGTGCGAACTGGACGGTAGAGACAAACTCCAGCAGCAACTCCGTGTAGACCACGTCCTCATCAGTGGCCATGATCCTGTCCCACCCACGGCAGGTAAATGATGCCTCCTCGTGAGTCCAGGTACGATGCAGAAACGGCTCGATCTCGCCCTAGAGCCCTGCGTCCCTCAGGACGTCTCGGTCTATAACAGTCGCCTCGAGAACTCGGCGACTGGTCAGTGCGTCCCGCCGCGAAATGTACTCCACTGAACTATCACGCTCTGCTGGAAACTGAAGGAAGGAGTGGTCCAATCTAAACATCGTCTGCAAAAAGAAAACATAGCCACAAAACAAATTTTTTTGCAAAATCAGTCCTTGTCTTCCTAGCCGCACCGCGGCGCGGCCCATGAGCAAAGGCGCGGCGCGGCGTACGACTGTTTCAAAACCCGGGATTAAAATCCCCATTTTAACCTGCTAAATCACAATCCAATCATATCACCAGGTAGCCTAGGTACCGACTAGCTCATCCAGGGTGTCCATTTGGCAAAACAAACACCTTAGAAGTTAGCATTAGTGATTCTAAGTTTTTGAACTTTTTGGAATAAAACCCTAAAATTAACTACCTAATAACTAGTTTAAACAGCTGATAGATAGTTAAAAGAGCATACCTTGGTAGTAGAAACACAATAAGCAAGAAAAAATGCAAGAAATTTTTGATCACCAGAGTTCCGAGTCGTGTGATTTGAGTTGTGAGCCGCGGCTCACCGGATAAAGGCGAAAACCGTCGGATCGTTTCCTGCGGCGCGCATTCCGCGTTTCCGCGACGCGCGTGTCGCCAAATCAACCCCTGCGCATCGAGTTGAGTTTCGAACCCGTGTCGCGCAATGCAAACAATCCGCGGCGCGGTCTTGAAAATTTCAAAACTTTTCACACGACTCCACACTTACTTCAGACCACTGATACCTATGACACGATGGGTTGCCTCCCAACAAGCGCTAAGTTTAACGTCTTCAGCCAGACGTACTGCTCCTAGGCTGACCCTTCTTCTGCTTCTTGATCTCGTGATGATATTTGCTGGTATTCTGGCATGAAATTATTAGCCATCATCGTCATAAGGGATGTGAGTTGGGTCATCCGATCACTCACACCGCTGATCCATTGTTGTTGAGATTTCAATAGCTCGAAAACATTCGCCTCTCGTTTTCTGGATTCTCTTTCATATTGCTGATGCCTTGCTTCCATCATCTCTATCATTTCCAGCAATTGTTCCTTGTCGATGGCGGATAACGGGTGATCTTTGGTTTCCTTTAAGATTTCCTCTGTTCCTCCCTCTCCCGTACGTGTCCATATCTTTTCTTTACTTCTGATTCCTGGCTCCATTAGTGTTTTCCTGTCTGCTAGTTTACCATTTTCCTCTGAAGGTAATGATACTGGGTTCCCAAACATATTTAATCTTCTTTTTCTGGTTCCGAAGAAAATGTCCATATCTCCAGTCTTGCAATCGATCACTGACCCAGCGGTAGCTAAAAATGGACGCCCCAAGATAAGTGCAGGCGCATCGTCTGGACTTTCATATTCCATGACCAGAAAATCTACAGGATAGAAAAAGTCCCCAACTTTGACTATGACATTTGTCAACTTCCCTCTAGATACCTTAGTTGATTGGTCAGCCAACTGTAGTACCACTTTGGCTGGCTCAATTTCTTCGTTCTTGTACTTGTCGTACAGGTATCCTGGCAAGATGTTGACACTTGCTCCCAAGTCTAAGAGTGTGTTTCGAATAACTACGTCCCCTACTGTTGTAGTGATCAATAGTGACCCCGGGTCCTTTTCCTTTCTGGGCAGAGTACCCAATAATGCTTCGCTGGCTCTCACAGTTAATCTTACCGTTTTTGGCGTAGGTGCTTTGCATTTCTCATTCTGGTCACACATCTCTTGCAGAATCCTGGTGTCCTCGGGGGCATCCTTAAGCTCATCCCATAGGGGCTGATTCATCAAGGGTCCCATTGATCTGGGCATTTCCTGCTTCTTCTTTTCTTTCTTATTCTTCTTCTTCTGCTTGATCCCCGCTATCGTTGGTTGCTCTTCCTTTTGGATCTTTTTTTCTATTTCTGGTTGAGTGTCATTCTCAACCGAAACTTCTCCTTTTTTACCTTCTTCGTGCTTTAAAGCTTTTCCTTCTTCCCCTTGTCTCGTCTTACTTCCTACTTCGAACAAGTCCTCCAGAGTGACCTTTCGCCATCCTGATTCAACAGTATTGACTTGTTCCTTCCCTGGACGTTGGGTATGCGTAGGGTTGACTTCAGTAGCACTTGGCAACTTGCCATTATCTCTCTTTTGTTGATCTGCAGCCATTTGACCTATTTGTCTTTCCATATTTGCAATGGCCTTTGCATTCACTTGAGATTGTTGTTGAGTCGCAGTGATCATGTCATACATTTTTGCTATCATCTCTTCTTGGGTACTTGGGGCGTTGTTGGCAGCGTTGGTGTGCCCCTTGTTGTTGTTGTTTCCATTGTTGTTAACATTGTTTGCAGGTTGCTGGTTTCTAAGCTGACTATTTGATTGATTCTGATAATTGTTCTGCCTAAAATTTTGTTGCTGTCCTTGGTTGTATGGCCTGTAGGGTCGTCCATTATTGTACTGACCTTGACCCTGGCCATAAACTTGATTAGCTTCTTGCATTTTAGGTCCTCCTTGACCTTCTTGTGATGAATTCGACGGTCCATTTTGTAATGTTGCCATAAGCCGATCAAACTTTCTATTTAATTCACTGATTTCCTTTTTCACTTCTTTTTCCAATCCGCATCAACTCCTACTGCTGCCGCTGTACTTGTAGTCTTCCTGGTGGAGAAGTTTGCTTTGGAGCCATTACTCAACTGTTCCAGAAATTGCCAGGATTCTTCTGGATCCTGCCACATAAATGTCCCACTGGAGGAGGCATTTATCATGGCCTGGTGTGTCTTGCTAACTCCCTCAAAGAATAACTTGACCAACTGCCATATGGGGATCTCGTGATGCGGACAAAATCGCAGCAACTCCTTCAATCTGTCGAAGGCTTCATGAAAAGCTTCTCCGGGTTTTTGCTGGAAATCCTGAATAATTCTCCTGATCTCAGTTGTTTTGCTTGCTGGATAAAATTCCTGAAGGAACTTCGCCTTGAGCTGATCCCACGTAGTGATACTGTTTGATGGCAACGATGTGAACCAATACTTGGCTTTGTCCTTAAGGGTGAACGGAAACAGTCTAAGCCTAAAAATATTTCTATTTGTGTTTCTGGGATTATTAGCATTCGCGATCGCTAAGAATTCATATAAATGGTTATAGGGATCATCCTGCTTATATCCTCTGAATTCTGGTAATATTCCTAGTAACTGAGGTCTAATTTCTACTTGCGAATCTATGTTATCAGGAATGTAGATCGGCGACGAATCATCATATTCCCGCGGTTGGAAATGTGATGCAACCGATTGCCGTCTCAGTTGTGCAAAATGTAAGGGTTGAGCGGGGTTACCGTAAAGATGATCATTGTACTCCCGCTGACCTGGTGGTCGGTATTGCGGTGCTCGCCTGGGAGGTCCCCTACCTCGGTTCCATTTTGGTTGGGATGCTGGTGGCATCCATCCTTCATCTTCCTCGTCATACACTTCCTCCGTCTCTGGGTAATGATGTTGTGGCTGAGGCGGTGGTTGAAAGTGTATAGGTTGTGTTGGTTGGTATGTGGGCTGAGGTTTAAAGAGGACTGGTTGTGGTTGGGATGTTGGTGTATATTGTCTAGGAGTTGGGGTGCCATCTCGGGTCGGCTCTCCCCAAGTCATAGCAGATGTGAACGGATTGGTTGATTGGGGTTGTGAAGTGGGTGTAAATGATGGGATGGAAGGCGGAGTGCATGATGGTATGGGTGCAGGGGCTGAAACTGCACCACCAGAAGCACTCGAGCTTCCAAACTGAAATTCTGAAAGCGGGGGAATAGAAAACCCCCTAGTTGCCTCACCTGTTGGGTCCTGGGCAACACTGACCGGACTACTGCTAACCTGACTGTAATTCATGATGCTTAAACGCCTACGGGCACGGAGTTTGCGCGTAGTACGCTCAATCTCAGAATCAAACTGCAATGGGGATAGTTGCTTCCCCCTGCGGGTACGCATGCACTAGTGCAATACGCCCACAAAAATCACAAATCAAAACTTACCAAAATGAAATTTAAAAAACAAGAAACAAATTCCTACTGCTCACCTAACCTAAGCTCACAGCTCCCCGGCAACGGCGCCAAAATTTGACGTGCACGCAGAGGTCGTCATGCGGTCAAAAATAAGAGATAACCTAACATTCACTAGTATAGTGCAGTCAGGGTCGATCCACAGGAGCTACGTGGTTAGACTAGATAAGAGATTACCAACTAATAGTGTCACAGCTATAGTCGGAGGAATTGATTTCTATCTTACTACCTCAAACAATATTCAAACACACCAAAGCTAAGCTAATAACTAACAGTTCTATTGAACAGTTACTAGCCAAGCTTAATGCTATCCCTAACCTAATTAACTACTGTTTTCAGCAAAGGAAAACAGTCCCAACAAGGTCCAAAACAATATCCAAAACACAATCAATCATATGAGCAAACACAAACATCCAAACATACCGAAAAATCAATATTAAACGTAACCGAATGCTTTTATTCACCAAATCCAAATTCCAAACATAAAACAGTAACCAATTACTACTAAAACCAAAACCTAAGCTTGGGATCAATGGTTGTCACACCCAAAGATTCAAACCAAGGCTTACAAATGTTTAACTAAAATGAAATAAAATCTAAAACATGAAAATACCAAATGATAGCTTCTGAAATGGAATCCTCAAGTCAAAGAGCTGCTAGGTCGATGTTTACACCCGGTCTTTGCTAGGGTTTTCGGCTGGAAATGCCTCTATTTATAGTTGCAAATTTCCCGTGACCGCGCCGCGCAGAAGTGAAATCCGCGGCGCGCGTACTTATCCGTTCCCCGTTTTTTTCGTCATTCAAATGTGTTCCACCGCCATACACACGCGACGCGCGTAACAGAACTCCGCGGCGCGCGTGCGTGTTTCTCTGATTTTGCATTCTTTCCAACTTCTTCCTTTTTATACACTTTTAGTCCCTGTTTCTGTTCTTTTTCTCCAAACAAGTCCTGACACGAAAAGTGAGAATACCCATGCATATTTGATATAATTTTATCAAGAACAGGACTCAACAACGCCTAAAATACTTGATATCACTAGGCGTTGTCAAACAACTGCCTTGTAAATTATAACTCATATCTCTCCATTTCAAGATTATAAGATATTATCGTCTCAACATTGCTTGTGATATAATCCATGAAGCAATCTATTGAGCGTGCGTTTATCCAATACTCAAATCTCTATTTCCAAGTACTCAAGAATGTTGAAGCGATCCTATTGCTATGTCTAACTCCTTAGACAGTCTACAAACCAATTCATGACAATCTTGATTCAATTCTTACTTCCCAAAGTATGAGCGACTGTGGACCTTTCTGAATAATTAAATTATTCGGGAAGTAAAACATGTGAAAGCGAAACATAAAGATCTGACTGGCAGCTACTCCTGCTTATTACCAAGTCTCCACGAGGTAATCACCAAGTCGGATATTGTCATAAACTATTATCGGTTTCAAGATTTCTTTTAAACTTTCCATTCTAGTTTTACAGCTATGTCTTTATGAACCTTTCACTCTTCCTATGTATCCAAAGTATCTTATACTAATACACTTTATTGCAGATGATCCAATCGGATGCTCTTCCGATGACATCCCAATATGTTATCCTGTCTTTTTCTCTCTTAACTCCATTCCGGTAACGTGTACTGTGATTTCCTATGGTTCTCGGGGTCTTTAGTCTACTTGACTGTACCCTAAGACTATTAGTCATGGCTTAGACACCTAATCCAACACTTTGATGGTCGACACAATAGCTTTCCACTCAGGTCAGAGGCTATTCAAGAATGTAACTATTTGCTCAATAACAGTACGAGCAATTTTATACTTCAGCAACCTGCTCAGGAGATGATGGAGGCGATTGAAAGTCTTAGCCAAAGTTTCAACGAAAGCTTGAACAAAGGATCTAAACTTGGAGAGAAGTGTATTTTGGACGGAGTGCTCGAGACCAGTATCACCGGAGTATAACTCTTGCAGCCTATCCCACATCTCCTTCGTCGTTTCACAGGAGCTAACAATAGCTTTCCACTCATGTCAGAGGCTATTCAAGAATGTAACTATTTGTTCAATAACAGTACGAGCAATTTTATAGTGCAACAACCTGCTCAGGAGATGATTGTAGTGATTGAAAGTCTGAGCCAAGGTTTCATCGGAAGCTTGAACAAAGGATCCAAACTCGGAGAGAAGTGAAGTTTGGATGGAGTGCTCGAGATAAGTATCACCGAATTATAACTCTTGCAGCCTATCCCACATATCCTTCACCGTTTCACAGGACTAACCAGTCTAAGCGTATCTGGGGGAAGAGCAAATAAAATAATTCTGAAGGCTTTGATGTTGCACATCAGTTTATTCTTTTCGTCTAGAGTTGTGTCGGCATGGCAAAGTAAACCACCATTATAGTCATTAAGGGTTTTAACGACCCTCCTTGAAGCTGCATGAGCGAACATCTCCACAGTTATTGCATGCCAAATAGTAGATCCATGTTCTTCAATCCCCATAACATAGTCTTCAAAGTGCAATGCCCAGACCTCGTAGTCATTTGGGAAAAGGATTCGGATCCTTGTGGTAGATCCAATGCTGCTGGACAAGTTACATGACAGAGAATGTGGATCTTCATGTGCCATTTGCTCTTGTTTTAATGTGAATTAGATATGTATAAACAAATCGAGTAAAAACGTAAACAAGAGATCAGGATCTAATGTATAAAATCGATTGAGACGATTAAGACGATCAAGAACAGATATGTGTTCAAAATTTTATAAACTCGACAGAAGAAAGATGTATAAAGTACACAGTCTCCTGCTCTGATACCAATTGTGAGAAGAACAATTAATATATCGATAGATTCAACAGTGTAGAATTATAAACAAGACAAAGATATGAAGAACAATGGCTGAATGATTGTATTGCAACTCTCAAGAACAATTCAATGAGAACTATTCTGTATGAACCTTTCACTCTTCCTATTTATCCAAAGTATCTTATACTGATACACTTTATTGCAGATGATCCAATCGAATGCTCTTCCGATGACATCTCAATATGTTATCTTGTCTTTTTCTCTCTTAACTCCATTCTGGTAACGTGTATTGTCACTTCCTATGGTTCTCAGGGTCTTTACTCTACTTGACTGTACCCTAAGACTATTTCGAGGTGTTATGATGTGTCGGTGAAACACACGTGCTCCATCAGAATACCAACGAGATTCTTTAACCATGAAGTCCTTTAACATCACGTCCTAACGTTAATAATTACCACTTCGAAAAATCTTTCAAATTATTACTGTTACTTTCACCCCAATCATTTCCCAATGAATTCTCATGTGAGTTCAAACAAACCATCCAGTATTCCCAGCCAAACAATGTCCTGAATCCAACTTACTATGCCCTAAGCATCAAGTCATCAGGATATGTTCATGACATTTTGATCGATCCAAGAAACTTGTGGAATCCGATCTAATGTTATTCCAACCTTTTCGGAATCCAAAGATTATTTATAATCCTTGTGTCATGATTTTCGAAAAACTATTTCCTTACGAAGACTCTTCTCATGCATCTTGAATCTTATCAAGATTATGCTTACAATGGCTAGGTCTATGCTGACGATTTCATCTATCCAATAGATGTCTGTGAATTATGTGAGTATGTTGCACCTTCTTTATTTCTTTCATGCCAAGTCATCACACTTTGCAATGATAGGAAAACCCTTTTCTGGGGCTATGCATCTTGAATCTCATCAAGATCATCTTGGCAGAGTTTCGATCTATCTCATAGACGTTTACAACCACCTGAGTATGCCGTATCTCTATTAAGTCTTTCATAGAGATTCGTCTCTTAACACCAAGTCATTACACTTTGTAATGAAAAGAGACGTTTCCTAGAAACAGTATGTAACCCACGTATGGAGATAGTAGATAATAGCGATACTCCTACTCGCTTTGACATGGTTATGGACTATTAACAAAATCCAGGACTTTTGGCACATTTTGAGAATCCAAACCTTTCTGACATCTTAATGGAAATCTTTCAGCCCTTTCTCAAAATCCAATCCTTTGGCATATTTTTGAGAATCTAAATATCCTTTCTTGCGAGAGGCCCGTGGGGTAATCCCGGGCTCATGTACCTTTGTACGGGGACTCTCTTTGTGAGTCCCTATTAGTGTGCCGGTGATCCACACGCGCTCCACTAACGATTCACAATGTGGCATGCAGTATCCTTTCAGATTTCATCTTCTATTGAGAGTGCTTCTATCGGAATCAATTACTTGACTCTAAGTATCGTCTCACTCAACCAGATGTTCTGAATGTATGTTTCTGTCCATGTTTCTTTCTTTTGATGATTCACTTACTCCCACTGGTTTTTAGACCAGGTGTAAAATCAATCAAACTGTCACATTGACTGTATCTCATCCTAAGGTTCTCTTAATTGGCAACAACCAGGCTCACCAATGCTTCCAAGTAGTCGGATTGTTAATCCGTACCAACTACAGTGTTTTACCACCAATCAATATGTCACCCCGATCATAAATACTTATGACGGTGATCAATACTACTGGTCAAGAGAGGATTATGTCAGTATTGAAACAGTAATCTGATTTCTGCTCCAAGCCTAGTGGTGACTAAAGGTTCTTTCACTCGGCTAATTCTGAACTCATTCAGGACTGTCCCAACTCCCATTGTTTCCTTAGAACATGAGTTCTTTCTAAAAGAGCTCTTCTTCTACAGGTAAAGCGGGATAGCCAGTGAAACGACATTGCTGATTAGGTTCAAGCTAGTCATGAGGTTCAGATGAACACTGCAAGACCCTGGACTTTCTATGTGCAAGTGGGACAATCCCACCTTTACATTTCAAATAGTGCATCCAAGACCTACTTAGTCTAGGATGTGGTCGGAATATGGTTTCTATGGTCTGACTGGTTTGGTATTTAGTTTATCGGAAACTAATTGACAATGTATCTCATACATCGAGGATCGAACTGTTTCGACCAATGCTCCATCATCTTGCCTAAGACACATTATAACTATTAATGTTCTTGGAAGAGAATGAACTGCGAAACATTTTTCTCAGTTTATGTTGTCACTGAGGTTCTGTGGATCTTATACTTTTTTTGAAGTCCTTGAACTGTTCGAGGTTTCAATTCAATCGCTTATTCTGATAAGCGAAGCCATATTCGTCATACCGATTGACAAATATTGTGAAGTATAACTAATTGTTTTCTTTTCGAAGATTCGAGCAATACATAGTAACTGATGTGTTCGTTGCTCCTAATCTTAATGTCTTTTACATCTCTATGTAAATTTATGACTTTGTTAATTATGTTCAGTACTTGCAATCATCACTTGACTCTAAGTCAACTGATTCCAAAATCCTATCATCTGGATCTTTAGGTGATTCATTTCTTGCCACATGTTCTTTATTAAGAACTTAATCATCATCTGACTCTAAGTCAAATGATTCCGAAGTCCTGTCCAACTGGATCTTTATGTAATTCATTTCTTGCCACATTATGAACTCAATTCATCATGAGACTCTAAGTCAAATGATTCCAAAGTCCTCTCCAATTGGATCTTTGGTTGAATTGATTCCAATGACGTTTACATTAACAATCATAAAGGACACAATTCCTGAATCCAAATGCTTTGGATGCATCAACAATCAAGTTATTACTATTCATACATTTAACACATTCATACAACATTTCAAGGATAATTCAAACAACCAGGTGTTAAAAGAAAATCAACTATTAAAACATAATACTTGAACAATGTATTATATGATAGACAATTTCGCACGGATCTTAATAAGCTAATAACAAGATTTTAATATCTAACTAAACTTCAAAACTGCATGAGCTAGAAATCCAATCCAATTGTGCTCCTATGCGCCAAAGTCCCGTACCCTACTTATTCCCTGCATACAAACCAAAAATGTGACTATCACATTATGCATCAAGGAATTATGGATCAGGAGTTTTGAGGTTTTTAGATATACCCGAGCTTTCAAAAGATTTTGACCTAGGAGCGTCTTCCAATCTTTCCTTTGGATTCATCAACTTAGAAGTCATGCTTATCATAAATACTCTTTATGATGACTTGTTCCGGTGGAATAGGGATCGGATACTTAATGAGTTGTAGCTTGCCAGCAATAGCGAGAACCAGTCTCTAATTGCAAAGCCATTCCTTATAGTTTAGGCCAGTGAACCTTTCCATATTAGGCAGGTGCTTTCTGAGGCTCTCACAAGTGGGTGAAGGAGGAGAAGGAGGAGAATTGACACTTGATATAGACATCTATAAAAGAAACAAAATTTATTAGTTTAATTGATCCTTTTAAATAATTACCTAATTTATTATTTAATAAGGCTAGGATCCAAAATACCCCAACTATGGTGTGAAGAGGGATGCCATAATCACAACAAAATGGTCATTAAGGTAGATAAAAACACTTATCAATTTCATCTAATGAAATTCCTAGATCAATTAAGATTCATTGAACTATTCAATGGCATGTTTAATCTCGGATGTGCTCCACTCTTTGTGACTGGGATGCCGAGGATCACAAACTGGATGTGAATAACCATGCAAATTAGCTTGGTACTCTTGGGGTTAATTACCATCTCTAATTGATGTGCCGGTAAACCACACACGCTCCATCAACAATGATAACACTCGAGAAACCCATTGCAACTCTTTATGAACCCCTATTGGTGTGCCGGTAAACCACACACGCTCCACCAATGTTTCATAAAGTGCAATGTGCAATTTCATGGATTAGCATCAATTCACATTTTTTCTAATGTAACTAGATTTGGGGTTTTGTAAAGTTGTTCCAGTACTTTGAGTAATATCATTATATTTTTAATGAGATTAAGCGGACCTATCAAACTTGTTCGGCTAACGACCCTCCACTGATCAGGAGAGCGGTGGGTGAGAGTGGACACCCATTAGACCGCCATTTTATAGGCAGTCTCCTTATACCCTCTTTATAGATCAGCTTCGTGAATGAGGCCTACTATTGATTTGACTAACCATTTTATCTTATACATATAATATTAACTTTTAATTATAATATATATAAGATGTATTTTAATCCTTTTAAAATATTCCTGGTTTATCTTTTAATTTATTCGGAATTTAAACTATTAAATCTAAAATTAAATTAAACCTTTAAATGATTTAATTTACCTTTAATTAAACAATAAGTAAAAGTAATTAAATCAAAATATTTTAGACATTTAAAATATACATAGGTTATCTTTTAATTTTTTTTTCGAAATTTAAACTATTAAATTTAAAATTAAATTAAACATTTATTTATCCTTTAATTAAACAACTAATTAAATCTATATAGGTATCACAAATTAATCAAATTAATTTAAACCTATCTTAAACCCCTTAAAAATCAAAAATCAAATAATGGGTTTAAGGTTTTCCAATTATTAAATAATCAAAAGTTACCAAAAATAGAAAACCTTCTAAAACCCTATGCCATTTTAAAAATTAACAAAGAGGAGGGGCTAGGGTTTTCAAAACCCTAACCCTAAATTTCGATTTCAGCCAATTAGAGTTTATAAGCTTTAAACCCTAATTTTTTGGGAAAACAGTTATAATAATTCAACAAGAAAACAACCAAAAAGCTCTGATACCACTGAAAGGTTTTATGCAAATCTATGAACTAAAACCCTAAGTTCACATGCAACCTATAAGGATCTATTTTTTCTTCTAATTGAACATATAACAAATTCCTAAAGTTCATATGAAAATTAACTAAAAGAATAAATAAGAAAAAACTAACCTTTAGGATTTTTCCTGAAGCTAAGCAGCACAAGTGTCCTGCCTCAAAAGAGATCACACCCAAGAGCTAGGGAGGTAAGCCACGAAATTTAGAGAGGGAATAGGTCAAAATTGGCACAAAAAACAATGGGTCTGAGGCTCCCTATTTATAGCCTCCAGCAGATAACCAGATAAGCCTTTAAATATAAACATTTTGAATTCAAATCAAGATAAACCTTTATCTTTAATTCAAATCTATCTATCCTAACTTATTATAATCGCAATTTTATATATATATATATATATATATATATATATATATATATATATATATATACTAGCTGCGTACCCGCGCAATGCGGCGGCGGCAAATAGTTTCGTTTCGTACCCGCGCAAATACGTTTAAAACATGTTGTACGAATATGATCCAGTTGTAAAATATTCAAAATTTTTTAAATGTTGTTATAACAAATTAAGATATATAGTGTCAATCTTTGTAGTACATTTATTTGAATCAACCATCCGTATAGATATGTTTGGTCAAAATATCACAAAGAATAATGAATATCAATGCTTATTGCACAAAAACTACTCACAGCAACTTGCCATTAATAACACGTAACAAGAAGTCATCTTTTAGACTTTTCTTTTCTCTTTATTTTCTTGCCGAGATATTGCTGCATAAAAAATTTAAAATTGGAATGCTTTAGTACACAAAAAGATAGAAGCAAGCTGCTATTTCTTGCATATAACCTTAAGGGTGCTAAATGCAATAAATAACAATGTACTTCACAGCCACCCACATATACAAACCTACAAAGATATAAAAAGCTAGTCACTTTCCAGCCCTGACATTTAATTAATTCCAAATATTTATATACCTTGATCAACCTCACTCACTTTCTAGCCAGGACAGGAAGATCTTGTAGAGAACCGGCATAAAATAATAAAAAAATGATTTTTAGTGAACTTTTAGAGTAACAAACGCCCTGCAGAAGTCAGTTATTACAATCCTTATAAGATTCAATTTAAAAAATTCATATAATAAGCTAAATATGAAAAGGTAAAGAACATGGTGAACTTTCCGGCCCTGACTTTTAATCCATGTGTAATAAGCCACTGTCATTTGACACTTCCTTCAGCATGTTGCAAAGCCATTACAACTTCCACCAGAACATCTCATATACCTGCAATTATTATAAAAAAACATTACTTATGCAAGACAAAAAAAATAAAATTATCACAAACACAACAAAGGAGCCATATATCAAACTAAAAAATAGTATATATTTGTAAATGGAAATTCCAGGGGCCAATTTTATCAAGATTATGGAATAAATTAGAATATAGCCAACAGAGCAGCTGAAGTAATGGGACAGATAAGCCCCACCTTTTATTTGGTCAAAGTTGCAAGATTTTATGAGTTTTGACTTTTGGTTTTCTCCAGAACCAGGGGCTTCAATGGTACATACCTGTAACTATGGTGGTCAAAGTTGCAAGATCCAGTCAAAAGTTTATAGAAAAAAGGAAAAAACGATTATACGTTCACACCAGCACAAAGTTTATTAAAAATGAATGGCTAATGCCTCACTTCTGATAAACAATAAGGGGTTGATTCTGAAATGAACAAAAGTTGTAAGTATGTAGTCCAGAAAACATAATCAAACATGTAACTATCAGCTATTGGTTAAATTCCTTACCTTCAATGCCAACTCAAAAACTGTAACTATGTTGTTGAAGCTGGAGATCTGTTTCTCACGTATTAACATCAAATGGTCATTGAATTCCTGTAGAAATTGAGAGATTGTTAGGAGACCGATATTACTAAAAAGAGTGTTAACAACAAGTAGTAATGAAGATTTGATAATGCAATCAAAACCCAATAGACAACGTGAATTCCTTATAAAAAACTACATAAAAGTGAAGAAAAAACTGACAATACACAATATAAATTCCAAATCAAAAGTTTAATGACATAATAAATTAATAAAAGAACCTTGAAATAAATATTGTAAATATTGACAATCGATGGGCGAAGAGGTGTGATGGTGGTGGCTGTTTGGTGTGTATTTTTACTGCCATCGTCTCCAGCCTTCTTCAAGGATCCGATTTCAAGTTCGTCTGTTAAACACACACGCACATATCTAATATCAAAACCTAAAATTCCACCAAGATCGGTAAGTTTCAAATACATGTAAATGAAATCGTGGTGCGTGTAACAAATCCAAAGAGAAAAAACTACATTTCGGATGTGTATGTGGTTGTTAGCGTGAACCAGACAGAGCTTTCTGTATGTTCGGTGGTCACGAACCAGAAACAATGAGATCCTGAGGCTACTGTAAAGGTGGTTCGATGGTCATTGTGGTGACGGCTAACATATCTACAGCTAGGGTTTCCGATCGGTGGTGGTCGGAGGGTCGGTGAGAGCAGCGGTGGATGGCGCTTCTTTCAGAGGTTAAGCTTCAGCATCGCCAAAGAAGGGTGCATGAGTAGATGAATATTTAAACAAACCAGCTCTGCACACATAGATCTATACAAACACAAATCTACAAAACCCGGATATACAAACACAAATCTACAAAACCCGGATATACACATACATATATACATAGATCTAAACACAGTCAAACTTAAAAACTAAGATCTTCAAAATACTTACTCATATTCGATGAGAGCAGCGGCAAGTGGTGGTTGTGCAGCACAGCGGTAGTGAGAGGTTTGATGATGGTGTCTGCATAGATCGAGGAAGATGTGAGAGTAGTGAGTTTCTTGATGGTGGTGTACAAGATGGTGCGTTTCTGATTTCAGATCTGGGGTTTTCTCATATATAGAGAGAGAATGAGAGATACCTGTTCGTACACGATTTGGTGGTTCAACGATAATTATAATACATTTACGATGGCAACGACTGGTGGTTAACGTTGAAGCTTCATTGCACCGTTTGGTGGTACAGATTCGTGGCTCTAGGTTCAACGATTCAAGCCCTTTGGTAGCGTTTGGTGGTGCATCGATGGAGGGGTTATTGGTGGTACAGATTCATGGCTCTAGGTTCTCCGATCACTGCCACCACTTCCCTCCGCTGCTTCTCTCCTTCTTCCGCTCTCCCCTCACTCTCCTCCTCTCCTCGCAAACACAACCAAACACCCTCCACCTAACCTCACCTGTGCGAACCATCCATCACCGGTCTCCTGTAACCCCAGCCGCTGCTCCGATCTGCAACACCACCTGCACACCGAAAGAGAGAGAGAGAGAAAGAGAGTGAGAGTGTGTGTGTGTGTGTGAGACATGAGTGTGGAGAATGAGTGGGTTTTATTTTGAAACATCAGATCTGACATGGGGAAATACACCCAATTTCGAAATTAGAATAGTTCGTTTGCTTTTTATTTATCCCGCTTGTTATTGAAAGAGGAGCGTGATATATGGGAAATCAATTGCCAATAGTTACCTCCAACAAAAAGTCAAGCACGGGAATTTATGGGGAACAATTTCGAAATTTCAGCCACTTAAACTCTTAATGCATTAATGATTTGTACAGTCTTAATAATTAAGACTTTGTGCATTAAGAGTCTTGTACTTTATATATGGTTTATAAATGGTATAGATATATATATATATATATATATATATATATATATATATATATATATATAATTTCGCTGGTTATTATCCTGCCAAAATTGTCACTTACTCAACTATTGAATAATTACAATTTCAGTCCCTACACCTTTAATTAATTAAATTAATCACCAAATTCAATCCAATTAATTTCAGATTAATTTCTAATTAATTAATATAGTTTCTAATTAATATATTATCACTTTAATATATTAACAAACTATTTATTTTATTTCTATTGATTTATTAATCGTACAATAAATCAATCTTTCTCTCTCCTGGAATTTTTGCCAAACCTCTAGCTATGCGGGCAACCCAAATGGACTTTGCTTCTATTAATTAGGTAAATACAAATTATTAGTCATGGCTTAGACACCTAATCCAATAGTCTCCCACTTGGCTAAGTCTATAACTATAATTACCAATTTAACCTCTAATTAATCAGCAAATTATAGCTTCCTAGAAACTGATGCCGAACTCTGACCCAGTCAGTTCTGTCCATAGATAAATGATCATATGATCCTCCGTTCAACTACATATTTCCGGACATGAGACATAGATTGAGATCAATATATGTCCGGTACTCTGTTTCTCGATTTCCAATTTGTATGTGACATAAGACTTCTAATTGAACATATCAATTCAGTCCTGGCTGGCCAGTACTTTAGTCAACTTCAAAATCATCGAGAGGCCTATAGATATCTATTTCCCATCGGGGTCACGGAACGAATAAGCTTCGACTCATATGCTTATATCTTTTACCAGTCAAATCATTCACAATAAGACGTTTTATAACATCGAGTTACCGATGTGTTTTCGTATTATCAATGAACAACTGCCTTGTAAATTATAACTCATATCTCTCCACTTCAAGATTATAAGATATTATCGTCTCAACATTACTTGTGATATAATCCATGAAGCAATCTATTGAGCATGGGTTTATCCAATACTCAAATCTTTGTTTCCAAGTACTCATGAATGTTGAAGCAATCCTATTGCTATGTCTAACTCCTTAGACAGTCTACAAACCAATTCATGACAGTCTTGATTCAATTATTACTTCCCAAAGTATGAGCGACTATGGACCTTTCTGAATAATTAAATTATTCGGGAAGTAAAACATGTGAAAGCGAAACATAAAGATCTGACTGGCAGCTACTCCTGCTTATTACCAAGTCTCGACTAGGTAATCACCAAGTCGGATCTTGTCATAAACTATTATCGGTTTCAAGATTTCTTTTAAACTTTCCATTCTAGTTTTACAGCTATGTCTTTATGAACCTTTCACTCTTCCTATGTATCCAAAGTATCTTATACTGATACACTTTATTGTAGATGATCCAATCGGATGCTCTTCCGATGACGTCTAAATATGTTATCCTGTCTTTTTATCTCTTAACTCCATTATGGTAACGTGTACTGTGACTTCCTATGGTTATCGGGGTCTTTAGTCTACTTGACTGTACCCTAAGACTATTAGTCATGGCTTAGACACCTAATCTAACACTTTGATGGTCGACAGACTAGCTTTCCACTCAGGTCAGAGGCTATTCAAGAATGTAACTATTTGCTCAATAACAGTACAAGCAATTTTATACTTCAGATACCTGCTCAGGAGATGATTGAGGCGATTGAAAGTCTGAGCCAAGGTTTCATCGGAAGCTTGAACAAAGGATCTAAACTCGGAGAGTAGTGTATTTTGGACGGAGTGCTCGAGATCAATATCACCAGAGTATAACTCTTGCAGCCTATCCAACATCTCCTTCGCCGTTTCACAGGAGCTAACAATAGATTTCCACTCAGGTCAGAGGTTATTCAAGAATGTAACTATTTGCTCAATAACAGTACGAGCAATTTTATAGTTCAGTAACCAGCTCTGGAGATGATTGTAGCGATTGAAAGTCTGAGCCAAGGTTTCATCGGAAGCTTGAACAAAGGATCCAAACTCGGAGAGAATTGTAGTTTGGACGGAGTGCTGGAGATCAGTATCGCCGAAGTATAACTCTTGCAGCCTATCCCACATCTCCTTCGCCATTTCACAGGAGCTAACCAGTCTAAGCGTATCTAGGGGAAGAGCAAATCGAATAATTCTGAAGGCTTCGATGTTGCACATCAGTTTATTTTTTTCGTCTAGAGTTGTGTCGGCATGGCGAAGTAAAACAACATTATAGTCATTAAGGGTGTTAACGACCCTCCTTGAAGCTGCATGAGCGAACGTCTCCACAGTTATTGCATGCCAAATAGTAGATCCATGTTCTTCAATCCCCATAACATAGTCTTCAAAGTGCAATGCCCAGACCTCGTAGTCATTTGTGAAAAGGATTGGGATCCTTGTGGTAGATCCAATGCTGCTGAACAAGTAACACGACAGAGAATGTGGATCTTCATGTGCCATTTGCTCTTCTTTTAATGTGAATTAGATGTGTATAAACAAATCGAGTAAAAACATAAACAAGAGATCAGTATCTGACATATAAAATCGATTGAGACGATTAAGACGATCAAGAACAGATATGTGTTCAAAATTTTATAAACTCGACAGAAGAAAGATGTATAAAGTACACAGTCTCCTTCTCTGATACCAATTGTGAGAAGAACAAATAAAAGATCGATAGATTCAACAGTGTAGAATTATAAACAAGACAAAGATATGAAGGACAAAGATATGAAGAACAATGGCTGAATGATTGTATTGCAACTCTCAAGAACAATTCAATGAGAACTATTCTGTATGAGAGGTGTGAAAGATTAGTAAACGATAACCCTAATTAGGGTACGTGCATGCCTTATATAAAAAAACTAAATATGGAATGGACAGGCCCACCCATTTAATTATCGACTAATCTAAAGGCTAATTAACAGTACGCAATTGACTCAATTACATTTATGACCTAAGAATCACAATCCTTTCTAATACACCATAGCCCATCATAACCCTTTATAATTGACCATAACTCATCACAACCTTTTTCAATGGACCATAACCTATCACAAACCTTTATAATTGACCATAACCCATCACAACCCGTTCCAACGGACCATAACACATGACAACCCTTTCTAATTGACTATAACCCATCACAACCCTTTCTAATGGTCCATAACTGATCATAACCCTGTCCAATAAACCATTAACAACCACAACCCTTTCTAATGAACCATAAACCATCACAACCCTTTCTAATGATCCATAACCCATCACAACCCTTCATAATTGACCATAACCCATGACAACCCTTTGTAATGGACCATAACCTATCACAACCCTTTCTAATGGTCCATAATGGATAACATACCTTTCCAATAAACCATAAACAATCACATCCCTTTCTAATGAACCGTAACCCATCACAACTCTTTCTAACGGTCCATAACCTATCACAACCCTTCATAATTGACCATAACCTATCACAACCATTTCCAATGGACCATAACCCATCACAACCCTTTCCAATGGACCATAAACCATCACAACCCTTTATAATTGACCATAACCCCTCACAACCCTTCATAATTGACCATAAACCATCACAACCCTTTCTAATGGACCATAACCCGTCACAACCTTCATAATTGACCATAACCTATCATAATCCTTTCCAAAGGACCATAACCTATCACAGCCTTTTCAAATGCTCCATAAATCATCACATCCCTTTCCAATGGACTATAACCCATCATGACAACGCCTACTAATATCAAGTATTTTAGGCGTTGTTTAGCCGTGTTTTAGTTAATTTATCCTTATTAATTGGCTAATATCCACTTACTTTTGTTCTAAAGTGATTGGAAATGTTTTTAGTTTAAAAGCTGGGGTTTTAGTGCAATTCTAGAGAAGTTATAGAGCAAAAAAGGCAAAAAGTCAAAGCTGGCAGAGATAGCGCCGCTATCTCTTGAGATAGCGCCGCTATATCGCGACCGGATAAAATCTTCGTTTTTGAATTTCACATTCCGAGATTGCAGGATAAGGCAACACGTGCGTCGCGGATTCTATATACCCGCGACGCGACAACCCTAATTTCGCACAACTATATATACCGGAGTCCCGTCCGACTTTTCACTCATCCCGGGACGCGAAGGAGGGATCTGAAGGCACAATTTCGTCAATTTTTCAGTGGGAATCAATATTTTGGTTAGTAATTTAGTTTTTCTCTTGTTTTATCAACTCGGTATCGAGGTATTCTGCAATCGGGATTCCCGTCGATTACTCGATGTTTGTTTAGATTTATAATTTTTGATTTCAGTAGAGTATTTGATAGTTTAGATCTGATATTTGAATGTTTGGATATTGGTTTGATGTTTGGTTTTTGAATTATAAAGTAATCATTCGGTTCTTGGTTTATTTGCAATTTTTGGTATTATTGATGTTTGAATGCTTGTTTGGATGTTTTGGGATTGGCATTACTTCTGATTTTTCTGGAATTTACTTCTGGAATCAGTAAGTAATCTTAGTTTAGAACGCAGTTTAGTTTAGTTTAGTTCATGCTTGATTTGGATTTTGGCAATTGTTTTGATATTGTGTTTTGTGTTGGTTTTTGGGAAAGTAGAAACAATACCGCTGGCTGTAGCGTGACACTATAGTTGGTTATCTGTCGTTCTATCTTGACCACCAAACTCCTGCGGATCGATCCTGACTACCACTGTACTAGTTTGAGTGAGGTTTATTTTACTATTTTTGACCACACGACGACCAAGGCGTGTCAAATTTTGGCACTGTTGCCGGGGAGTTGTGCGCTTAGGATAGGACGATCAGTGGTATTTTTTCTTTTTGATGTTTGATTTTTGTTTTTAATTTTTTGTATGTGTACGTCCTCACAATGGGCAATTACATGTACCCGGATCAGTATGAGTATTATGAAAATCCGGCCGACAACTATTACGAGGATGATTGCTACAATGGATCATTCGATGACAATGGATGGTAGACCGAGGAGTCATCTCAACCTGAAAATTCTGTAACTTGGGCCCAAATCTTGGAACTCATGGTTGATACCTACCAAGTGCAGAAGGACCAGGCTGATGCTCTTGAAAGATTGCAAGTTTCATTAGATAAGTTAGAGAAAAGTTGGAAATATCCGCCACCCTCGCCAGAACCTGAGGCGAGTGATTTAATACCAATGATATGGTGTGTGAACCTGCATGACTTGAGCATGTGATGGAAGGGCATACACCTTGGGAAAGTCAAGAGACCATTGAGAAGGTCGAAAATGTTGTTGAGGAAGAGGTTGTAGGTGACAATGCTTCTCGTGACTCAACAGCTTTTGATGTTTTTGAAAATGTTGATAATATTGATCTGGTGATGAGTGAATCCATACCATCACTTGACAAGTTGGTTGATGAGGATGTTGAGGAGGAGGCTGTAAGTGACAATACAGACCCCAGCCCAACAATTCCTGAAATTTTTGAAATTTTTGAGCATTTTGAAAGTGAGGATCTAGTTATGAGTGAATCTATACCTTCACCAGATCAAACCAGTCACTCACTCTTGGTACCGATCCACCTGTTGGACGACGATCAAGAAGATGATGCCGACGAGTTGGTCTTTGAAGACAATAAACATGATTTCTTTGGCATCCATGATCCATTCATGAATGGAAAATTAGATGTGATCAATACCATCGATGAGGTTATTCAGGAGCATAGTGATATTATGCCCTCCGATCTCATTCGATTGGAAAATCTTTATTGGTACTGTAAGCCAAAATTGCAAACTGCAAATGGCATGCGAGACGCTAGAAAAATGAGATTTGCAAAACAATCACTGGAACGATATTGGACGCGCTTCATGTGAAGCCTGTGATCTTGAAGAGATACCGAAGGAAGGACCGAGTTTGGAGGTTTAAAGCTATTTCTAAGCATTCACACGAAATAATCAGAAAACGACAACCTGGCAGCAGTAGAGGAACAGGCAAGCCATTTGACCCGGGAAAATTGGAGTATGGAATCAACGAGGGGACGGTGGTGACTGGAAATCAGCAGAGTCAAATGGCGTACGATCCACCGTAGCCACGGAAAGATGGTCCAGCTAAAAGACCGAGCAAAGAAGCACTTTCAGGAGGAAACCCGATTTTCGATAAGTATTTTCTTTTATTCTTATTTTTTATTTTTTGGTCAAAATATGATTGAAGATAATCATTGTGGTATATCCTAAGTGTGTGATAAGATGAGTGACTAGCAAAGAAAATTCGGAATTCGCGCCTCCAACACCACGAAACCACGACGCGGACCGGGGAGAGACCCGATTTACAGGGGCTTTTTGCGCATACTCGCGACGCAGACAACTTCATTTGGCGCCGCGGACCTTCAACCTTGATCGATGGGCATTGGATTTCATCGTGTCTACGTGTCGCGGCTTTGACACTCCGGCGTCGCGGAAACGGGGAATTAGCAAGGACATCAACTCGCAATGTATTATCTTCTTTTGTGTTTTGCAACTTTTAATTTTTTAATTTGTTTTGTTAGTGTGAAGAGTATCTAGCCAAACCATGATTGCCGCAACAACTGTAACACCCGAATTTTAAAACAAAAATACCCCTGAAAAATTTTCATTTAAAACAAAGGTTTCAATACGTAAAATAATAACAAAAGTGGTATATTTTATTAAAAATGGGTACAAGTGTATCAAGGAGAGTATAAAATACCATAATCTCCTTTGAAGCCGGGCTGCTACTGACAGCATCTATAAGTCCCACTTCTTTTGTCACGGACTCTATCTTTTCCCTTATCAGGATCACGCTAACCTGCAGGGACATTTAACAAATAACATGAGCTATAAAGCTCAGTGAGTAATCATACCTGCAAATAACATGTATAAGAAATACATTCATATATAATTCTATATATATGATAAATCTTTTTTTACTCATCTTTTCAATACTAAGTCCCACTTTATAGCCCCTTCCGGCTAACCGTATATATCTATCTGGATATCGGATCCAAACTCCTAGCCTCACTGGCTGATCATATATCTCTTAGGATTTCACATCCTACTTCATAGCCTTACAGGCTGAACCATAATAACATATGATTATCAAATCACGTCAGTTATTTGAACATTTAATCATATCTAACCTGTTATTTGAACATCAAATCAAATCAAATCTGTTAGCCACTAAAAGCCATATGTGTACAAGAGAAAATAAACATATAAATTCTCAATTACCATTTCTCTCCCATGTTTCTTAGTCACAATTGACTGCACCATATTTCCTGGCCATATAAGCGGCACCAAACAGTTTCAACATTTATATCATAGCCCTAAGGCTGCACCAATTGGTTTCAATAACCCGATATCATAGCCATAAGGCCGCACCATTTGGATTCAATCATCCAATATCATAGCCATAAGGCCGCACCATTTCCATATAACAATATCATAGGCATATAGGCCGCACCAGTTGGATATAACATCCAGTGTCATAGCCACAAGTGGTCGTACCATTCAATAACATTTTATTTCATAATCATTTATGGCTCACGAGTTTGCCCCGCTTTTGCCTAGACTCACGGCTCCATTCTTGTCATTTCATTGACTCACGGCTTACCCGGTATTGTCTTTTTATTGACTCACAGCTCCGTTCTTGTCTTTTTCAGACTCACGACTTATCTGGTATTGTCTTTTTATTGACTCACAGCTCCGTTCTTGTCTTTCTCAGACTCACGGCTTATCTGGTATTGTCTTTTTATTATATCTTTAAAACTATCATTTTCATCCCCCAAAGCTGTTTCAATCTGTAACAATCCAATCAACACATATCATATATGATATAAGTGAGATTACTCACCTAAATACTTGCTGCAATTGTACCCCATTAGCCTTTGCCTTCTTGCACACCTTTATCAATGTACTTGTCCGGTACCTATTCATTTATTTATATAACAAATGATTATAGGTTAATCACCATTTCAGTTGACTCTACTACACAAGAGTCCAATATAACACAATTGGGGACCATTTGTAGATGATAACTTTCAATTACCATCTTCTTACTAATTATAAATTTTTCCCGAAATACGCATATTTTACTACAGTACCTTCGGGAGGTCGTATACGTATTCCAACAATTTTCCACGAAGTTTCATACCATATTGGACCTATGTTCAAAATTTGAGGTCAAACGGACAAGTCTAGCATCAAAATCATATTTGAAATTGCCTCCCAATCTGTCGCGACCTCACGTCGCGAGACCCACGGTGGTCGCGTCGCGAAGGCTGCACAGCAGACCAGAACCTCCGATTTTATGCTACAAAATCCCATTTTCTCATATTAAGTGCTTAATACCCTACTTAATCGGTAGGGGTTTGTTCCAGGACCAAAACCCTTCATTTACTTTAAGTTTTAAACCATGGAATTGTTGATTTCAATCCATTTCCAAAAATTCCCGTTTTTCACATTTTTGGTCCAAAACCGAAATTATTCAAAACTAATCACTTCTACTGATTATTCTCATCTCTAGCAACATTTGGAACTCATTAAAACCTATTAGAATCCACTGAATCATATAAACTTGTATTCTAGGGTTCTTGAGCAAAGTTCCAAATTTTCACTAATAGCAACATACATTCTATTTGATATGTGTTCTTACCATATAAACATGTTTGCTACTTATAATCATACAAAACCACTTGGATTATAACTAGAATTCAGTTTCCAGTTCATCCCAAGAAAACCTATCAAGAATACACACAAAACTTAGGTTAGAACTTGATTACTAACCTTGATTAACTTGACAATTCTTCAATCTTCAAACACTTGGCCAAATTTCTACTTCACTTCTCAAGAACTTGTAGAAATCGCATCATCAAAATCCTTCCTGTAGCTTCTCCACATTTCTGCACATAATTATGGAGATATTTCTCCTTTTATATTTTCCAAATGTTCATTTTAGCCCCTCAAGTCCTTTTTCTTGAACCTTTGGCCACATGTTCAAATTTCATCACATAAAAGCTATATTTCTTACATTTTTACCACAAGTAAACAATATTTTTACATAATTGGTCCTTCACTTGGTCAAATGACCAAATTACCCTTTTGTGGTAAAATAACCAATTTACCCCTTTTTACTAGAATTAACTTTCAAATACTTATCACAAGTATTTGGTGTTACAAATTCTCCCCTCCTTCAAATGATTCCGTCCCCGGAATCATACAAAGAGTTGAGGGTATTTCTACCTCATTACAATTTTGGTCCCTCATATCATATGGAAACCTCTATGGTATTGCCAAAGCATTTTAACTACACTAGTCTTCTTATTCCGCAAATAAAACACATGGAAAACATTATATATGTCTTGAAGTTCATCAAGATACCTCAATCACTTCACCCCAATTTTACTCTTTGGGATATACAGAAAGGTCCAATAAATGAGCACTTAACTTTCTTTTCGTCCCAAACTGATTTTAGTCTTTCCAAAGGATTATTTTGAGTACCACCATCTTTCCTCACTTGAAATTTCAACGTTTTTTTTTCTCAGTGATCCACATACCACTTTTACTAATTATGAGCCGTTTTCAAATTTCTCGTATTTGCTAGTTTTCTCTTCAGTTTGTGCAACAATCTAGGATCTAGCCAATAGCTTTTCCACCACTTCCATCCATCAAATCGAAGTAGGACACAGTACTCCATACAATACTCCATACGAGCCATTAGGATACTAGTATAAAAATTGTGATTATCTACAGATTCTACCGAATATAGACAATCTTCTCATCTTCCATGAAGGTTTATTATGTAAGTTTCAGATATATCTTCTAAAATCTGCATCATTATCTCACTGTTTGGGTATTGGTTTGATGTTTGGTTTTTGAATTATAAAGTAATCATTCGAATCTTGGTTTATTTGCAATTTTTGGTATTATTGATGTTTGAATGTTTTGGGATTGGCATTGTTTCTGATTTTTCTGGAATTTACTTCTGGAATCAGTAAGTAATCTTAGTTTAGAACTCAGTTTAGTTTAGTTTAGTTCATGCTTGATTTGGATTTTTGCAATTGTTTTGATATTGTGTTTTGTGTTGGTTTTTGGGAAAGTAGAAACAATACCGCTGGCTGTAGTGTGACACTACAGTTGGTTATCTGTCGTTCTATCTTGACCACCAAACTCCTGTGGATCGACCCTGACTACCACTGTACTAGTGTGAGTGAGGTTTATTTTACTATTCTTGACCGCACGACGACCTAGGCGTGTCACATCACAACCCTTTCTAATGGACCATAACCCATCACAACCATTTTTAATGCTCCATAATCGATCACAACCCTTTCCAATGAACCTTAAACCATCACAACCCTTTCTAATGGACCATAACCCACCACAACCCTTTCAAGTGGACCATAACCCATCAAAACCCTTTATAATTGACCATAATCTTTCAAATCCCTTTCCAATGGACCATAACCAATCACAGTCCTTTCCAATGGTCTATAAGCCATGACAACCCTTTCCAATGGACCATAACCAATCATAGCACTACATATTAAGCCATAACCCATTACATCCTTTTCTAGTGGACCATAACCCATCACAACCCTTTCTAATGGACCATAACCCCTCACAACGCTTCATAATTGACCATAACATATCACAACCCTTTCTAATGGACCATAACCCATCACAACCTTCATAATCGACCATAACATATCACAACCATTTCCAAAGGACCATAACCTATCACAACCCTTCATAATTGACCAAAACCCATCACAAACCTTTCCAATGGACCATAACCCATCACAATCCTTTCTGATGATCGATAACCCATCACAACCCTTTATATTTGACCATAAGTCATCACAACCCTTTTTAATCGGCCATAACCTATCACAACCTTTCATAATTGACCATAACCCATCACAACCCATTCCAATAGACCATCACCCAAGACAACCCTTTCTAATTGACTATAACCCATCACAACCCTTTCTAATGGTCCATAACTGATCACAACACTTTCCAATGAACCATAAACCATCACAACCCTTTCTAATGAACCATAACCCATCACAACCCTTTCTAATGGTCCATAACCCATCACAACCCTTCATAATTGACCAGAACCCATCAAAACCATTTCCAATTGACCATAACCTATCACAACCATTTCTAATGGACCATAACCCATCAAAACCCTTCGTAATTGGCCATAACCCATCACAACCCTTTCTAATGGACCATAACCTATCACAACCCTTTCTAATGGTCCATAACGGATCAGAACCCTTTCCAATGAACCATAAACCATCACAACCATTTCTAATGAACCATAACCCATCACAACCCTTTCTAACGGTCCATAACCCATCACAAACCTTCATAATTGACCATAACCTATGAAAACCCTTTCTAATTGACTATAACCTATCACAGCCCTTCATAATGGACCGAAACCCATCACAAACCTTCCTAATTGACCATAACCATTCACAAACGTTCATAATTGACCATAACCCTTCACAGCCCTTTCTAATGGACCATAACCCATCACAACCCTTCATGTTTAGCCATAACCCATCATAACCCTTTCTAATGGACCATAACCCTCACAACCCTTCATAATTGACTATAACCTTTTCTAATGGACCATAACCCATCATAACCTTCATAATTGACCATAACCAATCACAACCCTTTCCAAACGACCATATCCTATCACAACCCTTTCAAATGCTTCATAAACCATCACAACCCTTTCCAATGAATATAACCCATCACAACACTTTCTAGTGGACCATAACCCATCACAACCCTTTCTAATGGACCATAACCCTTCATAATTGACCATAATCCATCACAACCCTTTCCAATGGACCATAACCCATCACAGTCCTTTCTAATAGTCTATAACCCATGACAACCCTTTCCAATGGACCATAACCCATCACAACCCGTTCTAATGGACCATAACCCATCACAACCTTTTCTAATGGTTCATATCCGATCACAACCGTTTCCAATGGACCATAAACCATCACAACCCTTTCGAATTGACCATAACCTATCGCAACACTTTGCAAAGGACCATAACCCATCATAACCCTTTATAATGGACCATACCCATCAGAAACCTTCATAATTAACCATAACCCATCACAACCCATTTTAATGGACGATAACCTATCACAACCCTTCATAATTGACCAAAACCCATCAACCCTTTCCAATGGACCATTACCCATCACAATCCTTTCTAATGGAGTATAACCCATCACAACCCTTTATAATTGACCATAACACATTACAACGCTTTTTAATTGACCATAAATTATCACAACCCTTCATTATTGACCATAACCGAACGCAACCCTTTCCAATGGATCATAACCCACGACAACCCTTTCAAATTGTCTATAACCCTTCACAACCTTTTCTAATGGTCCATAACTGATCACAACCCTTTCCAATGAACCATAAACCATCACAACCCTTTCTAATGAACCATAACCTATCACAACCCTTTCTAATGGGCCATAACCCATCACAACCCTTCATAATAGACCATAACCCATCAAAACCCTTTCCAATTGACCATAACCTATCATAACCCTTTCTAGTGGACCATAACACATCACAATCCTTCATAATTAACCATAACCCATCATAGCCCTTCGTATTTAGTCATAACCCTTCACAACCCTTTCCAATGGACCATAACCCAACACACCCCTTTCTAATAGACCATAAACCATCACAATCCTTTCTAATGGTCCGTAACACAGGAAAATAATTTCCAATGGACCATAACCCATCACAACACTTTCTAATGGACCATAACCCATCACAACCCTTTCTAATGCACCATAACCCCTCACAATCATTCATAATTGACAATAACCATCACAACCCATTCTAATAGACCATAACCCATCACAACCTTCATAATTGACCATAACCTATCATAACCCTTTCCAAAGGACCATAACCTATCACAACCCTTTCAAATGCTCCCTAAACCATCACAACCGTTTCCAGTAGACTATAACCCTTTAGAACCCTTTCTAATGGACAATTACCCATCACAACCATTTTTAATAGTCCGTAATCAATTACAACCCTTTCCAATGGACCTTAAACCATCACAACCATTTCTAATGGACCATAACCCATCACAACCCTTTCTAATGGACCATAACCCATCATGACCATAATACATCACAACCCTTTCCAATGGACCATAACCTATCACAGTCCTTTCTAATGGTCTATAACCCATGACAACCATTTCTAATGGACCATAACCCATCACAGCCCTTCATATTTAGCCATAACCGATCACAACCCTTTCTAGTGGACCATAACCTATCACAACCTATTCTAATGGACCATAACCCATCACAACGCATTCTAGTGGACCATAACCAATGACAAACCCTTTCTAATGGACCATAACCCATCACAACCCTTCATAATACAACATAACCTATCACAACCCTTTCAAATGGTCCATAACTGATCACAACCCTTTCCAATGAACCATAAACCATCACAACCCTTTCTAATAAACCATAACCCATCACAACCCCTTCTAATGGTCCATAACCCATCACAACCCTTCATAATTGACCATAACCCATCACAACCCTTTGTAATGGACCATAACTTATCACAACCCTTTCTAATGGTCAATAACGAATCACAACTCTTTGCAATGTATTATAAACCATCACAACCCTTTCTAATGAACCATAACCCATCACAACCATTTCTAACGGTGCATAACCCATCCCAACCCTTCATAATTGACCATAACTCGTCAAAACCCTTTCCAGTTGACTATAACCTATCATAACCATTTCTAATGGACCATAACCTATCACAACCCT
The DNA here is from genome assembly GCA_023525715.1 of Cichorium intybus. Taxonomy (NCBI): domain Eukaryota; kingdom Viridiplantae; phylum Streptophyta; class Magnoliopsida; order Asterales; family Asteraceae; genus Cichorium; species Cichorium intybus. The sequence goes on from JAKNSD010000013.1 coordinate 491,399, forward strand.
TCATAATGGACCATAACCCATCACAACACTTCCTAATGGACTATAACCCCTCACAACCCTTCATAGTTGACCATAACCCATCACAACCCTTTTTAATCGACCATAACCCATCACAACCTTCATAATTGACCATAACCTATCACAACCTGTTCCAAACGACCATAACCTATCACAACCCTTTCAAATGCTCCCTAAACCATCACAATCGTTCATAGTTGACCATAACCCATCACAACCCTTTTTAATGGACCATAACCTATCACAACCCTTTATAATTGACCAAAACCCATCACAACCCTTTCCAATGGACCATAACGCATCACAATCCTTTCTAATGAACCATAACCCATCACAACCCTTTACAATTGACCATAACTCATCCTAACCCTTTTTAATTGACCATAACCTATCACAACCCTTCATAATTGACCATAACCCATCACAACCCTTTCCATTGGACTATCACAACCCTTTCTAATGGTCCATAACTGATTACAACCTTTTCCAATAATCCATAAACAATCATAACCCTTTCTAATGAACCATAATCCATCACAACCCTTTCTAATGGTCCATAACCTATCACAACCCTTCATAATTGACCATAAGCCATTGCAACCCTTTGTAATGGACCATAACCTATCACAACCCTTTATAATGGTCCAAAACGGATAACAACGCTTTCCAATGAACCATAAAGCATCACAACCCTTTCTAATGAACCGTAACGCATCACAACCCTTTATAACGGTCCATACCCCATCACAACCCTTCATAATTGACCATAACCCATGAAAACCCTTTCCAATTGACTATAACCTATCACAACCATTTCTAATGGACCATAACCCATCACAATGCTTCATAATTGACCATAACCCATCACAACACTTTCCAATGGACCATAAGCCATCACAGCCCTTCATATTTAGCCATAACCCATCACAATCCTTTCTAATAGACCATAACCCATCACAACCCATTTTAATAGACCATAACCCCTTACAACCCTTCATAATTGACCATAACCCATCACAACCCTTTCTAATGGAACATAACCCTTCACAACCTTCATAATTAACCATAACCTATCACAACCCTTTCTAAAGGACCATAACCTATCACAACTTTTTTAAACGCTCTATAAACCATCACAACCCTTTACAATGGACTATAACCCATCACAACCCTTTCTAATGGACGATAACCCATCACAACCATTTTAGTGCTCTATAATCGATCACAACCCTTTCCAATGGACCTTAAACCATCACAATCCTTTCTAATAGACCATAACCCATCATAACCCTTTCGAATAGACCATAACCCATCAAAACCCATCATACTTGACCATAATCCATCAAAACCCTTTCCAATGGACCAGAACCCATCACAGTCCTTTCTAATGGTCTATAACCCATGACAACCCTTTCCAATGGACCATAACCGATCACTGCCCTTCATATTAAGCCATAACCTATCACAACCCATTCCGGTGGAATATAACCCATCACAACCCTTTCTAATGGACCATAATCCCTCACAACGCTTTATAAGAGACCAATTACCTATCAAAACCCTTTTTAATGGACCATAACCCATCACAACCCTTCATAATTACCATAACTTAGCACACCCATCTCCAAGGACCATAACTTATCACAACCCTTTCTAATGCTCCATAAACCATCACAACCCTTTCTAATAGACTATAACCCATCATAACCCTTTCTAATGGACCATAACCCCTCATAACCCTTCATAATTGACCATAAGCCATCACAACCCTTTCTAATGGACCATAGCCTGTCACAATCCTTCATAATTGACCATAACCTATCACAACCTTTCAAAAGGGCCATAACGTATCACAACCGTTTCTAATGATCCATAAGCCATCCCAACCCTTTCAAATGGACCATAACCCATCACAACCCTTTTTAATCGACCATAACCCATCACAACCTTCATAATTGACCATAACCTATCACAACCTGTTCCAAACAACCATAACCTATCACAACCCTTTCAAATGCTCCCTAAACCATCACAACCGTTCAAAATTGACCATAACCCATCACAACCCTTTTTAATGGACCATAACCTATCACAACCCTTTATAATTAACCAAAACCCATCACAACCCTTTCCAATGGACCATAACGCATCACAATCCTTTCTAATGAACCATAACCCATCACAACCCTTTACAATTGACCATAACTCATCCTAACCCTTTTTAATTGACCATAACCTATCACAACCCTTCATAATTGACCATAACCCATCACAACCCTTTCCATTGGACCATCACAACCCTTTCTAATGGTCCATAACTGATTACAACATTTTCTAATAATCCATAAACAATCATAACCCTTTCTAATGAACCATAATCCATCACAACCCTTTCTAATGGTCCATAACCTATCACAACCCTTCATAATTGACCATAAGCCATTACAACCCTTTGTAATGGACCATAACCTATCACTTCCCTTTATATTGGTCCATAATGGATCACAACGCTTTCCAATGAACCATAAACCATCACAACCCTTTCTAATGAACCGTAACGCATCACAACCCTTTATAACGGTCCATACCCCTTCACAACCCTTCATAATTGACCATAACCCATGAAAACCATTTCCAATTGACTATAACCTATCACAACCATTTCTAATGGACCATAACCCATCACAATGCTTCATAATTGACCATAACCCATCACAACACTTTCCAATGGACCATAAGCCATCGCAGCCCTTCATATTTAGCCATAACCCATCACAATCCTTTCTAATGGACCATAACCCATCACAACCCATTTTAATAGACCATAACCCCTCACAACCCTTCATAATTGACCATAACCCATCACAACCCTTTCTAATGGAACATAACCCTTCACAACCTTCATAATTAACCATAACCTATCACAACCCTTTCTAAAGGACCATAACCTATCACAACTTTTTTAAATGCTCTATAAACCATCACAACCCTTTACAATGGACTATAACCCATCACAACCCTTTCTAATGGACGATAACCCATCACAACCATTTTTAGTGCTATATAATCGATCACAACCCTTTCCAATGGACCTTAAACCATCACAATCCTTTCTAATAGACCATAACCCATCATAACCCTTTCTCATAGACCATAACCCATCAAAACCCATCATACTTGACCATAATCCATCAAAACCCTTTCCAATGGACAGAACCCATCACAGTCCTTTCTAATGGTCTATAACCCATGACAAACCTTTCCAATGGACCATAACCGATCACTGCCCTTCATATTAAGCCATAACCTATCACAACCCATTCCGGTGGAATATAACCCATCACAACCCTTTCTAATGGACCATAATCCCTCACAACGCTTTATAAGAGACCATAACCTATCAAAACCCTTTTTAATGGACCATAACCCATCACAACCCTTCATAATTACCATAACTTAGCACACCCATCTCCAAGGACCATAACTTATCACAACCCTTTCTAATGCTCCATAAACCATCACAACCCTTTCTAATAGACTATAACCCATCATAACCCTTTCTAATGGACCATAACCCCTCATAACCCTTCATAATTGACCATAAGCCATCACAACCCTTTCTAATGGACCATAGCCTGTCACAATCCTTCATAATTGACCATAACCTATCACAACCTTTCAAAAGGGCCATAACGTATCACAACCGTTTCTAATGATCCATAAGCCATCCCAACCCTTTCAAATGGACCATAACCCATCACAACCTTTTCTAATGGACCATAGCCCATCACAACCTTTTTCTATGGTCCATAACCAATCAAAACCGTTTCCAATGGACCCTAACCCATCACAACTCTTTTTAATGGTCCATAACCCATCACAACCCTTCATAATTGACCATAACCCATCACAACCCTTTTTAATAGACCATAACCTATGACAACCCTTCATAATTGACCATAACCCATCACAACCCTTTCCAATGGACCATAACCCATCACAATCTTTTGTAATGGACTATAACCCATCATAACCCTTTATAATTGACCATCACCCATCACAACCCTTTTTAATGGACTATAACCTATCACAACCCTTCATAATTGACCATAACCCATCTCAACCATTTCCAATAAACCATAACCCATGATAACCCTTTCTAATTGACTATAACCCATCACAACCCTTTCTAATGGTCAGTAACTGGTCAGAACCCTTTCCAATGAACCATAAACCATCACAATCCTTTTTAATGAACCATAACCCATCACAACCCTTTGTAATGGACCATAACCTATCGCAACCCTTTCTAATGGTCTATAATGGATCACAACCCTTTCCCATGTACGATAAACCATCACAACCCTTTCTAATGAACCATAACCCTTCACAACCCGTTCTAACGGTCCATAATCCATCAGAACCCTTCATAATTGACCATAACCCATCAAAACCCTTTCCAATTCACTATAACCTATAACAACCATTTAAAATGGACCATAACCCATCACAACCCTTCATAATTGACCATAACCCATCACAACCCTTTCTAATGGACCATAACCCCTCACAACCCTTTATAATTGACCGTAACCCATCACAACCCTTTCCAAATGACCATAACCTATCACAACCCTTTCAAATGCTCCATAAAACCATCACAACCCTTTCTAATGGACCATACCCATCACAACCCTTCATAATTGACCATAACCCATCACAACCCTTTTTAATGGACCATAACCTATCACAACCCTTCATAATTGACCAAAACCCATTATAACCCTTTCTAATGGACGATAACCCATCACAATCCTTTGTAATGGACCATAACCCATCACGAGCATTTATAATCGACCATAACTCATCACAACCCTTTATAATAGACCATAACCTATCACAACCCTATAATTGACCATAACCCATCACAACGCTTTCCATTGGACCATAACACAAGACAACCCTTTCTGATTGACTATAATCCGTCAAAACCCTTTCTAATGGTCCATAACTGATCACAACCCTTTCCAATGAACCATAAACCATCACAACCCTTTATAATGAACCATAATCCATCACAACCCTTTCTAATGGTCCATAACCCATCACAACCCTTCATAATTGACCATAACCTATTACAACCCTTTGTAATGGACCATAACCTATCACAACCCTTTCTAATGGTCCATAACGGATAACAACCCTTTTCAATGAACCATAAACCATCACATCCCTTTCTAATGAACCGTAACGCATCACAATGCTTTATAACGGTCCATAACGCATCACAAACCATCATAATTGACCATAACCCATGAAAACCCTCTCCAATTGAATATAATAATAATAATAATAATAATAATAATAATAATAATAATAATAATAACAATATTTTAGTTATAACGGTTTGAGGTGGATTATGTCAAGTTTGAAAACTTAGGATGTGAAGTAAATTAATTTGGTGCTAATAAAAAATAAGGGCTTAAAGTGTAGGGGTTAGTTTTGCAATTCTTGAGATTTGTTGCATGGAGTCGTGTCCAGCCTTAGGAGGTGCGATGGGTTCCCATCGTGGAGTGTGTGGGTGGGCATGAATGGTGAGTTTGATGTCTTGTTCTTTAATTTGGATGGTTTGATACGTTGGATTCCTTGGTTAATCTCTAAATCAATGTTCTTTCCACTTCACGCTCCATACTTTCCATTATCTTGTGGGTGTATTAGATTGGGTGGTGTATGATTCGAATCCCACCTCTTACTTTCTGTTGTTTGCATGTTTTTGAACTTTTTTCAGACCCTAGAGGTCTTAATGGAGGGACTTAATGGGTTTAAGAGTTGAAACCTTAAACCTTAGCTTCATATTTTAGATTTTCGTTTTTTTAGTTCTGGTCCTGTTTTGAGAAATTCATATAAACTCGTGTGTTTGGTATTTGGGTGAATATTATCTTTTTGAAATGGTCTATGTGTCTAGTGTCTTGGTCTAGAAGCCCTTGGACTAACTTAGACCCTAAGTCATGTGAAAATTGCAATCTCTACTAACTGGTCCTGGGGTGAACTGTACAGTGACTGATGTCTTGTAAGATTCATAAGTGGTTGTAGCAGACTCTTTTAGGGGCAAGGTCAGTGGGAAACGTTTACTATATGTGTCTAGTTTGTTCACACCAATTTTCAGAACCGAAGTCCTTCTGATTCTCATTCTTGGTTAATATCTTTGGGGGTAGGTCCTGCGACTGTTCTTGTAAATTGTGATGACTTCATGGATTTTTCATTTGCAAATGGTAAATGAAAATGACCTGAGCTCAGGCCCAATGGTCTTGACCTTGAGTCTAGGTTCAACATGATTTTTATTAGATTTAATCCCTGAGTTTTCATTGGTCATCTGTTGCAAATCTTATTATCGGTCAAAAGTCAGCATTGCTGTCAAACCTTTCTTTTTGTGGTTTTGAACCTCGGTGGTGAGTTAAGGATAGTAATGGGTGTCCGAGCTTACCCAAACTTGACTAAAACATATAATAAGTATCTACTTATAATGAGACTAGTTATTATACTATGTAGTAACTTAAAACACCTTATAGGTGTATAAGGTGCTCGTGTGGAGCTTGGTGGGTTTTCGGAGTCGCTGTGTCGAGTTCTTCTTTTGCTGCTTCAAGCTAGGTGAGTTATTCACTACCTTGTATGAAAGTTGTACATCCTTTACTGTAGCTCGTGTGTGCTGTTTAGGATGTAGGTGGGTAGTAACAGGCCATAGGAAGTTCTTAGTAGGTGTGTGAGTGTGTGGAGTGACATCATTGAGCTGGGTGCCATTCATGGAACTGGGGGACATGATTGAGCTGAGTGCCATGATGTGTGATGTATTCTAAGGGTGTTGGGTGCAATCATTGAGCTGGGTGCCATCATGGAGTGGGGTGCCATGATTGAGCTGGGTGCCATGATTGTGCTGTGATTAGTGGTTGTATTGTGAACTAGGATTTAGTTGGGTGCAATGATCTTGTTGTTATGCTGTGTGCCTTTATTATATGGTGTACCTATCATAGAGGTTGAGTATGTGTGATTAGACCTGGCAAAATCAGCCACGACACGATAACTCGACAAGAACACGACACAAAATTAGCGGGTTTGGGTTAGAGGTTTCAACCCGTTTAAGTAAACAGGTTGACACGACACGACACGAAAGTTAAACGGGTTGGGTTAGGGTCGATGCTTTCAACTCGAAGATGACACGAATGACCCGTTTATATATATATATATATATATATATATATATATATATATATATATATATATATATATATATATATATATATATATATATATATATATATATATATATATATATATATATATATATTAACTGCGAAACTTACGTTATGTATATTAAGTGTCGAAGTTTAACAAGCAGCTGATTGGTTGGATGGTTAAGACTCATGACATATGATCGTTGAACGTGAGGTGCAGGGTTCGAATCTTGTTAAAACACATCAATGGTTTTGTGCAAGAAATAAAAGCTCTCAGATCTCGCCTTGTACTTCTATTTTAGCTACGAAAATTTCCATCCCACATCGCTGGTGGGATGAAAGTTGCTCCCTTCTCATCCCCTATATATCAAGAGTCAAGTTTAGCTTTCTAAGAGTTAAGCCATTGGTTGCACCGGGTTACACCGGAACGACTAGGGCAATAGTTCAACTGGGCCGATTAGGTTCTTATTGGGCCAAATAAGTCCGAGTTGGGTCGAATTAATCCGATTTGACCCGAGTTGGCAGTAGTTTTTAAGTTTTCACGTGTCGTGTTGACACGGGTATTAGCGTGTCGTGTTCATGTCCCCTGTGTCGACCCGTTTATATAAACGTGTCGTTTCTGGGTTCACAACTCTCGACCCGTTTAATGTCTTGACACGACATGAACACGGCACGACATGACCCGTTTGCCACCTCTATGTGTGATGGACATGCGGTGTATGTGTTGAATTCACTAAGCTGTGTGCTTACCCTTTCCCTATAAAATTACCGTTTCGGGTTCTTTAGATGTGGGTGCTGGCAAGGCTTGATGTGTACACACTCGTGCAGCTTCTATGGAGATTTATGTTTTCATTTGACTTTATGTTAGATTTTACTTTCGCTAAATGTTGAGTTATGTTAATAATAAAATGGTTTTAATGATTTGAGTAATGTTTCCATTTGAAGGTTTTTAAATAAAGTGATGTTTTATTATTGAAATTGTTTTTCTAAAATTTTTAAATTGTCATAAAAATTAGGATGTTACAAGTTGGTATCAGAGCATAGCTTTAGTGAATCAGACTCACTTGGTGGGTTTTGATCTCAAGTTTGAGTCTCAAAAGTTTTCTTTAAAAATATTTTCTTTACAAGAAATTAAAAGTAGTTTTTGAAGAAAGGGGTTAAATGAACGGTGTAGCGAAGACGCAGTATGTATCGCCAGTCGACGCTAGTAGGGGAAAAGGTTTAAGTGCTTAGTCTTTGTTGATGCATTCTATAATATATGATGTATGTATGCTAGGTTGACTGCTAGAAAGGACACTGTTGATGTTGTTATTTTCTGCTACTAGCTTTTGGAATGTATGCTAGTGTTGATTAGTTGTTTTGTGAATGCCATTAGAGTTGTATACAGTAGGAATTGAATAGCCTTAGAATGCCTAATCTAGCCTTATTGCATGTTCCTTGTTTGGTTGTTGCCTTAGGGTAGGATCTTTTATTCGAATGTCTATTTGATTTTATGGTATGATTTTGTATTCATGAGGCGACTTATCACCACTAGAGGAAATTCCATCTTAGTTGAGTAGCAGGGTGTGGTGGAATTCCTAATGGTGTAGGAAGAGTTAGAATGAATACCTGAAGGGATTTGATTCGGCCTTATTGCATGTTACTTGTTTGGTTGTTGCCTTATGGTAGGATCTCTTATTCGAATGCCTATTTAATTCTACACTGTATATGACTGTGCATTTGTGAGGCGGTTCGTCAATGCTAGAGGAAATTCTGTTATAGTTGAGTAGCAGGGTGGGAGGGATTCCTAGTAGACTAGGAAAAGTGATTACATATGCTAGTGCGAGCATATGTGTTAGTGTTATCGGTGAGAAGCAAATTGGGGATTTTGGGATGAGTCTCAGAACGGACATGGATAGGTGTGGAAGGTAGTAGTAGAGCTCCTACTACCGAAAGCACATGATCCATGTTCGAGTAGAGGATCAGTCACGAGCAATCCAAGAATGTTGGATCAAGATTCAAACTATGCGGAATATTGAAAATAAACAAGATCAAGAACAAGCAATATGAAGAAGTGATGTCGAATAATTTATTTGCAACTCAAGAACAATTCGATGTGAACTATTCTGTATGAGTGTCGTAGAAAAGATTACAAAAGTTAACCCTAATTAGGGTACGTGCATGTTATTTATACAAAAACTAAGTATGGAAGGACAGGCCCATTCCATAACCGATAGCTAAACTAATGGCACTAAATCTGGCAAAAAATCCGATCAGCATCTTTGACTCAATCTTCATTTATGACTCAACAATCTCCCCCTTTGAGTCAAAAATGCGATAAGTCTTCATTCTTCAGCTTCTGGTTTCGCAACTTTCAGCTCTTTATCAAACACTTTTGGAATCAAGAGTAGAATCCTTTTCTGAAAGGCGATGTACTAGGTCAGCATATCATTGAAGCATCTTTTGTCATTCTCGGTATTTAGTTTTGTCTTGTTGACGAGATCGAGAATTTTCTTTAATGCAGGAGTTCGGTAGAGATGTTTGTCTCGCAGATAAAATATCTTTTTCATCGAATCCTTTCCGTCCTTGGATGGTTAAGCCACGTTCCAATCGTCCTTTTTGATCTTTCCGAAACGACGTTTGCTCAGACCAGTAGGAGGTTTTTCAGGAGAGACTTCTGGAACAGAGTCCAGGACTGCAGCCACTTCAATGTCAAGCTTCGAGATTTCAAGGATATAACCCGTGAGTAATTTCTTGATATGCCTATGAAGAATCTCATGATCTTCCTTTCTTGGAAGGACGTTAAACAGAGACACCCAATCAAAAGGATTCATGAATGGAAGATCAGCGAGGGTGAATTCATCCTTCTCATCTCTTGATCCTCTGCGAGCAAGGAAAATGGCATTTCGGAAGGGAGAAGTCACACGCGGCATTCTTGGAGTGAGCTTCACAATCTTCTTCAGGCTCCAAGACATGTATTGTGGTTTGGAATGCTCTAGGTAGAAGTTGAACAGCTTATCATTTACCACAGCCCGAGGTTCAGTGTTCGTTTTTAATTCATCGAAGCAACGGATTAGGAATACTCTTGCTGTCATCGGAAAATCAAATTGTGAGTCTACTTGATTTCCGACATCATAAGAGCAATTTGGCTGCAACCATTTCTGAATGGGTTGTGTGATAGCTTCCGACTTCATGGTTTCGTAATCCCAATTCGGAAAGACGGTTCTCCGAGCTTCCAATTCAATTGCCGCTTGTTCTTTAGCTGCATCTTCGGCATCAAGCTGTTTGGAGATATGAAGAAGTTCGTCAAGTTCTTTTTCCCTTGCTGCTCTGGCCAGTTGAGCAGCCTCCGACATGTCAAGATCTTCATCTACATCATCTTCACCGATCTTCTTGGTCTTGCGATTCGAAGGACCGGAAGATGTATCACCAACATTCATTGATTTAAACCAATCAGCTTTTGGTTTTAGAATGTCATCAGCAGACTCTTGAGTCCCTGGTTTCTTCACATTGGTGACTTTAGTAAGCATTGGTTTCTGGACAGGGCTTTCAGTAGCCTCCTTCTTTTCATCACCCTTGCCAGCATTATCTTCTTTATTCTCCTTCGCTTTCTCCTTGTCATCAGGCTTTTTAGACCTGTCAACTCCATTATCGGATTCATCCATTTTGGCCGTGTCTCCCCCTTGTTTCGGAACGGCAACGTCTTCCGAAACACCCTGAATCTTACTTAGCAGGAGGAAGACAGGATGGAGCTTATTCGTGATATAACCACGAAGGTAAGGAGTGAGAACAGGATCCTCTTCTTCTATTATCCTACGAATGTAGGAATCAATCTTGGCGACACAATTCCGAACTGCCTGTGATTGGGAGACAGCAGATGACAGAATCGCTGAAGTGTGCTTAAGGTCTGTTTTTAGAAGTTGGATCTTTGTAGTTTTGGAGGGCAAAAGATCCATTAACTCATTTTCCGATGCCAGATCTTCCTACAGTTTATCTACTTTGGCTTGTAGGGAAGACGCTAATTCGGAATTCTCCTTTTGGAGATCGGAACGGAGTGTGGCGAGAGCCGCTTTTTCAGTCTTAAGGGTGTCAGCAAACCCTTGAATGACTTTAGTCATCATATCATTGTTAGACTGATGTCTGTCCCAAAACTCCTGTATGAATTTTAGAACATCCGTTTCCAACCTGCCGAGCTTTATGGCAGCATTATCCATATGTGTTTCCGATTTCTCCATGACAGACGAAAATTCTTTCATAATATTGACATTCTTAGTGATTAATGTCTCGATATGATCATTGTGAGTCTGTAATCGGGATTTCCAGTCGGAAGAGGAAGGACCCTGGCCTGTTTGAAGAAGCTTGTCCAGTTTGGCGGATAGTTCCTGGAATTGCTCCTGAGTCATGGGAGCAGAAGGTCCAGGAGTAGTGTAATGGACATTGAAAGGGGATTCAATGTAATCAGCCAGGTCGTCTTGATCATCATAAAGAAAAGCGTCTTCATCTTCTTGTTCGGATGTGGGTTCTAGTATTTTTGGTGAGTGGGGATTAGAGTCGTCTTGTTGAGGGGATTTTTGTGGAGGTGATTTTGGTGGTGGAGAAGGCGGTGGTGGTGATTGATGTGGTGGAGATGTATGAGGTGGAGAATGTGGTGGAGTTTTATGAGGTGGAGAATGTGGTGGAGTGGGATTGGGTGTTGGTTCAGGGGTTCGAGGTCGGTGAGTAGTTTCCTCATTATCATCCATGTCATCATCAAGAGGATTGGTGATATGATGATCGTCGGAATGTTCATCTTCCGAGGGAGGGTGCATGACCATCTTCCGAAGCCTTCGGGATTTCTTTGACGGTTTTTCTGTGTCAGAAGCGACAGCTTTGCCTTTTCTCTTAGTGACCTTCTTTGGATTTTCAAGCTTGTCAAAAGATAGTTGATGCTTTTCGTCCAGATTTCGTACAGTGAAGGTTGTCGTTTTACAGTAATCGACAATACATGGAACATCTTTCGGAACTCTGTCTAGCATGGCCATCAGAATGGCACCAATGAAATCGAAATCCTCCGCCTTGCTAGTGGCAAAGGTTAGTGTGGGCAAAGTTGAAATAACAGACATCGCAGAATCCTTCATGACATGAATATCATGCTTCTCAATTGTTCAATGAACAACGAGGGACCAAAATCGAGCACATGAGATTTCCTAATGACGGAGTTTGTAATTCACACTTTTGACAAATTGACTCCACAGGATTGACCCATAGTCTAGATTGACAGCATTGTAAAGACCATAGAAAAAGGAGTAAAAGAGCTTACTCGCACTGTCAGTTCCCGTAGTACGTTCTAAGAAGCTTTTGAAGAGAATGGTGAAAAGAGCATTCCATTGTGGCGGTAAACCCTTCTTGGAAAACTTGGACAACTGTGTAATATCGCCTTTGTAACCCATTTGATGAAATAGACGTTGAAGGGTTACAGGTTGAAGCGTCTCAGGGTCAACTAGGTCATTCGTTTCAGTAAACACTAGAAGTTGACTGAATCTTGATTTGGAAATTTTTGTTTTGACCGAACCCACTTCAAAAGAAACATACTCCTCCACTTGGTTGTAGAAGGCGGTTGAGTAGGCAGCGGAGAGTAGAGAGATAGGTACCGTAGCAGATGCAGTCAGGGCCGTTGCAATTGGGGAGTACTTCAAACACTCAATCATCGCCCGAATGGATTCACTGTAGTGAGAGGAGCTGAGATCGATAAACAAGTTTTGATTGGCTTTGATCTTCAACATCAGAGTGGAAGAGTACTTTGAGGGTTTAGTGTTATTGCGTGAGAGATAAAATGCGGAGAAGAGAGAGAGAAACCCAAGAAACCCTTTAAATATCTTTAGGAATACAATTGAAAAGAGGAAATCCCGCTTCAGTCGTTTCCGTTTCCCAAGAATCACGCTTTATCATCATGAATGGCCCCCAAGAGTCGCATTGCAGGCGCGTGAAAAGCGAGAAAGTAGCTACTGTTGAGATGACGTTGTAATTGCCATTCAAAAATTTGATGAGTGGAAAATGCCAGGTCATCAATCTGAATTCCTATCATAAAATCAACCAGAGTGAGAAAAATCAATAATGATTTTCGTGCAAGAGTGTGCCAAAGATAAGGAAGAAAATCAAAGTTTATCTGGAAATGTGTGATGTCGGATCGACATAAAACTATATGATCCCGGGAAATGATCTCTTCCTTCGGAATCAAGAGAGATTCGGAAGTGTTTTTGTGGTTTCCCGTTGAATTATGATCAATTAATTGATAAGAATAATTGAAAGGTATCTTTTTAGATTTTAGCTTTATGGGGTGGGTTGAACTTTCTTTCGAATTCCGAAACGTGAGAATGTCCGAAATCGGAAGAAAGTACTTGTTTGACCAGAGTAGTCATGAGAACAAGTAAGGTAAAGGTGGTTTTATCTGACTTAGGAAAAATTTTGAAATCTCAAAAAAAAAAAAAAAAAAAAATTGGATCTCTTGGGTTAGAAGTTACTTGGAGGAAGTAGATTTCACAAAGATCACACAAACAAAAGATTGAGATTTCCTTTGAAGCTTTCGTCAATTCCTCAGGGTAATTGGATTGTTGGGTTTCATTCGAAACTGTGGTAGAAACAGTTCCGAAATCATGAACACAGATCTTGTGTAACCATCAGTTTTCAGTGGTAATGCTGAAAGCCTTCATAAGGGTTACAGTTATATGGAAATGTATTAAGTGTGGAGAAGTAATAGGAGGGTCGAGAGAGGTTGTTTGAGTCTCACAGCTTCTCATGGTGAAAATGAGTTGCGATCTTTGACTAGAATTTCCGAAATCATATATTGAAATTGGTTGTTATTTCAATAATCATAGATATTCATGAGATAGTTAGACAGGTGGAAAGAGAGAAGAATTTACTGAGAAATGCCGCTGACGAATGATGTCATCATGAGAACTCATTAAATGCTCAGGCGAAAGGAGTTATAAACGTCCAATCAGATGCTAATCAGTCGTCTCTACTTTGATGACGCGTAATAATTACAGCAGACTTGCATCATTACTGCCAAAAAGTATTTTAATATCCACTATAGGGAAGTCTAATCGGTTCTTCAAATAGCACAACGTCCCTACAACCGTGGTGACAAGGTCGAGGTGAAGATGCGAGATGGTGAGTACGCTGGTGGTACTTATGGTGGGCTTATCATGGCGACTTGGAACCACTGGTATGAGGTGAAGATGACCACCCTCAAGGATAGTGATGGAGGTGGCCCACTGACGATCCACACCAGCTATCCCTACCTGCAGCCTGTCCCACCAAGAGTCTTGGTGGAGTACAAACAGTTTGACCTCTTCGAGGTTTGGCACAGGCGGGGATGGTGGCTGGCGGTGATCATCCGCACAACTCCACACAACCAGTTCTTGGTGGGACTGGCTGATGAGAGTCGCCTCTTCGTGGATGAGTGTGAGATGCGGATCCATCAAGCCTTCCAACTTGGGGATCCTCCCATGTGGCACTACTATAAACTCTAGGAAGAAGTAGATTTTGTTTTGTCTTTTGATGTATCAATCTGTCTTCCTATGGAATATATAAAAAAAATTTGTGCCTTTCGTTTGTTTATCAGATCTCCTGTGTCTCTGCAATCTTAAAAAAATTATATAAAATAAAGTAAGGTAAATAAAATATAGAAAATATTTTTGATATTTTTGTAAAGAAAAAAATTATATTTTTGATGTTTTGTTAAAAAAAAATTAAAAGTGAAGTAAGGTAAATAGATAAAAACAAAAAAAAACATTTACAAAGGGTACATGCGTTCCGAATCTTGCTTGTGTAAAGTCCGATTCCGAGGCATTCCGAATTTCGGAATCAGTCGGAAGGTTGGTTGGATTTCGGAACGGATTCAGCTTCCATCATTCCAAGGCCTTGAAGAATTCTGTTAAATGATATCTCTGGAAGTGCCTTAGTAAAAATGTCTGCCAGTTGATCATTTGAACGAACAAAATGAATCTCGATGTTGCCATCTTCAACATGATCTTTGATAAAGTGGTATCTGAGTGCAATGTGTTTTGTCTTTGAGTGTTGAACTGGATTGTGACAGATCCGAATTGCACTTTCGGAATCGCAGTAAAGTGGAATACGTTTCATACTGACACTGTAGTCTCTCAGTTGGTTTTGAATCCATATTATCTGAGAGGTGCATGAAGCAGCAGCAATGTACTCAGCTTCATCTGTTGAGAGTGACACACAAGTTTGTTTCCTTGATTGCCAGCTGACGAGTTTTCCATCAAGGAGTTGACATCCTCCTGAAGTGCTTTTGCGATCCAATCCGCAACCACCAAGATCTGCATCGGAAAATGCTTGAACAAAGAACCCAGATCCTGACGGATACCACAAACCAAGTGAAGTTGTTCTTTTGAGATATCGAAATATGTTCTTCACAGCACTGTGATGTGGCTCTCTAGGATTAGCCTGAAATCTAGCACAGTAACATACAGCAAACATAATGTCAGGTCTACTTGAAGTAAGGTAGAGAAGTGAATCTATCATTTGACGATAGAGAGTGATATTTGCTGCAGGTTTGTCGAGTGATGGAGTGAGTTTAGTTCCGAATGCCATCGGAACTTTGACTTTGGAATCTCCTTTCATTTCGAACTTCTCCAAGAGAGACTTGGTGTAAGCCTCTTGATTGATGAAAATGCCTTCTGAACTTTGTCTGATATTAAGGCCAAGGAAGAAGTTGATTTTACCCATGGAGCTCATTTCAAATCTTGTCTCCATCAGTTTTCGGAATTCAGCTGTTAGGCTTGGATGCGTGGATCCGAAAATGACATCATCGACATAGATTTGAACAATCATCAGATGACTTCCTTCCTTTTTGCGAAAGAAGGTTGGATCAACAGAGCCTTGCTTGAACTTAGATTACTTGAGAAAACGAGTCAGAGTTTCATACCATGCTCTTGGAGCTTGCTTCAGACCATAAACAGCCTTTACTAACACATAGCAATGATCGGGATGTGCGGTGCTCACAAATCCTGGTGGCTGTTCAACGTAGACTGTTTCTTCTAATTCTCCATTTAGAAATGCACACTTGACATCCATTTGATAGACGTCAAAACCCTTATGTGCTGCATATGCAAGAAATATCCGAACAGACTCTAGTCTAGCAACTGGTGCAAACGTTTCTTCATAATCAATTCCTTCTTCTTGGAAATAGCCTTTGACAACCAGTCGAGCCTTATTCCGAATAACATTGCCTTCCTTATCTAATTTGTTTCGGAATACCCACTTCATTTCGAGAACATATGCCTTTTTCGTAGTCGGAACTAATCTCCAAACTTTGTTGCGTTCAAATTCATTTAGCTCATCTTGCATTGCTTGTACCCAGTCTGCATGATCGAGTGCAACTTTGACTGTTTTAGGTTCGATCTTGGAGATGAACGAGTGAAACATGCAAAATTCCACCTTTGAGAATAATGCAACTTGTTTTTCTTTGACTTGAGCTCGAGTGAGAACGCCAACAGATGTTTCTCCGATGATTTGAGATTTAGGATGATCTTTCGTCCATTTTAGCATTGGAGGATAATTCGGATCATATTCAGGATTGATCTCTGGAATAATTTCTTCTGTTTCCGATTGTACCTCTGACTGAGTGTCAAGGTCATTGTTTTCAATCTCATTCTCCCCCTGGAAGTTTGCATCGTTTCCTGTATGAACAAGATCGGAGTTGCTTTCTTCAATGGAAGGTGTGCTTGTCTCTGAGTTAGAAGAAGCATCCTTCTCCTGAAAAGATGCCGAATTCTCCCCCTGGATAGGTGCAAAACTCTCCCCCTAGACAGGTGCATCGGAAATGGGAGTTGGAGTGGGAGCATCAAAATTGGGAGCATAATTCGGGATCGGAAGATCTGTGGAGTCGTCGGGTAAAGAGTCATTTTCATCGATGGCACTATCTATTATTTTTAACAGTTTATCCCCTTGGTTGTCTCTTGCTTTAGCTTTTGCTGAGTTTGCGTTTTCCGGTTCAGCAAACAAATTCATAAATTCCTCATATAGATCCATAAGAGGAATGGTCGTTCGATTTGAGTCTGTAATGATTTCTTGAGTCTTCATTGTAGGTTGTTTTGCTCTTGAAAGGTAGCTGTCATCGAAGGTGATGTAGTAAGATTCTTCAATTTTCCGAGAACGTTTGTTCAAAACACGATAGGCCTTTGAAGTAAGAGAGTACCCAAGAAAAACACCCTCATCAGCCTTTTCATCCCATTTAACTCGTTTTTCGTTTGAGTTAAAAATGAAACACTTAGATCCAAAAACATGAAAGAATTTCATGTTCGGTTTTCTTTTGTTGATTATTTCATAGGGAGTGAGGTGAAATAGTTTGTTGATGTTGGAACGGTTCTGGGTGAAACATGCAGTTTTGATGGCATCGGCCCAGAAGTATAGAGGAAGTTTCGCAAAGGAAAGCATGGTACGAGCTGCCTCGCAAAGAGAACGATTGCGTCTTTCTACCACTCCATTTGTTGAGGAGTATAAGGGGCAGAGAAATTATGAGAAATTCCTTTATTGCCTAGAAAGTCATCCATAACTTTGTTTTTGAATTCGGTACCATTATCACTTCTTATCATTAGAACTTGCTTTTGGAGAAGAACTTCTATTTGTTTGATGAAGTTTGTCACACCCCCGACCGAGGCGGCGGAACATGCCGGGCTGTGCGACTAAGTTCTTGGATCACAGGCAATTGAATATACAGTACAAGTACAACAATAAACCAAAGGATAGTTGTATTTCATCTTGAAGTTTGAATACATGGTTCTTATACACAGATCCATTTGTAGATGACCTTACTAATGATAATCTAAGCATGAACGTGCGCATACTGCATAGTGGAGTAGGTCTAACAAATCAGGGGTTTCAAACTGACATTCAAAATCAGGATCAAATACAGCCGATCCATGATGACACTATCGAGCTCGCTTCAAAGAATCCTGAGTCTGTGGGTGGTTTTCAATATCAGGATCATTTTCAATTGATCCAAAGTAACTTAGAAAGTTTCAAGAATGGTAATTCTGGGTTTATGGTTGATTTTGGAAATCAAGAACTATTACCCATAATAGGTAACAATGAAAGTGTTAGTGATCAGGATCATACACAATTGATCCAAAATGAAAACGTTTCAACCTCGATTCCAAGAACCTTTGAAATTCGTAGAAAAAGGGGTTCTGGACATGCGTTGAGTAAGGAAACAATATCCATGCATTTTGATAAGCCCATTTTGGAAGCTGCAAGGGAACTCAACGTTGGATCAACACAGTTGAAGCAACGTTGTAGGAAGTTAGGCATCAAAAGTTGGCCTCGACGACAGATTAATAGTCTACAAACTCTTATTAACCATACTCAGGTTAAGAATTGTATTTCTTTCTCCACAATTTTAATACCATAAGATTGTAATGACTGAAAGTATTTATGCAACAGGAATTGGATAATAATCCTAGTAGAGCAGACGTAATACTTGGTCTAGAGAACGAGAAAATAGCAATAGTCGAGGGTTCTAGTTCGAAGATAACTGATACCGCAAAGAGAATGAGGCAAGCTGCCTTTAAGTCAGTTTACAAGAAAAGAAAGGTTCAGAAGAGGGAAGAAGCTTCATCAGGGACCCACACACAGCAGCAATCTCTGCCTTCTGTTTCTGCTATGAGTGGTTTTAACCATGATTTTCTCAAGACCATAAGTGAAGAGAACCCAAAAGACTTGACAGGTGACATAGCCCGCCTTCGGCTTTCAGATTGAATTTCTACCAATATTAGTTTAATGGAACTGTTGGTAGGAATGATGGTAGGTTTTCGATAATAGTTATTGGTCAGGTATTATCAAAATATCATGTTGACTGTGCAAGGATAGGGGCCGATAAAGTGTCTAAATGTATGGTTCTATAGTATTATAAAATATTCCTATAGTATTTTAGCTTCATATTCTATTTTAGAGTTTCTTTGTATATGATTCTTGGTAAGTTTTTTTTAGACTTGTTGTTCACTACGATTATTCCTAAGTACATGTTAGTCACACATTGGACCAATATAGTTGATCATACTCTATCTATCCTAGGTATGATTACATAATTACCTAGGCCTACTCGTAGTGTTCAACTCATCTTATTACTTTTGTATTGTTCTGATTTTGACACTGTTCTACTATGTATGTACTTATACATCATAAAAATATCATTGTATGTTAAAAGTATACTTTGTACGAAATGTTTTAGAGAGTTTTAGTCTCATTGTATTTATAGTTGTATATAGTGTTCTCATCGCGGGTCAGAGTATATATATAACTCCTATATATATTGTTGGTGGGGTTTGCAATATTATTAGTTTTTGTTTTGTACCTCAAGACTATCAAATAAGGATCGGTCAGATGAAAAGTACCGGTGGGCAGGATCATTTTGGCATTAAAGCTGTTCTGAATCCAAAACCCAAGCGATAGTTCAAACTAGACACCCCACCCGTAAGTAGTCGAGAAGTAGTGTAATTAATAATAATACTTTTATTAGAAGCCTGTTGCTATAGTTGTATTCCTCTTTCGAGGATACGAGTTCTCTATAGCCAATTTATCTCTGATACCATGCTGTCACACCCCCGACCGAGGCGGCGGAACATGCCGGGCTGTGTGACTAAGTTCTTGGATCACAGGCAATTGAATATACAGTACATGTACAACAATAAACCAAAGGATAGTTGTATTTCATCTTGAAGTTTGAATACATGGTTCTTATAAATAATAATAGTAGAGTACATGAAATGCCTTAACATATATAACAAAACTAGGTTGCCTGAAATCCGTGAAGATTTCCATCTTCTGAAAGTCTCATTGATTTCCTGAGAATACATGTAGTTTTGAGGGTCAACACAAGGTTGGTGAGAGTTACAGGTTTTCTGCTAAACACAGCACTGATACTTTTAAAATAACTAAAAGTATTCCTTTTGTAAGTATAATCATACTTGTAAATGAGTTTGTAAAGAGTTGCTGAAAACCATAAGTAATACCACACTTATAAATGAATTGTATAGAGTTTTTGAAAACCATAAGTAATACCACACTTATAAATGATATGTACGTTTAGAAGAAAACCATCAATGCTTATAGTTAAGTCCTATACCCGAGCTATTCGACTGAAATGTACCCCCCTACAACGCTTCATGGACGTCGTAGTAATGAAAAAGATAAGTATCACCTACATCGATTTGCAAGTCGAAGTTGTAGCTAACAACCATAGGTGGGGGTGTCAACCTGTATAGATCTATACATATGTATCTTCCTCTGCTTGATTAACGGTTATAGTAGTGTGGGGTCTAGGTATTTCTACTTAGTTATGAATAGTGTCTCACTATCTAAGCCATTGATAAATGTAGGATAGACAAGTCTCATCCCAAAATGGTTTTTGTTATAAAACCCGAGTATGTTGATAAGTATATACGTAATAGTGTACAATACTCGCTTGTTGAAAACATTTTATAAAGCTATAATAACATTTATAATACTTGATATGAAAATGGTAAATGTTTATATTGTACATGTATTCTCCCCCATAATATATAAAAAACATAGACAAAGGGGCCGTAACACTCACATTTGAAGCGTGAATTCAGTTTACATATAAGAACGACCGTGTTTGAGAAGCACCGCGAAATAACACCACAAAACAACAAGGTTTTGTGCGGCAAAGTGATGGTGCGACGGTAGTGGAGCGATGGCCAATGGTGGTGGTGTTCTTGGCCAAAAGGAGAGCAATTGGAGAAAGAAAGAAAAAACTAGAAGCTTTGGTGAATTGGTGAAGAAAAATGAGATGCAAAGCCTCTTATTTATAGTCTGATGGAGTAGTTGGGGTTGGTGAAGGTGATGTCGTGGATGACATAATTTGTGCGCAAGATCCCGATGTCTAATAATTTTTTCGATACCGGAGAATTGTCGAGCCGAGTGCACCGGTTTCAGAAACCCAAACGGATTTATTTTTCGAGTTGTAGAACACTGGGAAAACGTGTTTAAATATGTGCGTTCGATTATCCGTAGCATCCAGCGTTTGACTTTTATAAATATTTTTGCTAAAAATATTTCGAGTATGGAATCCAATAATAGACCATAGTCTGAGTCCAATAATGTTCTCGGAATTTCCATATGAGGTGTGCAAGTGCCTCAACGGATCGAAACGATTTATGTAGTTAAATAAAATTAGTGTTACACTGGTTTGTTTTGACTTGTTTTCTTATAACAGTCGTAACTTTTGCATATGAGCTCCGTTTTGAATGTTATTTATATTTCCGGAATCAGGGAAACATGTACTTTGAGGTTAGATTGCTTGTTTTGTTTCACAAATGGTTAATACTTATTTTCAGTTTTTCAGACGTATTAACTAGGGTTTCAGTTTGTGATTGAGATATTCCATTATATGAAGTAAGATTTTATCTCGTATCTTATTTTAATCGTAATGACACTATATTTTCCAAAGTATGCATTGAAGCTCAAAAGGTTTGGTTATAAAGAGGTTTGCGGTGAATTAACTGTTTATAGTTCTAGGTTTAAATTTCCGGGATGTCACAAAGTTGATCATGTTTAAGGCTGCTTCAGACTTTTGCTTGAGAAAGAATACCCATGTGAAACAAGAGAAATCGTCTACCACAACCAGAATGTACTTGTTGTGAGCAACGCTTTCGATGACAGACGGACCACAGAGATCAATATGCAGAAGTTCCAAAGGTTCGATGATCTTGGTGTTGACGATTGTAGAATGTCTCTTGCGACATTGTTTTCCTAGCTTACACACATCATACAAACGGTCTTTATCGTACTTAAGGAGCGGTAATCCTCGCACAAGATCACCAAGTACCAGTTTGTTAATATCACAAAAGTTCATGTGTGATAAGCGCCTATGCCATAGCCAACTATCATCGGTCGCAGCTTTTGTGAGTAAGCAAATGGCCGGTGTTCCTTGAATGGGTTTCATGTCCAAAGGAAACATTTCTCCTTTACGTTTCAATTTTAGAACAACCCTTTTGGATTCCTTTTCAACCAGTTCGGAACCATCTTCATCAAAGGAGACTTTAAGACCAGTTCCAACAACCAGTTGCGAAACACTGATTAGGTTGTGCTGAAGTCCTTCAACATATGCCACTTTTCGGATGGAAATTTCACCATTTGTGATCATGACATAGCCTTTGATTTTCCCAGTCGCATTGTTTCCATAGCTTACCTTTCCTCCATTCGTCAGAGATCGATATTCTCGTAATTCTTCCTTCCTTCCTGTCATGTGACGTGAAGAGCCGCTATCGATATACCATTCTGGATCATACTGTTCATCACGAAGTACCTGCACAGTTTAGAGAGATTTAGGAACCCAAACCAATGTGGGCCCATGTGAGAATTTACGAGAGATAGGAAAAATGGATGATCTTTCAACCCAAAAAGATTTTCTCACAGAAGGTTGATTTTTCTTATTCTCAATTCGGAACACTTTCATTTTTGTGGATTGCCATTGTTTGTTAGCAAAACGAGATTTCGTAGGAGTGAATGTGTTGGATACTTGATAATAATGGGTTTTCTGACTGCGAGAGTGATAAGTGGGATTTTGAAATTTTACTGACTGAGATGTGGAGATTGGTTTTGAAATAACTGTTGGGTGACTCTTGTTGGTTTTGAGATTCTGGCTGATTTCTGGTTCAGGATAAAGCTTGGCTTTCCCTTTTGGATCATTTGGGTTGAGAACATGAGTAGGATTCTTTGTTTTTGTTGAAGCTGAGGCTTTAGGTGTTGGTTTTAGAGTATGCTCAAATTTCGGAATAGGAATTGGATTGACTTTTTGGGTTAGGGTGAAGTCGTTTTTGTTTCTCCAAAATTGTTTTATTTCTTTTAAATTCTTTTTGTACCTGGCGTTCATTTGTTTCCTTTTGGCTATTAGCTCTTCGGGAGACTTATGAATACAATATGTGGTGCAGTGGTTAGAGTCAGATTTGAAGGTACTTGTCTTAGAGTTTGAAGAAACGAATTTCAAATTCTTTGTACCCCATGAACCATTTTGCGAAACAGAATTTTTACAATTCAATGATCTAGAAATGTAGTTGCCACGAGACTTCCACGAGGTCATTTCGGAATGACCTTTGGTCTCATCCGAGTTGTCAATCGGTTCCGACCAAAAGAAGGAATCACAGACATCAGAATTATCATTATCGACTAGGACTTTAAGTTCAGTTACATCCTTTGAATTCAGGCCTGGTTTAATAAAAACTTGATTTGGTACCGTCTGAATTTTTGGAAAAACAGTGGCCTGTTCGTTTAAAGTGTGTGATCCTTTATTTTCAACAATTCTCGCAAAGGCAACTGAATTTTCAGAAATGAGATTTTTCTTAGTATCAGTGGAATTGTTTATGAATTCCGAACAGTCAATTTCATCCTCAACCGATATCTCACTCATTTCACTTTCATCAAAATCAGAAATATTCTCATTAATGGGAGTATTATCAGAATTTAATTTAGAGCATAGTGAGTGAAAATTTTTCAAGGTTGCTGTTTTAATTTCCTCATGATCATTTTCTGAAAAATATACTTTAACCATATTTTTATGTTCTTTGGACTGAATATAACTTTCAATTTTATCAAGTCCGATTCGATACGCTTCCGAAACCTCATCAGATGAAACAATGGTTTCACACCTGTGGCATTCAGCATCGATTTCATCCTCTTTCAATTCAAGAAAGGGCAAAATCATTTTGTGTAAACCCTTGCCTATATCACAGTCAAGATGCAATTGAGTAATATTATTGTAAAGTCGCTTTGCAATTAAACAAAAAATATTTCTCTGTTTGAAAAGAACTAAATTATCCCTTTTGACATAAATGATATCATCTCATGCTCTAACTAACTCACTATCCAACGCCTCGATTCTCATTCGCCTCTCCACATTCTTATTCGATACCATGCTCAATTGATCATTTAGGTTAGAATTGCTTAGACGTGTTCTTTTTAAGCTATCACTCAAACTAGAGACAGTGAATCTAAGATCATCTAATTCAGTATCATAACTGGAAGAGCAGATATTTAAAGATTTAAGAATAGAGCGTACCTTGTTGACCACAGCCTCACATTCCTCTACCTGTTCCGAAACAGGTTTCGCAGTAAAACAACTTGCTGAGGTTTGGCACCCATCGGTAGAGTACCCCCTGCTGTCGGAATGATCAGCCTTCACCATCAAACATCGGCCATGTGTTGGATTTCTCACCTCCTCATCTTCCGAGTCCGTTGACCAGACCTCGACTGCACCAAACTCGCTATCCTCCTTTACCACAAAGGCTGCTTTGGCAGTTGAAGCATCATTCTTTTTTAGTTCTGCAATCTTCTTTGCATAATAAGCTTCATCCTTTACCTGCTCCTTCTTCTCAGTTTGCTTTCGGAGCAAGCAGTCTTTCACGAAATGGTTCTTACCTTTGCAGTAATGACAATCATAACCTGAGTCACCAACGAGTTTCTTCTCCTCATCACCTTTCTTTTTCTGGCTTTCCTCTGATGACTTTTCAGAATTGAAACCCCCTTGTCGACTTCTGTTTTTGTATTTGGAGAAGTTTTTCTTAAAGAACTTCTTGGGATTTGATACCATTAAGGCTTTGTCTTCTCTGGTCAGATCATCGTCGGAGAAATCTGAATCGGAATAGATTTCAGCTGATTTCTTCCCAGCAGCAACAAATGCAAGTAAACCAAGACCGCTAGTCGCTTTGGCTTCCGATATTACTTCCTTTTCATGGGACTTGAGAATTCCCACAACTTTAGCCAGAGAGTACGTTTTAAACTGTTCATGAGCTTTTATGGTTGATACTATAGCCTTCCATTCGGAACGAAGACCGTCAAGAAAAGTGACCTTTTGCTCAATTACAGTCCGAGCCAGGTTGTATTTTAACAATCGACTGAGAAGATGATTGTATCGATTGGATGTTTGGGTGAGAGTTTCTTCTGGACCTTGTACAAACGATCCGAAATCTGAAAGAAGAGTAGTTTGAATTGAATGTTCAAGGTCAGCATCTCCAGAGTATAATTCTTTGAGCCTTTCCCAAATTTCTTTTGCCGTCTCACAGGAACTAACCAGACGAAGAGTGTCTGCTTGGAGAGCGAATCTGATAATTCTGAATGCTTTAATGTTGCACATCAGTTTATCCTTCTCGTCTTGAGGAATGTCTTGGTGAGCAACAAGTAGATTGTTGTATTCTTTTAGGGTTTTGATAACCCTTCTTGTGGCCGTATGAGCAAAAGTTTATTCTATAATGGCTTGCCAGATGGTTGCTCCATGTTCTTCAATGCCAAGAACATAATGTTCAAAGTGCAGTGCCCAAACCTCATATTCTTGTGTAAAGAGGATTGGGGTTCTAGTGGTGGATCCAATGCTGCTAGAGAGATTGAATGACTGAGTATGAGAGTTGTCAAAAGCCATTGAAACTTGTTTATCGTTTGAATCGAAAGTGTAAAGATGAATCAAAAGAAAAATCTCACGTAAACAAGATCAAAGTCTAATATCCAGAAATCGATTAAAACGATGAGGATATTCAAGAAGAGATCAGTGAATAACACTAACTCCTGCTCTGATACCAATTGTTGGATCAAGATTCAAACTATGCGGAATATTGAAAATAAACAAGATCAAGAACAAGCAATATGAAGAAGTGATGTCAAATGATTTATTTGCAACTCAAGAACAATTCGATGTGAACTATTCTGTATGAGTGCCGTAGAAAAGATTACAAAAGTTAACCCTAATTAGGGTACGTGCATGCTATTTATAAAAAAACTAAGCATGGAAGGACAGGCCCATTCCATAACCGATAGCTAAACTAATGGCACTAAATCTGGCAAAAAATCCGATCAGCATCTTTGACTCAATCTTCATTTATGACTCAACAAAGAAGCTGAGAGTGGAAGCTCGAGCACAGTTAATTTAAATGTTAGTGCAATGTTGCAATGTATCCCATTCTGTTGCAGAATGGTGGTCACGAGATCGGGGGATAACGGTTCGAGTTCAGGCTTGAGTGCCTAGGAAATCCAGGATATGATTGCAGCGGAGGTGACGCGAGTAATCAGGGCGGAGATCCTGCCTATTTTTACTGGGGTTCGGAAAGAGTTGAGGCCCAAGATGGAGGAGCGGATTGCTACTATACCAGCCGCCGGGGGTGCACCACGGCAAGAAAGGGAGTTCATGTACCGTGACTTCTCTGCTTGCTCGCCATCAGTGTTTACCCGGGAGACCGATGCCATCGGCAGCATGCGATGGATAGCCGACATGGAGGGTGCCTTCCTTACGAGTGGGTGCCCGGTTTGCTTTTTTCGGAACTTGCTGCAAGGACCGGCTAAGAATTGGTGGGGAGGGGAGACTGTTAATATGATAGTGCTGCAGGTTGAGGCACTGACCTAGGGGGGTTTCGTTACCCGTTTTCGGAGGCAGTATGTGCCTCGGGTGGAGATTGAGCGGATTTCCCATGAGTTCCTGGCTCTAGAGCAAACGACGGAGACCGTGTTTGAAATGACACGGAAGTTCAACAAGATGGCATTGTTTTGCCCTCATTATGCAGCATCGGAGGAGATGAAAATGACCAGATATGCTGACATGTTGCGTACTGACATTCGAGAGTTTGTGACCGCGACCCCGCATGCGACCTTGGTGACCATGATCAAGGCGGCGAGGCCGCGGGAGATCGAGCTTGAGACCCAGGCTGGGAAGAGGAAGGCGGCACTGGCCGTGACACATGTATCATCATTATTATCATCGGCCAAGAAGCCAAAGACGTTTGACCCACGCTCAGCACCGAAGGAAGGGGGATCTAAGTCGAGGAGAGCACGTATAGGGGTGTAGTTATATGCTTCAAGTGTGGGCAGCCTGGGCATTTTGCTCGTGACTGTTCGTTGGTGATGAAGATTTGTTACAAGTGTGGACAGACAGGACATGTGAAGACTGATTGTCCGAATTCGAAGATAGGTGAGCATCGAGAGGCCTTGTTGTGGCTCCTCTTCGTATATTTGATGGGCGTGCACGCCAAACAGGGACTCAGGGGACGCGTGGTAGAGCCTTCCATCTGACGACCATGGAGGCCTGGGATATGTATAAGGGGACAACATGTATATTATAATACTGGTTCTTTTGCTTATATTGATATTTGAAGTATACCTTATTATCTGCGTCATT
This sequence comes from Cichorium intybus, assembly GCA_023525715.1. Lineage (NCBI taxonomy): Eukaryota > Viridiplantae > Streptophyta > Magnoliopsida > Asterales > Asteraceae > Cichorium > Cichorium intybus. Next base: position 518,804 of record JAKNSD010000013.1, read on the forward strand.
GGTCATTTATGAGTCAGTTATATGGTTGCACTTTTGTTGTATGATGGTGGTGTCAGATGATTGAAGAGTTTGTGTATTTAGAGGATGTTACGACTTCGGGGTTAGTGATATGTTTATTATAAGTGGGGGAGCCGTTCTAGTTGATGAGTGCAGCGACAAGAAGCAGGATGGAGCTATTGTCATAACTAGATTAATTATCATTGGAATGTGTGATGCGGCAAGAATTAAGAAATCCTAAGTCTTGTTGCTGAAGAGGTGGTACATTTTGAAGTGGATAGTAGAAGGATTGGGTTTGAACCCAAATGCGAGATAACCAATATTAATTAGATTAAAGAATCGTATTCGGGTTTCATGATGTTTTGATTAGAAGTGCTAGAGTGGAATTTCGGGGACGAAATTCTTATAAGTGGGGGAGAATTGTAACACCCCGTTTTCCGGAACGTTTGTTTTTGACGGAATAATTGTTTTTAGCGAATAATAATAATAATAATAATAATAATAATAATAATAATAATAATAATAATAATAATAATATTTTAGTTATAAGGGTTTGGGGTGGATTATGTCAAGTTTGAAAACTTAGGATGTGACGTAAATTAATTTTGTGATAAACAAAAATAAGGGCTTAAAGTGTAGGGGTTATTTTTGCAATTCTTGAGATTTGCTGCATGGAGTCGTGTCCAGCCCTAGGAGGTGCGATGGGTTCACATTTGGACAGCCCTACCATTGGCCTAAGGCCTTGTCTATACCCTTTTAGCCCATGCGACTTTGAAAGGAGGGAACCGTGAGCAAAACCATACCTTCCTTTCTTCATTCACGGCTGTTACTCCAAGCGCTCTCTCTCTCTCTCTCTCTCTCTCTCTCTCTCTCTCTCTCTCTCTCTCTCTCTCTCTCTCTCTCTCTCTCTCTCTCTCTTGCTGTTAGAACCAAGGTTTGAAGGTGGAGAAGTGCTAAGCTCGACCAGGGAAGGAAGGGTGTGGAAGATTGGAGTCTAGACCAAGGTATAGAGGTATGTATCACCCACCATTGTTAGATATTTGGCATCTTATTCTTCTTTCTTCTTTCTAACCATGGACCACCACGAACACCACCATATTCCCATCGTGGAGTGTGTGGGTGGGCATGAATGGTGAGTTTCATGTGTTGTTATTTAACTTGGATGGTTTGATACCTTGGATTCCTTTGTTAATCTCTAAATCAATGTTTTTTCCACTTCAAGCTCCATACTTTCCTTTATCTTGTTGGTGTGTTAGATTGGGTGGTGTATGATTTGAATCCCACCTCTTACTTTCTGTTGTTAGCATGTTTTTTAACTTGTTTCAGATCCTAGAGGTCTTAATGGGTTTAAGAGTTGAAACCTTAAACCCTAGCTTCATATTTTAGATTTTCGTTTTTTTCAGTTCTGTTCCTGTTCTTGGGAAATTCATATAAAATCGTGTGTTTGGTCTTTTGGGGTGAATCGTATCTTTTTGAAATGGTCTAAGTGTCTAGTTTCTTGGTCCAGAAGCCCTTGGACGAACTCGGACCCTAAATCATGTGAAAACTGCAATCTCCACTAACTGGTCCAGGGGTGCACTGTACAGTGACTTCTGTCTTATAAATTTATAAGTGATTGTAGGAGAATCTTTTAGGGGCACGGTCAGTTGGAAAAGTTTAGTATATCTGTCTAGTTTGTTGAAACCCAATTTCAGAACCTAAGTCCTTCTGATTCTCATTCATGGTTAATATCTTTGGGGTAGGTCCTGCGACTGTTTTTGTAAATTGTGATGACTTCGTGGATTTTTAATTTGCAAATGGAAAATGAAAATGACTTGAGGTAAGGCCCTATGATCTTGACCTTGAGTCTAGTTTCAACCTGATTTTTATTAGATTTAATATATGAGTTTTCATTGGTCATCCGTTGCAAATCTTGTTATGGGTCAAAAGTCAGCATTGCTGTCAAACCTTTCTTTTTGTGGTTTTGAACCTTGGTGGTGGTTAGGGATAGTAATGGGTGTCTGGGCTTACCCAAACTTGACTAAAACATATAATAAGTATCTACTTATAATGAGACTAGTTATTATACTGTGTAGTAACTTAAAATACCTTATAGGTGTATAAGGTGCTCGTGTGGAGCTCGGTGGGATTTTCTGAGTCGTTGGGTGGAGTTCTTCTTTTGCTGCTTCAAGGTGAGTTCTTCACTACATTGTATGAAAGTTGTACATCCTTTACTGTAGCTCGTGTGTGCTGTTTAGGATGTAGTTAGGTAGTAACAGGCCATAGGAAGTTCTTAGTAGGTGTATGAGTGTGTGGAGTGACATCATTGAGCTGGGTGCCACTCATGGAGCTGGGGCCATGATTGAGCTGGATGCCATGATGTGTGATGTATTGTGAGGGTGCTGGGTGCATTCATTTAGATGTGTGCCATCATGGAGCGGGGTGCCATGATTGAGCTGGGTGCCATGATTGTGTTGTGATTAGTGGTTGTACAGTGAACCATGATTTAGCTGGGTGCAATGATCATGTTCTGTGCTATAGTTGTACTGTGTCTTGTTGTTATGTTGTGTGCCTTTATTGTGTGGTGTGCCTGTCATAGGGGTAGAGTATGTGTGATGGACATGCGGTGTATGTGTTGAATTCACTAAGCTGTGTGCTTACCCTTTCCTTATAAAATTACCGTTTCGGGTTCTTCAGATGTGGGTGCTGGCAAGGCGTGACGTGTACACACTCGTGCAGCTTCTATGAAGATTTATGTTTTCATTTGACTTTATGTTAGATTTTACTTTCGCTAAATGTTGAGTTATGTTAATAATAAAATGTTTTTAATGATTTGAGTAATGTTTCTGTTTGAAGATTTTTAAATAAAGTGATGTTTTATTATTGAAATTATTTTTCTAAAATTTTTAAATTGTCATAAAAATTGTGATGTTACATATCACAACCATTTCTAATGGACCATATATAAGACCTGTTCCGCTGTGGCGCGGCACAGGGTGGCCCGCGGCGCGGCACAGGGAAGACCGCGGCGCGGCACGGGGAGGATCTGAATCTAACTGGTACGCGTGCCGCGCATCTTAATGGACCGCGATGCGGTGCGCCGAAGATGTGAAAAACCCTAATTCAGATTTAAACGCCTATATAAAGGGTCCTAGCCCTAGGGTTCCCGTTTTTGAAGGTTTTCTGGGGTAGAGGTGACTGGTTTCTGCAGAAGCTCTATTGTTGCAAAGCTTTGAAGGTCTTGGAGGTTTGGGAGAAGGAGATACAACGTGGGGGAAGGCTTGTAACTGATTGTGTACATTTCTCCGTTTTCCAGAAGCAAGGTAAGAGGATCTACCTTAGATGACTTGTAATACATAGGGTTTTAGACCATGGACATGCATGCACTTTCATGTCCATAAGAAAGTGACCTTAGGGTAGTTTCTGATCCCAGGAAGGGTGTAAAGAGGAACCCTAGCCGATGGCTGTATTGATTAAGAGCTAACAAGGATTTCAGACTGATACGAGTCCGTGACGCGGACTGGCTATGTCAGCGACACGAATTCGGGTAAACCCCGTAGGTATGCGACGATAGTCCGCGAAGCGTAAGGGGAGAACCGCGCCGCGACGATTGACTGTTTGGCCAGGAACTTACTTTCGACCCTTGTTTGATGGAAAATGTTGGGTCTGACCTTTAGGCAAGTCTATAGGAGTTTGGTCAGTGATTAATATGTTGTGTATGTGGGATTTAGGTGATTGGACGAGCTTAGTGGGGATATTAGAGTATATCCGCATGGTTACAAATCAAGTGAGTATCCTCACCTTACTATATGATGTTGCATGCTAGACAATTGGTGTGTTATTTACAGTTATGTGATTTGTTCTATAATTGTGATTATCTGTTGTTGGGCTCAGTACATATGCGTGTCTCCTCGTAGCTATTGTATGGCGAGTTGGACTATTGCCTTGTCCCATAGCTATTGTATGATGGGCTGGGCCAAAACCGGGAACCCATAGCTGTTGTATAATGGGTAGAACCGCCCCGTGTTCATAGCTGTAGTATGATGGACGCCCGTAGCTGTTGTATGGCAGGTAGGGTCGGGTCGTTCACGAGGACGGGTTGCTATTATGTGGGCATGTATGGTAATTTGTGGACTCACTAATCTTTGTGCTTACCCGTTGATTTAATAACATTTCAGGTATTTCAAATGACAAAGGCAAGGGCAAGGCTTGATGGCAGCGCATCGCGTATACGAGAATTCATTTTAATGTTTAATGTTTTGATTTTTAAATGCTTCTGTTGTTGGTTTAATAGCTATGTCAAAACAGTTTTACTTTTTAAATAAAGATTTTGTGGGAACCTTACTAATAAATGAAAATTTATAATTGTGCTTTGGTATCAGAGCCTTGGTTTGAAGGATTTGGATTAACTGTATTGGGAATCCAAACTCAAACTCAAGACTAAGTAATTTTGTAAAGAAAATGATTTTGCAAAGTTAAATTAAATAAGAGAAGATGCGATCCGAACCGTCAACCGAGCTCAAGTAAGTTTTGTGATTCCCAATTACCCATGCCAAGTTTGTGCTATGTGATATATGCTAAAATGTAGAATTGCTTGAATTAAGATACTCTATAGACTGTTTGAGCAATATGTGCTGCTTTGGAATTTCATGCTAGTGTCGTTAGGTTGCTTAGTGAATGCTAGTAGGTTATATACAATTAGGATAAGATAGCCTAAGAACTCTTGGTCTGGCCTTACTGGCTGTTCCTTGGTTGGTTGTGACTTTAGGGTAAGATCAGTTATTCAAAGTCTATCTTATTCTCGATTGTGTACGGCTGTATGCCCGTGAGGTGACTCGACGACGTTAGCAGTTGTTCCCTTAGGCACGAGTGTGTGTGAGAGTAGGTCATATGATTAGGCACCACGATGCATGACTGCAGGAGTCATAGGAAATGGTTCATCAGCGTAGGTGCGACAATTTAGGAGGATGATTGATGAACTTGGAACAGGGGCGAATAGGTGTGGAAGGTAGTACCAGGCCAGTACTACCGAAAGCACAGGATTCACGCTTGAGCCAAGAGTAGTCAACCAAAGTCCTAGAAAGTCGAGTAGTTGGGTAAATGGGTGTGACCCGAATATTGGTATCAAAATTGGTGCGCATTTCAGAATGGCAAACACATGAAGTAATGGTGGGCCAGATGCGGGTACCTCGAACGAGGGATGCCCGACTGATGAAAATCTTCGCAACCTGATAGCGGAGGAGGTTTCGCGAGAAGTGATGGCTGCGATACCTCAGTTCTTTGGTACTATTAATACTGAGCTATGGGCAATGCTCGAGGAGCGACTGGCTACACAAGGCTCGTCAAGGGCCAGGGATGCAAGTTAAAAGGACTTTTCGGCTTGTTCGCCTCCGATGTTCGAAGGGGGCAGTGACCCGATTGTTAGCATGCATTGGATTTCCGCAGTGGAGGGTGCCTTTCGTACCTGTTCATATATTGAGAACTCCAAGGTAACATTTGTGGTGAATCTTTCGTACCTGCTCAGTTGGATGCTATTACGTGGCCACAATTCAAAGATCAGTTCAAATTGGAGTATGTTTCACAGGTGTAAATGGAACGCTTGTCCCAGGAATACTTGAATACCTGAATATGACCTAGACCATTGAGACGGTGATGGAGATCACCAAAACGTTTAATGAGCGAGCACTCTTTTGTCCGGAGTTTGCGGCAACCGAGCGCATGATAATGACTCGATATTTGGCGATGCTTCTCACAAACATTCAGGAATTTGTGTCTGCTGCTAGGCACCAAACTCTTACTGATACGATCGCGGCCGCTTGGGCCCAAGAGTTGGAACCGAAACCCAACAAAGGAAGAAGCATCCGACGCCTACTCAGACTCAGCAGGCGTCAAAGAAGTTTCGAGGGGAAAATCAGGGAAAGCAAGGGCAAAGGAGCCAGGGTAAGTTTGGTAAGTGTGGAAAGAATCATGAGGGGCGTTGTTGGGTGTTAATATGCCATAAGTGTGGAAAGGAGGGCCACTATGCTAAAGATTGTCATCAGGAGGTCAAGATTTGTTTTAATTGTAATCACGTGGTCACTTCAAGGCCTAGTGTCCCCGTCTCACTCAGGGAGTGGTTCAGAATCCGGCACCCACTACACTCCGAATTACCGATGGTAGGCAGGGGAAAGGGGAAACCCCTAAGACCAAGGGTCGAGCATTCATCATGACCGCCGAGGAGGCACAGGATGCGCCCGACGTCGTTACGGCTACTCTTTCTTTGCTTGACTCGTGTTTTTGGTGTGCGTACTTATTTTATACATTATGCTTTGATTATGAACTTTCTTAGTCAACTCTGCGCCTACTTTTGTACTGTTTGATTCGGGTGCTATTCATTCTTTTGTATCTGCCGTTCTTGGGAAAGGGTTTCGGTATTGCTTTAAGAATTCTTCATCGACCGTTAGAAGTAGAGATTGCAGATGATAAAATCGTGCAAGGGACTAGTGTATACCGGGGAAATGAAAGAGTGATTCAAGGAATAAAGTTCCCGATTGATCTCATCCCTATACCATTGAGTGACACTCGAGTTATCATCGGTATGGATTAGTTGAGTCGGCATGAGTCATGGATTATTATAAGAAAAAGCAAGTGTGGATTCAAAGCCCAAGTAGGGGAGAGCTGGTAGTGCAGGGCAAGAGGAGGAATAAGGGTGCAGCCTTCTCTTCAGCTGCCAGGGCACGTAGACATTTTCAACATCGAGGCTCGGGGTTTGTGGAATATGTTTTGGATACACATGAAGAGAAGTCAAAGCAGAGAACGAATGATATACCGGTGGTTCGAGATTTTTCTGATGTTTTTCCCGAGGACCTGCCTGGACTGCCGCCTAGGAGGCAGGTGGAACTTAAGATCGACTTAACTCCCGGTGCGGCTCCGATAGCTAAGGCACCGTATCGTCTTGTGCCTTCAGAGATGCTGGAGTTGTCTATTCAACTTCGGGAAGTACTGGATAAGGGATTTATTCGACCCAGTTGCTCACCGTGGGGAGCGCCTATTTTATTCGTTAAGAAGAAGGATGGTCCCAATAGGATGTGTATAGATTATCGTAAGCTGAACAAGCTTACGATGAAGAATCGATATCCATTACCTTGTATCGAAGACTTATTTGATCAACTGCAGGGCGCTTCATGGTTTTCGAAAATTGATTTACGGTCAGGATACCATCAAATACGGGTATGAGAGGAAGTTGTCCAGAAAACGAATTTTCTGTCACACCCCCGACCGAGGCGGCGGAACATGCCGGGCTGTGCGACTAAGTTCTTGGATCACAGGCAATTGAATATACAGTACAAGTACAACAATAAACCAAAGGATAGTTGTATTTCATCTTGAAGTTTGAATACATGGTTCTTACAAATAATAATAGTAGAGTACATGAAATGCCTTAACAGATATAACAAAACTAGGTTGCCTGAAATCCGTGAAGATTTCCATCTTCTGAAAGTCTCATTGATTTCCTGAGAATACATGTAGTTTTGAGGGTCAACACAAGGTTGGTGAGAGTTACAGGTTTTATGCTGAACACAGCACTGATACCTTTAAAATAACTAAAAGTATTCCTTTTGTAAGTATAATCATACTTGTAAATGAGTTTGTAAAGAGTTGCTGAAAATCGTAAGTAATACCATACTTATAAATGAATGGTATAGAGTTTTTGAAAACCATAAGTAATACCATACTTATAAATGATATGTACGTTTATGATAAAACCATCAATGGTTATAGTTGAGTCCTATAACCGAGCTATTCGACTGAAATGTACCCCCCTAGAACGCTTCATGGACGTTGTAGTAATGAATTAAATAAATATCACCTACATCGATTTGCAAGTCGAAGTTGTACCTAATAACTATAGGTGGGGGTGTCAACCCGTATAGATCTATACATATGTATCTCGCTCTGCTTGATTAACGGTTATAGTAGTGTGGGGTCTAAGTATTTCTACTTAGTTATGAATAGTGTCTCACTATCTAAGCCATTGATAAATGTAGGATAGACAAGTCTAATCGAGTATGTTGATAAGTATATACGTAAAAGAGTACAATACTCGCTTATTGAAAACATTTTATAAAGCTATAATAACATTTATAAAACTTGATATGAAATTGGTAAATGTTTATATTGCATATGTATTCTCCCCCATAATATATACAAACATAGACAAAGGGGCCGTAACACTCACATTTGAAGCATGAATTCAGTTTAGATATAAGAACGATCGTGTTTGAGAAGCACCGCGAAATAACACCACAAAACAACAAGGTTTTGTGCGGCGAAGTGATGGTGCGACGGTAGTGGAGCGATGGCCAATGGTGGTGGTATTCTTGGCCAAAAGGAGAGCAATTGGAGAAAGAAAGAAAAAGCTAGAAGCTTTGGTGAATTGGTGAAGAAAAATGAGATGCAAAGCCTCTTATTTATAGTCTCATGGAGTAGTTGGGGTTGGTGAAAGTGATGTCGTGGATGACATAATTCGTGCGCAAGATCCTGATGTCTAATAATTTTTTCGAGACCGGAGAATTGTCGAGCCGAGTGCACCGGTTTCAGAAACCCAAACGGATTTATTTTTCGAGTTCTAGAACACTAGGAAAACCTGTTTAAATATGTGCGTTCGATTATCCGTAGCATCCAGCGTTTGACTTTTATAAATATTTTTGCTAAAAATATTTCGAGTATGGAATCCAATAATAGACCATAGTTTGAGTCCAATAATGTTCTCGGAATTTCCATATGAGGTGCGCAAGTACCTCAACGGATTGAAACAATTTATGTAGTTAAATAAAATCAGTGTTACACTGGTTTGTTTTGGCTTGTTTTCTTATAACAGTCGTAACTTTTGCATATGAGCTCCGTTTTGAATGTTATTTATATTTCCGGAATCAGGGAAACATGTACTCTGAGGTTAGATTGCTTGTTTTGTTCACAAATGGTTCATACTTATTTTTCAGTTTTTCAGACGTATTAACTAGGGTTTCAGTTTGTGCTTGAGATATTCAATTATAGGAAGTAAGATTTTATCTCGTATCTTATTTTAATCGTAATGACACTATATTTTCCAAAGTATGCATTGAAGCTCAAAAGGTTTGGTTATAAAGAGGTTTGCGGTGAATTAACTGTTTATAGTTCTAGGTATAAATTTCCGAGATGTCACATTACCTCCCCGTTAAAGGAATTTCGTCCCGAAATTATTTCGTAACATAACACTTCTGCTCGATCGTGTAGAAGTCACACGGGTCGTGTTCTAGTTACTATAGCATCCAGTAGCATCAAGTAGACTTACACGGGTCGGGTTTCGGAGCACGGGTCGGATTTTTAAAAGTTAATGATGCTAACTTTAAAGGTTGGTGTCGCTAACCTGCTTCAGTGGGGTTATTTGGACAGCTTTCCTCATTTACCCCATTTACGAACCAAAATCCTCCTAGGTTATTTTCATAGCAAAAGGTGCGAAATTTGGTCATTTTGATAAATGATTTTGTGTAGTAAAAGTTTGTGGAGGTTGGATTTAACACCCGAAATGCGTTCTCTAGTTCTTAATTCACAAGGTTAGTTATTTTGAGTTTTAGGGTTTCAAACTCTAGATGTCCAAATCTGAAAGTATGCTTCGATTCATCTCATGTGTTGTTAGTGGATTGCTAATATATGTTGTATTGAGTCCTCGTTGCGAATATTGTGATGTTTTAACGGTTGATTTGGTAAAACCATGAAATTGGGGGTTTCGGTTTGATATCATATGATATTCACTAATTGTGATTTGTATTAGCTATTTATTTCTTAATCATTTGAGTTAAGTATTCTGGAAATGCCTGAGGATGTTTAAGATATGATATGTGATTTCATTTTACAGTTGATACTCGTAGGATGGAAGGAAGTACGTAAGATACAGGTGGACCACGAGATGTACCTATGCCAGGTGAGTAGTTCTAATTCATTATTTATGATTATATTATGATATAATTGAATTAACTGTAAATCTTAATTGATTGAGATAATCAATTTGTACTAGTTATACAAGGTTGAGAATTTCCTATCATGAACGAGTACTTGGTGTGATTGAGAACTCTAAGTGACTGGGATAATTAAAGAGATTGAGATCAATGATGTTTTGTTTTAGTAGTCGTTGAGAAATGATGAAATGATTTACTAAGTCTTAATTATTTCTCATTGAGCTTAGTTAGCTCATAAAAATGGTTATGTTGTATGTATTATGGATGACAGGGCAAGAAGATTGCAGAGGGATGAATGACTAACTTGGGGCAAGACTTTTGGACTTTTTGTGAACTATAGCATGCTCTTTTGTATAGTTTTGTAAAAAAATGGTCTTTTGTAACCTAGTTTTGGGACATATTTGTATTAAGTAATCGGGTTTATGATAACTGCTTGTGCTTTTGTTTCTTAACTTTGATTACATTATTAAACCCTTTTGGTTATTAGAGTATTTATTGGTGTAATTTGGAGATAGGAAAATGGGAGTTACATGGAGGGATCCACATGTATCCCTTCCTTGCTGACTTCGTGTCCTAAGAAATCCACCTTTCACATCAAAATTCACATTTTTAAATGAGTACTGAAAATTCTTTGAACTATTTCCGCTATCAAGAGATATACATTTTTTTTATTAAAAAAAAAGTCTTTTCATTATCTTGTCCTTATCGGATTTAAGCAGCGAATGTTGAAAAAAATGGCACTTAGGGTAATGGAAATGTCGCACCTACTATAGATGTTTTGAATTTCGATAGTAATAATGGGGGTTGTCCTTTCAGTTCTAGCTGTAAGATATTATATAAACGGGTATGTATCATCATTTGTAACTAAGATTCTTTTCAGTCTCATTTTTTTTACTACTAGTTTATTCTTATATAATCTCAGATTTCCAAATCGAGGCATGGAAAACAGATCTCATTTGGAAAACTTGTCAGACGCTGAGTGGAATTTCCTAATGGAAGAGGGTACCTCCCTATCGTTTAATCAGGTACCTTTACTGGAGTCTGGTAATTATAATATCCTTAACTCCTTTTATTTCTTATTCATTTCTCTAGCATTTTGATTTTGTTTTAAACTATGTGAGGTATAGATTTTCCAGATATATTACCGCTGGATCAACTTCAAGATGATCCGGAAGGTTTTCCTCTGATGGGTATTCTCCCTGAAGATCCACTGCCTTTAAATCAAGACATCGCTGTTGGGCAATCTCAATATATACTTACAGGTTAAGTCATTTTGTTGAGCTTTATGTTTATTTTTCTTAATTATCTAACATACGTTATACACAGATCCATTTGTAGATGACCTTACTAATGATAATCTAAGCATGAACGTGCCCATACTGCATAGTGGAGTAGGTCTAACAAATCAGGGGTTTTAAACTGACATTCAAAATCAGGATCAAATACAGCCGATCCATGATGATACTATCGAGCTCGCTTCAGAGAATCCTGAGTCCGTGGGTGGTTTTCAATATCAGGATCATTTTTAATTGATCCAAAGTAACTTAGAAAGTTTCAAGAATGAGAATTCTGGGTTTATGGTTGATTTTGGAAATCAAGAACTATTACCCATAATAGGTAACAATGAAAGTGTTAGTGATCAAGATCATACACAATTGATCAAAAATGAAAACGTTTCAACCTCGATTCCAAGAACCTTTGAAATTCATAGAAAAAGGGGTTCTGGACATGCGTTGAGTAAGGAAACAATATCCATGCATTTTGATAAGCCTATTTTGGAAGCTGCAAGGGAACTCAACGTTGGATCAACACAGTTGAAGCAACGCTGTAGGAAGTTAGGCATCAAAAGTTGGCCTCGACGACAGATTAAGAGTCTACAAACTCTTATTAACCATACTCAGGTTAAGAATTGTATTTCTTTCTCCACAATTTTAATACCATGAGATTGTAATGACTGAAAGTATTTATGCAACAGGAATTTGATAATAATCCTAGTAGAGCAGACGTAATACTTGGTCTAGAGAACAAGAAAAGAGCAATAGTCGAGGGTTCTAGTTCGAAGATAACTGATACCGCAAAGAGATTGAGGCAAGCTGCCTTTAAGTCTGTTTACAAGAAAAGAAAGGTTCAGAAGAGGGAAGAAGCTTCGTCAGGGGCCCATACACAGCAGCATTCTCTGCCTTCTGTTTCTGTTATGAGTGGTTTTAACCATGATTTTCTTAAAGACCATAAGTGAAGAGAACCCAGAAGACTTGGCAGGTGACATTGCCCGCCTTCGGCTTTCAGATTGAATTTCTACCAATATTAGTTTAATGGAACTGTTGGTAGGAATGATGGTAGGTTTTCGATAATAGTTATTGGTCAGGTATTATCAAAATATCATGTTGACTGTGCAAGGATAGGGGCAGATAAAGTGTCTACATGTATGGTTCTATAGTATTATAAAATATTCCTATAGTATTTTAGCTTCATATTCTATTTTAGAGTTTCTTTGTATATGATTCTTGGTAAGTTTTTTTTTAGACTTGTTGTTCACTACGATTATTCCTAAGTACATGTTAGTCACACATTGGACCAATATAGTTGATCAGGCTCTATCTATCCTAGGTATGATTACATAATTACCTAGGCCTACTCGTAGTGTTCAACTCATCTTATTACTTTTGTATTGTTCTGATTATGACACTGTTCTACTATGTATGTACTTCTACTTTATAAAAATATCATTTTATGTTAAAAGTATACTTTGTACGAAATGTTTTAGAGAGTTTTAGTCTCATTGTATTTATAGTTGTATATAGTGTTCTCATCGTGGGTCAGAGTATATATATAACTCCTATATATATTGTTGGTGGGGTTTGCAGTATTATTAGTTTTTGTTTTGTACCTCAAGACTATCAAATAAGGATCGGCCAGATGAGAAGTACCGGTGGGCAGGATCATTTTGGCATTAACGCTGTTCTGAATCCAAAACCTAAGCGATAGTTCAAACTAGACACCTCACCCGTAAGTAGTCGACAAGTAGTGTAATTAATAATAATACTTTTATTAGAAGCCTGTTGCTATAGTTGTATTCCTCTTTCGAGGATACGAGTTCTCTATAGGCAATTTAGCTCTGATACCATTCTGTCACACCCCCGACCGAGGCGGCGGAACATGCCGGGCTGTGCGACTAAGTTCTTGGATCACAGGCAATTGAATATACAATACAAGTACAACAATAAACCAAAGGATAGTTGTATTTCATCTTGAAGTTTGAATACATGGTTCTTACAAATAATAATAGTAGAGTACATGAAATGCCTTAACAGATATAACAAAACCAGGTTGCCTGAAATCCGTGAAGATTTCCATCTTCTGAAAGTCTCATTGATTTCCTGAGAATACATGTAGTTTTGAGGGTCAACACAAGGTTGGTGAGAGTTACATGTTTTATGCTGAACACAGCACTGATACCTTTAAAATAACTAAAAGTATTCCTTTTGTAAGTATAATCATACTTCTAAATGATTTTGTAAAGAGTTGCTGAAAATCGTAAGTAATACCATACTTATAAATGAATGGTATAGAGTTTTTGAAAACCATAAGTAATACCATACTTATAAATGATATGTACGTTTATGAGAAAACCATCAATGCTTATAGTTGAGTCTTATAACCGAGCTATTCGACTGAAATGTACCCCCTACAACGCTTCATGGACGTTGTAGTAATGAATTAAATAAATATCACCTACATCGATTTGCAAGTCGAAGTTGTAGCTAATAACTATAGGTGGGGGTGTCAACCCGTATAGATCTATACATATGTATCTCGCTCTGCTTGATTAACGGTTATAGTAGTGTGGGGTCTAAGTATTTCTACTTAGTTATGAATAGTGTCTCACAATCTAAGCCATTGATAAATGTAGGATAGACAAGTCTAATCGAGTATCTTGATAAGTATATACGTAAAAGAGTACAATACTCGCTTATTGAAAACATTTTATAAAGCTATAATAACATTTATAAAACTTGATATGAAATTGGTAAATGTTTATATTGCACATGTATTCTCCCCCATAATATATAAAACATAGACAAAGGGGCCGTAACACTCACATTTGAAGCGTCAATTCAGTTTAGATATAAGAACAATCGTGTTTGAGAAGCACCGCGAAATAACACCACAAAACAACAAGGTTTTGTGCGGCGAAGTGATGGTGCGACGGTAGTGGAGCGATGGCCAATGGTGGTGGTGTTCTTGGCCAAAAAGAGAGCAATTGGAGAAAGAAAGAAAAAGCTAGAAGCTTTGGTGAATTGGTGAAGAAAAATGAGATGCAAAGCCTCTTATTTATAGTCTCATGGAGTAGTTGGGGTTGGTGAAAGTGATGTCGTGGATGACATAATTCGTGCGCAAGATCCCGATGTCTAATAATTTTTTCGAGACCGGAGAATTGTCGAGCCGAGTGCACCGGTTTCAGAAACCCAAACGGATTTATTTTTCGAGTTCTAGAACACTAGGAAAACCTTTTATAAATATTTTTGCTAAAAATATTTCGAGTATGGAATCCAATAATAGACCATAGTCTGAGTCCAATAATGTTCTCGGAATTTCCATATGAGGTGCGCAAGTACCTCAACGGATCGAAACAATTTATGTAGTTAAATAAAATCAGTGTTACACTAGTTTGTTTTGGCTTGTTTTCTTATAACAGTCATAACTTTTGCATATGAGCTCTGTTTTGAATGTTATTTATATTTCCAGAATCAGGGAAACATGTACTCTGAGGTTAGATTGCTTGTTTTGTTTCACAAATGGTTAATACTTATTTTTCAGTTCTTCAGACGTATTAACTAGGGTTTCAGTTTGTGCTTGAGATATTCCATTATAGGAAGTAAGATTTTATCTCGTATCTTATTTTAATCGTAATGACACTATATTTTCCAAAGTATGCATTGAAGCTCAAAAGGTTTGGTTATAAAGAGGTTTGCGGTGAATTAACTGTTTATAGTTCTAGGTATAAATTTCTGGGATGTCACATTTTCGGACGAGGTACGGCTACTTCGAGTTTGTGGTGATTCCGTTTAGACTGACCAATGCCCCTGCAGCTTTCATGCACTTAATGAATCGCGTGTGTCGACCGATGTTGGATCGGTCAGTTATAGTTTTTATTGACGACATCTTAGTCTATTCTCGGAGCAAGGAGCAATACGAACACCATTTAAGGGAGGTATTGGAGACCTTAAGGAATGAGAAGCTTTATGCAAAATTTCCCAAGTGCGACTTTTGGCTGCGAGAGGTCCAGTTCTTGGGTCACATCGTCAACGAGCAAGGAATCATGGTAGACCCGACTAAGGTGGAGGCCGTGATGCGGTGGGAGGTTCCGAAGACTCCCTCAGAGATTAGAAGTTTCTTGGGTCTGGCCGGTTATTATCGTCGTTTCATTCAGGATTTCTCAAAGGTTGCTGTACCTTTAACTCAACTAACTAAGAAAAACGCTGCTTTTCTTTGGGGTTAGGAGCAGCAGCAGGCTTTTGAGATCTTGCGGCGGAAGTTGTGTGAAGCTCCAGTTTTGACCTTACCTGAAGGCATGGAGGATATGGTGGTTTATTGTGATGCTTCTATCTCTGTGTTGGGAGCAGTCTTGATGCAACGAGGCAGGGTGATTGCTTACGCCTCGTGACAGTTGAAGCCCCATGAGGCTAACTACCCTACTCATGACTTGGAATTGGGAGCGGTGGTCTTCGCTCTCAAGATTTGGAGACATTATTTGTATGGAGTAAAGTGTACCATTTATACTGACCACAAGAGCTTGAAGTATCTGATGGATCAGGCAAACCTTAACATGAGACAGAGAAGGTGGCTTGATGTATTGAAGGACTATGATTGTGAGATTCATTATCACCCTAGAAAAGACAATGTGGTGGCGGATGCTCTAAGTCGTAAGGTTACGGGTGCGCCCCTTCGGGGCATTTGTCTAAGGATGACGATTGTGACACCGCTGCTTGAGCTGATAAGGGAAGCTCAGGTGGAAGCCAGCAAGAGCGAAAATCAAAAAGGTGAAAGAATCGTGGGTCAGTTGGAAACTATGGTCAAGGATAGTACAGGTTTGTTAACTTGCTATGAGAGAATTTGGGTACCAAAACTTGGCAGATTTCGTCAAACCCTATTGGAGGAGGCACTTAAGTCCAAGTTCTCTATCCACCCCGGAGCGACTAAAATGTATACGGATCTGCGCGGATTTTATCGGTGGCCGGGCATGAAGAGGGAAGTAGCTTTGTTTATTGAAAAGTCATTGACCTATCGTAGGGTCAAGGCCGAGCACCAACGACCACATGGTAGGTTACAGCCTCTTGAGATCCCAGAATGGAAATGGGAGCACATCACAATGGATTTCATCACGAAGTTGCCAAGAACCCCTCGAAAAATGGATGCCATTTGGGTTATTGTGGACCGACTGACTAAAAGTGCTCACTTTATTCCCATTTAAGAGATTTTTCTACTAAAAGATTGGCTAAAGTCTACGTAGACGAGATTATCTCTCGGCATGGTATACCGGTCTCGGTGATATCTGACCGGGATGTCCGATTCACTTCTAGGTTTTGGAAGAAGGTTCATGAGGAGTTAGGCACTCACCTTCATTTCAGCACGGCATATCACCCTCAAACGGATGGGCAGAGTGAAAGGACAATTCAAACATTGGAGGATATGCTAAGGGCTTGCGTCATCGATTTCGGTGGGAGTTGGGATTCACATCTTCCTTTAGCTGAGTTTTCCTATAATAACAGTTATCATGCGAGCATCGACAGGGCTCCCTTCGAGATGTTGTATGGAAGGAAATGTCGGACCCCTATGTGCTGGGGCGAGGTTGGCCAGCGGTCGTTGGGTAGTACTGAGGTAGTACTCAAGACTACGGAACTTATTCAGAGGGTTTGGGAGAGGTTTTTAACGGCTCAGAGTCGGCAGAAAAGCTATGCAGATAGACGATGGTCCGATCTCAAGTTTCAAGTTAATGATTATGTTCTTCTAAAGGTGTCGCCTTCGAAGGGAGTTATTCGTTTTAGGAAGTGATGAAAGCTTGGCCCTAGGTACATTGGACCATATTGAATCATTGCACGAGTAGGGAAGGTAGCTTACCGGTTGGAGCTGCCCAAACAGCTTAGTCAAATTCACGACACGTTTCACGTTTCGTAACTCAGGAAGTGTATTACCGACGAAACTACAATAGTGCCTTTGGAGGATATTCAAATAGATGAACGCCTGAATTATGTGGAGTGACAGATTGCTATCATTGAAAGGAAAACAAAGACTTTATGAAATAAGATGATAAGGTTAGTTAAGGTGTAGTGGCAACATCGTAAAGGATCCGAGTGGACTTGGGAACCAGAGGAGGAATTGCAGAGGCATTACCCGGAGTTGTTTACAGGTACGGATTTCGGGGACGAAATCCAGTCAAGTGGGGGAGAATTGTAAGACATGTTCTGCCGTGGCACGGCACAGGGTGGACCGCGGCGCGGCACGGGGAGGATCTGAATTCGTGTAGGACTGGTATGCGCCGCGTATCTTAATGGACCGCGACGCGGTGCGCCACAGATGTGAAAAACCCTAATTCATATTTAAACGCCTATATAAAGGGTCCTAGCCCTAGGGTTCGTGTTTTTGGAGGTTTTTTGGGGTAGAGGCGACTGGTTTCTGCAGAAGCTCTACTGTTGCCAAGCTTTGAAGGTCTTGGAGGTTGGGAGAAGGAGATACAACGTGGGGGAAGGCTTGTAACTGATTGTGTGCATTTCTCCGTTTTCCAGAAGCATGGTAAGAGGATCTACCTTTCTGATGTTCCATTTTATTCCGTCATATGGTGTTATTCCTCGGTTAGTAGTCTTAGATGACTTGTAACACTTAGGGTTTTGGACCATGGACGTGCATGGACTTGCATGTCCATAAGAAAGTGACCTTAGGGTAGTTTCTGATCCCAGGAAGGGTGTGGAGAGGAACCCTAGCCGATGGCTATACTGATTAAGAACTAACAAGGATTTCAGACTGATACGAGTCCGCGACGCAGACTGGCTGTGTCAGCGACACGAATTCGGGTAAACCCCGTAGGTATGCGACGATAGTCCGCGACGCGTAAGGGGAGAACTGAGCCGCGACGATTGACTGTTTGGCCAGGAACTTACTTTCGACCCTTCTTTGATGGCAAACGATGGGTCTGTCCTTTAGGCAAGTCTATAGGAGTTTGGTCAGTGATTAATATGTTGTGTATGTGGGATTTAGGTGATTAGACGAGCTTAGTGGGGATATTAGAGTATATCCGCACGGTTACGAATCTGGTGAGTATCCTCACCTTACTATATGATGTTGCATGCTAGACAATTGGTGTGTTATTTACAGTTATGTGATTTGTTCTATAATTGTGATTATCTGTTGTTGAGCTCAGTACTGATGTGTGTCCTCTCGTAGCTGTTGTATGACGAGTTGGACTATTTCCTTGTCCCATAGCTGTTGTATGATGGGCTGGGCCAAAACCGAGAACCCAAAGCTATTGTATGATGGGTAGAACCGCCCCGTGTCCATAGCTGTAGTAAGATGGACGCCCGTAGCTGTTGTATGGCGGGTAGGGTCGGGTCGTTCTCGAGGACAGGTTGTTATTATGTGGGCATGTATGGTAATTTGTGGACTCACTAAGCTTTGTGCTTACCCGTTGATTTAATAACATTTCAGGTATTTCAAATGACAAAGGGAAGGGCAAGCTTCACGGCAGCGCATCGCATACACGAGACCATAACCCATCATAGCCATTCATATTTAGCCATAACCCATCACAACCCTTTCCAATGGACCATAACCCATCACAACCCTTTCTAAAAGACCATAACCCCTCACAACCCTTTTTAATGGACCATAACCCGTCACAACCTTCATAATTGACCATACCCTATCATACCCCTTTCCAAAGGACCACAACCTATCACAACCCTTTCAAATGCTCCATAAACCATCACAACCCTTTCCAATGGACTATAACCCATCACAACCCTTTCCAATAGACCATAACCCATCACAACTCTTTTTAATGCTGCATAATCGATCACAACCCTTTCAAATGGACCTTCAACCATCACAACCCTTTCTAATGGACCATAACTCATCACACCCCTTTCTAATGGACCATAACCCATCAAAACCATTCATAATTGAACTTAATCCATCAAAACCCGGACCATAACCCATCACAGTCCTTTCTAATGCTCTATAACCCATGACAATGCTTTCCAATGGACCATAACCCATCACTGGCCTTCATATTAATCCATAACCCATTACAACCCTTTCCAGTGGACCATAACCCATCACAACCCTTTCTAATGGACAATAACCCGTCACAACGCTTCACAAGTGACCATAACCAATCACAAAACTTTCTAATGGACCATAACCCATCACAACCCTTCATAATTGACCATAACCTATCACAACCATTTCCAAAGGACCACAACCTATCAAACCCTTTCTAATGCAACATAACCAATCACAACCCTTTCCAATGGACTATAACCTATCATAACCCTTTTTAATGGACCATAACCCCTCACACCCTTTCATAGTTGACCATAAGCCATCACAACCTGTTCTAATGGACCATAACCCATCACAATCCTTCATAATTGACCATAACCTATCACAACCTTTCAAAATGACCATAACCTATTACAACCGTTTCTAATGCTCCGTAACCCATCACAACCTTTTCAAATGGACCATAACCCATCACAACCTTTTCTAATAGACCATAAACCATCACAACCTTTTCTAAAGATCCATAACTAATCAAAACTGTTTCTAATGAACCATAAACCATCACAACCCTTTCTAATAGACCATAACCCATCACAACTCTTTTTAAAGGTCCATAACCCGTCACAACCCTTCATAATTCACCATAACCCATCACAACCCTTTCAAATGGACCATAACCCGTCACAACCCTTGCTAATGGACCATACCCATCACAACCCTTCATAATTGACCATAACCCATCACAACCCTTTTTCATGGACCATAACCTATGACAACCCTTCATAATTGACCAAAACCCATCACAACCCTCTCCAATGGACCATAGCCCATCACAATCCTTTCTAATGGAGTATAACCCATCATAACCATTTATAATTGAACATAACCCATCACAACCCTTTTGAATGGACAATAACCTATCACAACCCTTTATAATTGACCATAACCCATATCAACCCTTTCCAAAGGACAATAACCCATGACAACCCTTTCTAATAGACTATAACCCATCACAACCCTTTATAATTGACCATAACCCATCAAAACCTTTTCCAATTGACCATATCCTATCCAACCCTTTCTAATGGAGCATAACCCATCACAACCCTTCATAATTGGCCATAACCCGTCACAACCCTTTGTAATGGACCATAACCTATCACAACTCTTTCTAATGGTCCATAACGGATCAAAACCCTTTCCAATGAACCATAACCCATAAGAACCCTTTCTAACGGTCCATAACCCATGACAAACCTTCATAATTGACCATAACCCATCAAAACCTTTTCCGATTGACTATAACATATCACAACCATTTCTAATGGACCATAACCCGTCACAACCCTTCATAATTGACCATAACCCATCATAACTCTTTCCAATGGACCATAACCCATCAAAGCCCTTTATATTTAGCCATAACCCATAACAACCCTTTCTAATGGACCATAACCCCTTAGAACCCTTCATAAATGACCAATAACCCATCAGAACCCTTTCTAATAGACCATAACCCATCACAACCTTCACAATTGACCATAACCTATCACAACCCTTTCCAAATGTCCATAACCTATCCCAACCCTTTCAAATACTCCATAAACCATCACAACGCTTTCCAATGAATATAACCCATCTTTACCTTTTCTAATAGACCATAACCCATCACAACCATTTTTAAAGTCCATAACCGATCAAAACCTTTTCCAATTGACCTTAAACCATCACAAACCTTCATAATTGACCATAAGCCATCACAACCCTTTCTAATGGACCATAACCCATCATAATCCTTCATAATTGACCATAACCTATCACAACCTTTCAAAAGGACCACAACCTATCACAACCCTTTCTAATGCTCTATAACCCATCACAACCCTTTCCAATGGACCATAACCCATCACAACCTTTTCTAATGGACCATAACCTATCACAACCTTTTCTAATGGTCTATAACCGATCAAAATTGTTTCCAATGGACCATAAACCATCACAACACTTTCTAATGGACCATAACCCATCACAACTCTTTTTAATGGTCGATAACCTATCACAACCCTTCATAATTGACCATAACCCATCACAACCCTATCCAATGGACCATAACCCATCACAACCCTTTCTAATAGACCATACCCATCATAACCCTTCATAATTAACCATAACCCATCAGAACCCTTTTTAATGGACCATAACCTATGACAACCATTTATAATTGACCAAAACCCAACACAACCCTTACGAATGGACCATAACCCATCACAATCCATTCTAATGGACTATAACCCATCATAACCCTTTATAATTGACCATAACCCATCACAACCCTTTTTACTGGACCATAACCTATCACAACCCTTCATAATTGACCATAACTCATCTCAACCCTTTCTAATGGACCATAACCCATGACAACCCTATCTAATTGACTATAACCCATCACAACCCTTTCTAATGGTCCATAACTGATCACCACCCTTTCCAATGAACCATAAACCATCACAACCCTTTCTAATGAACCATAACCTATCACAGCCCTTTCTAATAAACCATAACCCATCACAATCCTTCATAATTGACCATAACCTATCACAATCTTTCAAAAGGACCATAACCTATCATAACCCTTTCTAATGCTCTATAACCCATCACAACCCTTTCCAATGGACCATAACCCATCACAACCTTTTCTAATGGACCATAAACCATCACAACCTTTTCTAATGGTCCATAACCGTTCAAAACCGTTTCCAATGGACCATAAACCATCACAGCACTTTCTAATGGACCATAACGCATCACAACTCTTCTTAATGGTCGATAACCTTTCACAATTGACCATAACCCATCACAACCCTTTCCAATCGACCATAACCCATCACAACCCTTTCTAATAGACCACACCCATTACAACCCTTCATAATTAACCATAACCCATCACAACACTTTTTAATGAACCATAACATATGACAACCTTTTATAATTGACCAAAATCCAACACAACCCTTTACAATGGACCATAACCCATAACAATCATTTCTAATGGACTATAACCCATCACAACCCTTTATAATTGACCATAACCCATCACAACCCTTTTTACTGGACCATAACCTATCACAACCCTTCATAATTGACCATAACTCATCTCAACCCTTTCTAATGGACCATAACCCATAACAACCCAATCTAATTGACTATAACCCATCACAACCCTTTCTAATGGTCCATAACTGATCACCACACTTTCCAATGAACCATAAACCATCACAACCCTTTCTAATGAACCATAACCTATCACAGCCCTTTCTAATAGACCATAACCCATCACAATTCTTCATTATTCACCATAACCTATCACAGCCTTTCAAAAGGACCATAACCTATCATGACCCTTTCTAATGCTCCATAAACCATCATAACCCTTTCAAATGGACCATAACCCATCACAACCTTTTGTAATGGACCATAACCCATCACAACCATTTTTAAAGGTCCATAACCGATCTCAACCTTTTCCAGTGGACCTTAAACCATCACAACCCTTCATAATTGACCATAAGCCATCACAACCCTTTCTAATGGACCATAACCCATCACAATCCTTCATAATTGACCATAACCTATCACAATCTTTCAAAAGGACCATAACTTATCATAACCCTTTCTAATGCTCTATAACCCATCATAACCCTTTCCAATGGACCATAACCCATCACAACCTTTTCTAATGGACCATAACCCATCACAACCTTTTCTAATGGTCCATAACCAATCAAAACTGTTTCCAATGGACCATAAACCATCACAACACTTTCTAATGGACCATAACGCATCACAACTCTTCTTAATGGTCGATAACCTATCACAACCCTTCATAATTGACCATAACCCATCACAACCCTTTCCAATCGACCATAACCCATCACAACCCTTTCTAATAGACCATACCCATTACAACCCTTCATAATTAACCATAACCCATCACAACACTTTTTAATGGACCATAACCTATGAGAACCTTTTATAATTGACCAAAACCCAACACAACCCTTTCCAATGGACCATAACCCATCACAATCATTTCTAATGGACTATAACCCATCACAACCCTTTATAATTGACCATAACCCATCACAACCCTTTTTACTGGACCATAACCTATCACAACCTTCATAATTGACCATAACCCATCTCAACCCTTTCTAATGGACCATAACCCATGACAACCCTATCTAATTGACTATAACCCATCACAACCCTTTCTAATGGTCCATACCTGATCACCACCCTTTCCAATGAACCATAAACTATCACAACCCTTTATAATGAACCATAACCTATCACAACCCTTTCTAATGGTCCAAGACCCACCACAAACCTTCATAATTGATCATAACCCATCAAAATCCTTTCCAATTGACCAAAACCTATCAGAACCCTTTCTAATGGACCATAACCCATCACAACCCTTCATAAATGACAATAACCTATCACAACCATTTCTAAAGGACAATAACCTATCATAATCTTTTCTAATGATCCATAACCCATCAAAACCCTTTCCAATGGATTATAACCCATCATAACCCTTTCTAATGGTCCATAACCCTCACAACCCTTCATAATTTATATATTACATCACAACCCTTTCTAATAGACCATAACCCATCACAATTCTTCATTATTCACCATAACCTATCACAACCTTTCAAAAGGACCATAACCTATCACAACCCTTTCTAATGCTCCATAACCCATCACAACCTTTTTTAATAGACCATAACCCATCACAACCCTTTCTAATGGTCCATAATGGATCACCACCCTTTCCAACAAACCATAAACCATCACAACGCTTTGTAATGAACCATTATCCATCACAACCCTTTATAACGGTCCATAACCTGTCACAACGCTTCATAATTGACCATAACCCATCAAAACATTTTCCAATTGACTATAACCTATCAAAACCATTTCTAATGGACTATAGCCGATCACAACCCATCATAAATGACCATAACCCATCACAGCCCTTCATATTTTGCCATAACCCATCACAACACTTTCTAATGGACCTTGACCCATCATAACCTTCATAAGTGACCATAAACTATCACAACAATTTCCAAACGACCATAAGCTATCACAACCCTTTCAAATGCTCCATAAACCATAACAACCCTTTCCAATGAATACAACCCATCAAAACCCTTTCTAATGGCCCATAACATATCAAACTATTTTTAGTGGTCCATAATCGATCATAACCGTTTCCAATGGACCTTAAACCATCATAACCCTCTCTAATGAACCATAACCCATCACAACCCTTTCGAATAGGCCATAACCCATCAGAAGCCTTCATAATTGACCATGATCCATCACAACCCTTTCCAATGGACCAACCCATCACAGTTCTTTCTAATGGTCTATAACCCATGACAACCCTTTCTAATGGACCATAACCCATCACAACCCTTTCTAATGGACCATAACCCATCACAACCCTTTGTAATGGAATATAACCCATGTTACCCCTTCATAATTGACCATAATCCGTCACAACCCATTCCAATGGACCATAACCCATCATAACCCTTTCTAATGGACCATACATATCAGAACCCTTCGTAATTGAATATAACCCATCACAACCCTTTTTAATGGACGATAACCTATCACAACCCTTTATAATTGACTAAAACCCATCACAACACTTTCCAATAGACCATGACCTGTCGCAATCCTTTCTAATCGACTATAACCCATCACAACCCTTTATAATTAGCCATAACCCATCACAACCCATTTTAATGGACCATAACCTATCATACCCCTTCATAATTGACCATAACCCATCAAAACCCTTTCCAATGTACCATAACCCATGACAACCCTTTCTAATTGACTATAACCCATCACAACCCTTTCTAATTGTCCATAATTGATGACAACCATTTCCAATGATCCATAAACCATCACAACCGTTTCTAATGAACCATAACCCATCACAACCATTTCTAATGGTCCAAAACCCATCACAACCCTTCATTATTGACCATAACCCATCAAAACACTTTCCAATTGACCATAACATATCCCAACCCTTTCTAATGGACCATAACCCATCACAATCCTTCATAATTGGCCATAACCCATCACAACCCTTTGTAATGGACCATAATATATCACAACCCTTTCTAATAGTCCATAACGGATCACAACCCTGTCCAATGAACCATAAACCATCACAACCCTTTTTGATGAACCATAACCCATCACAACCCTTTCTAACGGTCCATAACCCATCACAACCCTTCATAATTGACCGTAACCCATCAAAACCCTTTCCAATTGACTATAACCTATCACAACCATTTCTAATGCACCATAACCAGTAATAACCCTTCATAATTGATCATAACCCATCAAAACTCTTTCTAATGGACTATAACCCATCACAGCCCTTTATATTTAGCCAGAACCCATCACAACCCTTGCTAATGGACCATAACCCCTCACAACCCTTTATAATTGACCATAACCCGTCACAACCCTTTCTAATGGACCATAACCCATCACAACCTTCGTAATTGACAATAACCTATCACAACCCTTTCCAAACGACCATAACCTATCACAACCCATTCCAAACGACCATAACCTATCACAACCCTTTCAAATGTTCCATAAACCATCACAACCCTTTCCAATGAATATAACCCATCACAACCCTTTCCAATGGACTATAACCCATCACAACCTTTTCTAATAGACCATAACCCATCACAACCTTTTCTAATGGTCCATAACTATAAAAAACGTTTCCAATGGACCATAAACCATCACAACCCTTTCTAATAGACCATAACCCATCAGAACTCTTTTTAATGGTCCATGACCGATAACAACCCTTCATAATTGACCATAACCCATCACAACCCTTTCTAATGCACCAGAACCCATCACAACCATTTCTAGTGGACCATAACCATCACAACCTTTCATAATTGACCATAACCCATCACAACCCTTTTTAATGGACCATAACCTATGACAACCCTTCATAATTGACCAAAACCCATCACAACCCTTTCCAATGGACCATAATCCATCACAATCCTTTCTAATGGACTATAACCCATCACAACCCTTTATAATTAACCATAACCCATCACAACCCTTTTTAATAGACCATAACCTATGACAACCTTTCATAATTAACCATAACCCTGAAGGGTTTGATGCAAATCAATGAACTAAATCCTAAGTTCACATGCAACCTAGGAGGATCTATGTTTTCTTCTAATTAAACATATAACAAAATCCTAAAGGCCAAAAGAAATAAACTAAAAAAATAGAAATAGAAAAACTAACCTTTTAGTGTTTCTTGGAAGCAAGGCAACAAAACTATCTTGCCTCAAATGCAGTCACACCCAAGCCAGGAGGGGATCGAAAGTTCTAGAGAGAGATAGGGTAAAAATCGCAGGTTTATGAGGGTACGAGGCTCCATATTTATAGCCTCCAGCAGATGACCAGATAAACCTTAAGAGATAAGCCTTTTTGAATTCAAATTAAGATAAGCCTTTATCTTAACAATTTAAACTATAATTATATATATATATATATATATATATATATATATATATATATATATATATATATATATATATATATATATATATATATATATATATATATATATATATATATATATATATATATATATATATATATATATATATATATATATATATATATATATATATATATATATATATATATATATATATCGAAATCTATATATTTCCATATATGTATTTCGCTGGCCACCTCACTTAAACTGTCACTTACTCAAATATTGAATAATTACAGTTTTAGTCCCTGCACCTTTAATTAATTAATTTAATCACAAAATTGATTCCAATTAATTCCAGATTAATTCCTAATTAATTAATATAGTTTCTAATTAATATATTATCACTTTAATATATTAATAAACCATATATTTAGTTTCTATTAATTTATTAATCAAATAATAAATCAATCTTTCTCTCTACCGAACTTTCTACCAAACCTCCAGCTTTGAGGTCAACCCAAATGGAGTATGCTACTATTAATTAGGAAAATACTAATTATTAGTCATGTCTTAGACACCTAATCCAACAGTCTCCCACTTGGATAAGTCTATGACTATAATTACCAATTTAGCCTTTAATTAATTAGCAACTGTAGCTTCCTAGAAACCGCTGCCTAACTCTGACCTAGTCAGTTCTGTCCATAGATAAGTGATCAGATGATCCTCCATCCAACAAGATATTTTCAGACTCAAGACATGGATTAAAATCAATCCAGGTCTGATTCTCTGTTTCCCGATTTCTAATTTGCATATGACTTTAAGACTACTAATTGACCATATCAATTTAGTCTTTGTTGGTCAACCCTTTCAGTCAACTTCAAATTCATCGAGAGGCCTACAGATATCTGTTTCCCGACATGGTTAAGGGACGAATAATCTTTGACTCATATACTTATGTCTTTTACTAGTCAAATCACTCATAGCAAAACGTTTTATAACATCGCATTACCGATGCGTTTTCGCATTGTCAATGAACAACCTCTTGGTAAAACATAACTCACATGTCTCTACTTAAAGATCAAAATATATTATCGTCTCAACATTGCTCGTGATGTAATCCATGAAGAAATATATTGAGCGTGAGTTATCTCTATTTCTAAGTACTCATGAAATTTGTAGCAATCTCATTGCTATGTCTAACTCCTTAGACAATCTACAAGCCAATTCATGACAGCCTTCATTCATACTTACTCCCTAAAAGTATGATCGACTGTGGACATTCGAATAACCAAAATTACTCAGGAAGTAAACATGCATAATGAAACATAATAATAAACAATTGACAAAAGGCAGTATCAAATACTTATCAACAAAACTATATTATTAAATCAGCAAAGTCAATTACATTTACATTGCAATAAGTTTCAAATCCTATCTAATTACAAAAAACTAATATCATCTCTTAATCCTAAGCTTGACAACGCCTAGTGATATCAAGTATTTTAGGCGTTGTTGAGCCCTGTTCTTAATAAAATTATATCAAATATGTCTGGGTATTCTCACTTTTCGTGCCAGGACTTGTTCGGAGAAAAAGAATGGAAACAGGGACTAAAAGCATGCAAAAGGAAGAAGTTTGGAAAGAATGAAAAATCAAGGGACTTCGTACGCGCGCTGCGGGAATTAACCATGCGCGACGCGGGCTTAAGGCGGTGGAACACATTCAAATGCCGAAGAAACGGGAAAAGATTAGTACGTGTGCCGCGGATTTCACTTCTGCGTGGCGCGGCTGCGGGAAATTTGCAAGTATAAATAGATGCATTTCCAGCCGAAAACCCTAGCAAAGACCGGGTGTAAAATCGACCTTGAAGCTCTTTGACTCCAGGATTTCGTTTCAGCAAGCTCTCAATTGGTATTTTATGTTTTTTGAATTTAATTTCCTTTTAGTAGCAAGTAGTACTTGTAGCTAAAGTCTTTGGGAGTGACAACCACTGACTTTGAGCACTTAGGTTTCTGATTTAGCAACATTTGGTTACTGTTTGAATGTTTGGAATTCAGTTTTGGTGAATGAAATCATTTGGTTACATTTAATGTTGGTATTTCGATGTTTTGGATGTTTGTGTTTGGTTTTGGTTATTGAATTGGGTTTGGACCTTGTTGGGACTGTTTTCCTTTATTGAAATCAGTAGCTAATTAGGTTATTTTGTAAGCATTAAACCTTGGCTAGTAACTGTTCAGTAGAACTTTAGTTAGTGGCTAGTTTATGCTTTGCTTGGTTTTGCTAGTTTGGATGCCTTTGATTGCTTCTGATTCAGAGATGTACTTCTGATTTCAGAAAGTGACTAGGTCATTTGAGCATAGCTTAGCTTGGCTTTAGTGTGTTTGTTCATTGCTTTTGTTTGCTAGTGATTAGGAAGATAGAAACCAGATCCTCCGACTGTAGCTGTGACACTACTAGTTGGTAATCTCTCATCTAGTCTAACCACGAAGCTCCTGTGGATCGACCCTGACTACCGCTATACTAGTGTGTGTTAGGTTTTCTCTTATTTTTGACCGCACGACGACCTCTGCGCGTGTCAAATTTTGGCTCCGCTGCCGGGGAGTTGTGAGCTTAGGTTAGGTGAGTAGTAGGAGCTTGTTTCTTGTTTTTGAAAATTTCATTTTGGTAAGTTTGATTTTTGATTTTTGTGGGCGTGTTGCACTAGTCCATGCGTACCCGCAGGGGTAAGCAATTATCCCCATTGCAGTTTGATTCTGAGATTGAGCGTACTGCGCGCAAACTCCATGCCCGTAGGCGTTTAAATAGCATGAGTTTTAGTCAGGTTAGCAGTAGTCCAGTAAGTGTTGCCCAGGAACCGTCAGGTGAGGCAACGGGGATGTTTTCTATTCCCCCACTTTCAGAGTTTCAGTTTGGGAGCACGAGTGCTTCTGGTGGTGCAGTTTCAGCCCCTGCACCTATACCATCATGCACTCCGCCATCTGTCCCACCATTTACACCCGCTTCACAACCACAATCTACTAATCCATTTACTTCTGCTATGTCTTGGGGAAAGCCGACCCGTGATGGCACCCCAGCTCTTAGACAGCAGACACCAACATCTCAACCACAACCAGTTCTTTTTAAACCTCAACCCACATTCCAATCAACACAACCTATACACTATCAACAACTGCCTCAGCCACAATACCATTACCTAGAGACGGAGGAGGTATATGACGAGGAAGACGAGGGATGGGTGCCACCAGCACCACAACCATAGTGGAACCGAGGTCGGGGACCTCCTAGAAGAGCATCACAATATCCACCACCAGGTCAGCGGGAATACAACGATCATCTTTACGGTAACCCCGCCCTACCTTTACATTTCGCACAACCGAGACGGCAATCGGTTGCATCACATTTCCAACCACGGGAATATGATGATTCATCACCAATCTATATTCCTGACAACATTGATTCGCAAGTAGAGATAAGAACTCAGTTATTAGGAATATTGCCAGAGTTTAAAGGGTATAAGCAAGACGATCCTTATAATCATCTATATAAATTCTTAGCGATTGCTAATGCTAATGACCCTAGGAACACCAATAGAAATATTTTCAGGCATAGACTGTTTCCATTCACCCTTAAGGATAAAGCCAAATATTGGTTCACATCGTTGCCATCGAACAGCATTACTACATGGGATCAGCTCAAGGCAAAGTTCCTTCAGGAATTTTATCCAGCAAGTAAAACAACTGAAATCAGAAGAGTTATCCAGGATTTCCAGCAAAAGCCAGGTGAGGCTTTCCACGAAGCCTTTGACAGATTGAAGGAGTTGTTACGATCTTATCCGCATCACGAGATTCCTAGGTGGCAATTAGTTAAGTTATTCTTCGAAGGAGTCAGTGAGACGCATCAGGCCATGATAAATGCTTCATCCAGTGGGACATTTATATGGCAGGACCCAGAGGAAGGTTGGCAGTTTTTGGAGCAGTTGAGCAATGGCTCCAAGGCAAACTTTTCTACCAGGAAGACTGTAGGTACGGCAGCAGCGGTAGGAACCGATGCTGACTGGAAAAAGGAAGTGAAGAAGGAAATCAGTGAACTGAATAAGAAGTTTGACAGGCTCATGTCAACACTGCAGAATGGACCACCAAATTCGTCACAAGGAGGTCAAGGAGGACCTAAGACTCAAGAAGCTAATCAAGTTTATGTCCAGGGTCAAGGCCAACACAATAACGGACGACCCTACAGGCCATACAACCAGGGACAGCAGCAAAATTTTAGGCAAAACAATTACCAGAATCAATCGACGAGTCAGCCTAGAACACATCAGCCTGCGAACAACAATAATCACAATGGAAACACCAATGGAAATAGCAGCAACAACAACAACAGGGGGCCCACTAATGCTACCAACAACGCCCCGGGGACCCAAGAAGAGATGATTGCTAAGATGTATGACATGGTCAGTGCGACACAACAACAATCTCAAGCGAATGCAAAGGCCATTGCAAATATGGAGCGACAAATAGGGCAAATGGCTGCAGATCAGCAAAAGAGAGATAGTGGCAAATTGCCGAGTGCTACTGAAGTCAATCCTACTCATAATCAACGCCCAGGAAAAGAACAAGTCAACACTGTCGAATCAGGATGGCGAAAAGTCACTCTGGAGGACTTGTTTGAAGTAGGGAGTGAAGTGAGACCAGGGGAAGAAGAAAAGGCTCTAGAAAGTAAGGAAGGTAAAGAAGGAGGAGTTTCTGTTGAGAATGGCACTCAACCAAAAACAGATAAAGAGGTCCAAAAGGAAGAGCAATTAACGATAGCAGGGATCAAGCATAAAAAGAAGAATAAGAAAGAAAAGAAGAATCAGGAAGCACCCAGATCAACGGGACCCTTAATGAACCAGCCCCTGTGGGATGAGCTTAAGGATGCCCCTGAAGACACTAGAATTCTGCAAGAAATGTGTGAACAAAATGGGAAGAGCAAAGCACCTACACCAAAAACTGTGAGATTGACTGTGAGAGCCAAAAAGGCGTTATTGGGAACACTGCCCAAAAAGGAAAAGGACCCCGGATCACCATTGATCACTACAACTGTAGGAGACGTGGTTATTCGAAACACCCTGTTAGACTTGGGAGCAAGTGTCAACATCTTTCCAGGATACCTGTACGACAAGTACAAAAATGAATGTCGTACAAAAATGAAGAAATTGAGCCAGCAGAAGTTGTATTGCAGCTGGCTGCTCAATCAACTAAGGTATCTAGGGGAAAGCTAACAAATGACATAGTCAAAGTTGGGGACTTTTTCTATCGCGTGGATTTTCTGGTTATGGAATATGAAAGTCTGGACGATGCGCCTGCGCTCATCTTAGGGCGTCCATTCTTAGCTACTGCTGGTGCAGTGATCGATTGCAAGACTGGAGATATGGATATTTTCTTCGGGACCAGGAAAAGAAGATTGAATATGTTTGGGAACCCGATATCATTACCTTCAGAAAAAAATGGCAAACAAGTAGATAGGATAACATTAATGGAGCCATGAATCAGGAGTAAGGAAAAGATCTGGACACGTACAGGAGAGGGAGGAAAAGAAGAAATTTTAAAGGAGACCAAGGACCACCCGTTGTCCACCATCGACAAAGAACAACTGCTGGACATGATAGAGATGATGGAAGCTAGGCACCAGCAATATAAAAGGAATCCAGAGAACGAGAGGCGAATGTTTTTAAGCTCTTGAAATCTCAACAACAATGGATCAGCGGTGTGAGTGATCGAATGACCCAACTCACATCTCTTATGACAATGATGGCCAACAATTTCATGCCAGAATTCCAGCAAATGCCATCAAGGGGTCAAGAAGAAGAAGAAGATGCAGCTTAGGAGTAGTACGTCTGGCTGAAGACGTTAAAGTTAGCGCTTGTTGGGAGGCAACCCATCGTGTGATAAGTTAGGATATATTTCTTTGAATAAAATACAAAAAAAATACATCAAATTTTTTTTGCAGGTACTAGTAGTTTGAAATAAGTGTGGGGTCATTTGAGAAGTTTTGAAAATTTTTGAAGTCTGCGCCGCGGGTATTTGAATTACGCGACGCGGGATCGTAAACCAGCCCGATGCGCAGGGGTTGATTTGGTGACACGAGTGACGCGCAAAGCGCAAACCCGCGTCGCGGTAAACGATCAGTCCGTTTTCTCCTTTATAAGGTGAGCCGCGGCTCACACGACCCACACATGACTCGGAGCTCTGGTTATCGAAATTCTCTTGCAATTTTTCTTGCTCATTTTGTTCCCACTACCAAGGTACGCCATTCTAACTATCTATTACTCGTTAAAACTAGCGATTAGGTAGTGAATTTTAGTGATTTGCCCAAAATAGTTCAAAACATAGAATCGCTAATGCTAGCTCATAGGGTGTTTGTTTTGCCAAATGGAGACCCTAGATGAGCTAGTCGGCACCTAGGCTACCTTGTGGTATGATTATATTGAGATTTAGCAGGTTAAATCGAGAGATTGGATCGGGGTTTGGAAACAGCCGCACGCCGCGCCGCGCCCTTGCTCTTGGGCCGCGCCGCGGTGCGGCAGGGAAGACAGGGACTGATTTTGCAAAAAATTTTGTTTTGTGGCTATATTTTCTTTTTGCAGATAATGTTCAGATTGGAGCACGCTTTCCTCCAGTTTCCCTATGGACTGGCCAGTTCTACAGAGTATACTTCACGGACAGACGCATTGAGGAGTCGCCGGGTTCTAGAGGCGACGGTCATTGACAGAGACATTCTGAGAGACGCAGGGCTCTGGGGTGCGATCGAGCCATTCTTGCATCGCACCTGGACCCATGAGGAGGCGTCGTTCACTTGCCGTGGATGGGACCGGATCATGGCCACTGACGAGGATGTGGTCTATACGGAGCTTCTCCTAGAGTTCCTGTCTACGGTCCATTTCGCTCCCAGGGTATCGGATCCACGATCCATGCTCATCCGCTTTCGCTTGGTAGGTGTACAGAGAGATTGAAACCTCCGGGGGTTCGGGAGGCGCACAGGCATCTACACTACGGCAGACTTGCAGCACCGCTACTTCATGCTGTTTTTTGGTGCGTGCATTCAGGGGCAGCCGGACCGGGCTGCCAACATGGAGATTTGGACACCATTGTCCAATGTTATGTATGAGGCAGGGACCTCGAGGGAGAGCCATCTACGCGATCCACTTCACCACCTCATGCACCGGATCGTCTCCACCTCCATCATGCAGCGGGAGGGAGGCGAGAAGGTGTCTGGGGAGGACATGACATTTTTGTGGGCTCTCCTCGACCCGTCCCGATTTCTCCACCTCCCCTTCGCCCTTGCGGTTGCTCTCTCCACCCACTCTACCGGCGCCTCCACCAGCAGCCCACTAGCCAGGGGGTATTTTATTACCCGCCTGGCCCATTCCTATGGTATTCTTACTGCCTCCGTGGCAGCATCTTTGACCGCTCTACCTCCATCGCGCACTACAGCACGCACTTTGGAGAGGATGCGGCTCATTGAGCTGCAGCGCCCTGGGCAGTACATCCGGGCCCCGACCGAGCCTCCTCAGGAACCTCAGCCCGCGTATGCTCAGCCTGGCAGGAGACGTAGGAGGCCTGAGCCAGCGCCAGAGCCTGCAGCCCCGACAGTGCCACATCAGGAGGATCCAGCGGCCATCCATCAGTTGGAGGCCCGAGTTGCGAGGATGGAGGACCAGCTCGAGTGGATCGGGGAGGTACTTTTGGAGTTGGCCACTCAGCAGGGCCGACGTCCCCAACCATTCCCAGCTCGGGCCCACGATCATGAGGCCGGACCCTCCAGGCCGCCTGGCAGTGATTGATGTACCTTTTTCTTTCTTTCTTTTTATTTTTGGGATATATGTACAAACTCATGACACTTCTATCTGTATATTTCTGTTCATGTTTTATTTGTTATGTTTGGTTTTAATTTGTTTGTTAAGTTATGCATGATATACCAATTTGAGAAGGAGTTGTCTCAGACAAGTGTGGGGTCACCGTGCCCCATCCACTTGCCTCGACCACCGGCGTGTTCATTGTAGCGCTACAACTCCAGAATACGAAATCGAGGATCCATCTGTATGCAATTATACCTGTGATATTGAGCACCAAGCAGTCTATCATCCAAAAAGGGGTAACTCTTTCTCCCTTGTTTTGAAATAATTTTGTACAACGGGGACGTTGTACGGTTTTAAGTGTGGAGTGTGGACGGTCGAAAGAGATTTTTTTTGAAATTTTTGCAGAAATGATCAATTTTTCAATTTTTAGCAATATTTTTCAAAATTTTTAATAAATTGCAATTTTGAAATGAATGGTTTGTGATTGTGATAGCATTAGTATTTTTCAAGAAATACTGTTTATTTGTGATCATGCTATTAGTTAGTCAAATAAGTTGAGTTTTATGAGTTTAGAAGATTGAGCTGTTTTAGGATTGGAGTCTAGGAAGGAAAAGTCAATAGGTGGCCTTTGTTGTTTGAGCAGGTAGGTCTAAAATGGGTGGGACTTATGCACCTTACCACCTAAGATCGTCTGGTCTGGGATGGTATTTCTGAAAGCTCGTTACACGGACAACATCGAAAGTCATGGACAATTCCTTAATGGCCTTTAGAATCTGAATGAGTAAGTACACTTCATTGTGGACAGAAAGTTTGTAATCAAGGGTTCTCTAGAAAGCCATGAATTCCAAAGAACAATTCAATTATGTTTTCGCGAACTATTCCATTCTAACTCAAAGAGCAATAAACTTTGAAACTTAACACAGTCAAAAATTGTTTGATTCTTTATTCTAATTTGTTAAAAACTCTCTTGCTTGGGGACAAGCAAGGCACAAGTGTGGGGTGTTTGACAACGCCTAGTGATATCAAGTATTTTAGGCGTTGTTGAGCCCTGTTCTTAATAAAATTATATCAAATATGTCTGGGTATTCTCACTTTCGTGCCAGGACTTGTTTGGAGAAAAAGAATGGAAACAGGGACTAAAAGCGTGCAAAAGGAAGAAGTTTGGAAAGAATGAAAAATCAAGGGACTTCGTACGCGCGCCGCGGGAATTAACCATGCGCGACGCGGGCTTAAGGCGGTGGAACACATTCAAATGCCGAAGAAACGGGAAAAGATTAGTACGCGCGCCGCGGATTTCACTTCTGTGCGGCGCGGTTGCGGGAAATTTGCAAGTATAAATAGATGCATTTCCAGCCGAAAACCCTAGCAAAGACCGGGTGTAAAATCGACCTTGAAGCTCTTTGACTCTAGGATTTCGTTTCAGCAAGCTCTCAATTGGTATTTTATGTTTTTTGAATTTAATTTCCTTTTAGTAGCAAGTAGTACTTGTAGCTAAAGTCTTTGGGAGTGACAACCACTGACTTTGAGCACTTAGGTTTCTGATTTAGCAACATTTGGTTACTGTTTGAATGTTTGGAATTCAGTTTTGGTGAATGAAATCATTTGGTTACATTTAATGTTGGTATTTCGATGTTTTGGATGTTTGTGTTAGGTTTTGGTTATTGAATTGTGTTTGGACCTTGTTGGGACTGTTTTCCTTTATTGAAATCAGTAGCTAATTAGGTTATTTTGTAAGCATTAAACCTTGGCTAGTAACTATTCAGTAGAACTTTAGTTAGTGGCTAGTTTATGCTTTGCTTGGTTTTGCTAGTTTGGATGCCTTTGATTGCTTCTGATTCAGAGATGTACTTCTGATTTCAGAAAGTGACTAGGTCATTTGAGCATAGCTTAGCTTGGCTTTAGTGTGTTTGATCATTGCTTTTGTTTGCTAGTGATTAGGAAGAGAGAAACCAGATCCTCCGACTGTAGCTGTGACACTACTAGTTGGCAATCTCTCATCTAGTCTAACCACGAAGCTCCTATGGATCGACCCTGACTACCGCTATACTAGTGTGTGTTAGGTTTTCTCTTATTTTTGACCGCACGACGACCTCTGCGCGTGTCAATGCTCCTCGCATGCTGATTGTGCTTGATCCTACTCAAAGCCTTTGTTAAGGGATCTGCAGGATTATCTTCTGATGATACCCTCTTTACAATGAGGTGACCTTCTTCTACTCTATGTCTTATGTAGTGGTACTTTCTGTCGATGTGTCTGGACTTTCCATGGTCTCTCGGTTCCTTTGTCAAATCAACCGCTCCTTCGTTGTCGCAGAATAGTTCCACGGACTCCTGAATAGGGACTACTCCAAGGTCACCGATGAAGTTCTTCAGCCAAGCCGCTTCCTTTGTCGCTTCACTTGCTGCTATGTACTCTGATTCACACATGGAATCAGCCACCGTCTCTTGCTTGGAACTTTTCCAAGTCATGGCTCCCCCATTCAAAAGGAATACCCAGCCCGATTGAGACCGACCGTTGTCTCTATCTGTCTGAAAGCTGGCATCCGTATATCCGTTAACTCTAAAGGTATCATTGCCACCAAGGACTAACACCATGTTCTTTGCCCTTCACAGATACTTGAGTATATTCTTGACAGCTATCCAATGTGCCCTTCCAGGGTTTCCCTGGTACTGACTGACCATGCTCAAGGAAAAAGCTACGTCAGGGCAAGTACACGTCATAGCGTACATGATCGACCCCACAGCCGAAGCGTAAGGTACCCGACTCATGTCAGCAATCTCCTCGTCTGTACTCGGACTCTGAGTCTTACTCAACTTGGCATTACTTTGGATAGGTAGCTCTCCCTTCTTGGAAATTTCTATACTAAACCTCTTTAGTACCTTTTCGAAGTATGTACCCTGACTAAGTCCAATCAGTCTCTTCTTCCTATCACTTAATATTCTTATCCCGAGAATATAGGCAGCCTCTCTTAGATCCTTCATGGCGAAACACTTCCCAAGCCAAGACTTGACATCTTGCAAGGTTGGAATGTCGTTTCCCATGAGTAGTATGTCATCAACATACAGTACGAGAAAAGTAACTATATTCCCACTAGCCTTGACATATACACAGGACTCATCCTCGCTCCTAGAGAAACCAAACTCTTTGACTTTCTCCTGGAAACATAAATTCCAGCTGCGAGAAGCTTGTTTCAGTCCGTAGATTGATTTCTCAAGGTTACACACCTTATTAGGATACTTTGCATCGACAAAACCCTCTTGCTGATTCATGTAAACATCCTCAGTCAACTTCCCATTACGGAAAACGGTTTTGATGTCCATCTGCCAAATTTCATAGTCATGAAATGCAGCTATGGCTAGCATAATCCTAATAGACTTTATATTGGCCACTAGTGAGAAGGTCTCGTCATAGTCAATCCCTGTGGTTTGAGTGAAGCCCTACGTAACCAGTCTTGCCTTGAAAGTGTGTACCTTTCCATCCATGTCGGTCTTCTTCTTGAAGATCCACTTGCACCCGACTGTCTTTCGACCCGGTACATTGTCAACCATGTTCCAAACTTGATTGTCATACATAGACTTGATCTCGCTGTCCATTGCCTCTTTCCACTTGGCAGACTCAAGGCCCGCCACTGCTTCCGGGTAGTTAGCTGGGTCATCCAAATTTATCAGTGTCCTATCACTGACAAACGTGGCCCCATCCGTGGTTATATGGAAACCATAAAACTCGGGTGGCAGGCTAACTCTACCAGAGCACCTAAGAGGTAAAGATGCATCAGTCGGACCAACAGGAGCTTCTTCCTCTTGTTGGTGGCTAGTCTCTCCTAAGGTTGCATTATTTGATGACTCTTGAATTTCTTCAAGATCAATGGTACTCCCACTGTCCTCTTTGAATATGAGATCTCTCTCTCGAAAGACGCCTCGTCTAGCTACAAAGACCACGTCCTCGTTTGGTCTGTAGAAGAAGTATCCAAAAGACTGTTTGGTGTATCCAATGAAAAAACATCTCTCGCTTCTCTCTGCGAGTTTGTCGTGAGTTTCTCGTCTAACGAAAGCTTCAAAACCCCACACTTTGATATGTGCTAACGAGGGAACTTTCCCCGTCCACATCTCATGAGGTGTTTTAGCAACCTTCCTAGTTGGGACAAGATTAAGGATATGGGCGGCAGTCTCTAAGGCATACCCCCAGAAGTGGATCATAAGTGAAGCTTGACTCATCATGGAACGAACCTTGCCTAACAAGGTTCGGTTATGCCTTTCGGTAATACCGTTCAACTATGGTGTCCGAGGAGGCAATAACTGTGAAACTATTCTACATTCCTTTAGATAGTCTAGGAACTCGATACTAAGATACTCTCTGCCTCTGTCGGATCTGAGCATCTTTATCTTCCTACCCAATTGATTCTCAACTTCATTTTTAAACTCTTTGAACGTTTCAAAGGTGTCTGACTTGTGCTTGATTAAGTAGATATAACCGTATCTACTATAATCGTCAGTAAAGGTCACATAGAATCGCGTGTCATCTTTTGTGGTTGATCTGAAGGGACCACACACATCTGTGTATGATGTCCAACAAACCTTCACCTCTTTCAAAGGACCCTTTGAAAGGTGACTTAGTCATCTTGCCCAAAAGACAAGATTCGCATACATCATCCGATTTGAGGTCAAATGATTCCAACACTCCATCCTTTTGGAGTTTGGCAATGCGTTTCTTGTTAATGTGCCCAAGACGACAGTGCCACAAGCACGCCTTTTCTACACCACTAGAAGAATCAATGTAATTTACACTATGTTCTAAATTGTCAACATATTGTACCGTTTCATACACACCATCACAAGGTAAAGCAGTAAAAATAGAAGTACCATTTTGAAAAACAGAAATTGAACCATTAATATTATCAAAAGAAAATTGGAAACCTTGTCTAAACAATGCATGAAAGGAAATAATGTTTCTTGCCATTTCTGGCAAATAGCAACAATTTATAAGTTCTAAATAAACACCATTACTAAGCACTAAACTATAGATTCTGATCTTGGTAACAGGCGACGATCTCCTATTGCCCATGATCATGTTCAATCTACCATGCTCCACCTCCCTGCTTTCCTTTAGGCCCTGCAAATCAGAAAAAATATGAAAACCACATCCTGTATCAAGGACCCAAGAACTGGAAGATGGTGAGTCTTTAGAGATAGTGTATATACTTGCTGTAGACGGCTTCACTTTGCCATCTTTCAAGTCTTGCAAGTATCTCGGGCAGCTTCTCTTCCAATGACCCTTTTCTTTGTAATAAAAGCAGTCGGCTTCTTTGGGATTGGCAACGTGTGGAATACCTGAAGATTTAGGTCTCGGACAATTGCTGGATGACCCAACATGGACCTTTTCCCTCCAATTCTGATTGGGACGGCCCTTCCTCTTCTTCCCTTTGCCACTTCCAATTGCCAAGACGGGTTGGCAAATTGAGGCTACACTTTTAGCCTTCATCCCGCCTTCAGTAGTAGGGAGCATGCGATGCAACTCAGCCAAGGTGGCCTGAGAATTGTTCAGATGATACGCCAGTGTGAACTGGTCATATCAAGCTTCCTAAGCCTTTCCACGTATCCTTGTATCCTTTGCACGTGGCTGCAGATGGACTCTCCATCTCTAGGCTTGCCGTTGCTGAAGGATTTTACAACCTCGCGCCTCTCAATACGCTCCTGGTTGCGAAACGTTTCCGCAAGCTCTTTGTGCATC
Organism: Cichorium intybus; assembly: GCA_023525715.1. Classification (NCBI taxonomy): domain Eukaryota; kingdom Viridiplantae; phylum Streptophyta; class Magnoliopsida; order Asterales; family Asteraceae; genus Cichorium; species Cichorium intybus. The sequence continues at coordinate 559,184 of JAKNSD010000013.1, forward strand.
TCATAGGGCCAGTAGTCTTCATATATCCTTTGCAATTCAGGGTTCATAGTAGCTATCATGATGCAAGCCACTTTGGTTGCATCATTAGAATGTTTTGTGTATTAGGCGAGTTCTTCGGGAGTAGCAGTATCAGTATCAAATTCAACAAGCTTGGTTTCTAGAACATACTCTTTATGTTCAAACCTTAGAGCCATCTTGATGTTACGGATCCAGTCATTGTAGTTAGTGTCGTCCAACATCACTTTGGAGCACAATGACAAAATAGAGATAACATTGGAGTTAGAGTGGGGGTGGATTGATCAGCAGAAGACATCTATAAAAGAAGGTAGTTTTAATTAGAAATATATATAACCCTTAGTATTAACCCAATAATAATAATAAGGCTAGGACCCAACTATAACAATTCATAATATAGAAGAGGGATGCCGTAGTCTAATTGTAAATTTTATGAAGGTAGGTGAATGACGATTCAACCAATTCCACCGCGCAATGATAATCTTATTATAATGGAATTTCTCGTTTCTTTTGAGATTTATTGAACTGTTCAGTAGCATGTTTAATCTCGGATGTGCCCCACCATTTGTGACTGGGATATAGAGGATCACAAACCGGGTGTGAATAACGATGCAAATTAGCTTGGTACTCTCGGGGTCAATTATCATCTCTAATTTATGTGCCGGTAAACCACACACGCTCCATCAACAATTATAACACCCGAGAAACCCATTGCAAGTCTTTATGAACCCCTATTGGTGTGTCGGTGAACCACACACGCTCCACCAATGTTTTATAAAGTGCAATGTGCAATTTCATGGATTAGCACCAATTCACATTTTCCTAAAGTAACTAGATTTGAGTTTTATTAAATTGTTCCAGTACTTTGAATAATATCATTATACTTTTAATGAGATTAGGCGTTCCTATCAAGCCCGTTCGGCTAACGACCTTCCATTGATCAAGCGAGCGGTGGGTGAGAGTGGACACCCATTTGACTGCCATTTTATATAGACAGTCTTCTTATACCTACTTTATAGATCAGCTTCGTGAATGAGGCCTACTATTGATTTGACTAACCATTAATTAAATCTTATACATATAATATTAACCTTTAATTATAATATATAAGATGAATTTTAGACCTTTTAAAATGTTTCAAGTTTATATTTTAATTTATTGGAATTTAAACTATTAAATTTAAATTAAATTAAACCTTTAAATTGTCTTTTAATTAAACAATTAATTAAATTTGGATATTTTAGACTTTTAAAATATTCCTAGATTTATCTTTTTTTTCAAAATTTAAGACTATTAAATTTAACTTAAATTAAATCATTAATTATATTTTAATTAAACAATTAAGTCAATTAATTAAATTTAGATAGGTATCACAAATTAATCCAATTAATTTAAACCTATCTTAAACCCTCTAATTTTCGATTTCAACAAATAATGGGTTTAGGGTTTATCCATCTAAATAATTAAAGTTACCAAAAATAGAATACCTTCTAAAACCTATTGCCAAAATAGAAAAACAAGGAGGGAAGGGGCTAGGGTTTTCAAAACCCTAACCCTAAATCGATTAAGGCCACATTAGGGTTTATAAGCTTTAAACCCTAATTTTTAGGAAAACAGTTACAACAGTTTAACAAGAAAACAACCAAAAAGCTCTGATACCACTGAAGGGTTTTATGCAAATCAATGAACTAAATCCTAAGTTCACATGCAACCTAGGAGGATCTATGTTTTCTTCTAATTAAACATATAACAAAATCCTAAAGGCTAGAAGAAATAAACTAAAAAAATAAAAATAGAAAAACTAATCTTTTAGTGTTTCTTGGAAGCAAAGCAACAAAACTATCTTGCCTCAAATGCAGTCACACCCAAGCCAGGAGGGGATCGAAAATTCCAGAGAGAGAGACAGGGTAACAATCACACGTTTATGAGGGTATGAGGCTCCTTATTTATAGCCTCCAGCAGATGACCAGATAAACCTTAAGAGATAAGCCTTTTTGACATCAAATTAAGATAAGCCTTTATCTTAACAATTCCAACTATAATTATATCTTATATATAGATATATAAATCGAAATCTATATATTTCCATATATATATATATATATATATATATATATATATATATATATATATATATATATATATATATATATATATATATATATATATATATATATATATATATATATATATATATATATATATATATATATATATATATATTTCGCTGGCCACGTCACTCACTCAAACTGTCACTTACTCAACTATTGAATAATTACAGTTTTAGTCCCTGCACCTTTAATTAATTAATTTAATCACCAAATTAATTCCAATTAATTACAGATTAATTCTTAATTAATTAATATAGTTTCTAATTAATATATTATGACTTTAATATATTAATAAACCATATATTTAATTTTTATTGATTTATTAATCAGATAATAAATCAATCTTTCTCTCTACCGAACTTTCTACCAAACATCCAGCTATTAGGGCAACCCAAATGGACTATGCTACTATTAATTAGGTAAATACTAATTATTAGTCATGGCTTAGAAACCTAATCCAACAAACCCATCTCAACCCTTTCCAATGGACCATAGACCATGACAACCCTTTCTAATTGACTATAACCCATCGCAACCCTTTCGAATGGTCCATAACTGATCACAACCCTTTCCAATGAACCCTAAACCATCACAACCCTTTCTAAATGAACAATAACATATCACGACCCTTTCTAATGGTCCATGACCCATGACAACCCTTTATAATTAACCATAACCCATAAAAACCATTTCTAATTGACCATAACGTATCACAACCCTTTCTAATGGACCATAACCCATCACAACCCTTCAAAATTGACCATAACCTATCACAACCATTTCCAAAGGACCATAACCTATCACAACCTTTTCTAATGCTCCATAACCCATCACAACCCTTTCCAATGGACTATAACCCATCACAACCCTTTCTAAGTGACCATAATCCATCATAACCCTTTTTAATGGACCATAACCCATCAAAACCCTTCATAATTGACCATAATCCTTCAAAAGCCTTTCCAATGGACCATAACCCATCACAGTCCTTTCTAATGGTCTATAACCCACGACAACCCTTTCCAATGGACCATAACCCATCACTGTCCTTCATATTACGCATAGCCCATCTCAACGTTTTCTAGTTTCATAATCCTTTCTAATGGACCATAACCCCTCACAACGCTTCATAAGTGACCATAACCTATCACAACCATTTCTAATGGACCATAACCCATCACAACCCTTCATAATTTACCATAACCTACCACAACCTTTTCTAATACTCCATAAGACATCACAACCCTTTCCAATGGACTATAACCCATCATACTCCTTTCTAATGGACCATAACCCCTCACACCCTTCATAATTGACCATAAGCCGTCACAACCCTTTCTAATGGACCATAACCCATCACAATCCATCATAATTGACCATAACCTATCATAACCTTTCAAAAGGACCATAACGTATCACAATCCATTCTAATGCTCCACAACCCATCATAACCCTTTCAAATGTACCGTAACCCATCACAACTCTTTTTAATGGTCCATCACCCATCACAACCCTTCATAATTGACCATAACCCATCACAACCCTTTCCAATCGACTATAACCCATCACAACCCACTCTAATGGACCATACCCATCACAACCCTTCAAAATGGACCATAACCCATCGAAACGCTTTCCAATATACCATAACCCATGACATCCTTTTCTAATTGACTATAACCCATCAGAACCCTTTCTAATTGTCCATAATTGATCATAACCATTTCCAATGAACCATAAACCATCACAACCCTTTCTATTGAACCATAACTCATCACAACCCTTTCTAATGGTCCATAACCCATCACAACCCTTCATAATTGACCATAACCCATCAAAACCATTTATAATTGACCATAACCTATCCCAAACCTTTCTAATGGACCATAACCCATCACAACCCTTCATAATTGGCCATAACCCATCACAACCTTTGTAATGGACCATAACCTATCACAACCCTTTCTATTGGTCCATAAAGAATCACAACCCTTTCCAATGAACCATAAACCATCACAACCCTTTTTAATGAACCAGAACCCATCACAACCATTTCTAACGGTCCATAACCCATCACAACCCTTCATAATTGACCATAACCCATCAAAACCCTTTCCAATTGACCATAACCATCACAACCCTTCATAATTCACCATAACTTATCACAACCATTTCCAAAAGACCATAACCTATCATAACCTTTTCTAATGCTCCATAACCCCTCACAACCTTTCATAATTGACCATAAGCCATCACAACCCTTTTAATGGACCATAACCCATCACAATCCTTCATAATTGACCATAACCTATCACAACCTTTCAAAAGGTCCATAACCTATCACAACCCTTTCTAATACTCCATAACCCATCATAACCCTTTCAAATGGACCATAACCCATCACAACCTTTTCTAATAGACCATAACGTATCACAACCTTTTCTAATGGTGGTCCATAACTGATCACAACCATTTCCAATAGACCATAAACAATGACAACCCATTTTAATGGACATTAACCTATCAGAACTTTTTTTAATGCTCCATAACCCATCATGACCCTTCATAACCGACCGTAACCCATCAGAACCCTTTCCAAAGGACCATAACCCATCACAACCCTTTCTAATGGACCATACCCATCAGAACCCTTCATAATTGACCATAACCTATCATAACCCTTTTTAATGGAAGATAACCTATCACAACCCTTCATAATTGACCAAAACCCATCACAACCCTTTTCAATGGACCATAACCCATCACAATCCTTTCTAATAGACTATAACCCATCACAACCCTTTATAATTGACCATAACCCATTACAACCCGTTTTAAAGGACCATAACCTATCACAACCCTTCATAATTGACCATAACCCATATCAACCCTTTCCAATGGACCATAACCCATGACAACCCTTTCTAATTGCCTATAACCCATCACAACCCTTTCTAATGGTCCATAACTCATGGTAATAATTTCTAATGGACCATAACCCATCACAACCCTTTCTAATGGACCATAACCCATCACAACCCTTCTAATGGACCATAACCCCTCACAACCCTTCATAATTGACCATCACCCATCACAACCCTTTCCAATGGACCATAACCCATCACAACCTTTTCTAATGGTCCATAGCTGATCACAACCATTTCCAATGGACTATAAACAATGACAACCCTTTCTAAAGGACCATAACCTATCAGAACTCTTTTTAATGGTACATAACCCATCACAACCCTTTTTAATGGACGATAATCTATCACAACCCTTCATAATTGACCAAAAGCCATCACAACCCTTCATAATTGACCAAAACGCATCACAATCCTTTCCAATGAACCATAACCCATCACAATCCTTTATAATGGACTATAACCCATCACAACCCTTTATAATTGACCATAACCCAGCACAACTCTTTTTAATGGACCATAACCTATCACAACTCTTCATAATTGACCATAACCCATATCAACCCTTTCCAATGGACCAGAACCCATGAAAACCTTTTCTGATTGACTATACCCCATCACAACCCTTTCTATTGGTTCATAACTGATCACAACCCTTTCCAATGAACCATAAACCATCGCAACCCTTTATAATGAACCATAACCTATCACAACTCTTTCTAATAGTCTATAACTCATCACAACCCTTCATAATTAACCATAACCCATTACAACCCTTTGTAATGGACCATAACCTATCACAACCCTTTCTAATGGGCCATAACGGATCACTACCCTTTCCAATGAACCATAAACCATCAGAACCATTTCTAATGAACCGTAACACATCACAACCCTTTATAACGGTCCATAACCAATCACAACCCTTCATAATTGACCATAACCCATCAAAACCCTTTCCAATAGACTATAACCTATCACAATCATTTAGAATGGACCATAAACCATCACAACACGTCATAATTGACCATAAACCATCACAACCCTTTCCAATTGAATATAACCCATCACATCCATGCATACTTAGGCATAACCCATCACAACCTCTTCCAATGGACCATAACCCATCACAACCCATTCTAATAGACCATAACCCCTCACAACCCTTCATAATTATCCATAACCCATCACAACCCTTTCTAATGGACCATAACCCGTAACAACCTTCATAATTGACGATAACCTATCACAGCCCTTTCCAATGGACCATAACCTATCACAACCCTTTCAAATGCTCCATAACCATCACAACATTTTCCAATTGACTATAACCCATCACAACCCTTTCTAATGGACCATAACCCATCACAACCATTTTAATGCTCCATCATCGATCACAACCCTTTCTAATGGATCTTAAACCATCAAAACCCTTTCAAATGGATCATAATTCATGATAACCCTTTTTAATGGACCATAACCCATCAAAACCCTTCATAATTGACTATAATCCTTCAAAACCCTTTCCAATGGACCATAACCCATCACATTCTTTTTTAATGGTCTATAACCCATGACAACCCTTTCCAATGGACCATAACCCATCACTGCCATTCATATTCCGCCATAGCCCATCACAACGCTTTCTAGTGGACCAAAACCCTTCACAATCCTTTCTAATAGACCATAACCACTCACAACGCTTCATAAGTGACCATAACCTATCACAACCATTTCTAATGGACCATAACCCATCACAACCCTTCATAATTTACCATAACCTATCACAACCAATTCCAAAGGACCATAACCTATCACAACCCTTTCTAATGCTCCAAAAGCCATCACAACCCTTTTCCAATGGACTATAACCCATCATAATCCTTTCTAATGGACCATAACCCCTCACACCCTTCATAATTGACCATAAGACATCACAACCCATTCTAATGGACCATAACCCATCACAATCCATCATAATTGACCATAACCTATCACAACCTTTCAAAAGTAACATAACGTATCACAATCCTTTCTAATGCTCCACAACCCATCACAACCCTTTCAAATGGATCATAACCCATCACAACCTTTTTTAATGAACCATAACCCATCACAACCCTTTCTAATGGACTATAACTCATCACAACTCTTTTTAATGGTCCATCACCCATCACAACCCTTCATAATTGACCATAACCTATCACAACCCTTTCCAATGGACTATAACCCAACACAACCCATTCTAATGGACCATACCCATCACAACCCTTCAAAATAGACCATAACCCATCACAACCCTTTCCAATGTACCATAACCCATGACAACCATTTCTAATTGACTTATAACCCATCAGAACCCTTTCTAATTGTCCATAATTGATCATAACCATTTCCAATGAACCATAAACCATCACAACCCTTACTAATGAACCATAACCCATCACAACCATTTCTAATGGTCCATAACCCATCACAACCCTTCATATTTAGCCATAACCCATCACAACCTTTTCTAATAGACCATAACCCCTCACAACCATTCATAATTGACCATAATGTATCACAATCCTTTCTAATGGACCATAACCCATCACAACCTTCATAAATGACCATAACCTATCACAACCCTTTCCAAATGACCATAACCTATCACAACCCTTTCAAATAGTCCATAAACCATCACAACCCTTTCCAATGAATATAACCCATCACAACCCTTTCTAATTGATCATAACTCATCACAACCATTTTTAATGGTCCACAATCGATCACAACCTATTCCAATACACCTTAACCTATCACAACCCTTTCTAATGGACCATAACTGACACGCGCAGAGGTCGTCGTGCGGTCAAAAATAAGAGAAAACCTAACACACACTAGTATATCGGTAGTCAGGGTCGATCCACAGGAGCTTCGTGGTTAGACTAGATGAGAGATTACCAACTAGTAGTGTCACAGCTACAGTCGGAGGATCTAGTTTCTACATTCCTAATCACTAGCAAATGAAAACAATGATCAAACACACTCAAGCCAAGCTAAGCTAAGCTCAAATGACCTAGTCACTTTCTAAAATCAGAAGTACATCTCTGAATCAGAAGCAATCAAAGGCATCCAAACTAACAAAACCAAGCAAAGCATAAACTAGCCACTAACTAAAGTTCTACTGAACAGTTACTAGCCAAGGTTTAATGCTTACAAACTAACCTAATTAGCTACTGATTTCAGCAAAGGAAAATAGTCCCAATAAGATCAAAACAATATCCAAACATAAATCAAACATCCAAAACCAAACATAAGCATAAAAACACCGAAAAGCTAAGATTAAATGTAAGCAAATGCTTTGCATTCACCAAATCCGAATCCAACATAAAAACAATAACCAAATGATATAAAAACAGAAGCCAAAGCTTAATATCAATGGTTGTCACACCCAAAGATACAAAACCAAGCTTAAATCCAACTATTTAATTACAAATAAAATCTAAAACTAACCAATACCAAATGAGAGTCTTCTAGAATGAAATCTTGGAGTCAAAGAGCTTCAAGGTCGATTTTACACCCGGTCTTTGCTAGGGTTTTCGGCTGGAAATGCATCTATTTATACTCGTAAATTTCCCGCAGCCGCGCCGCGCAGAAGTGAAATCCGCGGCGCGCATACTAATCCTTTCCCGTTTCTTCGGCATTTGAATGTGTTCCACTACCTTAAGCCCGCATCGCGCAGATGATGTATCCGTGGCGCGTGTACGAGTTTCCTTGATTTTTCATTCTTTTCAAACTTCTTCTTTTTGCACGCCTAAAACACGCCTAAAAGTCCCTGTTTCCATTCTTTTTCTCCAAACAAGTCCTGGCATGAAAAGTGAAAATACCGACATATTTGATATAATTTTATCAAGAACAGGGCTCAACAACGCCTAAAATACTTAATATCACTAGGCGTTGTCAAACACCCCACACTTGTGCTTTGCTTGTCCCCAAGCAAGAGAGTTTTTACCAAATTATAATAAAGAATCAAACAATTTTTTACTGTGTTCAGTTTCAAAGTTTATTGCTCTTCGAGTAAGAGTGGAATAGTTCACGAAAACATAATTGAATTGTTCTTTGGATTTCATGGCTTTCTAGAGAACCCTTGATTACAAACTTTCTATCTACAATGAAGTGTACGTACTCATTCAGATTCTAAAGGCCATTAAGGAATTGTCCATGACTTTCGATGTTGTCCGTGTAACGAGCTTTCAGAAATACCATCCCAGACCAGACGATCTTAGGTGGTAAGGTGCATAAGGCCCACACATTTTAGACCTACCGGCTCGAACAATAAAGGCCACAGATTGACTTTTCCTTCCTAAATTCCAATCCTAAAACAGCTTAATCTTCTAAACTCGTAAAACTCAACTTATTTGACTAACTAATAGCATGATCACAAATAAACAGTATTTCTTGAAAAATACTAATGCTATCACAATCACAAACCATTCATTTCAAAATTGCAATTTATTAAAAATTTTGAAAAATATTGCTAAAAATTGAAAAAATTGATCATTTCTGCAAAAATTTCAAAAAATTCTCTTTCGACCGTCGACACCCCACACTTAAAACCGTACAACGTCCCCGTTGTCCAAAATTATTTCAAAACAAGGGAGAAAGAGTTACCCCTTTTTGGACGATAGACTGCTTGGTGCTCAATATCACAGGTATAATTGCGTACTCATGGATCCTCGATTTCGTATTCTAGAGTTGTAGCGCTACAGTGAACACGCCGGTGGTCGAGACAAGTGGAGGGGGCACGGTGACCCCACACTTGTCTGAGACAACTCCTTCTCAAATTGGTATATCATGCATAACTTAACAAACACATTAAAAACAAACATGACAAAATGAAATATGGACAAAATATACAGATAAAGGTGCCATAAGTTTGTATATATATCCCAAAAGAATATAAAAGAAAGAAAGAAAAAGTACATCAATCACTACCCGGTGGCCTGGAGGGTCCAGCCTCGTGATCGTGGGCCCTAGCTGGGAATGGTTGGGGGTGTCGGCCCGGCTGTGTGGCCAAATCCAAAAGTACCTCCCCGATCCATGCCAACTGGTCCTCAATCCTGGCAACCCTGTCTGCCAGGTCCTCCTGATGTGGCTCTGTCGGGGCTGCAGGCTCTGACGCTGGCTCTGGCCTCCTGTGTCTCCTGCCAGGCTGGGCATACGCGGGCTGAGGTGCCTGAGGAGCCTCAGTCGATGCCCGGATGAACTTCCCCTGGCGCTGCTGCTCAATGAGTCGCATCCTCTCCAAAGTGCGTGTTGTAGTGCGCAATGGAGGCAGAGCGGTCAATGAAGCTGCCACGGAGGCAGTAAGGATCCCATAGGAACGGGCCAGGCGGGTAATAAAATACCCCCTGGCTAGTGGGCTGCTGGTGGAGGCGCCGGTCGAGTGGGTGGAGAGAGCAACCGCGAGGGCGAAGGGGAGATGGAGGAATCGGGACGGGTCGAGGAGAGCCCATAAAAATGTCATGTCCTCCCCAGACACCTTCTCGCCTCCCTCCCGCTGCATGATAGAGGTGGAGACGATCCGGTGCATGAGCCGGTGAAGTGGATCACGTAGGTGGCTCTCCCTCGAGGTCCCTGCCTCATACATGACATTGGACAATGGTGTCCAAATCTCCATGTTGGGGGCCCGCTCCGGCTGCCCCTGAATGCACGCACCAAAGAACTGCGTGAAGTAGCGGTGCTGCAAATCTGCTGGAGTGTAGATGCCTGTGCGCCTCCCGAACTCCCGGAGGTTGCACTACCTCTGTGTACCTCCCAAACGAAAGCGGATGAGCCTGGATCATGGATCCGACGCCCTGGGAGCGAAATGGATGGTAGACAGGAACTCTAGGAGAAGCTCCGTATAGACCACATCCTCGTCAGTGGCCATGATCCGATCCCATCCACGGCAAGTAAATGATTCCTCCTCATGGGTCCAGGTGCGATAGAAGAACGGCTCGATCGCACCCCAGAGCCCTGCGTCTCTCAATATGTCTCTGTCAATAACCGTCGCCTCGAGAACCCGGTGACTCCTCAATGCGTCTCTCCGTGAAGTATACTCTGCAGAACTGGCCAGTCCCTTGTGGAACTGGAGGAAAGCATGCTCCAATCTGAACATCATCTGCAAAAAGAAAATATAGCCACAAAACAAAAATTTTGCAAAATCAGTCCTTATATTCCCTGCCGCACCGCGGCGCGGCCCAAGAGCAAGGGCGCGGCGCGGCGTGCGGCTGTTTCCAAACCCCGATCCAAATTCTCATTTTAACCTGCTAAAACTCAATCTAATCACACCACAAGGTAGCCTAGGTGCCGACTAGCTCATCTAGGGTCTCCATTTGGCAAAACAAACACCCTATGAGCTAGCATTAGCGATTCTAAGTTTTGAACTATTTTGAGCAAATCACTAAAATTAACTACCTAATCACTAGTTTTAACGAGCAATAGATAGTTAGAATGGCCTACCTTGACAGTGGAAACAAAATGAGCAAGAAAATTTGCAAGAGAATTTCGATAACCAGAGCTCCGAGTCGTGTGTGGGTCATGTGAGACGCGGCTTACTTTATAAAGGAGAAAACCGATTAATCGTTTACCGCGTCGCGGGTTTACGCTTTGTGCGTCGCGCGTGTCACCAAATAAACCCCTGCGCATCGGGCTGGTTTACAATCCCGCGTCGCGTAATTCAAATATCCGCGGCGCGGACTTCACAAATTTCAAAACTTTCAAATGACCCCACACTTATTTCAAACCACTAGTACCTGCAAAAAGATTGATGTATTTTTGTATTTTATTTCAAGAAATATATCCTAACTTATGACGCGATGGGTTGCCTCCCAACAAGCGCTAAGTTTAACGTCTTCAGCCAGACGTGCTATTCCTACTATAGCTACGGTGGATTGTACGCCATTTGTTTCTGCTGCATTTCTACTTCCACCGTCCTTTCGCTGACCCACTGCCCCTCAAACTTTCCTGGGTCGAATGGCTTGTCGGTTCTCCTGCTGCTGCCCGGTTGTTGCTTTCTAGTTAACTCCCCTGAATGCTCGGAGGTAGCTTTAAACCTCCAAGCTCGATCCTTCCTTCTATATCTCTTCAAAATCACTGGCTTGACGTGAAGCGCGCCCAATGTCGCTTCCAGTAGTTGTTTCACACCTCGGTTGCTAGTGTCTCGCATGCTATCTTCAGGTTGCAATTTTGGCTTGCAATGCCGGTAAAGATTTTCCAATCGACTAGGATTGAAAGGCAACATATCAGGATGCTTCCATATGTCCTCATCGATTGTATTTATCACATCTAATTTTTCATTCATGAATGGATCATGAGTGGCGATAAAATCATGCTTCTTATTTTCAAAAACCAACTCGCCAGCATCAACTTCTTGATCCTCGTCCAACAGGTGGATCGGGACAAAGAGTGAGTGACTTGTTTGATCTGATGGTGGTACAAAGTCACCCATCATCGGATCCTTGTTTTCAATTTTCTCAAAATTTTCAAAAATTACAGGGTCGGGGGTAATATTGTCATCTACACCCCCTTCCTCAAAGACATCAATAACTTCAAAAATTTCAGGAATTGTTGGGTTGGAATCTGCATTGTCACTTACAGTCCCCTCCATAACATCCTCATTAACCAAATTGTCTGTGATGGTATGAATTCACCCAACACCAGATCAACATTACTAATACTTTCAAAAGCATCAAAAACATCAAAAGCTGTTGAGTCAGAGATGGCATTGTCACCTACAACCTCTTCCTCAACAACCGTTTCGACCATCTCAATGGTCTCTTGATTTTCCCAAGGTATATGCCCTTCCATCACATATTCAGGTGATGCAAGTTCACACACATTATCATTGGTATAGAAATCACTCACCCCCGGTTCCGGCGAAGCTGGTGAACATTTTCAACTTTCCTCTAACCTATCTAAAGAAGCTTGCACTTTTTCAAGAGCTTCAGCCTGGTCCTTCTGCTCGTGGTAATTGTTATACATGAGTACCCAAAGTTGGGCACACGTCGCAGAATTTTCAGGTTGAGATGACTCCTCGGTCCGCCATCCATTGTCATCGAATGATCCATTGCAGTAATCATCCTCGTAATAGGTGTCGGCCGGATTTTTATAACACTCAAAGTACTGATCCGGATATATGTAATCACCCATTATGAAGACGCACACATACCAAGAATCAAAGAACTAAATTCAAACATCAAAAATAAGAAACTAAGTCCTACAAATCACCTAATCTAAGCGCACAGCTCCCCGGCAATGGCGCCAAAATTTGACACGCGTAGAGGTCGTCGTGCAGTCAAAAATAAGAGAAAACCTAAAACACACTAGTATAGCGGTAGTCAGGGTCGATCCACAGGAGCTTCGTGGTTAGACTAGATGAGAGATTACCAACTAGTAGTGTCACAGCTACAGTCGGAGGATCTAGTTTCTACCTTCCTAATCACTAGCAAATGAAAACAATGATCAAACACACTCAAGCCAAGCTAAGCTAAGCTCAAATGACCTAGTCACTTTCTGAAATCAGAAGTACATCTCTGAATCAGAAGCAATCAAAGGCATCCAAACTAACAAAACCAAGCAAAGCATAAACTAGCCACTAACTAAAGTTCTACTGAACAGTTACTAGCCAAGGTTTAATGCTTACAAACTAACCTAATTAGCTACTGATTTCAGCAAAGGAAAACAGTCCCAATAAGATCAAAATAATATCCAAACATAAATCAAACATCCAAAACCAAACACAAGCATAAAAACACCGAAAAGCTAAGATTAAATGTAACCAAATGCTTTGCATTCACCAAATCCGAATCCAACATAAAAACAGTAACCAAATGATATAAAAACAGAAGCCAAAGCTTAATATCAATGGTTGTCATACCCAAAGATACAAAACCAAGCTTAAATCCAACTATTTAATTACAAATAAAATTTAAACTAACCAATACCAAATGAGAGTCTTCTAGAATGAAATCTTGGAGTCAAAGAGCTTCAAGGTCGATTTTACACCCGGTCTTTGCTAGGGTTTTCGGCTGGAAATGCATCTATTTATACTTGCAAATTTCCCGCAGCCGCGCCGCGCAGAAGTGAAATCCGCGACGCGCGTACTAATCCTTTCCCGTTTCTTCGGCATTTGAATGTGTTCCACCGCCTTAAGCCCGCGTCGCGCAGATGATGTATCCGCGGCGCGCGTACGAGTTTCCTTGATTTTTCATTCTTTTCAAACGTCTTCCTTTTGCACGCTTTTAGTCCCTGTTTCCATTCTTTTTCTCCAAACAAGTCCTGGCACGAAAAGTGAGAATACCACGACATATTTGATATAATTTTATCAAGAACAGAGCTCAACAACGCCTAAAATACTTAATATCACTAGGCGTTGTCAATAACCCATCACAAACCTTTTTAATGGACCATAACCCATCAAAACCCTTCATAATTGACCATAATCCATCACAGTCCTTTCTAATGGTTTATAACCCATGACAACCCTTTCCAATGGACCATAACCCATCACAACCCTTCCTTATGGACCATAACCTATCACTACTCTTTTTGATGGTCCATAACCCTTCATAATTGACCATAACCAATCACAACCCTTTCCAATGGACCCTAACCCATCACAACCCTTTTTAATAGAACATACCCATCAGAACCCTTCATAATTGACCATAACCCATCACAACCCTTTTTAATGGACGATAACCTATCACAACCCTTTATAATTGACCAAAAGCCATCACAACCCTTTCCAATGGACCATAACCCATAACAACCCTTTCTAATGGACCATAACCCATCACAACTCTTTTTAATGGTCTATAACCCTTCATAATTGATCATAACCCATTACAACCCTTTTCAATGAACCATAACCCATCCTAACCATCCATAATTGACCATAACCCATCACAACCCTTTATAATTGACCATAACCCATCAAAACCCTTTTTAATGGACCATAACCTATCACAACCCTTCATAATTGACCATAACCCATCTCAACCCTTTCCAATGGACCATAACCCATGCCAACCCTTTCTAATTGACTATAACCCATCACAACCCTTTGTAATGCTCCATAACTGATCATAACCATTTTCAATGAACCATAAACCATCGCAACCCTTTCTAATGAACCATAACCCATCACAACCCTTTCTTATGGTCCATAACCCATCACAACCCTTCATAATTGACCATAACCCATCAAAACCCTTTCCAATTGACCATAACCTATCCCAACCCTTTCTAATAGACCATAACCCATCAGAACCCTTCATAATTGGACACAACCCATCACAACCTTTCTAATGGACGATAACCTATCACAACCCTTTCTAATGGACCATAACCCATCACAACCCTTTCTAATGGACCATAACCCATCAAAACCCTTAATAATTGACCATAATCCATCATAGTGCTTTCTAATGGTCTATAACCCTTGACAACCCTTTCCAATGGACCATAACCCATCACAACCCTTTCTTATGGACCATAACCCATCATTACTCTTTTTAATGGTCCATAACCCATCATAACCCTTCATAATTGACAATAACCAATCACAACCCTTTCCAATGGACCATAACCCATCACAACCCTTTCTAATGGACCATACACATCATAACCCTTCATAATTGACCATAAACCATCACAATCCTTTTTAAAGGATGATAACCTATCACAATCCTTCATAATTGACCAAAACCCATCACAACCCTTTCCAATGGACCATAACCCATCACAACCCATTCTAATGTACCATATCCCATCACAACTTTTTTTAATGGTCCATAACCGATCATAACCCTTCATAATAGACCATAACCCATCACAACCCTTTCTAATGGACCATAACCCATCATAACCCTCCATAATTGACCATAACCCATCACAACCCTTTATAATTGACCATAACCAATTACAACCCTTTTTAATGGACCATAACCTATCACAACCCTTCATAATTGACCATAAGCCATCTCAACCCTTTCCAATGGACCATAACCCATGCAAACCCTTTCTAATTGACTATACCCTATCACAACCCTTTCTAATGCTCCATAACTGATCATAACCCTTTTCAATGAACCATAAACCATCACAACCCTTTCTAATGAACCATAACCCATCACAACCCTTTCTAATGGTCCATAACACATCACAACCCTTCATAATTGACCATAACCCATTAAAACCCTTTCCAATTGACCATAACTTATCCCAACCTTTTCTAATAGACCATAACCCATCAGAACCCCTCATAATTGGCCATAACCCATCACAACCCTTTGTAATGTACGATAACCTATCACAACCCTTTCTAATGGTCCATAAAGAATGACTACCCTTTCCAATGAACCATAAAACATCACAACCCTTTCTATTGAACCATAACCCATCACAACCCTTTTTAACGGTCCATAACCCATCACAACCCTTCATAGTTGACCATAACCCATCAAACCCCTTTCCAATTGTCTATAACATATCACAACCATTTCTAATGGACCATAACCCATCACAACCCTTCATAATTAACCACAACCCATCACAACTCTTTCGAATGGACCATAACCCATCACAACCCTTCATATTTAGCCATAACCCATCACAACCTTTTCTAATTGACCACAACCCATCACAACTCTTTCGAATGGACCATAACCCATCACAACCCTTCATATTTAGCCATAACCCATCACAACCCTTTCTAATGGTCCATAACACATCACAACCTTTCATAATTGACCATAACCCATCAAAACCCTTTCCAATTGATCATAACTTATCCCAACCCTTTCTAATGGACCATAACCCATCAGAACCCTTCATAATTGGTTATAACCCATCACAACCCTTTGTATTGGACGATAACCTATCACAACCCTTTCTAATGGTCCATGACGAATAACTACCCTTTCCAATGAACCATAAACCATCACAACCCTTTCTAATGAACCATAAACCATCACAACCCTTTTTAACGGTCCATAACCCATCACAACCCTTCATAGTTGACCATAACCCATCAAACCCCTTTCCAATTGTCTATAACATATCACAACCATTTCTAATGGTCCATAAAGAATCACAACCCTTTCCAATGAACCATAAAACATCACAACCCTTTCTATTGAACCATAACCCATCACAACCCTTTTTAACGGTCCATAACCCATCACAACCCTTCATAGTTGACCATAACCCATCAAACCCCTTTCCAATTGTCTATAACATATCACAACCATTTCTAATGGACCATAACCCATCACAACCCTTCATAATTAACCACAACCCATCACAACTCTTTCGAATGGACCATAACCCATCACAACCCTTCATATTTAGCCATAACCCATCACAACCTTTTCTAAAGGACCATAACCCGTCACAACCCTTCATAATTGACCATAACGCATCACAATCCTTTATAATGGACCATAACCTATCACAACCTTCATAATTGACCATAACCTATCACAACCCTTTCCAAACAACCATAACCTATCACAACCTTTTCAAATACTCCATAAACCATCATAACCCTTTCCAATGAATATAACCATCACAACCCTTTCTAATGGATCATAACTCATCACAACCATTTTTAATGGTCCACAACCGATCACAGCTTATTCCAATTGACCTTAACCCATCACAACCCTTTCTGATGGATCATAACCCATCACAACCCTTTCTAATTGACTATAACCCATCAAAACCCTTCATAATTGATCATAATCCATCACAGTCCTTTCTAATGGTTTATAACCCACGACAACCCATTCCAATGGACCATAACCTATCACAACCCTTTCTTATGGAGCATAACCCATCACTACTCTTTTTAATGGTCCATACCGCTTCATAACCCTTCATAATTGACCATAACCAATCACAACCCTTTCCAATAGACCATAACCCATCATCACCCTTTCTAATGGACCATACCCATTAGAACCCTTCATAATTGGCCATAACCCATCACAACCCTTTTTAATGGACGATAACCTATCACAATCCTGTTTAATGGACGATAACCTATCACAACCCTTCATAATTGACCACAACCCATCACAACCCTTTCCAATGGACCATAACCCATCACAACCCTTTCTAACGGACCATAACCCATCACAACACTTTTTAATGGTCCATAACCCTTCATAATTGATCATAACCCATCGCAACCCTTTCCTATGAACCATAACCCATCATAACCATCCATAATTGACCATAACCGATCACAACCCTTTATAATTGACCATAACCAATTACAACCCTTTTTAATGGACCATAACCTATCACAACCCTTCATAATTGACCATAAGCCATCTCAACCCTTTCCAATGGACCATAACCCATGCAAACCCTTTCTAATAGACTATACCCTATAACAACCTTTTCTAATGCTCCATAACTGATCATAACCCTTTTCAATGAACCATAAACCATCACAACCCTTTCTAATGAACCATAACCCATCACAACCCTTTCTAATGGTCCATAACACATCACAACCCTTCATAATTGACCATAACCCATCAAAACCCTTTCCAATTGATCATAACTTATCCCAACCCTTTCTAATGGACCATAACCCATCAGAACCCTTCATAATTGGTTATAACCCATCACAACCCTTTATATTGGACGATAACCTATCACAACCCTTTCTAATGGTCCATGACGAATAACTACCCTTTCCAATGAACCATAAACCATCACAACCCTTTCTAATGAACCATAACCCATCACAACCCTTTTTAACGGTCCATAACCCATCACAACCATTCATAATTGACCATAACCCATCAAACCCCTTTCCAATAGACTATAACCTATCACAACCATTACTAATGGACCATAACCCATCACAACCCTTCATAATTAACCACAACCCATCACAACTCTTTCTAATGGACCATAACCCATCACAACTCTTTTTAATGGTCCATAACCCATCATAACCCTTCATAATTGACCATAACCCATCACAACCCTTTCCAATGGGCCATAAACTATCATAACCCTCCATAATTGACCTAAGCCATCACAACCCTTTGTAATTGAGCATAACCCATTACAACCCTTTTTAATGGACCATAACCTATCACAACCCTTCATAATAGACCATAAGCCATCTCAACCAATTCTAATGGACCATAACCCATGCCAACCCTTTCTAATTGACTATAACCCATCACAACCCTTTCTAATGCTCCATAACTGATCATAACCCTTTTCAATGAACCATAAACCATCACAACCCTTTCTAATGAACCATAACCCATCACAACCCTTTATAATGGTCCATAACACATAACAACCCTTCATAATTGACCATAACCCATTAAAACCCTTTCCAATCGACCATAACTGGTCACAACCCTTTTCAATGAACCATAACACATCACAACCATTCATAATTGACCATAACCCGTCACAACCCTTTCTAATGGTCCATAACAGATCACAACCATTCATAATTGACCATAACGCATCACAAGTCTTTTTAGTGGACCATAACCCATCACAACCTTCATAATTGACCATAACCTATCACAACCCTTTCCAAACGACCATAACCTATCACAACCCTCTCAAATAGTCCATAAACCATCACAACCCTTTCCAATGAGTATAACCCATCACAACCCTTTCTAATGGATCATAACTCATCACAACCATTTTTAATGGTCTATAATCGATCAAAGCCTATTCCAATGGACCTTAACCCATCACAACCCTTTCTAATGGACCATAACCCGTCACAACCCTTTCTAATTGACCATAACCCATCAAAACCCTTCATAATTGACCATAATTCATCATAACCCATTCCAATGGACCATAACCCATCACAGCCATTTCTAATGATCTATAACCCATGACAACCCTTTCCAGTGGACCATAACCCATCACAACCCTTTCTTATGGACCATAACCCATCACTACTTTTTTTAATGGTCCATAACCCATCATAACCCTTCATAATTGGCCATAACCAATCACAACCCTTTCCAATGGACCATAACCCATCACAACCATTTTTAATGGACCATAACCCATCACAACCCTTTCCAATAGACCATAACCTATCACAACCCTTCATAATTGACCAAACCCATCCCAACCCTTTGCAATGGACCATAACCTATCACAAGCATTTCTAATAGACCATAACCCATCACAACTCTTTTTAATGGTCCATAACCCTTCATAATTGACCATAACCGATCGCAACCCTTTCCTATGGACTATAACCCATCAAACCCTTTTTAATGGACCATACCTATCAGAACCCTTCATTATTGACCATAACCCATCACAACCCTTTTTAATGAACGATAACCTATCACAACCGTTCATAATTGACAAAAACCCATCACAACCCTTTCCATTGGACCATAACCCATCACAACCGATTTTAATGCACCATAACCCATCACAACCCATTTTAATGGACCATAACCTATCATAACCCTTCATAATTGACCATAACCCATCACAACCCTTTCCAATATACCATAACCCCTGACAACCCTTTCGAATTGACTATAACCCATCAAAACCTTTTCTAATGGTCCATAAATGATCATAACCCTTTCCAATGAACCATAAAGCATCACAACCCTTTCTAATGAACCATAACTTGTCACAACCCTTTCTAATGAACCGTAACGCATCACAAACCTTTCCAATGGTCCATAACCCATCACAACCCTTCATAATTGACCATAACAAATCATAACCCTTTCTAATGCACCATAACCCATCACAACCCTTAATAATTGACTATAACCTATCACAACCCTTTTCAAAGGAACCTAGCCTATCACAACCCTTTCAAATGCTCCATAACCCATCACAACCTTTTCCAATGGACTATAACCCATCACAACCCTTTTTAATGGACCATAACCGATCACAACCCTTTTTAATGGTCGATAATCGATCAAAAACCTTTCCAATGGACCATAAACCATCACAACCCTTTCTAATGGACCATAACATATCATAACCCTTTCTAATGGACCATAACCCATCAAAACCCTTCATAATTGACTATAATCCATCACAACCCTTTTTAATAGTCCATAAACCATTACAGTCCTTTCTAATGGTCCATAACTCGTGACAATAATTTCTAATGGACTATAATCCATCACAACCCTTTCTAATGGACCATAACCCATCACAACCCTTCATAATTGACCATAACTTATCACAACCCTTTCCAAAGGAACATACCTATCAGAACCCTTTCAGATGCTCCATAATCCATCACAACCTTGTTGAGTATATTTGTGCTGAAGTGCATGACTGTCCGAAGACCTGTGTATGAGCATCCGAAGATATGAAGCTTTTTGGTAGAAGACCCCGAAGTCTGAAGACTCTGAAGGGTTCATCCTGGAGGAGCTGAAGACTTAGTTGTAACAACCTTTTGAGGCACCCATGTTTAGTAGACAACGTGCAGCATGAATCTGTAATCCTATTGGATAGTACACTGATAAGATATTCTCTTATTTGGTTTGTACTATTGCTATCTCTGATTATGTATATATATCAGAGATACATTACCGTATCGAGTGTGACAATGATCCACCATCATTTGTAAAACCCTAATTTGTAATTTCAAAACATTCAGCACACTTTATCCATTTCTCATTGTGTTCTAGAGTGTTCTTCATACAGTTGTGTATTTTCATTGCTTGCATAGAATCAATTCGTCATTACACTTGTTATAATTCACTATTTTATAGATTTCAACACCCAACAAACCTTTTCCAATGTAGTATAACCGATCACAACCCTTTCTTATGGACCATAACCGATCACAGCTCTTTTTAATGGTCCATAATCGATCACAAACCTTTCCAATGGACCATAAACCATCACAACCATTTCTAATGGACTATAACCCATCACAACCCTTTCTAATGGACCATAACCCATCAAAACCCTTCATAATTCACCATAATCCATCACAACCCTTTCCAATGGACCATAAACCATCACAATCCTTTCTAATGGTCCATAACTCATGACAATAATTTCCAATGGACCATAACACATCAGAACCCTTTCTAATTGACCATAACCCATCACAACCCTTTCTAACGGACCATAACCCCTCACAAAACCTTCATAATTGACCATAACCCATAACAACCCTTTCTAGTGGACCATAACCCATCACAACCTTCATAATTGACCATAAAAGGACCATAACCTATCACAACCCTTTCAAATGCTCCATAAACCATCATAACACTTTCTAATGGACTATAACCCATCACAACCCTTTCTAATGGACCATAACCCATCACAGCCATTAATAATAGTCCATAATCGATCAGAACCCTTTCCAATGGACCTTAAACCATCACAACCCTTTCTAATGGACCATAACCCATCACAACCCTTTCTAATGGACCACAACCGATAAAAACCATTCATAATAGACCATAATACATCACAACCCTTTCCAATGGACCATAACCCATCACAGTCCTTTCTAATGGACTATAACCCTTGACAGCCCTTTCCAATGAACCATAACCCATCACATCCCTTCATATTTAGCCATAACCCATCACAACCCTTTCTAGTGGGCCATAACCCATCACAACCCTTTCTAATAGACCATAACCCCTCACAAAGCTTAATATTGACCATAACCTATCACAACCCTTTCTAATGGACCATAACCCAACACAACCCTTTATAATTGACCTTAACCTATCACAACCATTTCCAAAGGACCATAACCTATCACAACCCTTTCTAATGCTCCATAACCCCTCACAACCCTTCATAATCGTCTATAATCCATCACAACCCTTTCTAATAGACCATAACCTATCACAACCTTTCAAAAGGACCATAACCTATCATAACCCTTTCCAATGCTCCATAACCCATCACAAGCCTTTTAAATGGACCATAACCCATCACAACCCTTTCTAATCGACCATAACCCATCACAGCCTTTTCTAATGGTCCATAACCGATCTCAACTGTTTCCAATGGACCATAAACCATCACAACCCTTTTTAATGGACCATAACCCATCACAACTCTTTTTAATGGAGCATAACCCATCACAACCCTTCATAATTGACCATAACCCATCACAACCCTTTCCAATGGACCATAACCCATCACAACCCTTTCTAATGGACCATACACATCACATCCCTTCATAATTGACCATAACCCATCAAAACCCTTTTTAATGGAACATAACGTATCACAACCCTTCATAAATGACCAAAACTCATCACAACCCTTTCCAATGGAACATAACCCATGACAATCCTTTCTAATTGACTATAACCTATCACAACCCTTTCTAACGGTCCATAACCGATCACAACCCTTTCAAATGAACCATAAACCATCACAACCCTTTCTAATGAACCATAACCCATCACAACCCTTTCTAATGGTCCATAAACCATCACAACCCTCATAATTAACCATAAACCATCACAACCCTTTGTAATGAATCATAACCTATCACAACCCTTTCTAATGGTGCATAACGGATCACAACCCTTTTCAATGAACCATAAACCATCACAACCCTTTCTGATGAACCATAACCCATCACAACCCTTTCTAACGGTCCATAACCCATCACAACCCTTCATAATTGACCATAACCCATCAAAACCCTATTGTCACTCCCCAAATTCTCAAATATAAAATTTCATTTATTACCAAGGTTCCAACAAAAATCTTTATTCAAAAAGTAAAACTGTTTCGACATAGTTATCAAACCAATAGCAAAAGTATTTAAAAAACAATGACATAAAACATTAAATTAAGGTCTCGTGGATGCGATGTGCTGCCGTCAAGTCTTGCCCTTCCCTTTGTCAGTTGAAGTACCTGGAATGTTTTAAAATCAACGGGTAAGCACAAAAATCTTTATTCAAAAAGTAAAACTGTTTCGACATAGTTATTGTAACGACCCAAAAAATCTT
The DNA here is from genome assembly GCA_023525715.1 of Cichorium intybus. NCBI lineage: Eukaryota > Viridiplantae > Streptophyta > Magnoliopsida > Asterales > Asteraceae > Cichorium > Cichorium intybus. Next base: position 583,259 of record JAKNSD010000013.1, read on the forward strand.
GAATTTATATTCGAGATAATGCTTAAGGTAAAGGCTAAAAATTTTGAAAGTATTAAATAATGTAGTGGGAATTATAGTAAAACTCCGAGAGTTTGGAGAGAATTGGTGACAAAGGGCAAATTAGTGTTTAGGGTAAAACTGTGAGAAGTAGAACTTGGTGTAATAAAAGTTGGAAATGTATATATATATATATATATATATATATATATATATATATATATATATATATATATATATATATATATATATATATATATATATATATATATATATATATATATATATAAGTGAGACTTTATGTTCGTAAGCGTAATCTGGTCATCTTACCATAAAAAGGGTAATTTGGTCATTTGACCATATTCAGGATTTACTATGAAATTATAATTCTAATTTTAGGACTAAAATGTAAGAAACTAAGTTTTATGTGATAAAGATTGATTGTGGTGGCCAAAGTTTAAGAAATAGAATGTGAGGGGCTAGAATGTAAATATGGAAAATATAAAAATGAGAAAATATCTCCCATTAATGAAGCTAAACATTTAGAAGCATCGGGAAGGTTGTGGAGATGCAGCTTCTGCAGAGTTCACGAAGGGATGAAGAAGAAAATTGAAGCAAGTATTTGGAATTGATGATTCCTAAGTCAAAAGGTTAATGAGAAACTTCTAACCTAAGTGTTTGTGTGTGTGTTCTTCACGGGAAGAACTAGGGACTGAAATTTCAGTCACGATCAAAGGAGTTTAAGTGATTATAACGTACAATGGATTTTAAATAAGTAATAAGAGCATATCTTAAAATCATCAAAGTATCTTGCTATTGTTGAAAAATTGGAATTTTGTTCAAGAACCCTAGAATCCAAGTTTATATAATCAAATTGATTCTAAGGGGTTTTAATGAGTTCCATATGTGGTAATCATTGAAATAAATCAGTAGAAGAGCATAATATTGGACAATTTCGGTTTTTGAATCAAAAATGTAAAAACGGGAACTTTTGGGAAATGATTGAAATCTATGATTTCCATGGTTTAAAAACTCAAGAAAATGGAAGGTTTTTGTCCTGGAATAATCCCTTAACGATTAAGTGGTGTATTAAGGACTTAATGTATGAAAATGGGGGTTTACAGCTAAAAAAATCGTGAAATCCGGTCTGTTCAGCAGAGATCGGGTCGCGATCTCGTTAAGATCGGGTCGCGTTCTAGATCGGGACGCGATCTCGCACCAGCAATAAAAGTCCCCTGTTAAGTGAATTTTTTTTTGGAATTTGGAGTTAGGCTTATCCGTTTGACCTCAAATTTTAAACATAGGTCTAATATAGTGTGAAACTTCATGGAAAATTGTTAAACCATGAATACGACCTCCCGAGGGTACTGTAGTAAAATACGTATAATATACGATTTATTTAAAGTTGGTCATTTAAAACTTATAGACTTGTTATGACCCACATTGTATAATAAGGACTCCAATGAGTTATAGAGTCAGTTAAAATGAATGTTAATGTATAACATGTTAATTATAGGTTCACGTCAAATGATTATTGGATTTTGAAAGGATATGAATACAAGGAACGTGTAGTCAATCTTCTAGCAATACATGAGGTGAGTACATGCAGTATTTTTACCCATTCTGGGGTACATGGTAAGTAAGTATTTTCAAGAATTCTTATAAAAATTCTATATGTGAAATTATATGCAACAGTATTATTTCTAACTTGTTGTGAAAGTATAATGCTATATTTGAAGTTATGTTTTGAACTACAAGTTAAATTAAGTGAAAGTATGTTGGTCTATGACCCAATTATGTGAAAGTATATTTTGATTACAAGTTATATATGTTTTCAAGTATGAATGGCATATACCCACAAGATGTTAAGTAGTACGTTTTGGTTACAAACTTTACATATTTTCAAGTATGAATGGCATATAGTCATAAGATGTTGGAAAGTATGATTTGGCATAAAGCTTAGAATGTTATAAAAACATGTTTTAAACATATGATTATTATGTGAAGAAAGTTATATACTTGGCATTTAGCCAAAAAGACAGAAAATGATGAAGTTTGGCACTTAGCCACTATTTATATGTATGTGAGTAATGTTCAAGTAAGCAGAAAGTATTTTGTATGACTGGTATTTGTAGCAAGCAGCGTTAGTAAGGGAACTATGTTCCACCTACCCGGGTTAGGTAAGGGGTCTACTGGGGAAAAAGCCTCATCGCGAAGTAGATTGCCTAAGCAACTTCTATGGTGAGGATTGTTCCGTTCTTTCTTGCTATAGAGACTTGGGGTATCACTTATAGTGATTAAGGCCCTAAGTATAAAAATTCAGCAAGCTTTTAAATCCAGTCAAAGAAAGTAAGAAAGAAGCTATTTTTTTGTAAAGTATATTATGAAATGATTTCGAGAAGTAAAGAGTTATAGTATGTTATTACTATAAAGTTTTGACAGAAGTTTTATGTTATAAATTTTATAAAAAGTTGGAAAAAGAAGTTAAAGGTTTGAGTCTAAAACTCATGTAACTCACGAGACAATATTGTCTTACGTATTCTATGTTTTGCCATGTATTCCAGATTAAAATGCTAAGATATAATTGGTTGAAGTATAGCTGGAGTGGAGCCCGGGTTTGCTCCCGTCTTGGACTCAAGTTTAATCCTTTCTTGCTTACTATGGTTAATTTTGATTTGGATTTGTAACACCCACTGTTTTAAGCATGTAAAATATCGGTTTTTGACAAACCGTATATTTTTGTATTCATGTATTTATACGAAAAACCATGGTATTTGCAAACAGTGAAAAATGGGGTGTCTCAAGTTGGTATCAGAGCCATAGTTTAAGCGAATTAGGATTGGCTTGTTCCACTCCTAGGCTTAAACTCATGCTATAGAAATGTTAGTTTATGAAAGTATGATATATGATGTCTTAAATGATTAAGACATTATGCATTATTTAAAATATGTAGATATATAACACTAAGAAGTGTTAAGATAACGTTTAGAGTGAGCAAAAATATGACCGTTAGGAAAATTGTATGATATTTTCCGTAACCGTCTATATTTATTAAAGACTATGTCTATAAAGTAGAAAGATTTTCAGTATTGATCACTATGTATTTATAATGGTGTTATATGTTAAAGAAACCAGTGTCCCATGAAACCTCGTGGTAACAACAGAATCAATATGTATAGGTGGTTATGGTAATATAGGCCCGTATTATCATAATCACAGGATATGTATTGGGACTGGTGGAATCGCAAAGGAATTATGGTATCCTGGTGGGTAAGGTTTGTGAAGAGAGTAATATGAATAACATAGGAATTATATACTTATGTAATAAGAGCAAGTAAGATTATGAGTATTAAAAGATAATGTTGTGGATATATACCACTTAGTATGGTAAAGTAAAAGAAATCAATAATATAGTTAATATTTCTTAGACAGATTGAAAGATATTAAAGTATATGCCTGCAGAGGCGAGAAGAAGTATGAATAAGAGCAACTTAAAGAAGAATTATGGGTATTGATTACCTATATAAGAGTTGTAAGACTCTTACATGAAGGATGAAAATTATAAGTAGAGTGTATTAATAGTACATAAATTTTGTAATAATAAAAGAGTGGTAAAGAAGAGTTTAATGCTAACCAGCGGGGTGCTTCGGGTATAACCATTTAATTCAGAATCTTATCTAAAAGTCGCGCGAATAATAAATGCATAAGGGAAGCAGAATATCGTTGTGGGATGATAGGATCAAAATGATGAGAAAAGCTAAAGATAGAAGATGACAATGCTAAAAGGAAGTGGAAGACTAACTTATAGATTGAATAAAGAAGATGTATGAAAGTGTCCAAAGATTTAACAATTGAATAAGTTATAAGTACAGTGCTATAATGAGTAATAAAAACAAAGTAAGATACCCAAATGGGGAAAAGAATGATGAATGGTAAATTGTTAAAGACTATGATATTTTAAGTAAATTGTGTCATAGTAATGGGATTAAATGAATATGAATTGAGGATTAAAGGTTTAATGCCTAAATAAATGTTGGGCAAGAAATTAAAGGTGAAACAAATGATGAGGATAATTAGAAGAATATAATGAATGCCTTTAAAGAAAATTATGATAAAATATTGGTTATCAGGAATTAAATTCCACAACCAAATGAAGGAAGTAAAAGAAGAAATACCAGTAACGAAAGAGTATAATGACGTATGTTAATTGAAGAAAACTAAAAGCATGTAAGCAAAATGACTAAAGGTCATAAACGATATGAAGTAAAGAAAAAGAGTAAATGTTTAAATAAGTAGTAGACGAAGAATTAAAGATAATATAAGAACTATAATAAACAGACAAGAAGTTATTACTTCTGAGTGGGAATGATGGATAAAAGTATCCAAAGAATGTGAGAAATGATTAGTACCTGGCTAGTAACCATGAAATACAAGGAAGTGTATATATGTTTATACATGCTTATAAATATAAAAGAATGAGTAAGTTTTGGGATATATGTATATATAATGTATAAAAGTATAACGGTGGTTATGAAATAAGTATTCTAATTCGAATACCATAAAGTATGAAACAAAAGAATAAGATAACGTATTGGGCATATTGCCTAGAAATAGAAAAGAACGAGAGATGATGAGAAAGTAAATAGCAGTAGTGTATCACTTAAAGATACATAAGGAGTAGGTTTATATATAATATGGGATAAAAAGAAAGCCAAGAAAAAGTATGTTGTTGGCATTAGCTACAACAAGTAAAGAGTAACGAGAGATAATGGTGGTTGAGGGTTGCGTCAAGAAATTAGCTTGGAAAGGAAAAGACTAAAATGTTTAGTTTGAATTCTTAAACCAAAAGAGAACCAAGAATATATATAATATACAAAGTTGGTAAAAAAATCTTTGGAGTATGTATGAAGTATATATAAATTGAGATTGGGATTATAAAATAATATATGTGATAAAAGAGTCAGATTACCAAGTGATAATTAAGAGATAAAAGAGAGAAACAAACTTTATTTGTAAAAATATAAAGTGGGACAAGAGTTGAGAATTGATATTTGTGATCAAGAAGTTAATAAATATAATTTGTGAAACCTAATTACACCACAAAATGATAATATCATAAAAGTGTAATAAGATGAGAATGGTACACGGGGTACCTCAGAAGATAAGAAGTGTACTCATAGGAGTATTGTAATAAAGCTGGAAAAAAAGACATGATTATATTAGTAAGTGTAATGAGTAAATGGGACTGAAATCTCATAAATAATAAAGGAGAATGAAAGGGGTATCTAGATTGCTAATATGTCGAAGTATGAAAATAACACAAGCAAAGGGTGATATAATGCATGTATGAATGAAAGGAATACCTATAATGTACAGGAAATGAGTAAGAAGTATATGAAAACGAAGTTTTACAAAAGATGAATTTAGAATGAAAATAAAAAGGTATGATGGTGTAATAGTAGTATATATACAAAATGAAAAGAGATATGTATTGATAGAAAGTAATACATGTAGAATACAAAGTAGACAATATAGTAATGGATTGTGAATGTATGGGAGCTAAAAGTGAGTGAAAAGAAGTATACAATTTCATAAATAAAAGTGTTAAGAGAAGAAAATTATGGAAGTTGACAGAAATAATAGGTCAACTTCAATAGTAAAACTGTACAAATCTACAAGGTTAAACATGGTGTATTATACACAGAAAGAAAGTTATTGATGAGTATTTTCTAAAATAAAAAGCGGTATGTTGTTTCGATTCTTCTAGAGTAAGAAATGCAGATTTTTATGAATGGTATACTGTTTTGACAGATTCTGTCCCAAACAGAAAAGTAAGGATGTGAAGTGAAACGAAAGGAAGGGAATGCAATCCTAAAAAAATGGTAATCAACACATGAACAAATATATAAGAAAGGAGAAAGATAAGAAGGAATAAGTTATGAAGTTATGTTTAAGTAAAATGCCCATTAAAGGACGAAATATTGTTTTAAAAGAAAGATATTGTGTATTTATAAATTTGTATAAATACAAAATATTACCAAATTATATTTGGGAAACAGTTTTATAAGTAAAGAATATGATTAATATAATTTCATGAAGTTTTGGTAAACATATGAGAAGAATTACAAAGTAAGCTGCTATTTTTTATAAGAATATGAAAGTATGAAATCACTTTGTAAAATAAGCATTACTAAAAGATTTATGGATGAATGAAATAAGGTAAAAGGAGGTGTAATGAGAACATGATATGAATGAATTCTTGAGGAAATGAAGCAGAAATATGAAACGCCTTACTAGAAATTGATAGGAATATTCAGGAGGAAGAGACTATGTAAATTCCTCATAAAGAATTGAAAGTAGAAACCTCTAAAGGTGGATTAAAGAACCATAAACAACTAAAGAAGAAAATACTAAAAAGATAAAAGAATAAAGAATATGAGTATGGGATGATAAAAAAAGTATTTACTAGGAACCAAACTTGGGCTGAGAGCCTTTGAAGAAAAGGAAGAAGTGATCCCTTAAATTAATAGTTGTGTGATGATTCCGAGGACGGAATCCCAAAAAGGAGGAGGTAGTTGTAACGACCCAAAAATCTTGAATTTATATTCGAGATAATGCTTAAGGTAAAGGCTAAAAATTTTGAAAGTATTAAATAACGTAGCGGGAATTATAGTAAAACTCCGAGAGTTTGGAGAGAATTGGTGAAAAAGGGCAAATTAGTCTTTTGCCATGTTTTGTACTTTAGTAGAAAAACATTTTTGGTGTTTGGGGTAAAACTGTGAGAAGTAGAACTTGGTGTAATAAAAGTTGGAAATGTATATATATATATATATATATATATATATATATATATATATATATATATATATATATATGTATATATATATATATATATATATATATATATATATATATATATATATATATATATATATATATATATATATATATATATATATATATATATATAAGTGAGACTTTATGTTCGTAAGGGTAATTTGGTCATCTTACCATAAAAAGGGTAATTTGGTCATTTCACCATATTCAGGATTTACTATGAAATTATAATTCTAATTTTAGGACTAAAAATGTAATAAACTAAGTTTTATGTGATAAAGATTGATTGTGGTGGCCAAAGTTCAAGAAATAGAATGTGAGGGGCTAGAATGTAAATATGGAAAATATAAAAAGGAGAAAATATCTCCCATTAATGAAGCTAAACATTTAGAAGCATCGGGAAGGTTGTGGAGATTTAGCTTCTGCAGAGTTCACGAAGGGATGAAGAAGAAAATTGAAGCAAGTATTTGGAATTGATGATTCCTAAGTCAAAAGGTTAGTGAGAAACTTCTAACCTAAGTGTTTGTGTGTGTGTTCTTTACGGGAAGAACTAGGGACTGAAATTTCAGTCACGATCAAAGGAGTTTAGGTGATTATAACGTACAATGGATTTTAAATAAGTAATAAGAGCATATCTTAAAATCATCAAAGTATGTTGCTATTGTTGAAAAATTGGAATTTTGTTCAAGAACCCTAGAATCCAAGTTTATATAATCAAATTGATTCTAAGGGGTTTTAATGAGTTCCATATGTGGTAGTCATTGAAATAAATCAGTAGAAGAGCTTAATATTGGACAATTTCGGTTTTTGAATAAAAAATGTAAAAACAGGAATTTTTGGGAAATGATTGAAATCTATGATTTCCATGGTTTAAAAACTTAAGAAAATGGAAGGTTTTTGTCCTGGAATAATCCCTTAACGATTAAGATTAAGGACTTAATGTATGAAAATGGGGGTTTACAGCTAAAAAATCGTGAAATCTGGTCTGTTCAGCAGAGATCGGGTCGCGATCTCATTAAGATCGGGCCGCGTTCTAGATCGGGACGCGATCTCTTTGAGATCGGGACGCGATCTCGCGCCAGCAACAAAAGTCCCCTGTTAAGTGAAAATTTTTTGGAATTTGGAGTTAGGCTTATCCGTTTGACCTCAAATTTTAAACATAGGTCTAATATAGTGTGAAACTTCATGGAAAATTGTTAAACCATGAATACGACCTCCCGAGGGTACTGTAGTAAAATACGTATAACATACGATTTATTTAAAGTTGGTCATTTAAAAGTTATACACTTGTTATGACCCACATTGGTATAATAAGGACTCTAATGAGTTATAGAATTAGTTAGAATGAATGTTAATGTATAACATGTTAATTATAGGTTCATGTCAAATTATTATTGGATCATGAAAGGATATGAATACAAGGAACGTGTAGTCAATCTTCTAGCAATACATGAGGTGAGTACATGCAGTATTTTTACCCATTCTGGGGTACATGGCAAGTAAGTATTTTCAAGAATTCTTATAAAAATTCTATATGTGAAATTATATGCAAGAGTATTATTTCTAACTTGTTGTGAAAGTATAATGCTATATTTGAAGTTATGTTTTGAACTACAAGTTAAATTAAGTGAAAGTATGTTGGTCTATGAACCTGTTGAGTCATAAATTTAGATTGAGTCAAATATGCTTATCGAATTTGTTGCCAGATTTTATGCCTTTAATTTTGCTATCGGTTATGGAATGGGTCTGTCCTTCCATACTTAGTTTTTGTATAAATAGCATGTTCGTACCCTTATTAGGGTTAACTTTTGTAATCTTTTCTACGACACTCATACAGAATAGTTCACATCGAATTGTTCTTGAGTTGCATATTAATCATTTGACATCAGTTCTTCATATTGTCTGTTCTTGATCTTGTTTATTTATATTATTCCGCTTTTTTGGAATCTCGATCCAACTCTTGTGTTTCAACAATTGGTATCAGAGCAGGAGTTTGTGTCATTCACAGATCTGTTTTGATTATCTTTATCGTTTCGATCGATTTTGGATATCAGACTTTGATCTTTACGTTCGATTCTTCTTTTGATTTGAACTTACACTTCTGATTCATACAAGTAAACAAGTTTCAATGGCTTTTGACGACTCACATACTCAGTCTTTCAATCTTTCAAGCAGCATTGGATCCACTACCAGGACTCCAATTCTATTTACTCAAGAGTATGAGGTTTGGGCGTTGCATTTTGAAGATTATGTTCTTGGCATTGAAGAACATGGCGCAACAATCTGGCAAGCTATTACTAAAGAAACTCATGTCCACACAAACGCAAGGAGGGTTATCAAAACCCTAAAAGAATACAACAATCTACTTGTCACTCACACAAACATTCCTCAAGACGAAAAAGATAAACTAATGTGCAACATTAAAGCATTTAGAATTATCAGATTCGCTCTCCAAGCAGATACTCTTCGGAGATGCTGAACTTGAGCACTCAATTCAGACCACTCTTCTTTCCGATTTCGGATCCTTTGCACAAGGTTCGGAAGAAACTCTAACCCAGACTTTCAATCGATACAATCATCTTCTCAGTCGATTATTAAAATACAATCTGGCTCGGACTGTTATTGAGCAAAAGGTTACCTTTCTTGATGGTCTTCATTCCGAATGGAAGGCTATCGTATCAACCATAAAAGCACATGAACAGTTCAAAACTTACACTTTGGCTAAAGTTGTGGGAATCCTCAAGTCCCATGAAAAGGAAGTCATTTCGAAAGCCAAAGCGACTATCGGTCTTGGTTCACTTGTACTGGTTGCTGCCGGAAACAAAATCGGCTGAAATCGACTCTGACTCAGACTTTTCCGACGATGATTTGACTAGAGAAGACAAAGCTTTGATGGTATCAAATCCCAAGAAGTTCTTCAAGAAAAACTTTTCCAAATTCAAAAACCGAAGTCGACAAGGAGGTTTCAATTCTGAAAAGACTTTGGAAGAAATCCAGAAAAAGAAAAGTGATGAGGAGAAGAAATTCGTTGGCGACTCAGGATATGACTGCCATTATTGTAAAGGCAAGAACCACTTTGTGAAAGACTGTTTGCTCCGAAAGCAAGCTGAGAAGAAGGAGCAGGTGAAAGATGAAGCTTATTACGCAAAGAAGATTGCGGAACTGAAAAATAATGATGTTTCATCTACCAAGGAAGCCTTCATGGTGAAAGAGGACAGCGAGTTTGGTGCCATTGAGGTCTGGTCAACGGTCTCGGAAGATGAGGAGGTGAGAAATCCGACGCATGGCCGATGTATGATGGTGAAGGCTGATCATTCCGACAGCAGAGGGTACTCTACCGACGGGTGCCAAGCCTCAGCAAGTTGTTTTGCTGCGAAACCTGTCTATGAACAAGTTGAGGAATGTGAGGCTATGGTCAACAAGGTACGCTTTATCCTTAAATCTTTAAATATTTGCTCTTCTAGTTATGATACTGAATTAGATGATCTTAGATTCACGGTCTCCAGTTTGAGTGATAGCTTAAAAAGAACACGTCTAAGCAATTCTAACCTAAATGATCAATTGAGCAGGGTATCGAATAAGAATGAGGAGAGACGAATGAGAATCGAGGCGTTGGATAGTGAGTTAGTTAAAGCACGAGATGATATTATTTATGTCAAAAGGGATAATCTAGTTCTTGTCAAACAGAGAAACATTTTTTGTTTAATTGCTAAGCATCTTTACAATAATATTACTCAATTGCATATTGACTGTGACATAGGCAGGGGTTTACACAAAATGATTTTGCCCTTTCTTGAGTTGAAAGAGGATGAAATCGATGCAGAATGTCACAGATGTGAAACCATTGTTTCATCTGATGAGGTTTCGGAAGCTTATCGAATCGGACTTGATAAAATTGAAAGCTATATACAGTCCAAAGAACATAAAAATATGGTCAAAGAATATTTTTCAGAAAATGATCATGAGGAAATTAAAACAGCGACTCTAAAGAATTTTCACTCACTATGCTCTAAACTAAATTCCGATAATACTCCCATTAATTAGAATATTTCTGATTTTGATGAAAGTGATATGAGTGAAATATCTGTTGAGGTTGAAATTGACTGTTCGGAATTCGTATCAAATTCTACTGAAACTAAGAAAAATCTCATTTCTGAAAATTCAGTTGCTTTTGCGAGAATTGTTGAAAATGAAGGATCACACACTTTAAACGAACAGGCCACTGTTTTTCCAAAGATTCACACTGTACCAAATCAAGTTTTCGTTAAACCTGGCCTAAATACAAAAGATATAACTGAACTTAAAGTCCTAGTCGATAACAATAATTCCGATGTATGTGATTCTTTCTTTTGGTCGGAACCAATTGACAACTCAGATGAGACTAAAGGTCTTTATGAAATGACCTCGTGGAAGTCTCGTGGTAACTACATCTCTGGATCATTGAACTGTAAAAATTCTGTCTCTCAAAATGGTTCATGGGGTACAAAGAATTTGAAATCTAATTCTTCAAACTCTAAGACGAGTACTTTCAAATCTGACTCTAATCACTGCTCAACATCTTGTATTCATAAGTCTCCTGAAGAGCTCATTGCCAAAAGGAAATAAATGAATGATAGGTACAAAAAGAATCTGAAAGAGAGAAAACATTCTGGAGAAACAAACACGACTGAAACCCAACCCAGAAAGTCAATCCAATTCCAATTCCGAAAATTGAGCATACTCCAAAACCAACACCTAAAGCCTCTGTTCCAACAACAACAACAAAGAATCCCACTCGTGTTCTCGGTTCAAAGGATTCAAAAGGGAAGGCAAAGCTCTATCCTAAAACCACTCAGGATCTTAAATCCAACAAAATTCACCCAACAGTTATTGTCAAACCAAAACTCTCATCTCAGTCAGTTAAAATTCCAAATCCCACTTATCTCTCTCACAATCAGAAACCCCATTATTATCAAGTTTCGAACACGATCACTCCAAAGAAATCTCGTTTTGCTAAAGAACAATGACAATCCACAACAATGAAAGTGTTCCGAATTGAAAATAAGAAAAATCAACCATCTGTGAGAAAATCCTATTGGGTTGAGAGATCATGCATTTTTCCTGTCTCAAGTAAATTCTCACATGGGCCCATATTGGTTTGGGTTCCTAAATCTCTCTAACTTGTGCAGGTTCTACGTGACGAACAGTATGATCCGGAATGGTACATTGATAGCGGCTGTTTACGTCACATGATAGGGAGGAATGAGGAATTACGAGAATATCGCTCGCTAACAAATGGAGGAAAAGTTCGCTATGGAAACAATGCAACTGGCAACATCAAAGGCTATGGCATGATCACAAATGGTGAAATTTCAATACGAAAAGTGGCATATGTTGAAGGACTTCAGCACAACTTAATCAGTATTTCGCAACTAGTTGTCGGAACAGGTCTTAAAGTCTCATTTGATGAAGATGGCTCCGAACTGGTTGAGAAGGAATCCAAGAAGACCTGCGATCTGCTTAGGAAAACCTGCCATCTGCTTACTCACTAAAGCTACGAACGATGATAGTTGGCTATGGCACAGACGGTTGTCTCACATGAACTTTCGTGATATTAATAAACTGGTACTTGGTGATCTTGTGCAAGGATTACCACTACTCAAGTACGACAAAGACCGACTCTGTGATGCATGTGAGCTAGGAAAACAAAGTCGGAAGAGCCATTCTACAATCATCAACACAAAGATCATCGAACCATTAGAACTTCTACACATTGATCTTTGTGGTCCATCTGCCATCGAAAGCGTTGCTCACAACAAATACATTCTGGTTGTGGTAGATGACTTCTCTCGTTTCACATGGGTGTTCTTTCTTAAGCAAAAATCTGAACCAGCGATCAACATGATTAACTTCATCAAGCAGATAGAAATTCTTCTTCGAAAGCAAGTTCGGATGATAAGAAGTGATAATGGGACAGAATTCAAAAATAAAGTTGTAGATGATTTTCTTGTCAATAAAGGAATCACGCATAACTTCTCTGCCCCTTACACTCCTCAACAAAATGGAGTTGTAGAAAGACGAAATCGTTCTCTTTGTGAAGCCGCTCGCACAATGATCTCTTTTGCGAAACATCCTCTATACTTCTGGGCCGACGCCATCGCAACTGCTTGTTACGTTACACTCAGAACCGATCAAACATCACCAAACGATTCAATCTCACTCCCTATGAAATCATCAACAAGAGAAAACCGAATGTGAAATTCTTTCATGTTTTCGGATCTAAGTGTTTCATTTTTAACTCCAAAGAAAAACGAGTTAAATGGGATGAAAAAGCTGATGAAGGTATTTTTCTGGGATACTCTCTAACCTCAAAGGCCTATCGTGTTCTGAACAAAAGATCTCGGAAGATTGAAGAAACATACTACATCACCTTTGATGATAGATACAATTCAAGGGCAAAGCATGTTAATACAAAGACTGAAGAAATCTTTCCCGAATCCAATAAATCCACAATTCCTCTTCTGGATCTATATGAGGAATTCTTGAATTTGTTCGATGAACAAGAAAACGCAAAAATAGCAGAAGAAAATGCACGAGATAACCAAGGAGATGAGTTGTTAAAGCTTATAGAAAGTACAGTCAGTGAAAACGAAACTTCACAAGAAAATTCCACTGATGTTCCGATTCCGAACAATAATCCAACTCCCATTACTGATGCACCAATCCAGGGGGAGAACCCAACATCTATCCAGGGGGAGGGTTCAGTACCTATTCAAGGGGAGGGTATGGCTCCTGAATCCGAGTCAACCACTCTACCGGTTGAACAAGATCACTCTGATGATAGAAACGATGCAAACTTCCAGGGGGAGAATGAAGTTGAAAACAATGACCTTGATACACAATCAGAGGTACAATCGGAAGCAGAAGAAATTATTCCGGAAATTAATCCTGAATATGATCTAAATTATCCTCCAATGATAAAATAGATGAGAGATCATCCAAAATCTCAAATCATCGGAAAGACTTCTGCTGGCGTTCTCACTCGAGCTCAAGCTAAAGAAAAGCAAGCCGCATTATTTTCAAAAGTGGAATTTTGCATGTTTCATTCGTTCATCTCCAAGATTGAACCTAAAACAGTTAAAGTAGCACTTGATCATGCTGACTGGGTCCAAGCAATGCAAGATGAACTAAATGAATTTGAACGCAACAGGGAGTGGTTATTGGTTCCAACTCCGGAAAAAGCATCAGTTCTCGGAATGAAATGGGTATTTCGAAACAAGTTAGAAAAAGAAGGGAATGTCATTCGGAACAAAGCAAGACTGGTTGTTAAAGGTTACTGTCAAGAAGAAGGAATTGATTATGAAGAAACATTTGCACCAGTGGCCAGACTAGAGTCCGTTCGGATTTTTCTTGCTTATGCAACACACAAGGTTTTCGATGTCTATCAGATGGATGTCAAGTGTGCATTTCTGAATGGAGAATTAGAAGAAACAGTCTACGTCGAACAGCCGGCATTGTGAGCAGTAAACATTCTGATCATTGCTATGTGTTAGACAAAGCTGTTTACGGCTTAAAACAAGCTCCAAGAGCTTGGTATGAAACTTTAACTCGGTTTCTCAAGCAATCCAAGTTCAAGCAAGGATCTGTCGACCCAACTTTCTTTCGCAAAAAGGAAGGAAGTCACCTGATGATTGTTCAAATCTATGTCGATGACATCATTTTCTGATCTACTCACCCTAGCCTAACGGCTGAATTCCGAAAACTAATGGAGACAAAATTTCAAATGAGCTCGATGGGTAAAATCAATTTCTTTCTAGGCCTTAACATCAGACAAAGCTCAGAAGTCATATTCATCAATCATGAAGCTTATACCAAGTCTCTCTTAGAGAAATTCATAATGAAGGGAGATTCTAAAGTCAAAGTTCCGATGGCTTTTGGAACAAAACTCACTCCTTCACTAGACAAACCTGCAGCAGATATCACTCTTTATCGTCAAATGATAGGTTCACTTCTCTATCTCACTTCAAACAGACCTGAAATTATGTTTGCTGTTTGTTACTGCGCAAGATTTCAGGCGAATCCTAGAGAGCCACATCACAATGCAGTGAAGAATATATTCCGATATCTCAAAAGAACAACCTCTCTTGGACTATGGTATCCATCAGGATCTGGCTTCTTTGTTCAAGCATTTTCTGATGCTGATCTTGGTGGTTGTGGATTGGATCGCAAAAGAACTTTAGGAGGATGTCAACTTCTCGATGGAAAACTCGTAAGCTGGCAATCAAGGAAACAGACTTATGTGTCACTCTCAATAGCTGAAGCTGAGTACATTGCTGCTGCTTCATGTACCTCTCAGATAATTTGGATTCAAACCCAACTAAGAGACTATGGAGTCAGTATGAAACGTATTCTTCTTTACTGTGATTCCGAAAGTGCGATTCGGATCTGTCACAATCCAGTACAACACTCAAAGATTAAACACATTGCACTCAGATATCATTTTATCAAAGATGATGTTGAAGACGGCAACATCGAGATTCATTTTGTTCGCTCAAATAATCAACTAGCAGACATCTTCACAAAGGCCTTTCCTGAGCTGGCATTTAACAGAATTCTTCAAGGTCTCGGAATGATGGAAGCTGAATCCATTCCGATATCTAACTGAGATTCCGATTGATTCCGAAATTCGGAATGCCTCGGAATCAGAATTTAGACATGAATGATTCGGAATACATGTATCCTTTCTGAAACTCTGTTTATGTTTATTTTATTTTCTTTGTTTTATTTTTTTTATTTCAGCTATTTATTTTTTTCAAAATTATTTTCAATCAAATTTTTTTTATATCAAAATATCAAAAATATTTTTTTTGTTTGTTTGTTTTTGTTCTTTAAAATTTTAATTCATATGCTGTGTGTTTTATTTTCTTTTTCCTTTTGTTTTGTTCTTCTTGCCGATATCCTTGAGAATGCAGAGACAGAATTCAAACAGAAATCCATAAACAAAAAGAAAACCACGATTTACTCAAGCTGGAGGAACACAGTTCATTACATCAAAAAGCAAAAACAAAAACTACTTCAACCTACAGCTTGTAGTAATGCCACATGGGAGGATCACCGAGATGGAAAGCCTGGTAGATGCGCAGCTCACTCTCATCAACGAAGAGGCGAGTCCCATCCGCCAGTCCCACATGGAACTGGTTGTGGGGAGTGGTACGGGTGATCACTGCCGGCCACCACCCCCTCCTGTGCCAGACCTCAACGAGGTCAAACTGTTTGAACTCCACCAAGATTCTTGGTGGGACAGGCTGCAGAAAGGGGTAGCTAGTTTGAACAGTCAGTGGTCCACCACCCTCGCCATCATTGAGAGTGGTCATCCTCACCTCATATTGGTGATTCCAAACTCTTGTGACAACCCCGCCATAGATGCCACCTGAGTAGTCGCCCTCTTGCATCTTGACATCCACCTTGTCAAAGCGGTTGTAGGGACGACGAGCCATTTGATATCTCTTCTGATGGTAATTTTTTTTGGGGGTGTGGGTTGTTGCTACTAACAATGGTTCCTTTTTATAGGCAGAAATGACACCGGTTAAGCTTCCAATTGTGGATATTTAATTACATTTTGAAGTAATGATGCAGCCTGCTGTCATTATTATGTGTCATTAAGGCAGAGACGGCTGATTAGCAACTGATTGGACGTTTTCCTTCCTTTTCGCCTGAGCATTAAATGATTTCTCATGATAGCCAAGTCCTTGTCAGCATTCTTCAGCAAGAATACATTTTTTTTGTTTTGTAACTATTTTGAATTGATAGATTTCTTCTTACCATGTTTTCTAAGTACCTAAATCGAATATCCATGATTATTGAAATCTAAACCAATTTCAATATATGATTTCGGAAATTCTAGTCAAAGATCGCAACTCATCTTCACCATGGGGCGCTGTGAGACTCATCACCCTCTCTTGACCTTTCTATTATTTCTCCATATTCAATACATTTCCATATACCTGTAACCCTTATGAAGGTCTTCAGCAATACCACTGAAAACTGATGGTTACACAAATTCTGTGTTCATGATTTCGGAATTGTTCTTACCACCATTCCGAATGAAACCCAAAAATCCGAACCCACTAAGGAATTGACGAAAACTTTAAAGGGAATCTCAATCTTTCACTTTTGTGTGATCTTTATGAAATCTACTCCACCCAAGTAATTTCTATCCAAAAAGATCCAGTTTTTAATTTTTTTGAGATTTCCAAACATTTCACAAGTCAGACAAAATTCTCCTAACCCTCACTTGTTTTCATGACTACTCTGGTCAAACAAGTACTTTCTTCCGATTTCAAACATTTCTCACGTTTTCGGAATCCGAAAGAAAGTTAAACCCACCCCATTAAGCTAACATCTTAAAAGAAACCTTTCAATGATTCTTATCAATCAATTGATCGT
Source organism: Cichorium intybus (assembly GCA_023525715.1). Lineage (NCBI taxonomy): Eukaryota > Viridiplantae > Streptophyta > Magnoliopsida > Asterales > Asteraceae > Cichorium > Cichorium intybus. The sequence goes on from JAKNSD010000013.1 coordinate 600,518, forward strand.
AATTCAACGGGATACCACAAAACCACTTTTGAATCCCTCATGATTCCGAAGGAAGAGATCATTGCCTGGGATCAATCAGTTTTATGTCATTCCGACATCACAGATTACCAAATAAATTTTGAATTTCTTCTTTATCTTTGGCACACTCTTGCACGAAAATCATTATTTGATTTTTCTAACTCTGGTTGATTTTCTTTTGATAAGGATTCGGATTGATGACCTGGCATATCCTTTTACTCATCAAAATTTTTGAAATTTTGGATGAGGTAATCAAGACGTGGCCGTTACAACGTCATCTTCACAGCAGCTACTTTTTCACTTTTCACGCGCCTGCAATGCGACTTTTGGGGGTCACTCATGATGATACGGCGTGATTCTTGGGAAACGAAATCGACTGAAGCGGGATTTCATTTTCCAAACACTCTCCAAAGGATATTTAAAAGGTTTTTTGGGTCATTATTCTTTTTCTCCGCTCTTCATCTCTCACACAAGAACTCTCCATCTTCAAAGCCCTCTTTCTCTCGCGAACTCTCAAGAACTCTCAAATGGCTGGTTTATCTTCTGCAAACGAAAATACTTCCTCCTCTCTCATGCTGAAGATCAAACAAAATCAGAATATGATTATTGATCTTCACTCTTCGAAGTATAATGAAGCTCTTCAGCCGATGATCGAATGTCTCAAATTCTCCAGGATCTGCAAATCCCTAACTGCTTCAGAGGAGGTTCCAATCGTGTATCTCTCCTCTGCGTACTCATCAGCATTCTACAACAAGGCTGACGATGTTGTTACTTTTGAAGTAGGATCCATCAAGACGCGCATTTCCAAGTCCCGTTTTGGAAAATTGCTAGGGTTTACTGATCAAACTGATATTGTCGATCCTAATTCTCTTCCGCCTTCTACTCTTCCACGGTTCTTCTAACAACTAGGCTACAAGGGTGATATAACGCAACTCTCCAAGTTCACAAAGAAGAGCCTACCGCCTCTGTGGAACTTTCTTTTCACAATCTTGTTCAAAAGCTTCTCCGAACGCACGACAGGCACAGACAGTGCAAGTAAGCTCTTTTACTCTATATTTTATGGCCTCTATCATGATATCAACCTTGATTACTGGTCTATTCTATGGAGCCAATTTGTCGAGAGCGTGAACTACAAGAATCGACACTCTGAAATCTCTTGTGCTCGATTTTGGTCCATTGTGGTAAAAAGGGCTATTGAGCAAAATCATCTTCATGTCATGACCGATTCTGTCTTAGCGGTTATTCCGACGCTGTCATCCACACAGTTTGTAACCACCAAATCGGAGGATTTCGATTTCATTGGATCAATTCCGATCACGATGCTGGACCGAGTTCCGAAGGACGTTCAATGCATTGCTGAATACAGACAACTACCTCCATCGGGAATTCGTAATGTTGATCAAGCTCATCAAGACGCTTTTGACAGACTTGAAAATCCAAAGAAAGTTGTTAAAAGAAAAGGTAAAGATGCAGCATCTGACACCGAAAAACAGCCCAAACGTCCAAGGAGACTTCGGAAGCTTGTCCAGTCTTATGATTCCGAAAACGAACTCTCCGATACTCTACAAATTCCGAATTCCCCACACGACGTTCCGATTACCGACAATCTTGAAGATGTTCCACCTACCAAGCCTTCTCCTCCTCCACCATCACCGCCTCATGACCCCACACCAAAAACCACTCCTCATTATAGTCCACAATCCACTCCTGAACGCTCACCCCTCCGAACCACCAACACTCAAAAGTCTCTATCATTATCACCCAAACAAACTACCATTCCCGATTCCCCTCATAACAACCCCCTACCAAAGATAATGAAGAGGAAGATATACTGGTTAATGATGACCAGGATGATCTCTCAGATTTCCTTGAATCTCCATCCACTGTTAAATTCAAGACCCACAGTTCTTCTGTTCCGATGTCATCTGATCAGCTCAAGGAAATCTCTGAGAAACTGGATTTACTTCTTCCATCCAAGGCGAATCCCTCTGTCTCCGACTGGCAATCCCAGTTGGATGCTCACAAGGACTCGGTGGACACTTTGATCACCGAAAATGTCAACCTCATGCGTCAATTCTCCTCCCTCAGAGAGAAATCTGAAGCACAAATGCAAGAATCTGCCACCACTATTGGCAGACTAGAAAACGATGTTCTCAAATTTACTCAGGATTTCTGTGACGCTCATGTCCGGAATAATGAAAATATGCAACAAGTTATCTCCAACTTTAGCAACACCATGAAGAACGAAAGAGAGGCGCTTTCTACCTTACGTTCGGAATTGAAGAAAGAATATTCCGAATGGGTATCCTCTATGGATACAAACGTTGATCAACTGAGGACAGATTTGGCCACGGAGAAGTACTTGATGGATAAATTAGCCGCCAAAGAAACTAAAATCCAGCTTCTCAAGTCCGATCTCCGACACAAGTCTGCCATTCTCACCTCGGCTGTGTCTCAAAACAAAGCTGTTCGAAGTGGTGTATCGGAAATTGACTCTTTCCTTCATAGGATTATTGAAGACACTGATCCAATTCTCAATCCTCAGGTGCGCAGACATCTGACCCTTAAGCTTCATCCTGTATTCAATCTTCTTGCCGCATTAAAGGGTGTTTCGGAAGGTGTTGCCTCTCCAAAACAAGGGGGAGACGAAACCAATGAAGAAAGTACGTTCAATCAGGACACTCCGAAGAAAGACACCCCGATCAAAACCTCCTTTTCTACTATCGGAAAAACCAATGAAAAAGGGGCTACACATGCTTCTCAGAACCCTGATTCCGATTGGTTCAAAAGGATGAATGCTGAAGGAGGTGCTGGTCCATCAAAAGACAAAGGCAAGGAGATATTGGAAGAACAAGTATCTGATCAGGACGCTGCCAAATCAACTAGGGAGAAGGAAATTGATGAAATTCTCAACCTCACTCGCAAACTTGATGCTGAGGAAGCCGCCAAAAGAGAGGCTGAGTTACTCTTGAAAACTCAAATGTCTTTATTTCCTCCCTGGCACTATAAAAGAATGACAATGGAAGCAATTACTGAGCCTGTGGAGCACTGGCTTCAACCAGTAGCCTCGTATAACACAAGCAATGATGTAAACTCTCAGTTTAACTTTCTGATGACGGCGAAAGCTCTTCTGTTCCGAGGGTTTGAGGAACTCAAAGACACCTGTCTTTCTAATTCGGAAGTGAATGATTTGTTGTTCACCTTCTATTTGAAGAACGCGCGTCCTCAACATTTAACCTGGAGTTTGAGAAGATTGTGCAACTGACTCCCCGTCTTCCTGAGGTTAATGTTCCATTCAAAAACGCAAGGTTCTTGGCATTAAGAGGAGATGATAAAGAGAAGATGGAATTTTCTCTTGCTGATCTATCATTTTTGAATCCATTCGACTGGATATCTCTGTTCAATATCTTGTCGAGAGAACAAAAGTATCAACCTCTTTTTGATCATATCAAAAGAATGATTGGATACTACATTCTTGAAGTTGTGAAGTTGGATGTTGAAGTTGCTGGTGTTCTGGACAAAGTTCCTTTGACTGTGAGACGTCCTCCTCCCAAAAATCTGAGTAAGCGTAAAATCGGAAAAATTGTCAACTCAAATTGGAGTGTGGCATACAATTCAAAGGAAGGGCTTGAGAATATTAAAAGGATATTCTTTCTTTTGGACAAACATCTTTACAGGACTCCAGTGTTGGAACACGTTCTTCACATCATCAACAAACTCCCATCCAACACCACTGATGATAAAACTTGCATCAACGACATGTTAAGATGGTACATTGAATTTCGAAAGAGGATCCTGGCCATCATTCCGAAGGTGTTTGATAGACAAACAAATGTAGTAAAACCTGAAGAATGAAGACAAGTTGCATTTTTGACTCAAAGGGGGAGATTGTCGAGTCATAAATTTAGATTGAGTCAAATATGCTGATCGGATTTGTTGCCAGATTTTATGCCTTTAATTTTGCTATCGGTTATGGAATGGGTCTGTCCTTCCATACTTAGTTTTTGTATAAATAGCATGTTCGTACCCTTATTAGGGTTAACTTTTGTAATCTTTTCTACGACACTCATACAGAATAGTTCACATCGAATTGTTCTTGAGTTGCATATTAATCATTTGACATCAGTTCTTCATATTGTCTGTTCTTGATCTTGTTTATTTATATTATTCCGCTTTGTTTGAATCTCGATCCAACTCTTGTGTTTTAACAGAACCAATTATGTGAAAGTATATTTTGATTACAAGTTATATATGTTTTCAAGTCTGAATGGCATATAGCCACAAGATGTTAAGTAGTATGTTTTGGTTACAAACTTTACATATTTTCAAGTATGAATGGCATATAGGCATAAGATGTTGGAAAGTATGATTTGGCATAAAGCTTAGAATGTTATAAAACATGTTTTAAACATATGATTATTATGTGATGAAAGTTATATATTTGGCATTTAGCCATAACGACAGAAAATGATGAAGTTTGGCACTTAGCCACTATTTATATGTATGTGAGTAATGTTCAAGTAAGCAGAAAGTATTTTGTATGACTGGTATTTGTAGCAAGCAGCGTTAGTAAGGGAACTATGTTCCACCTACCCGGGTTAGGTAAGGGGTCTACTGGGGAAAAAGCCCCATCGCGAAGTAGATTGCCTAAGCAACTTCTATGGTGAGGATTGATACGTTCTTTCTTGCTATAGAGACTTGGGGTATCATTTATAGTGATTAAGACCCTAAGTATAAAAATTCAGCAAGCTTTTAAATCCAGTCAAAGAAAGTAAGAAAGAAGCTATTTTTTTGTAAAGTATATTATGAAATGATTTCGAGAAGTAAAGAGTTATAGTATGTTATTACTATAAAGTTTTGACAGAAGTTTTATGTTATAAATTTTATAAAAAGTTGGAAAAAGAAGTTAAAGGTTTGAGTCTAAAACTCATGAAACTCACGAGACATTATTGTCTTACGTATTTTATGTTTTGCCATGTATTCCAGATTAAAATGCTAAGATATAATTGGTTGAAGTATAGCTGGAGTGGAGCCCGGGTTAGCGCCCGTCTTGGACTCAAGGTTTAATCCTTTCTTGCTTACTATGGTTAATTCTGATATGGATTTGTAACACCCACTGTTTTAAGCATGTAAAATATCGGTTTTTGACAAACCGTATTTTTTTGTATTCATGAATTTATACGAAAAACCATGGTATTTGCAAACAGTGAAAAATAGGGTGTCTCAGTTATCAAACCAATAGCAAAAGTATTTAAAAAACCATGAAATAAAACATTAAATTAAGGTCTCGTGGATGCGATGTGCTGCCGTCAAGCCATGCCCACACATTAACAACCCGTCCTCGAGAACGACCCGACCCTACCCACCATACAACAGCTACTGGCGTCCATCATACAACAGCTATGGACACGGGGCGGTTCTACCCATCATACAACAACTATGGGTTCCCGGTTTTGGCCTAGCCAATCATACAACAGCTATGGGACAAGGAAATAGTCCAACTTGTCATCCAACAGCTACGAGTGAACATGCATCAGTACTGAGCCCAACAATAGATAACCACAATTATAGAACAAATCATATAACTACAAATAACACACAAAATGCCTAATATGCAACATCATATAGTAAGGTGAGGATACTCACCTGATTTGTAACCGTCCGGATATACTCTAATATCCCAACTAAGCTCGTTCAATCACCTAAATCCCACATACACAACATATTAATCACTGACCGAACTCCTATAGGCTAGCCTAAAGGTCAGACCCATTATTTGCCATGAAACAAGGGTCGAAAGTAAGTTCCTGCCCTAACAGTCAATCGCCGCGGTGCGGCGTCTCCGCTTACGCGTTGCAGACTAACGTCGCATACGTACGGGTTTATCCGAACCCGCGTCACTGACCTAGCCAGTCCGTGTCGCGGACTCATATCAGTCCAAAATCCTTGTTAGCTCTTAATCAGTACAGCCATTGGCTAGGGTTCGTCCCTACACCCTTCCTGGGGTCAGAAACTACCCTAATGTCGCTATCTTATGGACATGCAAGTCCATACATGTCCATGGTCCAAAACCCTAAGTATTTTAAGTCATCTAAGACCACTAACCAAGAGATAACACCATAATACGGGATAAAATGGAAAGCCAGAAGAGTAGATCCTCTTACCTTACTTCTGAAAAACGGAGTGATGCACACGATCCGTTACAAACCTTCCCTCACGCCATATCTCCTTCTTCCAATCTTCCAAAACCTTCAAAGCCTCGAAATAGCAGAGCTACTGCAGAAACCAGTCGCCTCTACTCCAGAAAACCTCCCAAAAACCCGAACCCTAGGGCTGGGACCCTTTATATAGGCGTTTAAATCCGAATTAGGGTTTTTCACATCTGCAGCGCAGCACATCACGGTCTATTAAGATGTGCGGCGCACGTACCTATCCCACGCGAATTCAGATCCTTCCCGTACCGCACCGTGGGCGACCTTATACCGCGCCGCGGTGTAACGAGGTCAGACGGGGACACTGGGCCTTGAAGTGACCCACCTGATTACAATTAAAAGAAATCTTGGCCCTCCATTCCACATTTATGGCATATTAACACCCAGCAAGGCCCTCATGATTATTTCCACACTTGACACACTTACCCTGGCTCCTTTGCCCTTGCTTTCCCTGATCTGCCCCTCGAAACTTCTTTGACGTCTGCTAAGTCTGGGTAGGCGCCGAATGCTTCTGCCTTTGTTGGGAGCCTAGCAGCAGAAACAAATTCCCGAATGTCTATGCGAAGCATCGCCAAATATCGAGTCATTCTCATGCGCTCGGTTGTCGCAAACTCTGGACAAAAGAGTGCTCGCTCATTAAACTTTTTGGTGATCTCCGTCACCATCTCAATGGTCTGGGTCAGATTCAGGTATTCCTGCGCCAAGCGTTCCATTTCCACCTGTGGAACATACTCCAGTTTGAACTGATCCTTGAATTGTGGCGACGTAATAACATCCAACTGAGCAGGGGTGAAATCCTTCTTTCGTATTTCCCACTAATCTTCCGCACCCTCTCTCAAAACATTCACCGCGAATGTTATCTTGGAATTCTCAGGACATGAACAGGTGCGGAAGGCACCTTCCACCGCGAAAATCCACCGCATGCTAACACTCGGATCTCTGCCCCCTTCGAACATCGGAGCCGAACAAGCCGAAAAGTCCTTATAACTTGCATCCCTGGCCCTTGACGAGCCCTTTGTAGCCAGTCGCTCCTCGAGCATTGCCCATAGTTCAGTCTTGATAGTACTAAAGAACTGAGGTATCGCAACCAACACTTCTCGCGAGACCTCCTCCGCTATCAGGTTGTAGAGATTTTCATCAGTCAAACCTCCCACGTTCGAGGTACTCGCATCTGGCCCACCGTTACTTCGAGTGATTGCCATTCTGAAACGCGCAACAGTTTTGATATCAATACTCGGGTCACGCCCATTTACCCAACTACTCGACTCTCTAGGACTATGGTTGACTACTCTTGGCTCAAGCGTGAATCATGTGCTTTCGGTAGTACTGGCCTAGTACTACCTTCCACACCTATTCGCCCCTGTTCCAAGTTCATCAATCATCCTCCTAAATTATCTCAGATACGCTGATGAACCATTTTCTATGACTCCTGCAGTCATGCACCATGGTGCCTAATCATTTGACCTACTCTCACACCCACCCGTGCCTAAAGGAACTACTGCTAATGTCATCGAGTCGCCTCACGGACACATAGCCATACACAATCGAGAATAAGATAGACTTTGAATAACTGATTCTACCGTAAAGTCACAACCAAACAAGGAATAGCCAGTAAGGCCAGACCAAGAGTTCTTATTCTATCTTATCCTAATTGTATATAACCTACTAGCATTCACTAAGCAACTTAACGATACTAGCATGAAATTCCAAAGCAGCACATATTGCACAAAGCAGTCTATAGAGTATCTTAACCCAGGAAATTCTACATTTTAGCATATATCACATAGCACAAAATTGGCATGGGTAATTGGGAATCACAAAACTTACTTGAGCTCGGTTGACGGTTCGCATCACATCTTCTCTTATTCAATTTAATTTTTCAAAAATCATTTTCTTAATAAAATCACTCAATCCTAAGTTTGAGTTTGGATTCCCAATACAGTTCATCCAAACCCCTCAAACCAAGGATCTGATACCAACTTGTAACGCCCCAAAATGTCAATTATAAAATTTCATTTATTACCAAGGTTCCAACAAAAATATTTATTCAAAAAGTAAAATTGTTTCGACATAGTTATCAAACCAATAGCAAAAGTATTTAAAAACCATGACATAACACATTAAATTAAGGTCCCGTGGATGCAATGTGTGCCGACAAACCTTGCCCTTCCCTTTGTCAGTTGAAGTATCTGTAATGTTTTAAAATCAACCGGTAAGCACAAAGCTTATTGAGTCCACAAATTACCAAACATGCCCACACATTAACAGCTCGTCCTCGAGAACGACCCGACCCCACCCGCCATACAACAGCTACGGGCGTCCATCATACAACAGCTATGGACACGGGGGGGGGGGGGGGGTGTTCTACCCATCATACAACAACTATGGGTTCCCGGTTTTGGCCCAGCCCATCATACAACAGTTATGGGACAAGGCAATAGTCCAACTCGTCATACAACAGCTACGAGTGAACACGCATTAGTACTGAGCCCAACAATAGATAACCACAATTATAAAACAAATCATATAACTGCAAATAAAACAAAAAATGCCTAACATACAACATCATATAGTAAGATGAGGATACTCACCTGATTTGTAACCGTCCGGATATACTCTAATATCCCAACTAAGCTCGTCCAATCACCTAAATCCCGCATACACAAAATATTAATCACTAACCGAACTCCTATAGGCTCGCCTAAAGGTTAGACCCATCATTTGCCATGAAACAAGGGTCGAAAGTAAGTTCCTGGCCGAACAGTCAATCGCCGTGGCGCGGCATCTCCGCTTACGCGTCGCGAACTAACGTCGCATACCTATGGGGTTTATCCGAACCCGCGTCGCTGACCTAGCCAGTCCGCGTCGCAGGCTCATATCAGTCCAAAATCCTTGTTATCTCTTAATCAGTACAGCCATTGGCTAGGGTTCGTCCCTACACCCTTCTTGGGGTCAGAAACTATCCTAATGTCGCTATCTTATGGACATGCAAGTCCATGCATATCCATGGTCCAAAATCCTAAGTATTTCAAGTCATCTAAGACCAATAACGATGGGATAACACCATAATACGGGATAAAATGGAAAGCCAGAAGAGTAGATCCTCTTACCTTACTTCTGAAAAATGGATTGATGCACACGATCCGTTACAAACCTTCCCTCACGCCGTATCTCCTTCTTCCAATCTTCCAAAACCTTCAAAGCCTCAAAATAGCAGAGCTACTACAGAAACCAGTCGCCTCTACTCCAGAAAACGACCCAAAACCTGAACCCTAGGGCTGGGACCCTTTATTTAGGCGTTTAAATCCGAATTAAGGTTTTTCAATTCTGTGCCGCACCGCGTCACGGTCCATTAAGATGCGTGGTACGCGTACCAGCTCCACGCGAATTCATATCCTTCCTGTTCCGTGCCGTGGGCCACCTTATACCGCACCGCGGTAGAACGGGTCTTACACATATCCTTTACTATAACCTATCACAACCATTTCTAATGGACCATAAGCCATCATAACCCTTCATAATGGCCATAACTCATCACAACCCTTTCTAATGGACCATAACCCATCACAACCCTTCATATTTAGTCATAACCCATCACAACCATTTCCAATGGACCATAATCTATCACAACCCTTTCTAATGGACCATGACCCCTCACAACCCTTCATAATTGACCATAACCCATCACAACCCTTTCTAATGGACCATAACCCATCACAACCTTCATAATTGACCATAACCTATCACAACCCTTTCCAAAGGACCATAACCTATCACAACCCTTTCAAATGCTACATAAATCATCACAACCCTTTCTAATGGATTATAACCCATCACAACCTTTTCTAATGGACCATAACCCATCACAACAATTTTTAATTGTCCATAATTGATCATGTGACAACTAAAATTTTAGATAAATGGAAAATAAGTATAAGTGCATTTGATGTTGAGGAAGACTGATATTCACGATTATCAAATGTACAATAGAAGGGCAAAATGGTCCAAGAAGGTAAAATTATGGGAAAGTTATTGTTAAGACTTTTTATTAAGTTATTTTGAGATATTATTTCAGTTATAAACCTGGTCTCGACGACCCAAGAGCAAAAATGGGAATAAAGGACCAAAAGTGAAAATTTTATTGAACATTCTTTAAAAATTAATATCTTAAAATCTAAGTGGAATTGGGAAAAAGTCATCTATATGACTTTGGTAATATTTGAGATAACAAGAATATAGGAAAAAGATTCAGGCTATTTAGAGTTATAACAAAGAAGTTATGAAGGATTTAAAATGGCCCAAAAGTGACAAAAATAGCCATGTGCCCATGTTTGAGGGGATGAATCGGAAAATATATTGAGATTCAAACTTAAGTCAGTAAGAGAAAGTTGTAAGACTCGTTACCACCTTTTTAAAGGTCTAAAGTTTGTAAAATTTGGATGTCAAGTGTGGAACTTATGCCTAAGTGAAAATCATGAAAAATAATCAACAAAATCTAAACGAAGGCAAAAGCAGATTACGATTTTGGTGATTTCAGTGTGCACATTCTTTTCTCCTCTGAAACACGTATTCATCTCTCTCTTGATAAAGACAAATACGCATACAAAAAATCAAAAATCTAGAGGAACAAAAAAAGAAACAATTACGCACACACCACCTGGTGTGTTCGATCGGGTCAAGAAGAGAGAAGGAAATTTCGTGAGGGAGGAACGACTAGGGGAAAGAAACCAGGAAATCGATCTCGAGTCTATGGTTCGCGATTTTCGTTTTGGAGAGACCGAGATTCAGAGAAATAAGAAGACGAGATCGAGACATGTTGGAATCTTTTGGGTGCGTGATTTATAGATCGAGAAAGAGAAAGAATCGAGAGAAGAAGGAGCCGTTTCTGATGTGGTCTAGTGCTCGCCGGAAAGAAAAAGACGTGATTAAGGGCTCAAAATCGCCACTGTTTACAAGCAGTGGCTATTGGAGAGGTGGCGGACGACCGGTGGTAGCGAGGAGGACCCCTGCATGTCCGATTTTCATGAAAATTATCAAGAAAAAACTTTTGATTTTCTGATTTTCTGATCTAGGTTCAACTCGAAGGTAATTTCAGAAACCTAACTTGAGATTGAAATGGATTTGAGATTTCTGAAATACATGTCAAAGATTTGCCTTGATTGTAGTTTTGAACATGATTTGAAGCAGGGAATTGATAAAAAGGGGCAATAACACCTTTGATTTCAGATTGTAGCCAAGAAATCGAAAGGTATAATCTGATTTTTGTAAACCCTAACTTATAAACCCGAAATTTCTTTATGCATGTCAAGATTTAAGTTGGATTATTGGTTCTTAATACTTAATGGATTCAAGAACATAAGTGATTGAAAGATTTTGATTGTTCGGTTTGGTGTTTGTGAATGCATGTTGAGAATTGGCATCATTTATGGGACAAAATTTAGTATGTACTAAAGTAGTGCTCAAGATATTATCAAATTGAGTCGAGATGACAATTATGAAGTGTTGAAAACATGTTAGTTCCAAATAAACGTAAAATAATTGACAACGCCTAGTAATATCACATATTTTAGTCGTTGTTGATCCCTATTCTTAGTGAAATTATATCATATATATCGTGGTATTCTCACTTTTCGTGCCAGTACTTGTTTGGAAGGAAATAATGAAAACAGGGACCAAAAGCGTGAAATTTGGAAGATATTTGAAAATCAATGCAAAATCAAGAAAAAACGTACGCGCACCGCGGAAATCCTCAATGTGCTACGCGGATATGAGGCGGTGTAGAGAATTCAAATTCCGATAAAACGGGAAGAGATCACTACGCGCGCCGCGGGATTAAATTATGCGCGGCGCGGTCTCAAGATTTTTGCAACTATAAATAGAGGCTTTTAGGTCGAAAAAATTAGCAAAGTCCTGGTGTAAAATCGACCCCCAAGGCTCTTTGACTCCGAGATTTGGCTTCAGCAACTTTATATTGGTATTTTCATGTTTTTATAATTTATTTTCATTTAGTTAGATAGTTGGTAATCATTGGCTAGTATCTTTGGGAGTGACAACCATTGATATTTGGCTTTAGTTTCTGTTTTTGGATCTGTTGGTTACTGTTTGTATCATTGGATCTGAGTTTGGAGTTAATGAATCATTTGGTTACAAGTAATTGCTTCTTTTCGGTGTTTATGCTTATTCTTGGTTTGTGAATGCTTGTTTTGTATTTGGATGTGTGTATGACCTTGATTGGACTGATTTCCCTTGCCGATTTTAGTGACCAACTAGGGTTAGCTTTTTGGTTTGAACTTAGCCAGTGACTGTCCAGTTGGACTTTAGTTATTGGTTTAGTTTATGCTTTGGTTGTGTTTGATGGTTGATTGCTTTTGCTTGCTTCTGAATTGGAGATGTACCTCTGATTTCAGTAAGTGACTAGGTTTGGTTGATAGTTTAGCTTAGTCTATGCTTGTTTGGAATTATGTTAGTTTAGGTTTTCTGGAATTAGTTGTCATAAGTTTAGAAACTAGGTCCTCTGACTGTAGCGTGACACTGCAGTTGGTAATCTGTCACCTATTTTGACCATGTAACTCCTGCGGATCGACCCTGACTACCACCGTGCTAGTGTGTGTGTTAGGTATTTTTCTTATTTTTGACCGCACGACGACCTAGGTGTGTCAAATTTTGGCGTCGTTGCCGGGGAGTTGTGAGCTCAATATTAGGTGATTTGTAGGAACTTGAGCTTCTGAATTTTTTTTTTTGAGTTTCATTTGGTTAGTATTTTGCTTTTTGATTTTGCGGGCGTGTTGCACTAGTGCATGCGTGCCCGCAGGGGTGAGCAAGTATCCCCTTTGCGTTTTGATCCTGAGATTGAGCGAACTGCGTGCAAAATCTGTACACGTAGGCGTTCCAATATCATGAGTTTTAGTAACATCAGTAGTAGTCCAGAGCATGTTGCCCAAGAACCCTCGGTTGAGGCAACGAGGATGTCGTTTATTCCCCCGGTTTTGGAGTTTCATTTCGGGAGCACGAGTGCTTCTGGTGGTGCAGTTTCAGCCCCTGCACCTATACCATCATGCACTCCGCCATCGATTCCACCATTTCCACCCTTATCCCAACCACAATCCACAAACCCATTTACCTCTACCATGTCTTGGGGAGCGCCGACCTGTGATGGCACCCCAGTATCTAGACAGCAGACACCTACTTCACAACCATTTTCACAACCACAACCAGTATTTTTCAAACCTCAAAGCACATTTCAACCTACACAACTGCAACAATACCAGCAACCTCCTCAGCAACAGTACCGGTATCAAGAGGCCGAGGAGAGATATGATGAGGAAGATGAAGGATGGGTTCCACCAGCACTACAACAACCATGGGACCGAGGTCGGGGACCTCCCAAAAGAGCACAGCAACATCAAGCATTACAAGGTCAGCAGGGATACAATAATCATCAATGTTACGGTAATCCTATACGACCTTTGTATTTTGCACAACCGAGGGGGCAATCGGTTGCATCACACTTCCAGCCACGGGAGTATGATGACTCATCGCCCATATATATTCCTGATGATGTAGAATCCCACGTAGAAATTAGGCCTCAGTTGATAGGAATATTAACTCAATTTAGAGGATGTAAGACTGATGACCCATACAATCATTTGTATGAGTTTATAGCTATCGCGAATGCTAATACTCCTAGAAACACCGATAGGGATACTTTTAGATTAAAATTATTTCCTTTCACATTAAAGGATAAGGCCAAATATTGGTTCACATCTCTGCCGTCTAATAGTATCACTAGTTGGGACCAACTCAAGGAGAAATTTTTACAAGAGTTCTATCCAGTTAGTAAAACCACGGAAGTCAGACACGCAATTCAAAACTTCCAGCAGAAGCCTGGAGTGGCTTTCCACAAAGCGTTTGATCGATTAAAGGAGTTATTGTGATCCTGCCCACACCACGAGGTTCCCAAATGGCAGTTAGTGAAATTGTTCTTCGAAGGAGTCAGCGAAACACATCAAGCAATGATAAATGCCTCGTCAAGTGGGACATTTATGTTGCAAGAGCCAGAAGACGCTTGGAGATTCCTGGAGCAGTTGAGTTTAGGATCGAAGGTTAGTGGATCCATGAAGGATAATACAGTCTATGTAACTAACATTGAAGCGGAAAACAAATGGAAGACAAAAATTCAAAAGGAGCTCAGTGCATATGTATTACATGGGAAAGTTATATGTAATACATGCGGAGATATAGGACATCATCACAATAAGTGCTCGATGACTCATGCGGAAATTAGTCAAGTGCATGGGTATGGTCAATTTCATAATGCACCACGACCATTCCGAAACAATCAACAACGGGAAGAAAGGCAACAACCAATGAGGCAGCAACAGATGCAACCTCCACCGCTAGTGGGAGGTATGAACATTGGTATACAAGAAATCTTTGGGATGTTAGTCAAGCTTCAGGAAGTGGATAATTCCAATTCAGAAGCAATTCTGAAGTTAGGAGAATTGATTATTAAGATGGAGGAAGATAGAGCTCAGGAAAAGGCGAAATCGCCAAACGTGCAAGTTAATGAGGTGATCATGCTTAGGAGTGGGAAGAAAGTGGATAACAAGGTCACAACTCCATCAGTAGACAAGGATAGCGATGTAGAAATAATTTTTGATGAAAAAGAAGAACTGGAGAAGGAAGAGAAGAAGGGTAAGGAGGAACAGGCGAAGAAGAAGAAGCAAACAAGTACATGGGAGAAAGGAGAACCAAGTGGGACAGTTCCTTTTCCTACAGCTTTGGAAAAACCAGAGAAAAAACCATATGGGAAGAAGGGACCGCAGGCAGAAGATATGTGGGAACTGTTTAGTCAGATTAAGGTTAACATTCCATTAGTTAAACTTATCAAGGAAGTTCCTGCGTATGCAAAGTTACTCAATGATATGTGCATCCACAAAAAACATATCTTGTCCCATTTGCCTACAATGATTAGCTTACCTGAGAATGTCACTTCTATTTTAATGGACGCATTACCTCCTAAGATAAAGGACCCAGGGGTTCCTCTCATCTCCGTTGATTTTGGCGATGTTCACATTAAGAGGGCTTTGTTAGATTTAGGTGCTAGTGTGAACATATTACCTGGACAGTTGTTTGATAAGCACGAGTTTGACACCATGAGATCTACAGACGTAATTCTGCAGCTGGTGGATAAGTCTACAAATATCCCCAGGGGGATGCTAGTTGATGTCATCATCAAGGTAGGAGAATTTTATTACCCAGCAGGCTTTCTAGTTCTGGACACTCGTTAGACGACCAATGGAGAACATCCCACGATTATCTTAGGGCGACCCTTCTTGGCCACAGCCAATGTAAATATCGATTGTCGCACAGGAGAAATGGGAATATCCTTTGGGCATCAACAGACCAAGATCAACATTTTCAATGCCAATGCCAAGGGAAGTATCATGGAAGAAGAAGAGTGCTATCAGGTGGATATCATAGATAAGCTAGTGCAGCAGTACACTCCTGAGGTGCTACAACCAGAGGCAATGGAGACTCAAGAAGAAGGAAGTGTTGAATATGACGAATGTGTAAAAGCATTCAATATCCTCAAGAATAAATTGGTCGAGGCTCCTATTCTGAAACCGCCTGATTGGACTCAACCGTTCGAAATAATGTGTGATGCTAGTGACTATGCTGCTGGTGCAATATTAGGTCATAAGGTTGATTGGAAACCTATAGGTATTTGTTACGCTAGTAAAACGTTTTCTGAAGCTCAACTAAATTATACAACTACTGAAAAAGAATTACTTGCCATGGTATTTGCACTAGACATGTTTCGATCATATATTTGGGGATCCAAGGTGGTAGTTTACACCGATCATAGCGCTGTTGGACACTTGCTTAAAAAGAAGGAATCTAAACCCAGATTGATTAGATGGATACTTCTGTTGCAAGAGTTCGATGTGGAAATTAAAGACAAAAAGGGAGCAGAGAATGTCGTGGCAGATCATCTTTCTCGATTGCCAGCTGAAGGATTGGAAGCAGGAATTAAGGATTCATTCCTAGATGAGCAGCTGCTGGAGCTCCTTGGTATGCAAACTACGTGAATTTTCTGGCCATAGGAGCAATACCGACTCATTGGACCAAACAAAGGCAAAAGCAATTCCGCACATATGTAAAAAGATTTATATGGGATGACCCTGACCTTTTCAAGGTAGGAGAGGATCAAATCATTCGTTGATGTGTGCCTGATAGTGAAATTGGCGAGGTATTGGAGCATTGCCATGTGTCAGCATGTGGAGGGCATTTCAGTGGTAAAAAGACAGGGTATAAGGTTCTCGAATCTGGACTATACTGGCCAACCATCTTTAGAGATGCGCACAAAACTGCTAAGGAATGACTTAACTGTCAACAATTAGGAAACATATCAAAAAGGGATCAAATGCCCTTGAACCCAATCTTGGTAGTGGACATTTTTGATGTCTGGGGAATTGACTTCATGGGTCCATTTCCTACGTCACATGGTTATGTCTACATTCTGGTAGCGGTGGATTATGTGTGTAAATGGATCGAGGCAGAGGCAACCCGTACGAATGACCACCATGTGGTGTGTAAATTCGTAAAGAAAAACATTTTCACTAGGCATGGAGTTTCACGAGTGATCATAAGTGACGGAGGGTCCCACTTCAAGAATTTTAAATTTGGAAGGTTGCTAAAGCACTACGGGGTGAACCATCAGATTGCAACACCCTATCATCCACAGACGAGCGGCCAAGTGGAAGTGTCTAATAGGCAAATAAAGGAAAATCTGCAAAAGACTGTCAAAACTGATAGGAAAGATTGGTTATTTAGGTTGGATGATGCGCTTTGGGCATACCAAACTGCTTACAAAACACCGATTGGAACCACTCCATATCTGCTGGTTTATGGGAAAGGTTGTCATCTACCGGTAGAGCTTGTCAACCGTGCCTTATGGGCAATCAAACAAGTCAACATGGACTACACGGAAGCAGGAAAAGAAAGGAAACTCTAGCTAACTGAGTTAGAGGAGCTACGAGAAGAAGCATATGAAAACGCGGCCACATACAAATCGAAGATGAAACGGTATCACGATGCCAAGCTCCGCCTGAAAACCTTTGAGGTAGGACAAAAAGTGTGGCTGTACAACTCGCGATTGAAGATGTTTCCCGGGAAACTCAGGAGTAAATGGAATGGCCCTTATGCAGTGGTTAGCATAGCAGACTATGGCGCAGTAGAAATTCAGGACTTGAAATGTGGACAACCATTTAAAGTCAATAGACATAGGCTCAAGCCTTATGTCGTTGCGGGCACGTTTCATAAACTAGAAGTGGAGACAGTCGAGTTCGTGGTAGATGTTCCAGTGTATAATGCATAAGTCAGTTAAGTGTACATCCGGCTGAAGACGTTAAACTTAGTGCTTGTTGGGAGGCAACCCGATCGTCATCTGTATATTTGCATTTTTCTTAATAGTAATTCATCACATCCATTTGATCACGGTGAGAAAAGGGCATGTGTGGGGTCATTTTGGTAATTTTGCAATACCGTGACGCGAGATCTTAGGATCCGCGCCGCGCGTATCGAGTTTTCGCGATTATAATTAAAATCAAATTTTTATACCCGACGCAGATAGAAGCTTCCCGCGCCGCGGTCTTATCTTAATTAGAGATAATCACAAAAACAGAGTTTGAAAGCCATTCAAAAAAATCCCCACACTTGTATATAATCATATCTGCTCAATTCGTCACTCTTTTTTCCGTGGTAAAATCTTTAGTACAATCAACTCATCTACATCGTCGTCTTCTTCGCAACAATTCAAGCAAGTACCTTCTTTTCTTCTCTTTTCTTTAGAGTCTTGAACTTTGACTAAATGCCTCTGTAATTCATAATGTAGCAATTCTTTGTTAAAATTGATAGTGAAATTAGGTTTAGGCCATTGTACTTAGTAAAACCCAATTAGTAGATTCAAGTTAACTGGTTTAAATTAGACATAATCATCGATTTTTGGGTTGAAATCGTTCGCCGTGCCGCGGTCTGTTGCAGTCCACGACGCGTAACTTGAATGTTCATTTGATGCGTCACAGTATGCCTTGCACGCGCCGCGTCGAACGCTGGACAGTGCACTAATTATCAATTTTTATGCATTTTGCAGGCATTATGTCGCCATCTGGTAGTTCTGAATCGCTTGACTGGAATTCTTTGACTACCCAAACTGATAGAGTACGCGCAGCTAGCTTTCTCAATCGCCGGGGTATGTGTAAACATAAGCGTATATTGCCATGCCGCACGGTCAACTGGGAGTTGACCAGGGGATCAGGAATTCCGGATCACCTGAAGGACTGGCTAGTCCAGGGAGGTTACGAAGTAGGGGAGCCAACTTACACCTGCAGGGCACTTGAAAACGCAACGCAACTGAAAGAACCCGTATACCGCGAGGTCTTCTTATAATTCCTTGCCAGCTATCATTTTGATCACAAGTAGACTGGTATGGATACTTTAGAGACGGTTAGATTTCGTCTGGGAAATCATGATCGTAGTTGCACCTTACGGGAATTCGGGTACCGCATTGGGCTATATACATAAGAGGAGTCGCAGACACACGTGTTTGGGATGTTTCACAAACGGGCCAGCTGTACCATGGGTGATTCTTTCTCACCAGCTGAGTATTGGAGCACGATATCCTCCACCCGGTATCACGAAAATACTGTCCGGGAGTGTCACATGCATCTGCCAGTACACTGCATGTTACATCGGCTCGTAACAACCATGCTGTGGCCTCGCGCAGATGAGGAGAAAGTGTTGCCCCGAGAGCTGCATTTAATGTGGGCAGCAACGAGGATGCTTGAAACCTGTAACATCCCGTATTTTGTTGCCGATTTCTTCAAACAAATAACCGATGTGCATATGAAATTTACCGCATTGGGAGGGGGACACTTTATCACACGATTGGCGGACTCGTATGGGTTAATATCTGAGCACACGACTGACGGATTGGAGGTCATACCTCCAATCCTATTTTGCCCACCTGTGACTACCTCAAGGGAGGTTATATACGTGGACGATGGATTCACGTCTGTTGATCGTATGCCCTTCCCGGCGCTCCGGTCCAAGCCGACTACATCTAGGAAGCGGGTAAAGTCCAGCACCATTCTACCCCGTGGTCTATCACCAGCCACCGTGGAGTCTCGATTCCTCACGGATGAAGTAAAAGCACTCCAGAGGACCATGGAGACACACATGCGGGAGCATCAGGTCCAATCCTATGCAATGCATGAGGTGGACAGAAGATCAGAAAACGCACAGACACAACTCCTTTGGTTAGCAGATTGTGTTGTTGCACTCCTTGAAAAGAACAATTGTGCCCCACCAAGACCCCAGCCGCCACTCAGAGGGGAAGAGGAGGAAGAGCCCATGGAGGAGGATCCAGATGAAGAGGAAGGAGAATATGATGATACTGCTCATAATTAAAAAGGGATTGATGTAATTATTTTGAAATTTTTTTAGTACATTTGTTTTTCATTTTTTAGGTTAGGAATAGTTAAAAGAATAGTCAATAAATTCTAGGGAAAGTTGTTTAGGAAAATAAGCCTCTTAAAGGCATTAGACAGTAATAAAAAAAATAGTTGTTTTTGTGTTGAATCGTTTATTGTGAGGTTTGAAATTGGAGCAATCTGCTGAAATTACCGCGCCGCGGCACCCTTATAGGACGCGACGCGGTCTTTTCCCATTTGACGGTGATTTCAACTCTCGTAATTACTGCGACGCGCGTCCTTCAATCACGCACCACGGCCATCCGCAATACATACATTTCGCTTGTTGTACAGTTCATTGTTTTCTTTTTATGTTTGCATTTAATGTTATTTTGAGTCATGCATGTTATACCAAAATGGGTGGAGTTGTCTCAAACAAGTGTGGGGTCACCATGCCCCCTCCACTTGTTTTGACCACCGACGTGTTCACTGTTGCGCTACAACTCCAGAATGCGAAATCAAGGACCTTTTTGTTCGACTTTGTACCTGTGCTACCGAGTACCAATGAAGCGATTTACCGTCCAAAGGAGTAACTCTTTCTCCCTTGTTCTTAATAATTTTTGTACAACGGGGATGTTGTACGATTTTAAGTGTGGGTGTGGACGGTCGAAAGAGTAGTTTTTGAAAGTTTTGCGGGAAATGACCAATTTTCAAATTTTTAGCAACTTTTTCAAAAATTTTAATAAATTGTAATTTTGAAACGAATAGTTTGTGATTGTTTATAGCATTCGTATTTTTCGAGAAATGCTATGTAGTTGTTACCATGCTATTAGTTTAGTCAAACAAGTTGAGTTTTAGGAGTTAGACGATTAGAGTGTTTTAGGAATGGAATTTAGGAAGGAAATGTCAATCTGTGGCCTTTGTTGTTCGAGCCGGTAGGTCCAAAAAAGGTGGCCTCAAAGAGGCACTTATGCACCTTACCACCTAAGATCGTCTGGTTTGGGATGGTATTTCTGAAAGCTCGTTACACTGACAGAATCGAAACTCATGGATAATTCCTTAATGGCCTTTAGAATCTGAATGAGTAAGTACACTTCATTGTGGACAGAAAATTTGTAATCAAGGGTTCTCTAGAAAGCCATGAATTCCAAAGAACATTCTGATTATGTTTTCATGAACTATTTCACTCTAACTCATAGGGCAATAAGCTTTGAAACTTAACGCAGTAAAAAATTGTTTGAGTCTTAGTTAGAATCTATTAAAAACTTTCTTCCTTGGGGACAAGCAAGGCACAAGTGTGGGGTGTTTGACAACGCCTAGCAATATCACATATTCTAGTCATTGTTGAGCCCTATTCTTAGTGAAATTATATCATATATATCGTGGTATTCTCACTTTTCGTGCCAGTACTTGTTTGGAAGGAAATAATGAACACAGGGACCAAAAGCGTGCAATTTGGAAGATATTTGAAAATCAATGCAAAATCAGGAAAATACGTACGTGCACCGCGGAAATCCTCAATGCGCGACGCGGATATGAGGCGGTGTAGAGAATTCAAATGCCGATAAAACGGGAAGAGATCACTACGCGCGCCGCGAGATTCACTTATGCACGGCGCGGTCTCGAGATTTTTGCAACTATAAATAGAGGCTTTTAGGTCGAAACAATTAGCAAGGACCTGGTGTAAAATCGACCCCCAAGGCTCTTTGACTCCGAGATTTAGCTTCAGCAACTTTATATTGGTATTTTCATGTTTTTATAATTTATATTCATTTAGTTAGATAGTTGGTAATCATTGGCTAGTATCTTTGGAAGTGACAACCATTGATATTTGGATTTAGTTTTTGTTTTTGGATCTTTTGGTAACTGTTTGTATCATTGGATCTGAGTTTGCAGTTAATGAATCATTTGGTTACAAGTAATTGTTTCTTTTTGGTGTTTATGCTTATTCTTGGTTTATGAATGCTTGTTTTGTGTTTGGATGTGTGTATGACCTTGATTGGACTGATTTCCCTTACTGATTTCAGTGACCAACTAGGGTTAGCTTTTTGGTTTGAACTTAGCCAGTGACTGTCCAGTTGGACTTTAATTATTGGTTTAGTTTATGCTTTGGTTGTGTTTGATGTTTGATTGCCTTTGCTTGCTTCTGAATTGGAGATATACCTCTGATTTCAGTAAGTGACTAGGTTTGGTTGATAGTTTAGCTTAGTCTATGCTTGTTTGGAATTATGTTAGTTTAGGTTTTCTGGAATTAGTTGTCATAAGTTTAGAAACTAGGTCCTCTGACTGTAGCGTGACACTGCAGTTGGTAATCTGTCACCTGTTTTGACCACGTAACTCATGCGGATCGACCGTGACTACCACTGTGCTAGTGTGTGTGTTAGGTATTTTTCTTATTTTTGACCGCACGACGACCTAGGCATGTCAATAACCTGTTTTACAACAGTTTCTAATTTTAGAAACTTTATCAGTTGGAATTTTCCAATATGGCATAATCAAGTTATATGAAGGATGTTTTGACATCTAACCATTTAGATAATCTTATAAAGATGCAAAATTTTGAAAGCTTATGAAATAACCTTGTAGAACTCAAAAATACAATTTTTGGTCAAAACGGGACAAAAGCATAAAAATGTCCTAAATTTGGTATTATACTTTAAGAATCACACTTGGACATTCAAATGGATTAACGCCTAATCTTCTATTAGATTAATAGAGAATGAAAGATGTTTAGTGGCAACGAAAGATTAGAGATGGGTGGAATAGTGTAGCTAGACGTACCTAGCTACTAAGTTGAGTACATGTGGCTTTTTCCCACTATGAGGTACATGTCAAATTGTTCAAAAAGCTTTTATGTGATTTTTGATATTAAATGATATGCAAATCGTTCTACGTATGTTACAATGATGAAAGTTTCATACGATTCTTTTGAAATAACATTTTGGCATCAAGCCTACAATTATTACAAAAATATGTTCTGGCATTTAGCCTACTCTATTATTGAAAGATTGTTTTGGCTTCAACCTACTATGCTTATGAAAGAATATTTTGGTAGTAAGTCTACTATGTGTCATGTTATGAATATGTTTCAAAAGAACAATGGCTATTTGTGTTATATGATTTGATTTTTATATAAGTTTATGAAAGATTTAAATTGTTAATGTTTATGTTATTGCACATGTATCTCATGGCATTTTTTGATTTTTTGTACAAAAGAATTGTAGTGTTTTTATGCATGCATAAAGTGTGGTTGCATAAGTCAGCGAGGTCTAGACACGTCCTCGTAACGGGACAACAAGACTCTACTAGGATGGTACATCCCGTCACGAAGTAGAAGTCTCCTACGATGCCATTATAGGATGATATGTTCTCCTGTTTTGGCCAGCTTTGGTCTTTATAAACCTCCAGACGCGGTATATAACCGCCAGCTATAGTCACGATTGTAACATAGTCTTTTAGACCTAAGACACGAGTAGGAAAACCTGCCAGCTTTGCATTAGTGTGAGAAACATGCATTGCATATGCATCTATTTTTTATGAGTAGTGTTAAACTAAATATATTGCTTAAGTTTGAAATATTCTATGAGTTGATTTCGCAAAGAATTTTGGAAGTAACTGTCATCTATATGAGTTAGATTGTAAAGAAGTTTTTGAATAGTAAAGGTCATTTATATGACTTATTTTGCAAAGGATTTTGAAAAGAAATGTGTCAATTATATGATATTGCTTATAAAACATTTTCAATAATGTTTTGAGTCTAAAACCCATGTAACTCACGAGACGTTTTCGTCTTACGTATTTTATTTTATCCCATGTATCCCAGGTTCTAGACACGAGAGATAAAAGCAAGTAGATGACCCGAGGGGATTGAGATTTTAGATGGAGCGAATTCTGGCCCATGTACTGGTTTGTAATCCTAACTTGCTTTCTATGGTCTTATAGGATATGAAGTTGCAACCCCCGAAGTTGTATAAACATTTTTACAACTAAATGGTTTTTGTAGGGACCAAATCTTTAAGACATGACACGGGGTCATGAGAAAGGTTTTTAAAACTTCACATTTCGTTTTATAAAGAAACACGGTTTTTGAAATACGAGATTTTTCAACATAATGTTTTTATAAAATATTACACTTCTCAAAGTGTATCAAATATGAAAATTATTCGACATGGAATAACGTTATTGTGCTTTTAGCACTATGGTGCTTTTAACGTTAATTTGCTTTTATCATTATTGTGCTTTTACGTTAATGCGCTTTTAGCACTATTGTGCTTTTAACGTTAATGTGCTTTTAGCACTATTGTGCTTTTAACGTTTTTGTGTTTTTGGCACTAATGTGCTTTCAGCGTTATTATGTTTTTTTTAAATTTGGGGCGTTACAAGTTGGTATCAGAGCCATAGTTTAAGCAAATTAGTTGTCGAGACTCGAACCTGGGCTTAAACTGTGTGAGGCTTTAGTGAGAAAATCGACTTAAGATAAGACCGTAAGCAAGAAAGTTCATGCTATGATATGATGCACCTTAAGATAGGTTGATGAACTTAAGATCCTAAGATAGGATTAGAGACCTATAAGACGGTTAGACATCTGAGTCTAAGATAAGACTGAACTGTTAAGGAATTATGTGATTATTTTCCATAATTGTTTATAGTTATGCAAGTATTTGCTTATGAGCAATAAGATTCCCTGGTACATGTTAATAATATATATATATATATATATATATATATATATATATATATATATGTTGTAACGTATTAAGCTAACTTGTGCTCGTGAACCAGGAGACCTTGTGGTGATGCCAGAATAAAATTTTTATAGGTGGTTATGATAATATGGGCCCGTATTATTATAATCACAGTATATGTATTTGAGATTGGCGGAATCACGAAGGAATCATGGGAATCTGCGAAAGGATACATGTAGAAATGTAATAAAGAGAAGATAAAAAGTTCGAATAATATAGGATTGTTATACCTATATAATAAGATCAAGTATGCTCTAAATTATTAAAGATAATAGTGGGAATGTACCATACAGTTGGGAAACCGAAATGAACAAGTATGATACTAGCATTGCGTTGTATAGATTGCTTACCAATATATGGTATACTTGTACTAATAAGATAACGTGAATATAACATTTAAGGAAGTATTAGATTGCTTACCATCATAACCCTTTCTAATGGAGCATAACCCATCACAACCCTTTCTAATGGACCATAACCCATCAAAACCTTCATAATTGACCATAATCCATCACAACCCTTTCCAATGGACCATAACCCATCAGAGGCCTTTCTAATGGTGTATAACCCATGACAACCCTTTCCACTGGACCATAACCCATCACAAGCTTTTTAATGGACCATAACCTATCATAACCTTCTCTAATGGTCCATAACCGATCACAACCATTTCCAATGGATCATAAACCATCACAACCCTTTCTAATGGACCATAACCCATCACAACTCTTTTTAATGATCCTTAACCCATCATAACCCTTCATAATTGACCATAACCCATCACAACCCTTTCCAATGGACAATAACCCATCACAACCCTTTCTAATAGACCATACGCATCACAACCCTTCATAAATTACCATAACCCATCACAACCCTTTTTAATAGACCATAACCTATCACAACCCTTCATAATTGACCAAAACCCATCACAACCCTTTCCAATGCACCATAACCCATCACAACCCTTTCTAATGGACTATAACCCATCACAACCCTTTATAATTGACATAACCCATCACAACCCTTTTTAATGGTCCATAATCGATCAAAACCCGTTCCAATAGACCATAAACCATCAACCCTTTCTAATGGACCATAACGTATAACAACCCTTTCTAATGGACCATAACCCATCAAAACCCTTCATAGTGGGAATGTACCATCACAACCCTTTCTAATGGACCATAACCCATCACAGTCCTTTCTAATGGCCCATAACCCATGAAAACCCGTTCCAATAGACCAAAACCCATCACAACCCTTTCTAATGGAGCATAACCATCACAACCTTTTCTAATGGTCCATAACTGATCACAACCGTTTCCACTGGACCATAAACCATCACAACCCTTTCTAATGGACCATAACCCGTCACAACTCTTTTTAGTTGTCCATAACCCATCATAACCCTTCATAATTGACCATAACCCATCACAAACCTTTCCAATGGACAGTAACCCATCACAACCCTTTCTAATGAACCATACCTATCACAACCCTTCACAATTGACCATAACCCATCACACCCCTTTTTAATAGACCATAACCTATCACCACCCTGCATAATTGACCTTAACCTATCACAACCCTTTCCAATGGACCATAACCCATCACAATCATTTCTAATGGACCATAACCCATCACAACCCTTCATAATTGATCATAACACATCACAACCCTTTTTAATGGACCATAACCCATCACAACCCTTCATAATTGACCATAACACATCACAACCCTTCATAATTGACCATAACCCATCACAACCCTTTCCAATGGACCATAACCTATGACAACCCTGTCTAGTGGACCATATCCCATCACAACCCTTCATAATTGACCATAGCCCATCACAACCCTTTCCAATGGACCATAACCAACCACAACCCTTCATAATTGACCATAACCTATCACAACCTTTTCCAATGGACCATAACCCATCAACACCCTTTCTAATAAACCATAACCCATCACAACCCTTCATAATTGACGATAACCCATCACAACCCTTTCTAATCGACCATAACGGATCACAACCCTTTCTAAAGGTCAATAACCCATCGCAACCCTTTCCAATGGACCATAACCTATGGCAACCCTTTTTAATGGACCGTAACCTATCACAGCCCTTTCTAATTGACCATAACACATCATAACCCTTTGTAATGGTCCATAATCGATCACAACCCTTTCCAATGCACGATAAACCCTCACAACCCTTTCCAACGGTCCATAACCGATCACAGCCCTTTCTAATGGACCATAACCTGGCACAACCTTTTCTAATGGTCCATAATTGATCAACACACTTTCTAATGAACCATAAGCCATCACAACCCATTCTAATGAGCCATAACCCAACACAACCCTTTCTAATGGTCCATAACCCATCACAACGCTTCATAATTGAACATAACCCATCACAACCCATTGTGATGGACCATAACCTATCACATCCGTTTCTAATGGTTTGTAACTAATCACAACCCTTTCTAATGAACCTTAAAGTATCAAAACCCTTTCTAATGAACCAAAACCCATCACAACCCTTTCTAATGGTCCGTAACCCATCACAACCCTTCATAGTTGACCATAACAATCGAAACCCTTTCCAATTGACCATAACCTATCACAACCCTTTCTAATGGACCATAACCCATCACAACCCTTCATAATTGACCATAACCCATCACAACCTTTCCAATGGACCATAAACCATCACAACCCTTCATATATAGCCATAAACCATTACAACACTTTCCAATGGACCATACCCCATCACAACCCTTTCTAATGGACCACAACCCCTTGCAACGCTTCATAATTGACTATAACATATCACAACCCTTTCTAATGGACAATAACCCATCACATACCTTCATAATTGACCATAACTTATCACAACCATTTCCAAAGGACCATAACCTATCACAACCCTTTCTAATACTCCATAACCCATCACAACCCTTTCCAATAGACTATAACCTATCACAACCCTTTCTAATGGGCCATAACCCATCACAGCCCTTTTTAATGGTCCATAATCGAACACAACCCTTTCTAATGGACCATAAGCCATCGCAACCCTTTGTAATGGACCATAACCCATCAAAACCCTTTATAAAGGACCATAACCCATCCAAACCCTTCATAATTGACCATAACTCATCACAACCCTTTCCAATGGACTGTAACCCATCACAGTCTTTTTTTAATGGTCTATAACCCATGACAACCCATTCTAATGGACCATAACCAATCATAACTCTTTCTAATGGACCATAACGCATCACAATATTTTCTAATGGTCCGTAATCGATCACAACTGTTTCCAGTGGAACATAATCCATCACAACCCATTCTAATGACCCATAACCCATCACAAAATTTTTGAATGGTCCATAACGCAACACAACCCTTCATATTAACCATAACCCATCACAACCCTTTCCAATGGACCATAACCCGTCACAACCCTTTCTAAAGGACCATAACCCATCACAACCCTTCATAATTGACCATAACCCATCACAACCCTTTTTAATGGACCATAACCTATTACAACCCTTCATAATTAACCGTAACCCATCACAACCCTTTTTAATAGACCATAACCTATCACAATCCTTTCTAATTGTACCATAACCCATCACAACCATTCATAATTGAGCATAACCCATCACAACCCTTCATAATTGACCATAACACATCACAACCCTTCATAATTGACCATAACCCATCACAACCCTTCATAATTGACCATAACACATCACAACCCTTCATAATTGACCATAACCCATCACAACCCTTTCCAATGGACCATAACCTATGACAACCCTTTCCAATGGACCATAGCCCATCACAACCCTTTCCAATGGACCATAACCAACCACAACCCTTCATAATTGACCATAACCTATCACAACCTTTTCCAATAGACCATAACCCATCACAACCCTTTCTAATAAACCATAACCCGTCACAACCCTTCATAAATTGACGATAACCCATCATAACCCTTTCTAATCGACCATAACGGATCACAACCCTTTCTAAAGGTCAATAACCCATCGCAACCCTTTCCAATGGACCATAACCCATGGCAACCCTTTTTAATGGACCGTAACCTATCACAGCCCTTTCTAATTGACCATAACACATCATAACCCTTTGTAATGGTCCATAATCGATCACAACCCTTTCTAATGCATGATAAACCCTCACAACCCTTTCCAACGGTCCATAACCGATCACAGCCCTTTCTAATGGACCATAACCCAGCACAACCCTTTCTAATGGTCCATAATTGATCAACACACTTTCCAATGAACCGTAAGCCATCACAACCCATTCTAATGAGCCATAACCCAACACAACCCTTTCTAATGGTCCATAACCCATCATAACCCTTCATAATTGAACATAAACCATCACAACCCATTGTGATGGACCATAACCTATCACAACCGTTTCTAATGGTCTGTAACTAATCACAACCCTTTCCAATGAACC
Source organism: Cichorium intybus (assembly GCA_023525715.1). Lineage (NCBI taxonomy): Eukaryota > Viridiplantae > Streptophyta > Magnoliopsida > Asterales > Asteraceae > Cichorium > Cichorium intybus. Next base: position 629,480 of record JAKNSD010000013.1, read on the forward strand.
ATAAAGTATCACAAGCCTTTCTAATGAACCAAAACCCATCACAACCCTTTCTAATGGTCCGTAACCCATCACAACCCTTCATAGTTGACCATAACCATCGAAACCCTTTCCAATTCACCATAACTTATCACAACCCTTTCTAATAGACCATAACCCATCATAACCCTTCATAATTGACCATAACCATCACAACCTTTCCAATGGACCATAAACCATCACAGCCCTTCATATATAGCTATAAACCATTACAACACTTTCCAATGGACCGTACCCCATCACAACACTTTCTAATGGACCATAACCCCTTGCAACGCTTCATAATTGACAATAACATATCACAACCCTTTCTAATGGACCATAACCCATCACATACCTTCATAATTGACCATAACCTATCATAACCATTTCCAAAGGACCATAACCTATCACAACCCTTTCTAATGCTCCATAACCCATCAGAACCCTTTCCAATAGACTATAACCTATCACAACCCTTTCTAATGGGCCATAACCCATCACAGCCCTTTTTAATGGTCTATAATCGAACACAACCCTTTCTAATGGACCATAAGCCATCGCAACCCTTTGTAATGGACCATAACCCATCAAAACCCTTTATAATGGACCATAACCCATCCAAATCCTTCATAATTGACCATAACTCATCACAACCCTTTCCAATGGACCATAACCCATCACAGTCCTTTCTAATGGTCTATAACCCATGACAACCCATTCTAATGGGCCATAACCCATCATAACTCTTTCTAATGGACTATAACGCATCACAATGTTTTCTAATGGTCCGTAATCGATCACAACTGTTTCCAGTGGAACATAAGCCATCACAACCCATTCTAATGACCCATAACCCATCACAAAATTTTTGAATGGTCCATAACGCAACACAACCCTTCATATTAACCATAACCCATCACAACCCTTTCCAATGGACCATAACCCGTCACAACCCTTTCTAAAGGACCATAACCCATCACAACCCTTCATAATTGACCATAACCCATCACAACCCTTTTTAATGGACCATAACCTATTACAACCCTTCATAATTGACCGTAACCCATCACAACCCTTTTTAATAGACCATAACCTATCACAATCCTTTCTAATTGTACCATATCCCATCACAACCATTCATAATTGACCATAACCGATCACAACCCTTTTTGATGGACCATAACCTATCACAACCCTTTCTAATTGTCCATAATCGATCACAACCCTTTTCGATGAACCATAAACCATCACAACCCTTTCCAATGGTCCATAACCGATCATAACCATTTCTAATGGACCATAACCCATCACAACCCTTTCTAATGGTCCATAACTGGTCAACAACCTTTCCAATAAACCATAAACCATCACGTTTCTATTGAACCATAACCCATCACAACCCTTTCTAATGGTCCATAACCCATCACAACCCTTCATATTGACCATAAACCGTCACAACCCTTTGTAATGGACCATAACCTATCACAACCGTTTCTAATGGTACATAACTGATCACAACCCATTCCAATGAACCATAAACCATCACAACCCCTTCTAATGAACCATAACCCACCACAACCCTTTCTAATGGTCCATAACCCATCACAACCCTTCACAATTGACCATAACCCACCAAAATCCTTTCCAATTGACCATAACCTCTCACAACACTTTCTAATGGACCATAACCCATCACAACTATTAATAATTGACCATAACCCATCACAACCCTTTCCAATGGAGCATAACCTATCACAGCCCTTCATATTTAGCCATAACCCATCACAACCTTTGCAAGTGGACCATAACCCATCACAACCCTTTCTAATGGACCATAAACCCTCACAACACTTCATAATTGACCATAACCTATCACAACGGACCGTAACCCATCACAACCCTTCATAATTGACCATAACCTATTACAATCATTTCCAAAGGACCATAACCTATCACAACCCTTTATAATGCTCCATAACCCGTTACAACCCTTTCCAATGGATTATAACCCATCACAACGCTTTCTAATGGACCATAATCCATCACAACCCTTTTTAATGGTCCATAATCAAACACAACCCTTTCCAATGGACCATATACCATCACAACCCTTTCTAGTGGACCATAACCCATAAAAACCCTTTCTAATGGACCACAACCATCCAAACCCTTCATAATTAACCATAGCCCATCACAACCCTTACTAATGGACCATAACCCAGCACAGTCCTTTCTAATGGTCCATAACCCATGATAACCCTTTCCAATGGACGATAACCCATCATAACCCTTTTTAATGGACCATAACGCATCTCAATCTTTTCTAATGGTCTATAAACGATCAGAACTATTTCCAATGGAACATAATCCATCACAACCCATTCTAATGGCCCATAACCCATCACAAAATTTTTGAATGGTCTATAACGCAACACAGCCCTTCATATCGACCATAACCCATCACAACCCTTTCCATTGGACCATAACCCGTCACAACCCTTTCTAAAGGACCATAACCCATCATAACCCTCCATAATTGATCATAACCCATCACAACCCTTTTTATGGACCATAACCCATGATAATCCTTTCTAATTGGACCATAACCCATCACCATCCTTCATAATTAACCATAACCCATCACAACCCTTTCTGAAGGACCATAACTTATCACAACCCTTTCTAATTGACCATAATCAATCACAACCCTTTCCAATGCACCATAAACTGTCACAACCCTTTCCAATGGTCCATAACCGATCACAACCATTTCTAATGGACCATAAGCTATCACAATCCTTTATAAGGTTCCATATTTGATCAACAGCCTTTCCGATAAACCATAAACCATCACATTTCTATTGAACCATAACCGATAACAACCCTTTCAAATGGTCCATAACACATCACAACCCTTCATATTGACCATAACCCATCACAACCCTTTGTAATAGACCATAACCTATCACAACCGTTTCTAATGGTACATAACTATTGAGTCATAAATAAAGATTGAGTCAAATATGCTGATCGGATTTGTTGCCAAATTTTATGCCTATAATTTTGCTATCGGTTATGGAATGGGTCTGTCCTTCCATACTTAGTTTTTGTTTAAATAGCATGTTCGTACCCTGATTAGGGTTAACTTTTGTAATCTTTTCTACGGCACTCATACAGAATAGTTCACATCGAATTGTTCTTGAGTTGCATATTAATCATTTGACATCAGTTCTTCATATTGTCAGTTCTTAATCTTGTTTATTTATATTATTTCGCATTATTTGAATCTCGATCCAACTCTTGTGTTTCAACAATTGGCATCAGAGCGGGAGTTTGTGTCATTCACAGATCTGTTTTGATTATCTTCGTCGTTTCAATCGATTTTGGATATCAGACTTTGATCCTTTACGTTCGATTCTTCTTTTGATTTGAACTTACACTTCTGATTCATACAAGTAAACAAGTTTCAATGGCCTTTGACGACTCACATACTCAGTCTTTCAATCTTTCAAGCAGCATTGGATCCACTACCAGGACTCCAATTCTATTTACTCAAGAGTATGAGGTCTGGGCGTTGCATTTTGAAGATTATGTTCTTGGCATTGAAGAACATGGCGCAACGATCTGGCAAGCTATTACTAAAGAAACTCATGTCCACACAGACACAAGGAGGGTTATCAAAACCCTAAAAGAATACAACAATCTGCTTGTCACTCACATAAACATTCCTCAAGACGAAAAAGATAAACTAATGTGCAACATTAAAGCATTTAGAATTATCAGATTCGCTCTCCAAGCAGATACTCTTCGTCTGGTTAGTTCGTGCGAGACAGCTAAAGAGATCTGGGATAGACTTAAAGAATTGTATTCTGGAGATGCTGACCTTGAGCACTCAATTCAGACCACTCTTCTTTCCTATTTCGGATCTTTTGCACAAGGTTCGGAAGAAACTGTAACCCAGACTTTCAATCGATACAATCATCTTCTCAGTCGATTATTAAAATACAATCTGGCTCGGACTGTTATTGAGCAAAAGGTTACCTTTCTTGATGGAATTCGTTCCGAATGGAAGGCTATCGTATCAACCATAAAAGCGCATGAACAGTTCAAAACTTACACTTTGGCTAAAGTAGTGGGAATCCTCAAGTCCCATGAAAAGGAAGTTATTTCGGAAGCCAAAGCGACTATCGGTCTTGGTTCACTTGCACTGGTTGCTGCCGGAAAGAAATCGGCAGAAATCGATTCTGACTCAGATTTTCCGACGATGATTTGACTAGAGAAGACAAAGCTTTGATGGTATCAAATCCCAAGAAGTTCTTTAAGAAAAATTTTTCCAAATTCAAAAACCGAAATCGACAAGGACGTTTCAATTCTGAAAAGACTTTGGAAGAAAGCCAGAAAAAGAAAGGTGATGAGGAGAAGAAACTCGTTGGCGACTCAGGATACGATTGTCATTATTGTAAAGGCAAGATCCACTTTGTGAAAGACTGTTTGCTCCGAAAGCAAGCTGAGAAGAAGGAGCAGGTAAAAGATGAAGCTTATTACGCAAAGAAGATTGTAGAACTGAAAAAGAATGATGTTTCATCTACCAAGGCAGCCTTTGTGGTGAAAGAGGACAATGAGTTTGGTGCCATTGAGGTCTGGTCAACGGACTTGGAAGATGAGGAGGTGAGAAATCCGACGCATGGTCGATGTCTGATGGTGAAGGCTGATCATTCAGACAGTAGAGGGTACTCTACCGACGGGTGCCAAGCCTCAGCAAGTTGTTTTGCTGCGAAACCTGTCTATGAACAAGTTGAGGAATGTGAGGCTGTGGTAAACAAGGTACGCTCTATCCTTAAATCTTTAAATATTTGCTCTTCTAGTTATGATGCTGAATTAGATGATCTTAGATTCACTGTCTCCAGTTTGAGTGATAGCTTAAAAAGGACACGTCTAAGCAATTCTAACCTAAATGATCAATTGAGCAGGGTATCGAATAAGAATAAGGAGAGACGAATGAGAATCGAGGCGTTGGATAGTGAGTTAGTTAAAGCACGAGATGATATTATTTATGTCAAAAGGGATAATCTAGTTCTTGTCAAACAGAGAAACATTTTTTGTTTAATTGCTAAGCGTCTTTACAATAATATTACTCAATTGCATCTTGACTGTGACATAGGCATGGGTTTACACAAAATGATTTTGCCGTTTCTTGAGTTGAAAGAGGATGAAATCGATGCAGAATGTCACAGATGTGAAACCATTGTTTCATCTGATGAGGTTTCGGAAGCTTATCGAATCGGACTTGATAAAATTGAAAGCTATATACAGTCCAAAGAACATAAAAATATGGTCAAAGAATATTTTTCAGAAAATGATCATGAGGAAATTAAAACAGCGACTCTAAAGAATTTTCACTCATTATGCTCTAAACTAAATTCCGATAATACTCCCATTAATGAGAATATTTCTGATTTTGATGAAAGTGATATGAGTGAAATATCTGTTGAGGATGAAATTGACTGTTCGGAATTCGTATCAAATTCAACTGAAACTAAGAAAAATCTCATTTCCGAAAATTCAGTTGCTTTTGCGAGAATCGTTGAAAATGAAGGATCACACACTTTAAACGAACAGGCCACTGTTTTTCCAAAGATTCACACTGTACCAAATCAAGTTTTTGTTAAACTAGGCCTAAATACAAAAGATGTAACTGAACTTAAAGTCCTAGTCGATAACGATAATTCTGATGTATGTGATTCTTTCTTTTGGTCGGAACCAATTGACAACTCGGATGAGACTAAAGGTCTTTCCGAAATGACCTCGTGGAAGTCTCGTGGTAACTACATTTCTGGATCGTTGAACTATAAAAACTCCGTCTCTCAAAATGGTTCATGGGGTAAAGAGAATTTGAAATCTAATTCTTCAAACTCTAAGACGAGTACTTTCAAATCTGACTCTAATCACTGCTCAACATCTTGTATTCATAAGTCTCCTGAAGAGCTCATTGCCAAAAGGAAACAAATGAATGTCAGGTACAAAAAGAATCTGAAAGAGAGAAAACAGTTCTGGAGAAACAAACACGACTCAAACCTAACCTAGAAAGTCAATCCAATTCCAATTCGGAAAATTGAGCAAACTCCAAAACCAACACCTAAACCCTCTGTCTCAACAACAACAACAAAGAATTCCACTCGTGTTCTCGGTTCAAAGGATTCAAAAGGGAAGGCAAAGCTCTATCCTGAAACCACTCAGGATCTTAAAACCAACAAGATTCACCCAACAGTTACTGTCAAAACAAAACTCTCATCTCAATCGGTTAAAAATCCAAATCCTACTTATCTCTCTCACAATCAGAAAACCCTTTATTACCAAGTTTCGAACATGTTCACTCCAAATAAATCTCGTTTTGCTAAAGAACAATGGCAATACACAAAAATGAAAGTGTTCCGACTTGAAAATAAGAAAAATCAATCATCTATGAGAAAATCCTTTTGGGTTAAGAGATCATGCATTTTTCCTATCTCAAGTAAATTCTCACATGGGCCCACATTGGTTTGGGTTCCTAAATCTCTCTAACTTGTGCAGGTTCTACGTGACGAACAGTATGATCCGGAATGGTACATTGATAGCGGCTGTTCACGTCACATGACAGGAAGGAAGGAGGAATTACGAGAATATCGCTCGCTAACGAATGGAGTAAAAGTTAGCTATGGAAACAATGCAACCGGCAACATCAAAGGCTATGGCATGATCACAAATGGTGAAATTTCGATACGAAAAGTGGCATATGTTGAAGGACTTCAGCATAACTTAATCAGTGTTTCGCAACTAGTTGTCGGAACAGGTCTTAAAGTCTCATTTTATGAAGATGGCACCGAACTGGTTGAGAAGGAATCCAAAAAGATAATTTTGAGGTCAAAAAGAAAAGGAGAGATGTTTCCTTTGGACATGCGACCCATCCAAGGAAAACCTGCCACCTGCTTACTCACTAAAGCTACGAACGATGATAGTTGGCTATGGCACAGACGGTTGTCTCAGATGAACTTTCGTGATATTAATAAACTGGTACTTGGTAATCTTGTACGAGGATTACCGCTACTCAAGTACGACAAATATCGACTATGTGATGCATGTGAGCTAGGAAAACAAAGTCGGAAGAGCCATTCTACGATCATCAACACAAAGATCATCGAACCATTAGAACTTCTGCACATTGATCTTTATGGTCCATCTGCCATCGAAAGCGTTGCTCACAACAAATACATTCTGGTTGTGGTAGATAACTTCTCTCCTTTCACATGGCACTACAAGAAAACAGCCAAATAGCAACGGAAAGGTGCTACGGAAGACCTTTCCGTAGCCAAATTGCGACGGTTTATGCTACAGAATGACTTTCCGTAGCAAATTTACTACGCCATTTGCCACGAAATGAAAATTCCGTAGCGAACACAAGAATAACTACGGTTTTTGTCACAAAATCAAATTCCGTTGCTATATTGCTACCGATTTTGCTATGGACTGGATTTTCGTTGCTATTTAGCTACGAAAATATCTATGAAAATACAATCCGTGGTTATTTTGCTACGAAAATAGCTACGAAAATACAATCCGTGGTTATTTTGCTACGGAATTATAATTCGTTGTTATTTTGCTACGAAATTTTGCTACGAAATTAATTTCCATAGCTGATTTGCTATGAAATGAATTTCCATAGATAAGTAGCTACGGAAATGTACTACGGAATTGTGGTCCGTAGTTGTTTTGCAATGGAATCAATATACATTGGTACCCGTGTTACGGATTTTATACAATCCGTGGTTATTTTGCTACGGAATTATAATCTGTTGTTATTTTGTTACGGAATTTTGCTACGAAATTAATTTCCATAGCTGATTTGCTATGAAATGAATTTCCATAGATAAGAAGCTACGGAAATGTTCTACGGAATTGTGGTCCGTAGTTGTTTTGCAATGGAATCAATATACATTGGTACCCGTGTTACGGATTTTATACAATCCGTGGTTATTTTGCTACGGAATTATAATCTGTTGTTATTTTGTTACGGAATTTTGCTACGAAATTAATTTCCATAGCTGATTTGCTATGAAATGAATTTCCATAGATAAGAAGCTACGGAAATGTTCTACGGAATTGTGGTCCGTAGTTGTTTTGCAATGGAATCAATATACGTTGATACCCTTGTTACGGATTTTGTTAAGTCCTTTATTTCCATAGATATTTAGCTATGGAACTTGTTTTTATAGAAATTTAGCAACGGAATTTTGTTACAAAACTAGTATAGCTATGAAATTTATTTTTGGGTGAATTTCGTATATACCATCGTTAAACAGTAAAATATCATATTTGCCCGGCCTAAAATCTAAATTTTGTATCTACCATTTTTAACTTACAAAATATGGTATATACCCAAACCTTTATTTTAAATATTTTTTATAATTTATATTCATTTTTCATATTATACTAGTTGTATACTCGCGCAATGCGGTGGGACACAAATTGTTAGAGCGAGGACCACGCTGTTCGGTTCGGTGTTCTTATATGAAGTGTTTTTGTTGTTGTCATTTTGTCATGCAAAAAAACCATATATGGCAATTCGACAAAGTTAATTATTGGTTTACACATTTTGAAACTATAAACAATTATTGAAACCAACAGAACATTTTACTAATAGATTTATGAGTGATCAGAATTTAAAATCTATAAGGTCTGCAGAACACATAAGTTTGTGAAGAACGAATATCACCGAAAACAATATTTATGACCTAAATAAAGACAGTAAAAAAACAATCTCTTCATTTAAATAATAAACAAAGGAACACCATGAAATTAAAAGCAATTTTACATATTGATGCTTGGAATTAAAACAAAATTATAAACCGGTAACAATTTGATACTAAAAAAATCAATAAAAACAAAGGTTCTGCAGTCCTTCCCCAGTTGGGTAAGTTTTGACAAAATACAAACAACTTTTAGTTGCACATCACTAAACCACAAGAGACAAAACAATCTCAATTTGTTTGCATCGATTCCAAATGGGACTTCTCCTATATCAAAAACTAAATCCAAACAATGAAGCACGCTATCCAGATCTAGCCACGATTAGCCATCACAAGTAAATAAAGTAGCAATCACCTTATATCTCCATTCGAGACACCGTAATCGAGGTTTGATATGTAAAGTTTCATCCCTGTTTCAATCGCAGATGGTCATGACCTGGTCTGCAACACTGAACATATCATGCTTCCAAACCGCATCTACTATTTGTCATCACCTATATCTATATACCAACCTAATAAATATAACAACCATCAAATCTACCCGATCAATATACCAACCTAATAAATACAAACATTTGTTAAATACAAGCATGACTTACAGATGAACATGTGGTGGTGGTTTGTGAAGGCTGTTTGGGGAGGCATCAGATGGCGTCTTATAAGAGTATAGGGGAGAGGAGAGATAGAAACAACCGGCATATAGAGGTGGGGAGAAACGAGAATCGGGGAATTTAGATTTCCAAAATTCAAGCTGCAAACCAATCTCTTCCCCAATGTATCTTATAAACTGTTAATATATACTCAATCAAAAGATCAAAATGATAGGGGATAAGAGTGAATTGTATATGGTGAATCTTCAAAATCAAAACCCACTTCAACCCTTCACCCGACACCATCACAAAATTGTGGACCAAAACCTGTAAATGAAAAAAATGAAACAAGAGTGTTCCACAAATGTAAAACCAAAAACTAAGGGCATAGTTATGACCTATGACCGAGTAGTTTCAGTGCATCAACAAGGTACCCGTCATCGACAGAACATGATTGAAAACGAAATTCAACCAACCCAATATTACTTGGATCATTATCGACGTCAGACAGCATCAAACAACACTTTTGACTATTACCCAAAAAGATCCTTAAAACGTTACAACCTAAATATTTTTTCCTGCATTTTTCCTTTTTGACCAAAATACCCCTTTCATCCAAAAAGATCAAAGCCACATCATTGTAATTTGAACTTTTTGAAAACCAATTTACTAAGGAATTTTAATTTGAATTCATATCAAGTTATCAATTTTAAAAATAAAATCCCAATTCTAAAATCGTAACAGCAAAGTAAATTGCTATTACCCATATAATTTCAAACCAAATTTCCAGTTTTTAGTATCATTTTATTCATATTAATAATCAAATTTGGAAATTTCATTAACATTTTGAGTTTATTTTTCTTGTATATTTTATGACCAAAATGCCCATAGCCTTAAGAAATATGATGAAAAAAGATCCTAAGAATAGTTCTCAAATGTAAGCATAACCTCAATATATATCAAGAAACTTGTCCAAAAAATAAGACAAAGAATGGCTTGCTTGTGCTGAGATTTGTCTTATACAAATGCATGGAGTGCTTCAACACCCAAGAAAATGGCATAAACAAAAGAAATAGCAGTCTAAACATAAACCACAAGAGAGTCAAATCCCACCTGCAACACTAGGGTAAGAACAAGTACATTACGATGTTTAATTTAATAAATTCAACAAGTTAAATAATCGACAGAGAAACAATAGGGGGAGTCAACGGTACCCTGATGGAACTAACAGAACCTGTAGTTTCCAAACATAAATTCAGGTCTTCAGCGAGGTCGTCTCTCCTCTAGTCGACGGTCGTCGGTTCGTCTGCGTTGTCTATTGAAGGCGCCAATCGAAACTCAGAACTTCAGAAGGCGGAAAGGAAATCGGAAAGCAGATTTATAGAAAGGGAAATCGGAAAGCAGTAGCTGTCTCTTAACACGATTACAGATTTATAAAAAGGGAAATCGGAAAGCAGTAGCGGGAATTGAAACTCAGAACTTCAGAAGGCGGAAAGGAGAAGCGGGAATTGAAACTCGATTCAGAATTCAGAAACTTGAAAGTGATACTCAAATTTGCCAATTGCCCTAAATCTGTAAATATAATGTAATTTCTGTATTCTTCTTAGGGCAAAAAACAATTTATCTATATATCTTATAAAAGAAGCATATTTTCAAATACCACATTGATTTGAAACTTCCATGTCTTTTCATATTTCCAATGACTTTTCAAATTTCTTTTTATAATGCTTACTAATTGATTTATCATAAACTATATGGTACAAGATAAATAATTTATCTTTTACCACATTAATTTGAATATTTTTTCTTTGTCCCACGTTGCTCAACACACACACACACACACACACACATATATATATATATATATATATATATATATATATATATATATATATATATATATACTAGCTGCGTACCCGCGCAATGCGGCGGACGGCGATTAATTTCATTTATGTGAATAGTTTTCGGGCAGCGATTAGTTACTATTCATCAGACGCCGAATAGTGAGTTTCAATCAATAGTTTTCTGTCGGTATATAGTTTCTTTTCAACAATTTGTTTCTTTCTGGAATGAGTTCGTTTAACGCTATTAGGATTGTTTCAATTAATTTGATCAAGAACGACAGTTGACGTAAAAACTCTAATCCGATATCTTGGCGTCGTTGCTTGAACATCGTGATGTCCGCTTTGTAAGTCTTTGTTTGTGCTTGCATGTGGCCAACTTAGCGGATAATTCTTCGTTTTTAAAAATAGTTTGTGATGATTGCTTTCCTTTCGAATAATTTTGGTTTCTCTAGCGGCGTACCCGCGCAATGCGGCGGGTGACGATAGTTCGTTTTGACAATTAGTTTTCGAGCAGCGATTAATTTCCTTTCAGCGGGTGACTTTTTTGGAGATTACTCTTTAAAATATTATAAAACTTGGAGTATCTTTAACTATCTCGGTTTATAACTCATTTTGTTTTTGATAATGGATTTAAATTATACTTAATTTAGTAAATTAAAATTACATCTTAAAAAAATAATGATCATCGTTAATAAATGGATTTAAATTATTATTAACGATGATCATTATTTTTTTAAGATGTAATTTTAATTTACTAAATTAAGTATAATTTAAATCCATTATCAAAAATAAAATGAGTTATAAACCGAGATAGTTAAAGATACTCCAAGTTTTATAATATTTTAAAGGGAAATCTCCAATAAAGTCACCCGCTGAAAGGAAATTAATCGCTGTTCGAAAACTAAGTGTCAAAACAAACTATCGTCACCCGCCGTATCGTGCGGATACGCCGTTAATATATATATATATATATATATATATATATATATATATATATATATATATATATATATATATATATATATATATATATATATATCCTATCCTAATAAATAAGTAACTCAAAGCCACATGTCATCTCCTCATTGAATTTGCCACATGTCATTTCCTCATAATTTTGAATTTAAAAAAAACTAATTTTTGATGTTTTAGTGTACTTAATGCATTAATTGGTATTAAAAAAGCAAGTAAAACGGTTTTTAGTGTACTTAATGCATTTATTTTTAATTTTTTTTTGGTCCATTGACAAATTTATTATATAATTTGGATTTTGTTTGATTTAATCACAGACGAAAATTTTATTATGATTCGTCTACTATAACTTTGAATTAAAAGGACAACTTACGATGATTCTTAAAAAACAAACTCTTACCAATTAAATTAACATCATCATTGAACATACATCCTACACTGTTCTTATTTCTTCACATATTAATTTTGTGCTTTCATATTCCAAATGCAAGGCTTTAAAGAGCAAGGTTTGGTTTAGAAAAAACTACAATTGGAAATGTCTTAATAATAAAATATTGGAAATTGATTATGTAACATAAAGAAATATATGTAGAATGCTACGATAGAAACCCAACACGGGGTAAAGAAACCCAACGCTTCTTTCTCAGCTGATTTTTAATTTTAAGATCAATATGGTCATTCTTTTACATTTTAAAGATTTTAACCGTTATATTGGTTTTGTATGTATAATTGCTGTTTTTGGTTGTGAATGTAGGATGTTATTTTTATTTAAAAAAAATTGTTCAACAGGTTCGGTTTTTCAAGGACTTTACTTTTTTTACAATTATAGTCGATTCTTACATTTAACATTTTCTTATCTTAGTGATGTTTGAACTTTAATCTTGATTATTGGACTTAAATTTGATGTGTAATTATTCAAATGTTATCAACAATTATGTTTTAGTGTTTAATTGGATGACGTATATATCTAACAATTTCGTCATATCTTGTCGAAAGTTTCTTATGTAATACTATTAATGTTTAGATCTTATTGTTTAATAGTTTATTTGTTTCATCCCGTGTAATACACGGGTCTTACAACTAGTATATATATATATATATCTATACTATACTATAAACCATATATAAATTACAACCCTTTAAAGAATAGAAGTCTTAAAATTAAGATAGTACAAGCTAATAAAGCAAGCATCTATGATTTTTTTATTTAATTAAAATACTTAATCCAAAAAAAATTTGGACCATAGATGACTACAATTCAATCAAAGGCTGAAAATGTCTATGAAAATTTCACATGGATCACAAATTCAAAACATAAACTCCCTCCAAAAGATCCAAAAATTTGACTATAAAATGTTGAAGCCCCATACACAATTTTTTTGCCCCATCTTTTCTTTCTTCATCTGATTGTTCATCCCACATAATTTATTTCTGCACAACACCAAGGTAATAGTATATTACATATTATGGTTTTCATGTCAATAGAGCATAACAGTAAAAATATATCAATGAAAACAAACATTAAAACACGGAACATATTATGGTTTTTTGCACATACACACAATTATTTAAATATATCTCTTTGTTTGTAGGGATTCCACGGAACAGTTTGTAATTGTAGGTCGTTTGGAGATACTAAGCTTTTTTCTATTGTTGTTTGCAGGTTTGAATCAATTTATGGAATCAATAAGATAAAATTTCTAGCATAATGGGGTATATTTTGCTAATGATTCTAAAAGTTACCATTTTTTACATACTTTTAGCTATTTTTGTTTCAAGATCTACAAAAATTTAAGAATTGTATCTCTATTTATGTTTCAATAACTACATATATGTTTGAAATCTCCTAATTAGAAAAATTACATGTTTATTGGAAGCAAATATAGCACCTTTGGTCACCAATGTCCTTAATGCCTGTTTCAAGTTTATAATTTCTTCCACCTTTTTATATTTGGATATACTTCCTCTAATAAATATAACATTAAAAAGCTCAATTTGTATATATAAATCATACCAGAAGTTGTTTTCCCAAGTGCATCCAATTGGTAACTCATCCTTCTACCTACATACCACATTCACCAAGTTGTAAGACAAATATCATGTCAATGTTTTTACCAACAACAAACACTATACACACACAAATGACTGACAGACAAATAGGCAAATACACAAACATGTAACTGGACCTAATTTCTTTTCCAAGTAACCAAAGGTTCCACTGGATGTCTGGAACATGACCATTGATGTCTAAATCTGAAAAAGATAACCAAAATCAGATCCATATACGAAATCTTGATTTAGGAATTGGAAAAAATAACAAAATTAGATCCAATAACCATAATCAAAAAATAATAAATATGCATAGATTGAGATCCATATACGAAATCAGATTTATTTGATTGGTGAGATCTAAATCGAATGACATGAGAGAATGTGTCTGGATCGATAACCAACATGAGTAGAAATGTTTAAAAACGACCCATCGATAGAAAAGTTCATTAGAAATATGATTAAGATCTGAAAAAACATGTCACTCCATAGTTCAGATTCGAAAGCTGTTTGGCTGTCCATGTATATTCTAAAACATGAAATCAAAAACAAAACGATTATTGAAAATCAGATCCAAAGATCGAAATATGTAGAGAAAACATATATGTAGAGTTGACAATCAGATCCAAAATTCAAATAAGGAACCTTGAAAATCAGAACCAAGATTCAAATAAGGAAACTTGAAAATCAGATCCAAAGATCGAAATTCTGGTTGCTTAGAGTGGCGTTCGTCGCTGGACGGACCTGGAGGTGCTCGGAGGCAGAGCTGGTGGAGGCGAAAAGGGTCTGTAGCGGTAGCATGTGCTCGGGAATCGAGGGGGTGGTTTGATCGGAGGACCATGGAGACGGGAGGAGGAGGCGGCGGTTTGATCAGGAATGCCGACCCCCACAACACCCTTGGTTGTTTCCCTTCAGCATCTACTTCATGCTCTCTCTCTCTCTCTCTCTCTCTCTCTCTCTCTCTCTCTCTCTCTCTCGCAATTTCAGATTGACGCAAACACACCAGGCGAATGGTAGAGGTAGGTGCGTGAAATCTGATTTTGCTTTACTCGATCTTTCTTTTCTGATTTCTTTGATTCGGTGTGACCTTGAAAAGTGAAGCCTAGCCTACAGGAAACCAAAGACCACGTGGGATTCATCATGAAAGTAAATTAGTAATGAAAATGGGCCTTTTGTATGCAACATATAAATCATTGTTATTGGAGGGACCCGACTTTCATTTTCATGACTCATTTTTCAAATTTATCGTGCTTATAATTTTTTGCTTTATATTTTCTACCATTATTCTTATTACTATTAGAATCATGACTGCGACTTACACTATTTTATTCTTTAATAAAACCATTATCTATGGTTTTTGTTATAATTTTAAAAAATAATAAACTATTGAAATTCAGGATGGATATATGTTTTGCTTTGATGATTGAATGTTTCGAGCCATAAAACTAAAGCATCAAACTATTATATCAAATAGCCTGAGTTGTCGAAATGTATTTGGATTAGCGGTATGTTGAGCTACTCTTTTTTAATTATCGAAAGAAATCTATTCATCGAAATTAACTATTCGTCATCTGCCGAAAGATATAAATCGTCAAAACTCAGCTAATTGACGAATAGAGTATTTACCGCCCGACGCATCGCGCGGGTATTATGTTTAACCCAAAACTACATACCAAAATTGGTTTGTTTGTACATGATTTTCAAGCAGGTTCTGTGAAGAAAAAACCAAGGAGTTGCAAATCATTAACAAGAACACACAAATACGCAATATCAGAATTTCTCAATTCTATGTTAAAGGTTTGAAAAAAAAATACTACCGAGCAATTAAAATTACTTGAGAAACGTAAATCAAAACAATATATTTAAAAACCCCCTTTCAAACTTTTCTATTTTGCAGGTTTGAGAAAATCATCACCCTTCTTTTCAACTAACCATTTTAAAAGTTTAAGAGACTTGAAAAACCAAAATCAAAAACAAATTATTGTTTCTATAAACATCTCATTTATTTCAATCTTATATTGTAGATCTCATTTTACTCATGTAGAAAAAATTCTGGAAGATGCAAACCATAATCAAGAACAGAAAAATCCATATCCATCGGCGGTGTATATATATATATATATATATATATATATATATATATATATATATATATATATATACTAGCTGCGTACCCGCGCAATGCGGCGGCGGCAAATAGTTTCGTTTCGTACCCGCGCAAATACGTTTAAAACATGTTGTACGAATATGAGCCAGTTGTAAAATATTCAAAGTTTTTTAAATGTTGTTATAACAAATTAATATATATAGTGTCAATCTTTGTAGTACATTTATTTGAATCAACCATCCGTATAGATATGTTTGGTCAAAATCATCACAAAGAATAATGAATATCAATGCTTATTGCACAAAAATTATTCACAGCAACTTGCCATTAATAACACTTAACAAGAAGTCATCTTTTAGACTTTTCTTTTCTCTTTATTTTCTTGCCGAGATATTGCTGCATAAAAATTTTAAAATTGGAATGCTTTAGTACACAAAAAGATAGAAGCAATCTGCTATTTCTTGCATATAACCTTAAGGGTGCTAATTGCAATAAATAACAATGTACTTCACAGCCACCCACATATACAAACCTACAAAGATATAAAAAGCTAGTCACTTTCCAGCCCTGACATTTAATTAATTCCAAATATTTATATACCTTGATCAACCTCACTCACTTTCTAGCAAGGACAGGAAGATCTTGTAGAGAACCGGCATAAAATAATAAAAAAATGATTTTTAGTGAACTTTTAGAGTAACAAACCCCCTGCAGAAGTCAGTTATTACAATCCTTATAAGATTCAATTTAAAAGATTCATATAATAAGCTAAATATGAGTCAGTTATTACAATCCTTATAAGATTCAAGTTAAAAAATTCATATAATAAGCTAAATATAAAAAGTCAAAGAACATGGTGAACTTTCCGGCCCTGACTTTTAATCCATGTGTAATAAGCCACTGTCATTTGACACTTCCTTCAGCATGTTGCAAAGCCATTACAACTTCCACCAGAACATCTCATATACCTGCAATTATTATAAAAAACATTCCTTATGCAAGACTAAAAAAAATAAAATTATCACAAACACAATATTACATGTTTTATTTAAAATAACACGCATTGTATACACAAATATTATTTTTTTCAAATATATCTATAATACACTTTGTATTTCTATAATAATAATATATTTTACTTTGGAAATACTGTTTTGAG
The DNA here is from genome assembly GCA_023525715.1 of Cichorium intybus. Lineage (NCBI taxonomy): Eukaryota > Viridiplantae > Streptophyta > Magnoliopsida > Asterales > Asteraceae > Cichorium > Cichorium intybus. The sequence goes on from JAKNSD010000013.1 coordinate 647,002, forward strand.
AAATTGTTATCATATATCTTACTTTATAACATAGTTAGCAAAATATTTTAGTTAAACGCGGCATAGTTTGAATGTATACGTCATAACTATGGTGTTATTTCTAAAACACAAATTTAAAAATAATAATAAGCGTATCGGCTTTGCCATTCAAAAAGGGCTAGCGGCGCAGCTTGTTGCCCGTTTGCCCAACGTCTTTATGTAACTTACTTTATTATATTAATTTTATTAAGAGATGCTTTAAATGCCGAAAAAAAAAAAAATAATAAGCCAATGTATTTTTTAATTGAATTTTTATCTTTGGTCATCGATCAAATAAATTAAATTGGCAAATGTTCTGTAATTATTCTATTCGACAAATTACTTTTTATGAAAATAACTTAAATTATAGTTCCTTTAATTTATACAAATACGATGTGTCGGTTTTAGTTTTTAATTTTGGTTAAACAATTTTACAGCTAACATCCAAAAAGAATTTATCATCACAAACGTTATATAATAATTATTTAATTGTTAAAGTGAGAGACTTTTTATATGATACTCCTTTATATCAACACTCAAACCAGCTATCTCCACGATTCAAGCCTAAATTCACACCTTTTTATATGATAATTATATTTAATTCTTAAAATGGAAGGCATGCGAGTTTTTATATTATAGAACTTGATAACATGTAGAAATATTAGTAGTGGGTGTGGGCATCAACAGAAAACGCTATGTTTATAATTAGTTATTTTGACATTTGATTTTAAATTAGTTTTTTGTAATTAGTTTATACCTAATATAGATGTATAACCTAACCCTATTATCATTTGCACTTGGAGCCGCATACCACATCTTCTCCTCCTCCACCCTCCACGCATCAGATCTCCTTCTCCTTCCGGCCGCCACGCATCTTCTCCACCAGCCTTCACATCTTTCCGGTTCCGACTTCTCCATTGAGATCTCGTTCACAGCTTCTCCATTCAGTACCACCGCCTCCATCCGACCATCGCCTCTTCCCCTCCGACCTCAAATCCTTCCAGCACCGCCACAAACTGTGGACCTCGTTGGCTCTTAGGCTTCGTCTTGCGTTACCTGCCATCCCTACAGATGACGCTTCGTTCGTTCTCCGATGGACATCGTGTGGTTTTCTCCGTTTTCGTTCTCAGATCACGCACAGATCACGCTTCCTTCGCCTACGGTTGTTATTTTTTTTTTTTGTTTTGCAAACGATTTGTTCTGATATTTGTTTTGATTTGGGTTGGTAACTGCAAACCGGTTTTCTGATTATTTATTATCATATTTATCTTTCAAAATATCGGTTGTTAGTCTGAATCTGATTTGTGATATTTGTGTCCATTTGGGTTGTTAGTCTGAATCTGATTTCTTGTAGATATGTTGTTTCAACTCGAGAGGCATCCCACTGCTTCTGGATATTTAATTATCCTTAACAGGTTTCAGATTTTCCAGATCAGGTTTATGGTTTTCTCCATTGTGTTTAATCCGACTGTAATTTTTAGATCTGGTACTCGGTATATTTAATCCGACTGTAGTTTTCTCCATTGTGTTTTATAGGGATTTTCAAATTCCATGGGTTTTTGTCCCATTTGGTCGTAAACATGTGTCTAATTTAGTTGTATCTGGTATAAGGGCATCGGTATCTAAAATTTGTTAGATTTGTAGCGGGACATAAGGATATTGGTATCTAAAATTTATTAGATTTGCATCATGTAGACCTTTAGTTATCTGTTATCTGTAAATTGGTAGACAAAATCAAAATAAATGAAAAAATGGTATGCTTTTGAAATATTACAGGACTGAATTTCATACATAAAATTGCAAGCTCTGATGTTTCAAATGAAGAACAATGAAGAGATGAAGACAAAGAAGGCCGGTGGCTCTTGGCATACCAGATCTTGCAGTTCGTCAACTTCTTAGTAAAAAGATTTTTAAAAAAGGTGAACTACTATGCTCATATGTGGTATTAATCTGAAGAGTAAGCAAAAATTACAGCATGATGTAAGAAAAAAGACATTAATTATAATTGGTTGTTATTTATGCAGAAATTAAATTAACATAAACTTTTGTTCTTGTGCTTATGTGGTTATCATCTCACTGTGTAACATAAACTTCTATTCTTGTGCAGAAACAGCTCACAACCTTGCAAATAAAAAGACAAATCAGTATAGCATAAATTTTTGTTCACAAGTAGAAACAGGTTAGATCTATGCCAAAGAAAAGACCAATACCTTACTGGCCTGCAAAAATACAATAATTATAATACGTGTGTTTGTGTGCACAAATTAATTTAGCAACAAAACCCAGGATCTACAAAATATAAAAACTACAACAACTATACATCTATTATATAAATATATATGTGTATGTGCAGGAACCAGTTCACAATTTTTTGGAGAAAGAGAAGAATGGAGTGAAGAATTGTGCTGAAACTTGTTATAGACCTGCAAAATTAGCATTATTATATTTGTGTTTGTGTGCAGAAACATAAACAAAAGTTATCAGAGACAAAGAGAGAAATAATATATGGAGTGTAAATTGTGTAGAAGGCTTCTTGTTTTTATAATGTAATTTGTAGAGGGAATAAATTTTTTGAATTTGTTGTATTCTGATTGGTCCAAATCACTTGATATAGATCACTAATAGTGAAGGGTTTGGATTGTTTCTGATTTAATCAAGGGTTGTTATCTCTTCCTGATATAAAATAGTAGATTCATGCATTAATGTGTTGTACATTTTTAAGACTTTAAGACTTTTGTGTTTTAAAAAGTTGTAATTTATATATGGTTTATAGTATAGTATAGATATATATATATATATATATATATATATATATATATATATATATATATATATATCATTTCCTCTTTTGCTTATATAATATCATTCATTTGCATCCATGATCTATCAATCTTGATCATAATATGATTTATGACGTTCAACTATTATTGATTAGTGATCATTTTATTAAAATTTCTCAGAGTGTTAAATGATTCTACTATTTGGTTTTGAATTTCAAAACTATTAGATCTCAAAAATGAAGATGAATATTACTAAAAACTTTTAAAAATTTATTACATTACACGTTTAAAGTACGTCGTAGTAAATATGTGACAAATGTGTTTTACTTTTTTAGATTCACCACGATATATGCATATAAAAAAATTTCAGTAGCGAATGTTTCAGCATTTATCAAACAACTTAAATTGAACCATTATATTTGTGTGTGTCTATTATAAAAAAAAGTCATGAAAACAATGTTTCAAGATAAACTATTTATCTTTTTCCACATTAATTTGATGTTTTTTTAATTGTATCACATTGCTTCACACATCGGTTCTCTTATCATTCTATCTTGATCATTACATGGTTTTCAAAGTATATTGTTGATTAGTGATCAATTTATCGTAAAAACCTATTTTCGGCTCAAAGTTTCAAAGAACTCTACTATTTTGTTTTAGCTTTCAAAAGTATTGAAACTAAAAATATGAATATTAAAATGAGTTAAAAACTATTAAAACCCGATTGGGTGCAAATTCATGGTATGTTGTGTATCATATTTCAATGTGATGATGAATGTGTACATAATCCCTAATTATTAACAATTTAATTAAATAATAATTAATCATTATAGAAAAACTAAGATAAGTATGTGTACATAATCCCTAATTAGCCCTAACACTAAACCCTAAAATAATTATGGGTACATAAGCCCTAATTAGCCCTAACCCATCCATTAGCCATAATTATCCCTAAACCCTAAGTATGGGTACATAATCCCTTAGTATGAGTACATAAGCCCTAAGTATGGGTACATAAGCCCTAAGTGTGAGTACATAAGCCTTAATTAGCCTTAAACCTCTAATTAGCCATACGTAACCTAAACCCTAAGTATGGTACATAAGCCTTAACTATGGTTACATAATCCCTAATTAGCCCTAAACCACTATGTATCAATAATCCCTAAACCATAAAATAAGTATGGGTACATAACCCCAAATTAGGACTAACCCATCCATTATCCATAAAACCTAAAATAAGAAAACTAAGCCTAAACCCTACCTAGCTAGTTCGTGGGTTGGTTGTATCAATGTCGGTATGGGTACATAAGGGTTAGTGGTGCGTGGTGTACGTAGGTGTGGGTGGGTGTGACTTGTGAGTATGGGTGGGGTGAGGTATCAGTGTAGTGTTGGTGTGAGATGTTAGCTGAATCAATGTCGGTACATATGGTACGTATAGGTGCATACGAGTTAGGGGTGTGTGGTGTACGTTGCTGAGGGTGGGTGGGTGCGAGTATGGGTGTGGTAAGGTACCAATGTCGGTATGGTTATATAGCGGTTGGTTGTATGTGGTGGACGTTACAGAGGAAGGGGCGGGTGTGAGATGTTGGTGTTGCGTCATCGGTTTACTAGTATTTAAATTTAGGCAGAATTTCGTTTATATCCTTATAAACATTCTTAATTACGTGTATAATATATAAAGGTTTATTGGTACTTTAATTATAAATTTGTGTCATAAAATAGAAGGAATGAATAATATACGGTTAATATCAAAAGCAATCAAGAAGTTCCACTCAATTTCATTGAGGTAATTAATCAATATCGTTACTTATAGTCTTTCTTAAATATCGACCAAAATTCAGAATCAATCAATAATACCCAGATTTTTAGGTTAAATACAATACCTTTAAGATTAAAGTCAGCAACCAAATCGATGATGCCTAGACTACCGTCGGCCACCACCTGCTTCTCGTATCTCTGTATTTTTTTGGTTTTCTCAGATGTAAGTTAGGTAAATGCTAGATTCTAACTAATTGGGTTGTGTTGTAGGTAAATGCTAGATTCTAACTAATTGGGATGTGTTGTAAGGTTAACAAGAGCTTTCTCAATAGCATATTTACTTATCTCTGGAGCTTTACGGACATTAGCAGCCATTTATGGAACCACATTTGCTGGATGGGACACACTCTTAAGAATTGGCAGAGGAGGCGACGATGATGACAGTGTAGGCGATGGATGCGTTGACGACTAGAAACGGATGGGAGCATGCGACAATGACCATTGGAACAGCGGCGACGACGTATGGTGGCTTCGACATGTTTTGGAAGAAGGGAGGGGGAGAAGAATATGAGCTCTATATGTTTCTCGGTTCTGGGTTCGGTTTTGCTTCGATTTTGTTTCGCTTATTGAGATGTTTGAAGAATATCATGAGAAACCATAAAACTAACATTAAAGTGTATGACAGTATCATGAGAATATATTCATTTATTGTGATGTTTGAAGAATATCATGAGACGATTGAGAAGGTTCAAATGTAGACGGTGGTGGATGAGGAAACCGGAGAGGAAAAGTAGGAAACGATACTAGACTGTTTTCGTTGCTAGACTTGAGCCTGCTTTGGGTTCGTAGCGTTGAGGTGAAGTAGTAGTTAGCGATTAATGAGCTAAAGTATCGGTTGATGACTGCAAGGGAAACAGGAAGGTGAAGTAGCAATTGGTGATCGTTGGTTCATCCTTCATGAACGTCAACGACAGTCGTCACAATGAATCAAGGGGGCTGGGTCTAAGTGAAATCAAGATAAATCAAAACCTCAAAGTGCTTACTTTGCGCCAACGAATTTGCCCGTAGGACAAATGACCCTCAAAGCAATAAATTTTTATATAGTTTAAATGTGAGCAGATTTCTAGAAGACTTGGAGGGGGTGGGGGGGGGGGGGGGGTTGGGGATTTTAAGGGGGTGGGTCTTTTTTGGCCAATTCCTGATAGCCATCTGCTGCACACGCGTACGTCTCTTACCACAATTAAAAGTTAATCTAAATTCAAAAAATCCCTAAAATATAGATGGATTGATTATTTATATTAATTTTTTTAATCAAACCGTGTAACACACGAGTTTTAAACTAGTTAACAAATAATAATCATACAATCACAATTAAAAGTTAAATATGCAGCGGTCAAATTCATCTATAGTGTTGAAGCCTTTATTAACGAGGAACTCAAGCGAGATTAGTTTCGTTAAAACCATCTATAATTTTACTTTATTTTTGGAGTAAAAAATAGCATAAAAATAGACCATTTTCAACACACTTTTATTTTTCATACTATTTTTACTTCAAAACACACTTTTATTTTTCATACTATTTTTACGTTAAAACCATCTTTAATTTTTTCAAGCGAGATTAGTTTCATACTATTTTACTTCAAAGTGTCTTACGACACACAAAGTATGACAACGATTTGCAATTATATATGTACAACTTGAAAGTGTTTTACGACACACAAAGTTGAAAGGAAAGCGTAAACATTCTCAGGAAGAAAAGTATGAATAAAGACTTTTGTGTCAAAAGAGGTGATACAAAATGTATATTATGATGTTTTAGCTAGTTATAAAAAAGCAACAGCCCCAATCCATAACCTTGAACTTTCTTTGCGCCAAGATAAATCAAAACTCCAATATTATTCAAGGGGCATTTTCGTCCAGTTCCTCCAAGAGTACAAAAGCCGGACTTCAAGAATATTAAACAGCATCAGAACAATTCGTTTCTTTAATTGCACCTACAAACCGAGCTCTAGCATGTCCTAGGGGCAAATTCGTCCATAACCCCCAGAATGCATCAGCACCAAAATGACAGAGGAAATCAAATAAAGTAAAGAGCACCAAATATATAATCCCACAATTTCCGCAAAAAAGATTTCTCCAAATCATCATAATCCCTAAATTTGTGGTTAATTCCCGCTTTGATTCCTCTAATTCCCGCTTCGATACTCCTATACGATCCGCTATCTCCCTCAATCGTGTGCTCAGCGTCTTCTCTCTTCCATACGTCTCTCTCTCTCAATCGTCTACTCAGCATCGTCACGTTCGGTCCATCGTCTTCTCAGGATCTGCTCTCGCAACTGTAAGAGCTCTGTCGTATTCGTTGCAAGAAGGTGCACCTGTTCGGCTGATACAATCGATTGAGCACAATCACCCTCCCACTCTGTACAGCGATCGATTGGGCATTAGGCAACCAGGTGTTGAATCAGATCCCGACTACAGGTTTCAGATTTATGTTTTCTGTTTTTTTTCTGTTTTGATGTTGTATGCTTAGATTTTGTTATGTGTTTTAGATTTTGTTTCCTGATTTATGATCCGTTTTCCTACTGATGAGTATTCTTATTTTTGTTTCCTGATTTATGAAGAATGTGAAAAATGTGTGGTTCAGTTTTTATATACTTTTTTACCAAATTGAAAATATTTGAAGGGGAAATAACTTTGTTAGATCTGGAACTGTTTTTGTTTTTCAGATCTGTAATATGTTTACAAAAATTAAAACGTTTATTAATGTCAGTTGTATATTCTCTATACTGAAAACAAATATTTGTGGACCGCAATATATTTCTTTTAAATCTGGAAATATTAATCTTAACCGGCAAATATCGATTATGATGCTCAGATGCGGATTTTGAAAAACTTATTACAAAACTCCAACAGTAAGTTCAAGTTTCAGTATCTGGTTCTTCGATTTAGCACCACCACTAACACCACATTTGCTGCAGGTGGCTGATGTTTGCTACTTTTATAGGTTTGGTTCCTGATTTTATGCTAAGAATGATAACAGGTTTGATTTCAGTCACATGTATAATAACTTGCTTCTTAGTTAAAAGTTTTTAAAAAAGGATAATCACTATGCTCATATGTGGTATTGAACTGAAAATGTATTCTTTAGTTGTTGATAGAAATGCATACCTTTAAATGAAATAAGCAACAATATCTAGTACCTGCAAAAGACCAACAATTACAGCAACATGTAAGCAAAAAGACATCAATTATAAGTTGTTATTTATGCAGAAATTAAATTAACATTGTCTTTTCGTTTTCCTTGTTTTTTTCTTGAAGGCACTTATTTTCTTCCTGAAAATGAGAAAAGATATCTATAATCAAATAAACTAATGCGTGTCATTAAAGGTCTTTTTTCTAGTAGTGAAGCTTGCTTAATGTTGGAATTGTAATATGTGATTTGATATAATTGGTACTTAATTTTCAGGAAAGATGACTCAAGTAAATGTAAAGTGAGCATTAGGTAAAAAACCAAGTGCATCTAGACCTTAGGTATGGAACTGCAAGAAGATGATTGCTCCATGCTTACTAAACAGAATAGTCCAGAAGGAGCAACAAACAAAATATTGCTTTGTTTTTAGCAAATATTTATTTTGATTTAGACTTTTTTACTTTTCATGTAATAAGAATTATTGGATTTATTTAATAATATGCAAATTTGTTTTGTTTTATGTATTTGTATTTTTAGATATTGGTACCAAATATTTGAAAATTATATTTATTTTTGTAAATTGTTTCGTGAATTTTTTCGTAACAAAATCTGCTACGAAATTACACATACGGATCTTACTACGGAAGCTTGTCCACGGAATTTGCTACATATTTTACTACGGAAGCATGACCACAGAAATTGCTATGGATTTTACTACGGAAGCGTGACCACGAAAATTACTACAGATTTTACTACGGAAGCTTGACCACGGAAATTTCTACAGAATCATTGCTACGGATTTTTTACGGAAACATAGCCATAGATTTTACTACGGAACCCTGACCATGGATTTTGCTACAGAATTATTGTTACGGATTTTACTACGGAACCCTGACCACGGAATTTGCTACAGAATTATTGTTACGGATTTTACTACGGAACCCTGACCACGAAATTTGCTATAGAATTATTGTTACGGATTTTACTACGGAAGCATGACCACGGAATTTGCAACCAAATTATTGCAACGGAATTTGCAACGAAACCCGCTACAGAAGTAGCAACGGAAAAAGAACCATGGAATTCGCTACGGACAAACGGCTACGGAAATCGCTACGGAGTCCACCTACGGAATTCGCTACGGAATACATGCGCCACGGAATCAGTCCGTAGCAAACTTGCTACGGAAATAAAAGTTCGTAGCAAACTCATTCGCTACGAGCTTTATTGTAACGGAACAGTTCCGTAACAATTTCCGTTGCAAAACCCATTTAGCAACGGAATTTCAAGGTTTAGCAACGGAATTCTTCCGTTGCTAAATCGCTGTTTTCTTGTAGTGTGGGTGTTCTTTCTCAAGCAAAAATCTGAAGCGGCGATCAACATGATTAACTTCATCAAGCAGATAGAAATCCTTCTCCGAAAACAAGTTCGAATGATAAGAAGTGATAACGGGACAGAATTCAAAAATAAAGTTCTAGATGATTTTCTTGCCAATAAAGGAATAACGCATAACTTCTCTGCCCCTTACACTCCTCAACAAAATGGAGTTGTAGAAAGACGCAATCGTTCTCTTTGTGAAGCCGCTCGCACAATGCTCTCTTTTGCAAAACTTTCTCTATACTTCTGGGTCGACGCCATCGCAACTGCTTGTTACACTCAGAACCGATCAAACATCACAAAACGATTCAATCTCACTCCCTATGAAATCATCAACAAGAGAAAACCGAACGTGAAATTCTTTCATGTTTTCGGATCCAAGTGTTTCATTTTTAACTCCAAAGAAAAACGAGTTAAATGGGATGAAAAAGCTGATGAATGTATTTTTCTGGGCTACTCTCTTACCTCAAAGGCCTATCGTGTTCTGAACAAAAGATCTCGGAAGATTGAAGAAACATACTACATCACCTTTGATGATAGATACAATTCCAGAGCAAAGCACGTTAGTACAAAGACTGAAGACATCTTTCCCGAATCCAATAAATCTGCAATTCCTCTTCTGGATCTATATGAGGAATTGTTGAATTTGTTCGATAAACAAGAAAACGCAAAAACATCAGAAGCAAACGCACGAGATAACCAAGGAGATGAGTTGTTAAAGCTTATAAAAAGTACAGTCAGTGAAAACGAATCTTCACAAGAAAATTCCACTGATGCACCTATCCAGGGGGAGAACCCCACACCTATTCAGGGGGAGAGTTTAGCACCTATCCAGTGGGAGAACCCCACACCTATTCAGGGGGAGAGTTCCCCACCTATTCAAGGGGAGGGTATGGCTCCTGAATCCGAGTCAACCACTCTACCGGTTGATCAAGATCACTCTGATAATAGAAACGATGCAAACTTCCAGGGGGAGAATGAAGTTGAAAACAATGACCTTGATACACAGTCAGAGGTACAATCAGAAGCAGAAGAAATTATCCCGGAAATTAATCCTGAATATGATCCAAATTATCCTCCAATGATAAAATGGACGAGAGATCATCCAAAATCTCAAATCATCGGAACGACTTCTGCAGGCGTTCTCACTCGAGCTCAAGCTAAAGAAAAGCAAGCCACACTATTTTCAAAAGTGGAATTTTGCATGTTTCATTCGTTCATCTCCAAGATTGAACCTAAAACAGTTAAAGTAGCACTTGATCATGCTGACTGGGTCCAAGCAATGCAAGATGAACTAAATGAATTTGAACGCAACAGGGTGTGGCGATTGGTTCCAACTCCGGAAAAAGCATCAGTTCTCGGAATGAAATGGGTATTTCGAAACAAGTTAGACAAAGAAGGGAATGTCATTCGGAACAAAGCAAGACTGGTTGTTAAAGGTTACTATCAAGAAGAAGGAATTGATTATGAAGAAACATTTGCACCAGTGGCCAGACTAGAGTCCGTTCGGATTTTTCTTGCTTATGCAGCACACAAGGGTTTCGATGTCTATCAGATGGATGTCAAGTGCGCATTTCTGAATGGAGAATTAGAAGAAACAGTCTACGTCGAACAGCCACCAGGCTTTGTGAGCAGTAAACATCCTGATCATTGCTATGTATTAGACAAAGCTGTTTACGGCTTAAAACAAGCTCCAAGAGCTTGGTATGAAACTTTATCTCGATTTCTCAAGCAATCCAAGTTCAAGCAAGGATCTGTCGACCCAACTTTCTTTCGCAAAAAGGAAGGAAGTCACCTGATGATTGTTCAAATCTATGTCGATGACATCATTTTCGGATCTACTCACCCTAGCCTAACGGCTGAATTCCGAAAACTAATGGAGACAAAATTTGAAATGAGCTCGATGGGTAAAATCAATTTCTTTCTAGGCCTTAACATCAGACAAAGCTTAGAAGGCATATTCATCAATCAGGAAGCTTATACCAAGTCTCTCTTAGAGAAATTCGGAATGAAGGGAGATTCTAAAGTCAAAGTTCTGATGGCTTTCGGAACAAAACTCACTCCTTCACTAGATAAACCTGCAGCAGATATCACTCTTTATCGTCAAATGATAGGTTCACTTCTCTATCTCACTTCAAGCTGACCTGACATTATGTTTGCTGTTTGTTACTGCGCAAGATTTCAGGCAAATCCTAGAGAGCCACATCACAATGCTGTGAAGAATATATTCTGATATCTCAAAAGAACAACCTCTCTTGGACTATGGTATTCATCAGGATCTGGCTTCTTTGTTCAAGCATTCTCTGATGCTGATCTTGCTGGTTGTGGATTAGATCGCAAAAGCACTTCAGGAGGATGTCAACTTATCGATGGAAAACTCGTAAGCTGGCAATCAAGGAAACAGACTTGTGTGTCACTCTCAACAGCTGAAGCTGAGTACATTGCTGCTGCTTCATGTACTTCTCAGATAATATGGATCCAAAACCAACTGAGAGACTATGGAGTCAGTATGAAACCTATTTCTCTTTATTGTGATTCCGAAAGTGCGATTCGGATCTGACACAATCCAGTGCAACACTCAAGGACTAAACATATTGCACTCAAATATCATTTTATCAAAGATCATGTTGAAGACGGCAACATCGAGATTCATTTTGTTCGCTCAAATGATCAACTAGCAGACATCTTCACAAAGGCCCTTCCTGAGCTGGCATTTTACAGAATTCTTCAAGGTCTCGGAATGATGGAAGCTGAATCCGTTCCGATATCTAACTGAGATTCCGATTGATTCCGAAATTCGGAATGCCTCGGAATCGGAATTTAGAAATGAATGATTCGGAATACATGTATCCTTTCTGAAACTCTGTTTATGTTTATTTTATTTTCTTTGTTTTTTTTTGTTTTTTTTGTTTTATTTTTTTTAGCCATTTATTTTTTTTCTCAAATTTTTTTATATCAAAATATCAAAAATAAAATTTTTTTGTTGTTTGTTTTTGTTCTTTAAAATTTTAATTCATATGTTGTGTGTTTTATTTTCTTTTTCTTTTTGTGTTGCACTTCTTGCCGATATCCTTGAGAATGCGGAGCCAGAATTCAAACAGAAATCAATAAACAAAAAGAAAACAACGATTTATTCAAGATGGAGGAACACAGTTCATTACATCAAAAAGCAAAAACAAAACTCCTTCAACCTACAGCTTGTAGTAATGCCACATGGGAGGATCACCGAGATGGAACGCCTGGTAGATGCGCAGTTCACTCTCATCAACGAAGAGGCGAGTCCCATCCGCCAGTCCCACATGGTACTGGTTGTGGGGAGTAGTACGAGTGATCACTGCAGGCCACCACCCCCTCCTGTGCCAGACCTCAACGAGGTCAAACTGTTTAAACTCCACCAAGATTCTTGGTGGGACAGGCTGCAGAAAGGGGTAGCTCGTTTGAACAGTCAGTGGTCCACCACCCTCGCCATCATTGAGAGTGGTCATCCTCACCTCATATTGGTGATTCCAAACTCTCGTGACAACCCCGCCATAGATGCCACCTGAGTAGTCGCCTTCCTGCATCTTGACCTCGACTTTGTCAAAGCGGTTGCAGAAATGACACCGGTTAAGCTTCCAATTGTGGATATTTAATTACTTTTTGAAGTAATGATGCAGCCTGCTGTCATTATTATGTGTCATTAAGGCAGAGACGGCTGATTAGCAACTGATTGGACGTTTTCCTTCCTTTTCGCCTGAGCATTAAATGATTTCTCATGATAGCCAAGTCCTCGTCAGCATTCTTCAGCAAGAATACATTTTGTTTTTTTGTTTTGTAACTATTTTGAATTGATGGACTTCTTCTTCCCATATTTTCTAAGTACCTAAATCGAATATCCATGATTATTGAAATCTAAACCAATTTCAATATATGATTTCGGAAATTCTAGTCAAAGATCGCAACTCATCTTCACCATGGGGCGCTGTGAGACTCATCACCCTCTCTTGACCTTTCTATTATTTCTCCATATTCAATACATTTTCATATAACTGTAACCCTTATGAAGGTCTTCAGCAATACCACTGAAAACTGATGGTTACACAAATTCTGTGTTCATGATTTCAGAATTGTTCTAACCACCATTCCGAATGAAACCCAAAAATCCGACCTCACTAAAGAATTCACGAAAACTTTAATGGGAATCTCAATCTTTCTCTTTTGCATGTTCTTTATGAAATCTACTCCACCCAAGTAATTTCTATCCAAAAAGATCCAGTTTTTAATTTTTTTTTAGATTTCTAAACATTTCCCAAGTCAGATAAAGTTCTCCTAACCCTCACTTGTTTTCATGACTACTCTGGTCAAACAAGTACTTTCTTCCGATTTCGAACATTTCTCACATTTTCGGAATCCGAAATAAAGTTAAACCCTTTCAATGATTCTTATCAATCAATTGATCGTAATTCAACGGGATACCACAAAACCACTTTTGAATCCCTCATGATTCCGAAGGTAGAGATCATTTCCCGGGATCAATCAGTTTTATGTCATTCCGACATCACAGCCTCCCAAATAAATCTTGATTTTTTTCTTTATCTTTGGCACACTCTTGCACGAAAATCATTATTTGATTTTTCTAACTCTGGTTGATTTTCTTTTGATAAGGATTCAGATTGATGACCTGGCATTTTCTTTTACTCATCAAAATTTTTGAAATTTTGGATGAGGTAATCAAGACGTGGCCGTTATACCGTCATCTCCACAGCAGCTACTTTATCGCTTTTCACGTGCCTGCAATGCGACTTTTGGGGTCACTCATGATGATACGGTGTGATTCTTGGGAAACGTAATCGACTGCAGCGGGATTTCCTTTTCCAAACACTCTCCAAAGGATATTTAAAAGTTTTTTTTTTGGGTCATTATTCTTTTTCTCCGCTCTTCATCTCTCACACAAGCACTCTCCATCTTCAAAGCCCTCTTTCTCTCACGAACTCTCAAGAACTCTCAAATGGCTGGCTCATCCTCTGCAAACGAAAATACTTCCTCCTGTCTCATGCTGTCAAACAAAATCAGAATATGATTATTGATCTTCACTCTTCGAAGTATAATGAAGCTCTTCATCCAATGATCGAATGTCTCAAATTATCCAGGATCTGCAAAGCCCTAACTGCTTTAGAGGAGGTTCCAATCGTGTATCTCTCATCTGCATACTCATCAGCATTCTACAACAAGGCTGATGATGTTGTTACTTTTGAAGTAGGATCCATCAAGACGCGCATTTCCAAGTCTCGATTTGGAAAATTGCTAGGGTTACTGATCAAACTGATATTGTCGATCCTGATTCCCTTCAGCCTTCTACTCTTCCACGGTTCTTCTACCAACTAGGCTACAAGGGTGATATTACGCAACTCTCCAAGTTCACAAAGAAGAGCCTACCGCCTCTGTGGAACTTTCTTTTCACAATCTTGTTCAAAAGCTTCTCCGAACGCACGACAGGCATAGACGGTGCAAGTAAGCTCTTTTACTCTATATTTTATGGCCTCTATCATGATATCAACCTTGATTACGGGTCTATTCTATGGAGCCAATTTGTCGAGAGCGTGAACTACAAGAATCGACACTCGGAAATCTCTTGTGCTCGATTTTGGTCCATTGTGGTAAAAAGGGCTATTGAGCAACATCATCTTCATATGATGACCGATTCTGTTTTAGCGGTCATTCTGACGCTGTCAACCACACAGTTTGCAACCACCAAATCGGAGGATTTCGATTTCATTGGATCCATTCCGATCACGATGCTGGACCGAGTTCCGAAGGACGTTCAATGCATTGCTGAATACAGACAACTACCTCCATCGGGAATTCGTAATGTTGATCAAGCTCATCAAGTCGCTTTTGACAGACTTGAAAATCCAAAGAAAATTGTTAAACGAAAAGGTAAAGCTGCAGCTTCTGACACCGAAAAATAGCCCAAACGTCCAAGGAGACTCTGGAAGCTTGTCCAGTCTTATGATTCCGAAAACGAACTCTCCGATACTCAACAAATTCCGAATTCCCCACATGACGTTCCGATTACCGACAACCTTGAAGATGTTCCACCTACCAAGCCTTCTCCTCCTCCACCATCACCCCCTCATGACCCCACACCAAAAACAACTCCTCATTCTACTCCACAATCCACTCCTGAACGTTCACCCCTCCGAACCACCAACACTCAAAAGTCTCCATCTTTATCACCCAAACAAACTGCCATTCCCGATTCCCCTCATAACAACCCCCCTACCGACGATAATGAAGAGGAAGACATACTGGTTAATGATGACCAGGATGATCTTTCAGATTTCCTTGAATCTCCATCCAATGTTAAACTCAAGACTCACAGTTCTTCTGTTCCGATGTCATCTGATCAGCTCACGGAAATCTCTGCCAAACTGGATTTACTTCTTCAATCCAAGGCGCATCCCTCTGTCTCCGATTGGCAATCCCAGTTGGATGCTCACAAGGACTCGGTGGACACCTTGATCACCCAAAATGTCAACCTCATGCGTCAATTCACCTCCCTCATAGAGAAATCTGAAGCACAAATGCGAGATTCTGCCACCTCTATTGGCAGACTGGAAAAATATGTTCTTAAATTTACTCAGGATTTCTATGACGCTCATGTCCGGAACAATGAAAATATGCAACAAGTTATCTCCAACTTCAGCACCACCATGAAGAACGAAAGAGAGGCACTTTCTACCTTACGTTCAGAATTGAAGCAGCAATATTCCGAATGGGTATCCTCTATGGATACAAAGGTTGATCAACTGCGGACAGACTTGGCCACGGAGAATTATTTGATGGATAAATTAGCCGCCAAAGAAACTAAAATCCAGCTTCTCAAGTCCGATCTCCGACACAAGTCTGCCATTCTCACCTCGGCTGTGTCTCAAAACAAAGTTGTTCGAAGTGGTGTATCAGAAATTGACTCTTTCCTTCATAGGATTGTTGAAGACACTGATCCAATTCTCAATCCTTAGGTGCGCAGACATCTGACCCTTAAGCTTCATCCTGTATTCAATCTTCTTGCCGCCTTAAAGGGTGTTTCGGAAGGTGTTGCCTCTCCGAAACAAGGGGGAGACGAAACCAATGAAGAAAGTACGTTGAATCAGGACACTCCAAAGAAAGAAATCCCGATCAAAACCTCCTTTTCTACTATCGGTAAAACCAATGAAAAAGGGGCTACACATGCTTCTCAGAACCCTGATTCTGATTGGTTCAAAAGGATGAATGCTGAAGGAGGTGCTGGTCCATCAAAAGACAAAGGCAAGGAGATATTGGAAGAACAAGTATCTGATCAGGATGCTGCCAAATCAATCAGGGAGAAGGAAATTGATGAAATTCTCAACCTCACTCGTAAACTTGATGCTGAGGAAGCCGCCAAAAGAGACGCTGAGTTACTCTTGAAAACTCAAATGTCTTTATTTCCTCCCTGGCACTATAAAAGAATGACAATGGAAGCAATTACTGAGTCTGTGGAGAACTGGCTTCAACCAGTAGCCTCGTATAACACAAGCAATGATGTAAGCTCTCCTGTTCCGAGGGTTTGAGGAACTCAAAGACAACCGTCTTTCTAATTCGGAAGTGAATGATTTGTTGTTCACTTTCTATTTGAAGAACGCGCGTCCTCAACATTTAACCTGGAGTTTGAAGAAGATTGTGCAACTGACTCCCCGTCTTCCTGAGGTTAATGTTCCATTCAAAAACGCAAGGTTCTTGGCATTAAGAGGAGATGATAAAGAGAAGATGGAATTTTCTCTTGCTGATCTACCATTTTTGAATCCATTCGACTGGATATCTCTGTTCAATATCTTGTCGAGAGAACAAAAGTATCAACCACTTTTTGATCATATCAAAAGAAGGATTGGATACTACATTCTTGAAGTTGCAAAGTTGGATGTTGAAGTTGTTGGTGTTCTGGACAAAGTTCCTTTGACTGTGAGACGTCCTCCTCCCAAAAATCTGAGTAAGCGTAAAATCGAAAAAATTGTAAACTCAAATTGGAGTGTGGCATACAATTCAAAGGAAGGGCTTGAGAATATTAAAAGGATATTCTTTCTTTTGGACAAACATCTTTACAAGACTCCAGTGTTGGAACACATTCTTCACATCATCAATAAACTCCCATCCTACACCACTGATGATAAAACTTGCGTCAATGACATGTTGAGATGGTACATTGAATTTCGAAAGAGGATCCTGGCCATCATTCTGAAGGTGTTTGATAGACAAACAGGTGTAGTAAAACCTAAAGAATGAAGACAAGTCGCATTTTTGACTCAAAGGGGGAGATTGTTGAGTCATAAATAAAGATTGAGTCAAATATGCTGATCATATTTGTTGCCAAATTTTATGCCTATAATTTTGCTATCGGTTATGGAATGGGTCTATCATTCCATACTTAGTTTTGGTTTAAATAGCATGTTCGTACCCTGATTAGGGTTAACTTTTGTAATCTTTTCTACGGCACTCATACAGAATAGGTCACATCGAATTGTTCCTGAGTTGCTTATTAATCATTTGACATCAGTTCTTCATATCGTCTGTTCTTAATCTTGTTTATTTATATTATTCCGCATTATTTGAATCTCGATCCAACTCTTGTGTTTCAACAATAACTGATCACAACCCTTTCCAATGAACCATAAACCATCACATCCCTTTCTAATGAACCATAACCCACCACAACCTTTTCTAATGGTCCATAACCCATCACAACCCTTCCCAATAGACCATAACCCATCAAAATCCTTTCCAATTGACCATAACCTCTCACAACCCTTTCTAATGGACCATAACCCATCACAACCCTTCATAACTAACCATAACCCATCACAACCCTTTCCAATGGACCATAACCTATCACAGCACTTCATATTTAGCCATAACCCGTCACAACCTTTGCAAGTGGACCATAACCCATCACGACCCTTTCTAATGGACCATAACCCCTCACAACACTTCATAATTGACCATAACCTATCACAACGGACCGTAACCCGTCACAACCCTTCATAATTGACCATAACCTATCACAACCATTTCTAAAGGTCCATAACCTATCACAACCCTTTATAATGCTCCATAACCCGTCACAACCCTTTCCAGTGGATTATGACCCATCATAACCCTTTCTAATGGTCCATAACCCATCACAACCCTTTTTAATGGTCCATAATCGAACACAACCCTTTCCAATGGACCATATATCATCACAACTCTTTCTAATGGACCATAACCCATCAAACCCCTTTCTAATGGACCACAACCATCCAAACCCTTCATAATTAACCATAGCCCATCACAACCCTTTCTAATGGACCTTAACCCAGCACAGTCCTTTATAATGGTCGATAATGCATGATAACCCTTTCCAATGGACCATAACCCATCATAACTCTTTCTGAAGTATAACGCATCACAACCCATTCTAAGGGGCCATAACCCATCACAAAAAATTTAATGGTCCATAACCCAGCACAACCCTTCATAATTGACCATAACCCATCATAACCCTTTTCAATGGACCATAACCCATCACAATCCTTTCTAATTGGACCATAACCCAGCACCACCCTTCATAATTGACCATAACCCATCACAACCCATTCCAATGGACCATAACGTATCATAACCCTTTCTAAAGGACCATAACCCCTCACAACCATTCATAACTGACCATAACCCGTCACAACCCTTTCTAAAGGACCATAACCCATCACAACCCTCCATAATTGATCATAACCCATCACAACCCTTTTTTATGGACCATAACCCATGATAATCCTTTCTAATTGGACCATAACCCATCACCATCCTTCATAATTGACCACAACCCATCACAACCCTTTCTGAAGGACCATAACCTATCACAACCCTTTCTAATTGTCCATAATCGATCACAACCCTTTCCAATGCACCATAAACCGTCACAACCCTTTCCAATGGTCCATAACCGATCACAACCATTTCTAATGGACCATAAGCTATCACAACCCTTTCTAAGGGTCCATATTTGATCAACAGCCTTTCCAATAAACCATAAACCATCACATATCTATTGAACCATAACCCATCACAACCCTTTCTAGTGGTCCATAACCCGTCACAACCCTTCATATTGACAATAACCCGTCACAACCCTTTGTAATGGACCATAACCTATCACAACTGTTTCTAATGGTACATAACTGATCACAACCCTTTCTAATGAACCATAAACCATCACAACCCTTTCTAATGAACCATAACCCACCACAACCTTTTCTAATGGTCTATAACCCATCACAACCCTTCCCAATAGACCATAACCCATCAAAATCCTTTCCAATTGACCATAACCTCTCACAACCCTTTCTAATGGACCATAACCCATCATAACCCTTCATAACTAACCATAACCCATCACAACCCTTTCCAATGGACCATAACCTATCATAGCCCTTCATATTTAGCCATAACCCATCACAACCTTTGCAAGTGGACCATAACCCATCACAACCCTTTCTAATGGACCATAATCCCTCACAACACTTCATAATTGACCATAACCTATCACAACGGACCGTAACCCGTTACAACCCTTCATAATTGACCATAACCTATCACAACCATTTCTAAAGGTCCATAACCTATCACAACCCTTTATAATGCTCCATAACCTGTCACAACCCTTTCCAGTGGATTATAACCCATCACAACCCTTTCTAATGGTCCATAACCCATCACAACCCTTTTTAATGGTCCATAATCGAACACAACCCTTTCCAATGGACCATATACCATCACAACTCTTTCTAGTGGACCATAACCCATCAAAACCCTTTCTAATGGACCACAACCATCCAAACCCTTCATAATTAACCATAGCCCATCACAACCCTTTCTAATGGACCTTAACCCAGCACAGTCCTTTATAATGGTCGATAACACATGATAACCCTTTCCAATGGACCATAACCCATCATAACTCTTTCTAATGGAGCATAACGCATCACAATCTTTTCTAATGGTCCATAACCGATCACAACCCTTTCTAATGGAACATAAACCATCACAACCCATTCTAAGGGGCCATAACCCATCACAAAAAATTTAATGGTCCATAACCCAGCACAACCCTTCATAATTTACCATAACCGATCACAATCCTTTCCAATGGACCATAACCCGTCACAACCCTTTCTAAAGGACCATAACCCCTCACAACCCTTCATAATTGACCATAACCCATCACAACCCTTTTTAATGAACAATAACCTGTTACAACCCTTCATAATTGACCATAACCCATCATAACCCTTTTCAATGGACCATAACCCATCACAATCCTTTCTAATTGGACCATAACCCAACACCACCCTTCATAATTGACCATAACCCATCACAACCCTTTCCAATGGACCATAACGTATCATAACCCTTTCTAAAGGACCATAACCCCTCACAACCATTCATAACTGACCATAATCCATCACAACCCTTTTTAATGGACCATAACCTATTACAACCCTTCATAATTGACCATAACCCATCACAACCCTTTTTAATGGACCATAACCCATCACAATCCTTTCTAATTGGACCATAACCAATCACAACCCTTCATAATTGACCATAACCCATTACAACCCTTTCTGATAGACCATAACCTATCACAACCCTTTCTAATTGTCTATAATCGATCACAACCCTTTCCAATGCACCATAAACCGTTACAACCCTTTCCAATGGTCCAGAACCTATCACAACCATTTCTAATAGACCATAACCCATCACAACCCTTTCTAATGGTCAATAACTTATCAACAGCCTTTCTAATAAACGATAAACCATCACCTTTCTATTGAACCATAACCCATCACAACCCTTTCTAATGGTCCATAAACCATCACAACCCGTCATATTGACCAAAACCAGTCACAACCCTTTGTAATGGACCATAAACTATCACAACCGTTTCTAATGGTACATAACTAATCACAACCCTTTCGAATGACCCATAAACCATCACAACCCTTTCTAATGAACCATAACCCTTTCTAATGGTCCATAACCCATCACAACTCTTCACAATTGACCATAACCCATCAAAATCCTTTCCAATTGACCATAACCTCTCACAACCCTTTCTAATGGACCATAACCCATCACAACCCTTTATAACTGACCATAACCCGTCACAACCCTTTCCAATGGACCATAAGCTATCACAAACCTTCATATTTAGCCATAACCCATCACAACCTTTGCAAGTGGACCATAACCCATCACGACCCTTTATAATGGACAATAACCCCTCACAACACTTCATAATTGACCATAACCTATCACAACAGACCGTAATCCGTCACAACTCTTCATAAGCTACCATAACCTATCACAACCATTTCCAAAGGACCATAACCTATCACAACCCTTTATAATGCTTCATAACCCGTCACAACCCTTTCCAACAGATTATAACCCAACACATCACTTTGTAACGGACCATAACCCATCATAACCCTTTTTAATGGTCCATAATAGAACACAACCCTTTCTAATGGACCATATACCATCACAACTCATTCTAATGGACCATAACCCATCAAAACCCATTCTAATGGACCACAAAACCCATTCTAATGGACCACAACCATCCAAACCCTTCATAATTAACCATAGCCCACCACAACCCTTTCTAATGGACCATAACCCAGCACAGCCCTTTGTAATGGTTGATAACGCATGATAACCCTTTCCAATGGACCATAACCCATCATAACTCTTTCTAATTGAGCATAACGCATCATAATCTTTTCTAATGGTCCATAACCGATCACAAACATTTCCAATGGAACATAAACCATCACAACCCTTTCTAAGGGGCCATAACCCATCAAAAAAAATTGTAATGGTCCATAACCCAGCACAACCCTTCATAACAGACCATAACACATCACAACCCTTTCCAATGGACCATAAACCGTCACAACCCTTTCTAAAGGACCATAACGCCTCACAACCCTTCATAATTGACCATAACCCATCACAACCCTTTTTAATGGACCATAACCTATTACAACCCTTCATAATTGACCATAACCCATCACAACCCTTTTCAATGGACCATAACCCATCACAATCCTTTCTAATTGGACCATATCCCAAAACAACTCTTCATAATTGACCATAACCCATCACAACCCTTTCCAATGGACCATAACCTATCACAACCCTTTCTAAAGGACCATAAACCCTCACAACCCTTCATTACTGACCATAACCCATCACAGCCCTTTTTAATGGACCATAACCTATTACAACCCTTCATAATTGACCATAACCCATCACAACCCTTTTTAATGGACCATAACCCATCACAATCCTTTCTAATTGGACCATAACCCATCACAACCCTTCATAATTGACTGTAACCCATCACAACCCTTTCTGATGGACCATAACATATCAGAACCCTTTCTAATAGTCCATAATCGATCACAACCCTTTCCAATGCACCATGAACCGTCACAACCCTTTCCGGTGGTCCATAACCGATCACAACCATTTCTAATAGACCATAACCCATCACAACCCATTCTAATAATCCATAACTGATCAACAGCCTTTCTAATAAACCATAAACCATCACCTTTCTATTGAACCATAACCCATCACAACCCTTTCTAATGGTCGATAACCCATCACAACCCTTCATATTGACTATAACCCGTCACAACCCTTTCTAATGGACCGTAACCTATAACAACCATTTATAATGGTACATAACTGATCACAACCCTTTCCAATGAACCATAAACCATCATAACCCTTTCTAATGAACCATAACCCACCACAACCCTTTCTAATGGTCCATAACCCATCACAACCCTTCACACTTGACCATAACCCATCAAAATCCTTCCCAATTGACCATAACCTCTCACCCTTTCTAATCGACCATAATCCATTACAACCCTTCATAACTGACCATAACCCATCACAACCCTTTCCAATTGACCATAACCTTTCACAGCCCTTCATATTTAGCTATAACCCATCACAACCTTTGCAAGTGGACCATAACCCATCACAACCCTTTCTAATGGACCATAACCCCTCACAACACTCCATAATTGACCATAACCTATCACAACAGACCGTAACCCGTCACAACCCTTCATAATTGACCATAACCTATCACAACCATTTCCAAAGGACCATAACCTAGCACAACCCTTTATAATGCTTCATAACCCGTCACAACCTTTTCCAATGGATTATAACCCGTCACAACCCTTTTTAATGGACCATAACCCATCACAACCCTTTTTAATGGTTCATAATCGAACACAGTCCTTTCCAATGGACCATATACCATCACAACTCTTTCTAATGGACCATAACCCATCAAAACCCTTTCTAATGGACCACAACCATCCAAACCCTTCATAATTAATCATAGCCCAGCACAACCCTTTCTAATGGACCATAACCCAGCAAAGTCTTTTCTAATGGTCCATAACGCATGATCACCCCTTTCCAATGGACCATAACCCATCATAACTCTTTCTAATGGAGCATAACGCATCACAATCTTTTCTAATGGTCCATAACCGATCACAATCGTTTCCTATGGAACATAAACCATCACAACCCTTTCTAAAGGACCATAACCCCATCTCAAAAAAACTTTAATGGTCCATAACCCAGCACAACCCTTCATAATTGACCATAAACCATCACAACCCTTTCCAATGGACCATAACCCGTCACAACCCTTTCTAAAGGACCATAACCCCTCACAACCCTTCATAATTGACCATAACCCATCACAACCCTTTTTAATGGACCATAACCTATTACAACCCTTCATAATTGACTATAACCCATCACAACCCTTTTCAATGGACCATAACCCATCACAATCCTTTTTAATTAGACCATAACCCAGCACAACCCTTCATAATTGACCATAACCCATCACAACCCTTTCCAATGTATCATAACTTATCACAACCCTTTCTATAGGACAATAAACCCTCACAACCCTTCATAACTGACCATAATCCATCACAACCCTTTTTAATGGACCATAACCTATTACAACCCTTCATAATTGACCATAACCCATCACAACCCTTTTTAATGGACCATAACCCATCACAATCCTTTCTAATTGGACCATAACCCATCACAACCCTTCATAATTAACCATAACCCATCACAACCCTTTCTGATGGACCATAACCTATCACAAACCCTTGTAATTGTCTATAATCGATCACAACCCATTCCAATGCGCCATAAACCGTCACAACCCTTTCCAATGGTCCATAACCGATCACAACCATTTCTAATGGACCATAACCCATCACAACTCTTTCTAATGGTCCATAACTGATCAACAACCTTTCTAATAAACCATAAACCATCACCTTTCTATTGAAACATATCCTATCACAACCCTTTCTAATGGTCCATAACCCATCACAACCCTTTCCAATGAACCATAAACCATCACAACCCTTTCTAATGAACCATAACCCACCACAACCCTTTCTAATTGTCCATAACCCATCACAAACCTTCACTATTGACCATAACCCATCAAAATCCTTTCCAATTGACCATAATCTCTCACAACCCTTTCTAATGGACCATAACCCATCACAACCCTTCATAATTGACCATAAACCATCACAACCCTTTCTAATGGCCCATAACCCCTCACAACACTTCATAATTGACCATAACCTTTCACAACGGACCGTAACCCATCACAACCCTTCGTAATTGACCATAACCTATCATAACCATTTCCAAAGGACCATAACCTATCACAACCCTTTATAATGCTCCATAACGCGTCACAACCCTTTCCAATGGATTATAACCCATCACAACCCTTTCTAATGGACCATAACCCATCACAACCCTTTTTAATGGTCCATAATCGAACACAACCCTTTCCAATGGACCATATACCATCACAACCCTTTCTAATGGACCACAACCATCCAAACCCTTCATAATTAACCATAACCCATCACAACCCTTTCTAATGGACCATAACCCAGCACAATCCTTTCTAATGGTCCATAACCAATGTCAACCCTTTCCAATAGACCATATAACTCTTTCTAATGGACCATAACACATCAAAATCTTTTCTAATGGTCCATAACCGATCACAAATGTTTCTAATGGAACATAAACCATCACAACCCTTTCTAATGGTCCATAACCCAGCACAACCCTTCATAATTGACCATAACCCATCACAACCCTTTCCAATGGACCATAACCCATCACAACCCTTTTTTAAAGGACCATAACCCATCACAACCCTTCATAATTGACCCTAACCCATCACAACCCTTTTTAATGGACCATAGCCTACCACAATTCTTCATAATTGACCATAACCGATCACAACCCTTTCTAATGGACAATAACGTATCACAATCCTTTCAAATGGACCATACCCATCACAACCCTTCATAATTGACCATAACCCATCACAACCCTTTCTGATGGACCATAACCCATCACAGCCCTTTCTAATGGTCCATAATCGATCATAACCCTTTCCAGTGCACCATAAACAGTCACAACCCTTTCCAATGGTCCATAACCGATCACAATCTTTTCCAATGGACCATAACCCATCACAATCCTTTCTAATGGTCCATAACTGATCAACAGCCTTTCCAATGAACCATAAACCGTCACAACCCTTTCTAATGAACCACAATTCATCACAACCCTTTCCAATGGTCCATAAACCATCACAACCCTTTCTAATGAACCATAACCCATCACAACCCTTTCTAATGGTCCATAACCCATCACAACCCTTCATAATTGACTATAACCCATCACAACCCTTTCCAATGGAACATAACCAATCACAGCCTTTCGTATTTAGCCATAACCCATCACAACTCTTTCAAGCGGACCATAACTTATCACAACCGCCTCTAATGGTCCATAACTGATCACAACCCTTTCCAATAAACCATACACCATAACCCATCACAGCCTTTCATATTTAGCCATAACCCATCACAACTCTTTCCAGCGGACCATAACCCATCATAACCCTTTCTAATGGACCATAACCTCTCATAACGCATCACAATTGACCATAACCTATCACAGCCTTTTCTAATGGACCATAACCCGTCATAACCTTTCATAATTGACCATAGACTATCACAACCATTTCCTTTACAACCCTTTCTAATGCTCCATGTCCCATCACAACCCTTTATAATGGACTATAAATAACCCATCATAATCCTTTTTAATGGTCCATAATCGAACACAACCCTTTCCAATAGACCATAAACCATCTCAACCCATTCTAATGGACCATACCCATCAAAACCCTTTCTAATGGACCATAACCCATCCAAACCCTTCATAATTGACCATAACCAATCGCAACCCTTTCCAATGGACCATAACCCATCGCAGTCCTTTCTAATGGTCCGTAAACCATGACAAAACTTTCCAATAGACCATAACCCGTCATAACTCTTTTTTGTGGACCATAACACATCACAATCTTTTCTAAAGGTCTATAATCGATCACAACCATTTCCAATGGAACATAAACCATCACAAACCTTTCTAATGGGCCATAACCCATCACAAAAAATTTAACGGTCCATAACCCATCACAACCTTTCATACTTGACCATAACCCATCACAGCCCTTTCTAATTGACCATAACCCGTCACAACCCTTTCTAAAGGACCATAACCCATCACAACCCTTCATAATTGACCTTAACCCATCACAACCTTTTTAATGGACCATAACCTACCACAAGCCTTCATAATTGACCATAACCTATCACAACCCTTTCTAATGGACCATAACGTATCACAATCCTTTCTAATGGACCATAACCCATCACAACCCTTTATAAATGAACATAACCCATCACAACCCTTTCTGGTGGACCATAACCCATCACAGCCCTTTCTAATGGTCCATAATCTATCATAACCCTTTCCAGTGCACCAGAAACCGTCAGAAGCCTTTCCAATGGTCCGTAACCGATCACAACCCTTTCCAATGGACCAAAACCCATCACAATCCTTTCTAATGGTCCATAACCGATCACAATCGTTTCTAACGGAACATAAACCATCACAACCCTTTCTAAGGGTCCATAACCCATCACAAAAAAATTTAATGGTCCACAACCCTTCATAATTGACCAAAACCCATCACAAGCCTTTCCAATGCACCATAACCCGTCACAACCCTTTCTAAAGGACCATAACCCCGCAAAACCCTTCATAATTGACCATAACCCATCACAACCCTTTTTAATGGACCATAACCTATTACAACACTTCATAATTGACCATAACCCATCACAACCCTTTTCAATGGACCATAACCCATCACAATCCTTTCTAATTGGACCATAACCCATCGCAACCCTTTTTAATGGTACATAGTCGAACACAACCCTTTCCAATGGACCATATACCATCACAACCCTTTCTAATGGACCACAACCATCCAAACCCTTCATAATTAACCATAACCCATCACAACCCTTTCTAATGGACCATAACCCAGCATAGTCCTTTCTAATGGTCCATAACCAATGACAACCCTTTCCAATGGACCATAACCCATCATAACTCTTTCTAATGGACCATAACGCATCAAAATCTTTTCTAATGGTCCATAACCGATCACAAATGTTTCTAATGGAACATAAACCATCACAACCCTTTCTAATGGTCCATAATCCAGCACAACCCTTCATAATTGACCATAACCCATCACAACCCTTTCCAATGGACCATAACCCGTCACAACCCTTTTTTAAAGGACCATAACCCATCACAACCCTTCATAATTGACCATAACCCATCACAACCCTTTTTAATGGACCATAGCCTACCACAAGTCTTCATAATTGACCATAACCGATCACAACCCTTTCTAATGGACCATAATGTATCACAATCCTTTCAAATGGACCATAACCCATCACAACCCTTCATAATTGACCATAACCCATCACAACCCTTTCTAATGGACCATAACCCATCACAGCCCTTTCTAATGGTCCATAATCGATCATAACCCTTTCTAGTGCACCATAAACCGTCACAACCCTTTCCAATAGTACATAACCGATCACAATCCTTTCCAATAGACCATAACCCATAACAATCCTTTCTAATGGTCCATAACTAATCAACAGCCTTTCCAATGAACCATAAACCGTCACAACCCTTTCTAATGAACCACAATTCATCACAACCCTTTCTAATGGTCCATAAAACATCACAACCCTTTCTAATGAACCATAACCCATCACAACCCTTTCTAATGGTCCATAACCCATCACAACCCTTCATAATTGACTATAACCCATCACAACCCTTTCCAATGGAACATAACCAATCACAGCCTTTCGTATTTAGACATAACCCATCACAACTCTTTCAAGCGGACCATAACTTATCACAACTGCCTCTAATGGTCCATAATTGATCAC
The DNA here is from genome assembly GCA_023525715.1 of Cichorium intybus. Classification (NCBI taxonomy): domain Eukaryota; kingdom Viridiplantae; phylum Streptophyta; class Magnoliopsida; order Asterales; family Asteraceae; genus Cichorium; species Cichorium intybus. Next base: position 675,669 of record JAKNSD010000013.1, read on the forward strand.
AACCCTTTCCAATGAACCATACACCATAACCCATCACAGCCTTTCATATTTAGCCATAACCCATCACAACTCTTTCCAGCGGACCATAACCCATCACAACCCTTTCTAATGGACCATAACCTCTCATAACGCTTCATAATTGACTATAACCTATCACAACCCTTTCTAATAGACCATAACCCGTCATAACCCTTCATAATTGACCATATACTATCACAACCATTTACTTTACAACCCTTTCTAATGTTCCATCTCCCATCACAACCCTTTACAATGGACTATAACCCATCATAACCCTTTCTCATGGACCATAACCCATCACAACCCTTTTTAATGGTCCATAATCGAACACAACCCTTTCCAATGGACCATAAACCATCTCAACTCTTTCTAATGGACCATACCCATCAAAACCCTTTCTAATGGACCATAACCCATCCAAACCCTTCATAATTGACCATAACCAATCGCAACCCTTTCCAATAGACCATAACCCGTCGCAGCCCATTCTAATGGTCCATAACCCATGACAAAACTTTCCAATGGACCATAACCCATCATAACTCTTTTTTATGGACCATAACGCATCACAATATTTTCTAAAGGTCCATAATCAATCACAACTGTTTCCAATGGAACATAAACCATCACAAGCCTTTCTAATGGGCCAATACCCATCATAAAAAATTGAACGGTCCATAACCCATCACAACCTTTCATACTTGACCATAACCCATCACAACCCTTTCTAATGGACCATAACCCGTCACAACCCTTTCTAAAGGACCATAACCCATCACAACCCTTCATAATTGACCTTAACCCATCACAACCTTTTTTAATGGACCATAGCCTACCACAAGCCTTCATAATTGACCATAACCTATAACAACCCTTTCTAATGGACCATAACGTATCACAATCCTTTCTAATGGACCATAACCCATCACAACCCTTCATAAATGAACATAACCCATCATAACCCCTTCTGGTGGACCATAACCCATCACAGCCCTTTCTAATGGTCCATAATCGATCATAACCCTTTCCAGTGCACCATAAACCGTCACAATCCTTTCCAATGGTCCGTAACCGATCACAACCCTTTCCAATGGACCATAACCCATCACAACCCTTTCTAATGGTCCATAACCGATCACAATCATTTCTAATTGAACATAAACCATCACAACCCTTTCTAAGGGTCCATAACCCATCACAAAAAAAATTTAATGGTCCACAACCCTTCATAATTGACCAAAACCCATGACAACCCTTTCCAATGGACCATAACCTATCACAACCCTTTCTAAAGGACCATAACCCCGCAGAACCCTTCATAATTGACCATAACCCATCACAACTCTTTTTAGTGGACCATAACCTATTACAACACTTCATAATTGACCATAACCCATCACAACCCTTTTCAATGGACCATAACCCATCACAATCCTTTCTAATTGGACCATAACCCATCGTAACCCTTCATGATTGACCATAACCCATCACAACCCTTTTTGATGGACCATAACCTATCACAACCCTTTCTAATTGTCCATAATCGATCACAACCCTTTCCAATGCTCCGTAAACTGTCACAACCCTTTCCAATGGTCCATAACCGATGACAACTATTTCTAATGGACCATAACCCATCACAACCCTTTCTAATGGTCCATAACTGATCAACAACCTTTCCAATGAACCATAAACCATCACAACCCTTTCTATTAAACCATAACCCATCACAACCCTTTCTAATGGTCCATAACACATCACAAACCTTCATATTGACCATAACCCGTCACAACCCTTTGTAATGGACTATAACCTATTACAACCGTTTCTAATGGTACATAACTGATCACAACCCTTTCCAATGAACCATAAACCACCACAACCCTTTATAATGGTCCATAAACCATCACAATTGACCATAACCCATCAAAATCCTTCCCAATTGACCATAACCTCTTACAACCCTTTCCAATTGACCATAACCTCTTACAACCCTTTCTAACGGACCATAACCCATCACAACCCTTGATAATTGACCATTACCCATCACAACCCTTTTCAATGGACCGTAACCTATCATAACCCATCATATTTAGCCATAACACATCACAACCCTTGCAAGTGGACCATAACCCATCACAACCGTTTCTAATGGACCATAACCCCTCACAACGCTTCATAATTGACCATAACCTATCACAACGGACCGTAACCCATCACAACCCTTCATAATTGACCATTACCTTTCACATCCATTTCTAAAGGACCATAAACTATCACAACCCTTTACAATGCTCCATAAACTATCACAACCCTTTCCAATAGATTATAACCCATCACAACCCTTTATAATGGACCATAACCCATCACAACCCTTTTTAATGGTCTATAATCGAACACAACCCTTTCCAATGGACCATATAGCATCACAACCCTTTCTAATGGACCACAACCATCCAAACCCTTCATAATTAACCATAACCCATCACAACCCTTTCTAATGGACCATAACACAGCACAGTCCATTCTAATGGTCCATAACACATGACAACCCTTTCCAATGGACCATAACCCATCATAACTCTTTCTAACGGACCATAACGCATCACAATCTTTTCTAATGGTCTATAACCGATCACAACCATTTCTAATGGAACATAAACCATCACAACCCTTTCTAAGGGGCCATAACCCATCACAAAAATATTTAATGGTCCATAACCTAGCACAACCCTTCATAATTGACCATAACCCATCATAACCCTTTCCAATAGACCAAAACCCGTCACAACCCTTTCTAAAGGACCATAACCCATCACAACCCTTCATAATTGACCATAACCCATCACAACCCTTTTTAATGAACCATAACCTACCATAAGCCTTCATAATTGACCATAACCGATCACAACCCTTTCCAATGGACCGTAACGTATCACAATCCTTTCTAATGGACCATAACCCATCACAACCCTTCATAATTGACCATAACCCATCACAACCCTTTCTGATGGACCAATACCCATCACAACCCTTTCTAATGGTCCATAATCGATCATAACCCTTTCCAGTGCAGCATAAGCCGTCACAACGCTTTCCAATGGTCCATAACCGATCACAACCCTTTCCAATGGACCATAACCTATCACAACCCTTTCTAATGGTCCATAACTGATCAACAGCCTTTCCAATGAACCATAAACCATTACAACCCCTTCTAATGAACCATAACCCATCACAACCCTTTCTAATGGTCTATAAACCATCACAACCCTTTCTAATGAACCATAACCCATCACAACCCTTTCTAATGGTCCATAACCCATCACAACCCTTCATAATTGACCATAACCCATCACAACCCTTTCCAATGGAGCATAACAAATCACAGCCTTTCGTATTTAGCCATAACCCATCACAACTCTTTCGAGCAGACCATAACTTATCAAAACCGCTTCTAATGGTCCATAACTGTTCACAACCCTTTCCAATGAACCATACACCATCACAACCCTTTCTAATGAACCATAACCCACCACAACCCTTTCTAATGGACCGTAACCCATCACAATCCTTCAAAATTGACCGTAACCCATCACAACCCTTTCCAATGGACCATAACCCATTACAACATTTCATATTTAGCCATAACACATCACAACTCTTTCCAGCGGACCATAACCCATCACAACCCTTTCTAATGGACCATAACCTCTCATAACGCTTCATAATTGACCATAACCTATCACAACCCCTTCTAATGGACCATAACCATCATAACCCTTCATAATTGACCATAGCCTATCACAACCTTTTCCAAAGGACGATAACCTATTACAACCCTTTCTAATGCTCCATATCCCATCACAACCCTTTACAATGGACTATAACCCATCATAACCCTTTCTAATGGACCATAACCCGTCACAACCCTTTCTAAAGGACCATAACCCCTCACAACCCTTCATAATTTACCATAACCCATCATAACCCTTTTTAATGGACCATAACATATTACAACCCTTCATAATTGACGATAACCCACACATCCCTTTTCAATGGACCATAACCCATCACAATCCTTTCTAATTGGACCATAACCCATCACAACCCTTCATAATTGACCATAACCCATCACAACCATTTCTGATGGACCATAACCTATCACAACCCTTTCTATTTGTCCATAATCGATCACAACCCTTTCCAATGCACCATAAACTGTCACAACCCTTTCTAATGGTCCATAACCGATCACAACCATTTCTAATGGACCATAACCCATCACAACCCATTCTAATGGTCCATAACTAATCAACAACCTTTCCAATGAACCATAAACCATCACAACCCTTTCTATTGAACCATAACCCATCACAACCCTTTCTAATGGTCCATAACACATCACAAACCTTCATATTGACCATAACCCGTCACAACCCTTTGTAATGGATTATAACATATCACAACTGTTTCTAATGGTACATAATTGATCACAACCCTTTCCAATGAACCATAAATCATCACAATCCTTTCTAATGAACCATAACCCATCACAACCCTTTTTAATGGTCCATAAACCATCAACACCCTTTCTAATTAACCATAACCCATCACAACTCTTTCTAATGGTCCATACCCCATCACAACCCTTCATAATTGACCATAACCCACCACAACCCTTTCTAATGGACCATAACCCATCACAATCCTTCAAAATTCACCATACCCCTCACAACCCTTTCTAATGGACCATAACCCATCACAACCTTTCATATTTAGCCATAACCTATCACAACTCTTTCCAGCAGACCATAACCCATCACAACCCTTTCTAATGGACCATAACCTCTCATAACGCTTCATAATTGACCATAACCTATCACAACCCTTTCTAATGGAACATAACCCATCATAACCCTTCATAATTGACAATAGCCTATCATAACCATTTCTAAAAGACGATAACCTATTACAACCCATTCTAATGCTCCATGTCCCATCATAACCCTTTATAACGGACCATAACCTATTACAGCCCTTCATATTTAGCTATAACCCATCACAACCCTTGCAATTGGACCATAACCCATCACAACGCTTTCTAATGGACCATAATCCCTCACAACGCTTCATAATTGACCATAACCTATCACAACAAACCGCAACCCATCACAACCCTTCATAAATGACCATAACCTTTCACAACCGTTTCCAAAGGACCATAACCTATCACAACCCTTTATAATACTCCATAACCCGTCACAAACCTTTCCAATATATTATAACTCATCACAACACTTTCTAATGGACCATAACCCATCACAACCCTTTTTAATGGTCCATAATCGAACACAACCCTTTCCAATGGACCATATACCATCACAACCATTTCTAATGGACCACAACCATCCAAACCCTTCATAATTAACCATAACCCATCACAACCCTTTCTAATGGACCATAACCCAGCAAAGTCCTTTCTAATGGTCCATAACACATGAAAATCGTTTCCAATGGACCATAACCCATAATAACTCTTTCTAATGGACCATAACGCATCGCAATCTTTTCTAATGGTCCATAACTGATCACAACCGCTTCTAATGGAACATAAACCATTACAACCCTTTCTAAGGGGCCATAACCCATCACAAAAAAATTTAATGGTCCATAACCCAGCACAACCCTTCATAATTGACCATAACCCATCACAACCCTTTCCAGTGGACCAAAACCCATCACAACCCTTTCTAAAGGACCATAACCCATCAGAACCCTTCATAATTGACCATAACCCATCACAACCCTTTTTAATGGACCATAACCTACCACAAGCCTTCATAATTGACATAATCGATCACAACCCTTTCCAATGGGCCATAACGTATCACAATCCTTTCTAATGGACCATAACCCATCAGAACCCTTCGTAATTGACCACAACCCATCACAACCCTTTTTAATGGACCATAACCTACCACAAGCATTCATAATTGACTATAACCGATCACAACCCTTCCCAATGGACCATAACATATCACAATCCTTTCTAATGGACCATAACCTATCACAACCCTTCATAATTTACCATAACCCATCACAACCCTTTCTGATAGACCATAACCCATCACAATTCTTTTAATGGTCCATAATCAATCATAATCCTTTCCAATGCACCAGAAACCGTCACAACGCTTTCCAATGGTCCATAACCGATCACCACCCTTTCCAATGGACCATAACCTATCACAACCCTTTTTAATGGTCCATAACTGATCAACAGCCTTTCCAATGAACCATAAACCATTACAACCCTTTCTAATGAACCATAACCCATCACAATGCTTTTTAATGGTCCATAAACCATCACAACCCTTTCTAATGAACCATAACCCATCACAACCCTTTCTAATGGTCCATAGCCCATCACAACCCTTTCCAATGGAGCATAACCAATCACAGCCTTTCGTATTTAACCATAACCCATCACAACTCTTTCCAGCGGACCATAACTTATCACAACCGCTTCTAATGGTCTATAACTGATCACAACCCTTTCCAATAAACCATACACCATCACAACCCTTTCTAATGAACCATAACCCACCACAACCCTTTCTAATGGACCATAACCCATCACAATCCTTCAAAATTGACCATAACCCATCACAACCCGTTCCAATGGACCATAACCCATCACAGCCTTTCATACTTAGCCATAACCAATCACAACTCTTTCCAGCAGACCATAACCCATCACAACCCTTTCTAATTGACCATAACCTCTCATAACGCTTCATGATTGACCATAACCTATCACAACCCTTTCTTATGGAACATAACCCATCATAACCCTTCATAATTACCATAGCCTATCACAACCATTTCCAAAGGACAATAACCTATTACAACCCTTTCCAATGCTCCATATCCGATCACAACCCTTTACAATGGACTATAACCCATCATAACCCTTTCTAATGGACCGTAACCCATCACAACCCTTTTTAATGGTCCATAATCGAACACAACCAATTCCAATGGACCATAAACCATCTCAACCCTTTCTAATGGACCATACCCATCAAAACCCTTTCTAATGGACCATAACCCATCCAAACCCTTCATAAATGACCCTAACCCATCGCAAACTTTTCCAATGGAATATAACCCATCGCAGTCCTTTCTAATGGTCCATAACCCATAACAACACTTTCCGATGGACCATAACCCATCATAACTCTTTCTTATGGACCATAATGCATCACAATCTTTTCTAAAGGTCCATTATCGATCACAACCGTTTCCAATGGAACATAATGTAAGACCTGTATCCTGATTATAACATATACTTAAAATAAGAGTGTTAGGAATTATATGATCATTGGTAGTTATAAAGCTAAGAAAAACTTTAGTTACAATTTCATATGAAAATTAGCAGTTTGTGTCGTTTTTAGAAAAATCATAATTAATTCTAGAAAAATCGTTTGGACCTCAAACCAGTGCACAAAGTTTACAAATTGAGTCTAGTACAATTACCAAAAATAATAGTAAGCTTGAAAATGACATTATCTATGGTAAAAATGCAATCTTTACTGATTAGTTCGGAATTGACAGATTAGATAGTCTGTTTTCAAAAATTCATAATAAATTATAGAAAAATCGTATAAATACGTAAAATACATCCCTGGAAAGGTATTGAGATAAATGTCTGGAATATCAAATAAAAACGTGAATTTCATGGGTTTAAAGTCAGCTAAACGAGCCTTGAACACACTGATTCTAGAAGGTATTAATTTCAACAAAGTTATATTATTAAAATCTTTTGTCAAAAGTGTCATGCCATTTTTTATTCAAGAATTCAAGTATAAATACCCCTCAAAACATCTCATAAACCACACAACTAAATCTCAATCCAATATATAGAGGTTTCTAAGCACTAGAGTGTAAGCAAGTGAGCGGAAGGAAGCTCAAAAGCCTAACGAAGGAGTTATAGATCTCGACGATTGGTCATAAGGTAACTACAAACCTTTTTATAGCTTAATTAGGTATTGTAAAATTGTTTTTGTGAAGAAGTAGAATATTTAATAAGTATAACATATGTTATATTATACTAATTTCTAACAATAGTAAACAAAAACCTTAAAATGTCGTTATTATAACAATTCGTAATTTCCGAAAATAATACCGATTGATTTATTTACGAGGACGGTGACTAGGCCGATTACTTGGGATCTGGTTGTTGGATTTTCTGAAAGGCTAAAATGCTGAAAGGATCCTGCCACCCCATCTAATCTTCTACCTGGCCGTTCTTTACTTGATAAATCATGGAATATCATATTGGAATTATTGAAGGGTTTAATGATGCGACTATAATATACTTAAGGATTAAGAAATGATAGATTTCTTATTATGTTAATAGTTAAAGTTGAAGGAAATACAAAGCCGAGAAAGATAAACGATATAGTCAACTATAATCAGGTGTGTCTTCTCACTATACTATAGGTGATATTGTATGCGTAGGAAGGAAGATATGTTAGACTAAGGTGATCTTACATGTTATGATAATTGTATGAATTATTGCTGTGATAATGATTGTTTGTGGACGGAACGGGATAGCCCGCAAGCCAATAGGCGGAACGGGAATAGCCTGCGAGTCATTAGACGGAACGGGAAAAGCCTGCGAGCGATAAGACGGAACGGGAACTGCCCGTGAGTCTTCAGGCGGAACAGGGATAGCCCGCGAGTCTCACAGACATATGAATGGTTATTGTGTGTTGAATGTTATGTGATGGATCGTATGGTATTTTGAGGAACTCACTAAGCTCCGTGCTTACCCTTTCCCTATATAAACTATTGTTTCAGGTACATCATGTACCATGGATGGCAAGGCGTGACGTGTATACACTGTGCTGCTTCATTGGAGGACTGTTTTTGAATGAAAGTTCCGCTATGTTGTGATTTCATTAACTTTTGTTAATCCTGGGATGTTTTCATTAAACTTATAAGTTATGGAATTTTGTCAAAATTAATTAAGTGGCTTTTCTTATATTGAAGTGTCCGTTTAATTTTTTTAAATTTTACCCTAAACTTTTGGGATGTTACAAGTTGGTATCAGAGCACAGCTTGAGAGAAGCAGGCTCACTTAGTGATTTCTGGACTCAAGTTGAGGCTTAAGAGTTTTCTTAAAACACTTTTACGAAAGAAATATGTTTATGAAGGGTGAACTGAAGACACAGTGTGTACCGCCAGCCGACGCCAGTATGAGAAATGGGTTAAGTATTTAATATTGTGGATATTAAAAAAAACATATGGTATATGTTTGCTGAAATGCCTGGTAGAGATCACACATTGTTGTATTATTATATGCTATTTGCTAATAGAACTGTATGCTAGTGCCGATAGGTTGCTTAGAGATTTCCACTAAGTTGTATACAATATGGACTGAATAGTCATAAAATGTGTGAGTTGACCTTATTGCATGTTCCTTGTTTGGTTGTTGCCTTATGGAAGATTCTCTTATTTGAAAGACTGTTTAGTTTGATATTGTATACAACTACGTTCGCGAAACAATCTGTCATCACTGGAGGAAGTTCCGTCTTAGTTAGAATAGCAGGGTGGGGGTGGGATTCCAAGTATTCCTAGAAGGGTTGACATATGCCTTGTAAGGGCATATGTGTTAAAATTATCGGTGAGAAGCGAATTGGATATTTCGAGACGGGTCTTGGAACGAACATGGATAGGTTTGGAAGGTAGTAGTTGAGCTCCTACTATCGAAAGCACAGGATCTGCGTTCGATTCGGGAGTTCGTCATGAATCATCCAAGGAGCTGAGTATGTGAGTGTCTAGCATAGTTGACTTAAATGCTAGTGTAATGTGGTAAACCTTTATCCATTCGATTGTTGAATGTTGATTGTGAGGTTCAGTAGGAACAATTAAGATGTGATCATACCAGTTTGGTTGGACCGATCATGCTTAAGTTGATTACTGAGCTTAAAGACTGTTGAAAGGGGGAATGTCAAAGTACTATTGTGGTAGCTATTTTTCATGCAACTAATGGGCGCACAAGTCAGACAGGGACTAGAGGATGCAAGGGTGAGTTTTCCAACTCACGGTCAAAGAGGTGCAAGCGGCGCCTGAGATGATAGCGGGTCGTGTGGGTTGAGAGTATGGATCACTCGCTCGTGATTGAGGTAACTGACGATAGAGGTGTTGACTAGGGTCGCAAGCGGATGAGTAACATATGGTGGTTGATGTAAACGTCTTTACATTATCGAAACATGTTTATTGAGATGGTGTTTGCCCCTGATGCAAGTTGTTGGCTGAGCAGAGTGGGCTTGGTTTTTGTTCGAGAGTAAGGGCTCGTAAAAAAAATTATAAATCGAAGAAACAGACTTGGACTTTAGTCCAAGTGGGGGAGGAATACAAAATTAAGGGAACAACATGAATATTGTATAGAATCGATGAAATCATTAAAATTATAGTAACACGTCGATATATTTAATTCATTACTATAACTTTATATTAATACATTAAGAAAAGTTTACAGAACTACTAACCTAAACTGGAGAATCAGAAAGATGTGAGAAAAGATCTTCTACACTCCACTCTTTGTCATCATTACATTGACTTGTACCTTCTTGAGGATTTGTAAGGGGTATGCATCCGGTTATTGGAGGAGGAGCTCCAAGGTATGGGGTCTCAATAGGGTTGGAACCCGTAACCCCATGATTATGGGCTAAAAATCGACTCGTTTGGGGAGTGTGTAAGTAGGGAAGTGATGAGGAAGGGTTCCAATTCGGAACCAGTTGGGGATAGCTATAAGAAGGAGGAAACCAGGCTAGGTCACCTACAAAGCCACCAAAATTATCCTCACTCGCAGGCTCGAGTAAACCAGGATTAATACTACTCATACCAGAGTTAGATTGCAGAGATTGCTGTTGTGTATGAGTTCTTGATGAAGTTTCCCCCTTTTCCAGAAATTTTATTTTCTTATATTCAACCTTATGAGCAGCTTGTATTAGTTTCTTTGTGCCATCTGTTAGACCCGATTGTGACCCTTCAATTATTGCTTCTTTCTCCCTTTTTAGGTTGGGTATTAAATCTTTCGATAATCCTGCTGTTCCATTAAACTCGTTACCAAATTCCTGTGACATAAATAACTTTATTAATTACAACTTTATGATATAAAACAAAAAAAAATGTAATTCCTTACCTCAACACGATCAATAAGAGTTTGCAGACTCTTAAGTTGTCGTTGGGGCCAATGTTCGATACCTAAATCTCTACAGCGTTTTTTTAACTGTGTCGATCCAATGTTGAGTTCCTTCGCAGCTTTCTCAATTGGTTTGTTAAAGTGTTCAGCTATTATTTCCCTACTTAATGAATGTCTGAAACCTCTTCTACTGCCAGCTACTGTGGTTATCGGAATCGAAAGATTGAGTTCAAATGTACTATTATTATTCGGGATCATTTGAATATGATCCTGATTTTCTGAACCAAAGATGGACATTGATTCATTAAAATCAGTACCTTCTATCGGTGGTAATTGTAGGTTTTCAATCATGGACCCAGGATTCTGAAATCCTTGTAGATTCCTTTGAATCAACTGAAGGTGATTTTGATATTGAAAACTAACCCCAAGCTCAGGATTCATTTCAATATTGATGTTATGAGTTGTTTGTAATTGACTTTCATTCTGAATGTCAGTCATGAATCCTTGATTAATGGGGATGATCTCACTATTCGTTGCGGGTACATCGTTGAATGAATTGTAATCGGGTAGACCATCCACAAATGGGTCTACAAATATCAATTGTCAGATGATAAAATGAAATTGAATACTCATAAAAGCAATCATTTAAAAGAATTTAACCTGGTAGAAGGTATGGAGTCTGATCAAGTACAAAGTCTAAAGATGCATGCACCGGATCTTCTGAGTTAATGTTCAGCTTGGGAAAAATTTCCAGCTCACCATGGAGTTGCTCTATTGGTAGTATATCTGGAAGACTGTAACATAATTCAGAATCAAACAAAACATTAGAAATATAAACAAAATATGGATGATAGATGTCTAGAATGTTAAGTCACCGAACTCTATTCAGAATTCCTGGTTTGAAGTACCCTCTTCTTGCGGAAAACCAGGTCCAGGGTTCGACAGATCGCCCATTGAAGATCTGTTTTCCATGACTCGACTTTAAATATGAGTTCGTTTACAAACAAACTAGTGATAAGAGAGGACGAGACTGAAAATGAATGTGGAAATGAATGATACTACATACCTGTATATATAGTATCTTACAGCTGGAACCGAAAGGGCACACGAAACTGAAAGGACACCTCATGTTTTAATTACCGAAATTCAAACTAACTACAGTAGATGAGACTTTTCACTACCCCAAGTGACATTTTTTTCAAAATTCCCTGCTTGACTCTGGTAAGAACAAGATAATAAAGAGACTTTTGAAATAAAACAAATTTTTATGTCTCCATATAATGGAAATAGTTTAAAGAGTGTTCAGTACTTTAAAAAAAAAAACTTAGGAAATATGATATAAATTTTATATTTTTCTGTGAAACAAAAAAAATGGAGATTTTATAAAATAGATTTATTTAGCCAAAAAGTATTTAAAAGAAATGTTGAATTGAGGCAAATGTTTGTTGAAATATGACGAATTCATATAAATACAAAATAGTGTTAAAAATTAGGTGTTGCAAGTTAACTAGGTTAACTATGTATACATATAGATTAGAAAATACTAAATGTGTACTATAGATAGTAGCCGGTCAAGTCGATGTGTGGGAATGTGAGAAACAGTTACAAAAAAAAAAAATTTGTACATCTAGAGTAATTAGAAGAAAAGAAGTATGGAGTGAATGAGAATAATATGACCTTAAGCATTATTGCAGAGGTATGTGAATGTTGAAAGGGAAAGATAATTAAATCTTGTAAAGTTTCGGCAATAAGACGAGGAGGATTTTTGAAGGACACAAGGACTCGATGGGAAATACTTAGAGGCGTTCGAGAATGCGGATTTCGGGACGAAATCCAAATAAGTGGGGGAGACTTGTAAGACCCGTATCCTGATTATAACATATACTTAAAATAAGAGTGTTAGGAATTATATGATCATTGGTAGTTATAAAGCTAAGAAAAACTTTAGTTACAATTTCATATGAAATTAAGCATTTTGTGTCGTTTTTAGAAAAATCATAATTAATTCTAGAAAAATCGTTTGGACCTCAAACCAGTGCACAAAGTTTACAAATTGAGTCTAGTACAATTACCAAAAATAATAGTAAGCTTGAAAATGACATTATCTATGGTAAAAAATGCAATCTTTACTGATTAGTTCGGAATTGACAGATTAGATAGTCTGTTTTCAAAAATTCATAATAAATTATAGAAAAATCGTATAAATACGTAAAATACATCCCTCGAAAGGTATTAAAGTCGGCTAAACCAGCCTTGAACAGACTGATTCTAGAAGATATTAATTTCAACAAAGTTATATTATTAAAATCTTTTGTCAAAAGTGTCATGCCATTTTTTATTCAAGAATTCAAGTATAAATACCCCTCAAAACATCTCATAAACCACACAACTAAATCTCAATCCAATATATAGAGGTTTCTAAGCACTAGAGTGTAAGCAAGTGAGCGGAAGGAAGCTCAAAAGCCTAACGAAGGAGTTATAGATCTCGACGATTGGTCATAAGGTAACTACAAACCTTTTTATAGCTTAATTAGGTATTGTAAAATTGTTTTTGTGAAGAAGTAGAATATTTAATAAGTATAACATATGTTATATTATACTAATTTCTAACAATAGTAAACAAAAACCTTAAAATGTCGTTATTATAACAATTCGTAATTTCCGAAAATAATACCGATTGATTTATTTACGAGGACGGTGACTAGGCCGATTACTTGGGATCTGGTTGTTGGATTTTCCGAAAGGCTAAAATGCTGAAAGGATCCTGCCACCCCATCTAATCTTCTACCTGGCCGTTCTTTACTTGATAAATCATGGAATATCATATTGGAATTATTGAAGGGTTTAATGATGCGACTATAATATACTTAAGGATTAAGAAATGATAGATTTCTTATTATGTTAACAGTTAAAGTTGAAGGAAATACAAAGCCGAGAAAGATAAACGATATAGTCAACTATAATCAGGTGTGTCTTCTCACTATACTATTGGTGATATTGCATGCGTAGGAAGGAAGATATGTTAGACTAAGGTGATCTTACATGTTATGATAATTGTATGAATTATTGCTACGATAATGATTGTTTGTGGACGGAACGGGATAGCCCGCAAGACAATAGACGGAACAGGAATAGCCTGCGAGTCATTAGACGGAACGGGAAAAGCCTGCGAGCGATAAGACGGAACGGGAACTGCCCGTGAGTCTTCAGGCGGAACAGGGATTGCCCGCGAGTCTCACAGACATATGAATGGTTGTTGTGTGTTGTATGTTATGTGATGGATCGTATGGTATTTTGAGGAACTCACTAAGCTCCGTGCTTACCCTTTCCCTATATAAACTACTGTTTCAGGTACATCAGGTACCATGGATGGCAAGGCGTGACGTGTATACACTGTGCTGCTTCATTGGAGGACTGTTTTTGAATGAAAGTTCCGCTATGTTGTGATTTCATTAACTTTTGTTAATCCTGGGATGTTTTCATTAAACTTATAAGTTATGGAATTTTGTCAAAATTAATTAAGTGGCTTTTCTTATATTGAAGTGTCCGTTTAATTTTTTTAAATTTTACCCTAAAATTTTGGGATGTTACACATAAACCATCACAACCCTGTGTAATGGGCCATACCCCATCACAAAAAATTTAATGGTCCATAACCCAGCACAACCCTTGATAATTAACCATAACCCATCACAACCCTTTCCAATGGACCATAACCCGTCATAACCCTTTCTAAAGGACCATAACCCATCACAACCCATCATAATTGACCATAACCCATCACAACCCTTTTTAATGGACCATAACCTACCACAAGCCTTCATAAATGACCATAACCGATCACAACCCTTTCCAATGGACCATAACGTATCACAATCCTTTCTAATGGACCATAGCCCATTACAACCCTTCATAACTGACCATAACCCATCACAACCCTTTCTTATGGACCATAACCCATCACAGCCCTTTCTCATGGTCCAGACAGGATCGTAACCCTTTCCAGTGCACCATAAACCATCACAACCCTTTCTAATGGTCTATAACCGATCACAACCCATTCTAATGGACCATAACCCATCACAACCCTTTCTAACGGTCCATAACCGATCACAATCGTTTCTAATGGAACATAAACCATCACAACCCTTTCTAAGGGGCCATAACCCATCACAAAAAAATTTAATGGTCCATAACCTAGCACAACCCTTCATAATTGACCATAACCCATCACAACCCTCTCCAATGGACCATAACCCGTCACAACCCTTTCTAAAGGACCATAACACTCACAACCCTTCATAATTGACCACAACCGATCACAACCCTTTTGAATGGACAATAACCTATTATAACCCTTCATAATTGACCATAACCCATAACAACCCTTTTCAATGGACCATAACCCATCACAATCCTTTCTAATTGGACCATAACCCATCACAACCCTTCATAATTGACCATAACCCATCACAACCCTTTCTGATGGACCATAACCTATCACAACCCTTTCTAATTGTCCATAATCGATCACAATGCTTTCCAATGCACCATAAACTGTCACAACCCTTTCCAATGGTCCATAACCGATCACAACCATTTCTAATGGACCATAACACATCACAATCCGTTCTAATGGTCCATAACTGATCAACAACCTTTCCAATGAACCATAAACCATCACAACCCTTTCTATTGAACCATAACCTATCGCAACCCTTTCTAATGGTCTATAACACATCACCAACCTTCATATTGACCATAACCCGTCATAACCCTTTGTAATGGACTATAACCTATCACAACCGTTTCTAATGATACATCACTGATCACAACCCTTTCCAATGAACCATAAACCATCACAACCCTTTCTAATGAACCATAACCCACCATAACCCTTTCTAATGGTCCATAACCCATCACAACCCTTCACAATTGACCATAACCCATCAAAATCCTTTCCAATTGACCATAACCTCTTACAACCCTTTCTAAAGTACCATAACCCCTCACAACCCTTCATAATTAACCATAACCCATCACAACCCTTTCTAATGGACCATAACCTATCACAGCCCTTCATATTTAGCCATAACCCATCACCTTTCTATTGAACCATAACCCATCACAGCCCTTTCTAATGGACCATAACCCCTCACAACGCTTCATAATTGACCATAACCTATCACAACGAACCGTAACCCATCACAACCCTTCATAATTGACCATAACCTTTCACAACCATTTCCAAAGGACCATAACGTATCACAACCCTTTATAATTCTCCATAACCTGTCACAACCCTTTCCAATATATTATAACCCATCACAAGCCTTTCGAACGGACCATAACCCAGCACAACCCTTTTTAATGGTCCATAATCGAAGTCAACCCTTTCCAATGGACCATATACTATCACAACCATTTCTAATGGACCACAACCATCCGAACCCATCATAATTAACCCTAACCCATCACATCCCTTTCTAATGGACCATAACCCACCACAGTCCTTTCTAATGGTCCATAACCCACGACAACCCTTTCCAATGGACCATAACCCATCACAACTCTTTTAATGGACCATAACGTATCACAATCTTTTCTAATGGTCCATAACCGATCACAACCGTTTCTAATGGAACATAAACCATCACAACCCTTTCTAAGGGGCCATAACCCATCACAAAAAAAATTTAATGGTCCATAACGCAGCACAACCCTTCATAATTGATCATAACCCATCACAACCCTTTCCAATTGACCAAAACCCGTCACAACCCTTTCAAAAGGACCATAACCCATCACAACCCTTCATAATTGACCAAAACTCATCACAACCCTTTTTAATGGACCATAACATTCCACAAGCCTTCATTATTAACCGTAACCGATCACAACCCTTTCCAATGGACCACAACATATCACAATCCCTTCTAATGGACCATAACCCCACAGAACCCTTCATAATTGACCATAACCCATCACAACCCTTTTTAATGGACCATAACCTACCACAAGCCTTCATAATTGACCACAACCTATCACAACCCTTTCCAATAGACCATAACATATGACAATCCTTTCTAATGGACCATAACCCATCACAACCCTTTCTAACGGCCCATAAACCATCACAACCCTTTCTATTGAACCATAACCTATCACAACCCTTTCTAATGGTCCATAACACATCACAAACCTTCATATTGACCATAACCCGTCACAACCCTTTGTAATGGACTATAACCTATCACAACCGTTTCTATTGATGCATAACTGATCATAACCCTTTCCAATGAACCATAAACCATCACAACACTTTCTAATGAACCATAACCCACCATAACCCTTTCTAATGGTCCATAACCCATCACAAACCTTTACAATTGACCATAACCCATCAAAATCCTTTCCAATTGTCCATAACCTCTTATAACCCTTTCTAATGGACCATAACCCATCACAACCCTTCATAATTGACCATAACGCATCACAACCCTTCCCAATATACCATAACCTATCACAGCCCTTCATATTTACCCATAACCCATCACCTTTCTATTGAACCATAACCCATCACAACCCTTTCTAATGGACCAAAACCCCTCACAACGCTTCATAATTGACCATAACCTATCACAACGGACCGTAACGCATCACAACCCTTCATAATTGACCATAAACTTTCACAACCATTTCCAAAGGACCCTAACATGTCACAACCCTTTATAATTCTCCATAACCTGTCACAACCCTTTCCAATTGACCATAACATCTTACAACCCTTTCTAATGGACCATAACCCATCACAACCCTTCATAATTGACCATAACCCATCACAACCCTTTTCAATGGACCATAACCTATCACAGCCCTTCATATTTAGCCATAACACATCACAACCCTTGCAAGTGGACCATAACCCATCACAACCGTTTGTAATGGACCATAACCCCTCAAAACGCTTCATAATTGACCATAACCTATCACAACGGACCGTAACCCATCACAACCCTTCATAATTGACCATCACCTTTCACATCCATTTCCAAAGGACCATAAAATATCACAACCCTTTATAATGCTCCAGAAACTATCACAACCCTTTCCAATGGATTATAACCCATCACAACCCTTTATAATGGACCATAACCCATCACAACCCTTTTTAATGGTCTATAATCGAACTCAACCCTTTCCAATTGACCATATACCATCACAACTCTTTCTAATGGACCACAACCATCCAAACCCTTCATAATTAACCATTACCCATCACAACCCTTTCTAATGGACCATAACCTAGCACAGTCCTTTCTAATGGTCCATAACCCATGACAAGCCTTTCCAATTTACCATAACCCATCATAACTCTTTCTAATGGACCATAACGCATCACAATCATTTCTAATGGCCCATAACCGATCACAACCGTTTCTAATGGAACATAAACCATCACTACCCTTTCTAAGGGGCCATAACCCATCACAAAAATATTTAATGGTCCATAACCTAGCACAACCCTTCATAATTGACCATAACCCATCATAACCCTTTCCAATAGACCAAAACCCGTCACAACCCTTTCTAAAGGACCATAACCCATCACAACCCTTCATAATTGACCATAACCCATCACAACCCTTTTTAATGGACCATAACCTATCATAAGCCTTCATAATTGACCATAACCGGTCACTACCCTTTCCAATGGACCATAACGCATCACAATCCTTTCTAATGGACCATAACCCATCACAACCCTTCATAATTGACCATAACCCATCACAACCCTTTCTGATGCACCAATACCCATCACAGCCCTTTCTAATGGTCTATAATCGATCATAACCCTTTCCAGTGCATCATAAACCATCATAACGCTTTTCAATGGTCCATAACCGATCACAACCCTTTCTATTGGTCAATAACTGATCAACAGCCTTTCCAATGAACCATAAACCATCACAACCCTTTCTAATGAACCATAACCCATCACAACCCTTTCTAATGGTCCATAAACCATCACAACCCTTTCTAATGAACCATAACCCATCACAACCCTTTCTAATGGTCCATAACCCATCACAACCCTTCATAATTGACCATAACCCATCACAACCCTTTCCAATGGAGCATAACCAATCACAGCCTTTCGTATGTAGCCATAACCCATCACAGCTCTTTCGAGCAGACCATAACTTATCAAAACCGCTTCTAATGGTCCATAACTGTTCACAACCCTTTCCAATGAACCGTACACCATCACAACCCTTTCTAATGAACCATAACCCACCACAACCCTTTCTAACAGACCGTAACCCATCACAATCCTTCAAAATTGACCATAATCCATCACAACCCTTTCCAATGGACCATAACCCATCACAACCTTTCATATTTAGCCATAACCCATCACAACTCTTTCCAGCAGACCATAACTCATCACAACCCTTTCTAATGGACCATAACCTCTCATAACGCTTCATAATTGACCATAACCGATCACAACCCTTTCCAATGGACCATAACATATCACAATCCTTTCTAATGGACCATAACCCATCACAACCCTTCATAATTGACCATAACCTATCACAACCCTTTCTGATGGACCAATACCCATCACAACCCTTTCTAATGGTTCATAATCGATCATAACCCTTTCGAGTGCACCATAAACCATCACAACGCTTTCCAATGGTCCATAACCGATCACAACCCTTTCCAATGGACCATAACCTATCACAACCCTTTCTAATGGTCCATAACTGATCAACAGCCTTTCCAATGAACCATAAACCATCACAACCCTTTCTAATGAACCATAACCCATCACAACCCTTTCTAATGGTCCATAAACCATCACAACCCTTTCTAATGAACCATAACCCATCACAACCCTTTCTAATGGTCCATAACCCATCACAACCCTTCATAATTGACCATAACCCATCACAACCCTTTCCAATGTAGCATAACCAATCACAGCCTTTCGTATTTAGCCATAACCCATCACAACTCTTTCGAGCAGACCATAACTTATCAAAACCGCTTCCAATGGTCCATAACTGTTCACAACCCTTTCCAATGAACCATACACCATCACAACCCTTTCTAATGAACCATAACCCACCACAACCCTTTCCAATGGACTGTAACCCATCACAATCCTTCAAAATTGACCATAACCCATCACAACCATTTCCAATAGACCATAACCCATCACAACCTTTCATATTTAGCCATAACCCATCATAACTCTTTCCAGCGGACCATAACCCATCACAACCCTTTCTAATGGACCATAACCTCTCATAACGCTTCATAATTGATCATAACCTATCACAAGCCTTTCTAATGGACCATAACGCATCATAACCATTCATAATTGACCATAGCCTATCACAACCTTTTCCAAAGGACGATAACCTATTACAACCCTTTCTAATGCTCCATATCCCATCACAACCCTTTACAATGGACTATAACCCATCATAACCCTTTCTAATGGACCATAACCCGTCACAACACTTTCTAAAGGACCATAACCCCTCACAACCCTTCATAATTGACCATAACCCATCACAACCATTTTTAATGGACCATAACCTATTACAACCCTTCATAATTGACGATAACCCACACAACCCTTTTCAATGGACCATAACCCATCACAATCCTTTCTAATTGGACCATAACCCTTCATAATTGACCATAACCCATCACAACCCTTTCTGATGAACCATAACCTATCACAACCCTTTCTAATTGTCCATAATCGATCACAACCCTTTCTAATGCACCATAAACTGTCACAACCCTTTCCAATGGTCCATAACCTATCACAACCATTTCTAATGGACGATAACCCATCACAACCCATTCTAATGGTCCATAACTGATCAACAACCTTTCCAATGAACCATAAACCATCACAACCCTTTCTATTGAACCATAACCCATCACAACCCTTTCTAATGGTCCATAACACATCACAAACCTTCATATTGACCATAACCCGTCACAACCCTTTGTAATGGATTATAACCTATCACAACCGTTTCTAATGGTACATAACTGATCACAACCCTTTCCAATGAACCATAAACCATCACAACCCTTTGTAATGAACCATAACCCATCACAACCCTTTTTAATAGTCCATAAACCATCACAACCCTTATGAATGAACCATAACCCATCACAACTCTTTCTAATGCTCCATAGCCCATCACAACCCTTCATAATTGACCATAACCCATCACAACCCTTTCCAATGGAGCATAACCAATCACAACATTTTGTATTTAGCCATAACCCATCACAATTCATTCTAGCGGACCATAACTTATCACAACCGCTTCTAATGGTCCATAACTGATCACAACCCTTTCCAATGAACCATACACGATCACAATCCTTTCTAATGAACCATAACCCACCACAACCCTTTCTAATGGACCATAACCCATCACAATCCTTCAAAATTCACCATAACCCATCACAACCCTTTCCAATGGACCATAACCCATCACAGCCTTTCATATTTAGCCATAACCCATTACAACTCTTTCCAGCAGACCATAACCCATCACAACCCTTTCTAATGGACCATAACCTCTCATAACGCTTCATAATTGACCATAACCTATCACAACCCTTTCTAATGGAACATAATCCATCATAACCCTTCATAATTGACAATAGCCTATCATAACCATTTCCAAAGGACGATAACCTATTACAACCCATTCTAATACTCCATGTCCCATCACAACCCTTTAGCTATAACCCATCACAACCCTTGCAATTGGACCATAACCCATCACAACGCTTTCTAATGGACCATAATCCCTCACAACGCTTCATAATTGACCATAACCTATCACAACGGACCGCAACCCATCACAACCCTTCATAAATGACCATAACATTTCACAACCATTACTAAAGGACCATAACCTATCACAACCCTTTATAATGCTCCATAACCCGTCACAACCCTTTCCAATATATTATAACCCATCACAACCCTTTCTAATGGACCATAACCCATCACAACCCTTTTTAATGTTCCATAATCGAACACAACCCTTTCCAACGGACCATATACCATCACAACCATTTCTAATGGACCACAACCATCCAAACCCTTCATAATCAACCATAACCCATCACAACCCTTTCTAATGGACCATAACCCAGCAAAGTCCTTTCTAATGGTCCATAACCTATGAAAACCCTTTCCAATGGACCATAACCCATCATAACTCTTTCTAATGGACCATAACGCATCACTATCTTTTCTAATGGTCCATAACCGATCACAACCATTTCTAATGGAACATAAACCATCACAACCCTTTCTAAGGGGCCATAACCCATCACAAAAAAATTTAATGGTCCATAACCCAGCACAACCCTTCATAATTGACCATAACCCATCACAACCCTTTTCTAGTGGACCAAAACCCGTCACAACCCTTTCCAATAGACCATAGCATTTCACAATCCTTTCTAATGGACCATAACCTATCACAACCCTTCATAATTGACCATAACCCATCACAACCCTTTCTGATGGACCATAACCCATCACAACCCTTTCTAATGGTCCATAATCGATAATAACCCTTTCCAGTGCACCAGAAACCGTCACAACGCTTTCTAATCGTCCATAACCGATCACCACCCTTTCCAATGGACCATCACCTATCACAACCCTTTTTAATCGTCCATAACTGATCAACAGCCTTTCCAATGAACCATAAACCATCACAACCCTTTCTAATGAACCATAACCCATCACAACCCTTTCTAATGGTCCATAAACCATCACAACCCTTTCTAATGAACCATAACCCATCACAACCCTTTCTAATGGTCCATAGCCCATCACAACCCTTTCCAATGGAGCATAACCAATCACAGCCTTTCGTATTTAGCCATAACCCCATCACAACTCTTTCCAGCAGACCATAACTTAGAACAACCGCTTCTAATGGTCCATAACTGATCACAACCCTTTCCAATTAACCATACACCATCACAACCCTTTCTAATGAACCATAACCCACCACAACCCTTTCTAATGGACCATAACCCATCACAATCCTTCAAAATTTACCATAACCCATCACAACCCTTTCCAATGGACCATAACCCATCACAGCCTTTCATATTTAGCCATAACCGATCACAACTCTTTCCAGCAAACCATAACCCATCACAACCCTTTCTAATGGACCATAACCTCTCATAACGCTTCATAATTGACCATAACCTATCACAACCCTTTCTAATGGAACATAACCCATCATAACCCTTCATAATTGAAAATAGCATATCACAACCATTTCCAAAGGACGATAACCTATTAAACCCTTTCTAATGCTCCATATCCCATCACAACCCTTTACAATGGACTATAACCCATCATAACCCTTTCTAATGGACCATAACCCATCACAACACTTTTTAATGGTCCATAATCGAACACAACCCTTTCCAATGGACCATAAACCATCTCAACCCTTTCTAATGGACCATACCCATCAAAACACTTTCTAATAGACCATAACCCATCCAAACCTTTCATAATTGACCATAACCCATTGCAAACCTTTCCAATGGAATATAACCCATCGCAGTCCTTTCTAATGGTCCATAACCCATAACAACCCTTTCCAATGTACCATAACCCAACATAACTCTTTCTTATGGACCATAACGCATCACAATATTTTCTAAAGGTCCATAATCGATCAGAACCGTTTCCAATGGAACATAAACCATCACAACCCTGTCTATTGGGCCATACCCCATCACAAAAAAATTTAATGGTCCATAACACAGTACAACCCTTGATAATTAACCATAACCCATCACAACCCTTTCCAATGGACCATAACCCGTCACAACCCTTTCTAAAGGACCATAACCCATCACAACCCTTCATAATTTACCATAACCCATCACAACCATTTTTAATGGACCATAACCTACCACAAGCCTTCATAATTGACCACAACCGATCACAACCCTTTCCAATGGACCATAACATATTACAATCCTTTCTAATGGACCATAACCCATCACAACCCTTTCTAATGGCCCATAAACCCATCGCAACCCTTCATAATTGACCATAACCCATCACAACCCTTTTTAATGGACCATAACCTACCACAAGCCTTCATAATTGACGATAACCGATCACAACCCTTTCCAATGGACCATAACGTATCACAATCCTTTCTAATGGACCATAGCCCATCACAACCCTTCATAACTGACCATAACCCATCACAACCCTTTCTTATGGACCATAACCCATCACAGCCCTTTCTCATGGTCCAGAATCGATCATAACCCTTTCCAGTGCACCATAAACCATCACAACCCTTTCTAATGGTCCATAACCGATCACAACCTTTTCTAACGGACCATAACCCATCACAACCCTTTCTAATGGTCCATAACCGATCACAATCGTTTCTAATGGAACATAAACCATCACAACCGTTTCTAAGGGGCCATAACCCATCGCAAAAAAATTTAATGGTCCATAACCCAGCACAACACTTCATAATTGACCATAACCCATCACAACCCTATCCAATGGACCATAACCCGTCACAACCCTTTCTAAAGGACCATAACACTCACAACCCTTCATAATTGACCACAACCCATCACAACCCTTTTTAATAGACCATAACATATTATAACACTTCATAATTGACTATAACCCATCAGAACCCTTTTCAATGGACCATAACCCATCACAATCCTTTCTAATTGGACCATAACCCATCACAACCCTTCATAATTGACCATAACCCATCACAACCCTTTCTGATGCACCATAACCTATAACAACCCTTTCTGATTGTCCATAATCGATCACAACGCTTTCCAATGCACCATAAACTGTCACAACCCTTACCAATGGTCCATAACCGATCACAACCATTTCTAATGGACCATAACCCATCACAATCCATTCTAATGGTCCATAACTGATCAACAACCTTTCCAATGAACCATAAACCATCACAACCCTTTCTATTGAACCATAACCTATCGCAACCCTTTCTAATGGTCCATAACACATCACCAACCTTCATATTGACCATAACCCGTCACAACCCTTTGTAATGGACTATAACCTATCACAACCGTTTCTAATGATACATAACTGATCACAACCCTTTCCAATGAACCATAAACCATCACAACCCTTTCTAATGAACCATAACCCACCATAACCCTTTCTAATGGTCCATAACCCATCACAACCCTTCAGATTTGACCATAACCCAACAAAATCCTTTCCACTTGACCGTAACCTCTTACAACCCTTTCTAATGGACCATAACCCATCACAACCCTTCATAATTGACCATAACCCATCACAACCCTTTCCAATGGACCATAACCTATCACCGCCCTTCATATTTAGCCATAACCCATCACCTTTCTATTGAACCATAACCCATCACAACCCTTTCTAATAGACTATAACCGCTCACAACGCTTCATAATTGACCATAGCCTATCACAATGGACAGTAACCCATCACAACCCTTCATAATTGACCATAACCTGTCACAACCATTTCCAAAGGACCATAACGTATCACAATCCTTTATAATTCTCCATAACCTGTCACAACCCTTTCCAATATATTATAACCCATCACAACTCTTTCTAACGGACCATAACCTAGTACAACCCTTTTTAATGGTCCATAATCGAACACAACCCTTTCCAATGGACCATATACCATCACAATCATTTCTAACGGACCACAACCATCCAAACCGATCATAATTAACCATAACCCATCACAACACTTTCTAATGGACCATAACCCAGCACAGTCCTTTCTAATGGTCCATAACCCATGACAACCCTTTCCAATGGACCATAACACATCACAACTCTTTCTAATGGACCATAACGCATCATAATCTTTTCTAATGGTTCATAACTGATCACAACCGTTTCTAATGGAACATAAACCACCTCAACCCTTTCTAAGGGGCCATAACCCATCACAAAAAAATTTAATGGTCTATAACCCAACACAACCCTTCATAATTGATCATAACCCATCACAACCCTTTCGAATGGACCAAAACCCGTCACAACCCTTTGTAAAGGACCATAACCCATCACAACCCTTCATAATTGACCATAACTCATCACAACCCTTTTTAATGGACCATAACATACCACAAGCCTTCATAATTGACTATAACCGATCACAACCCTTTCCAATGGACCACAACGTATCAAAATCCTTTCTAATGGACCATAACCCCTCACAACCCTTCATAATTGACCATAACCCATCTAAACCCTTTTTAATGGACCATAACCTACCACAAGCCTTCATAATTGACCACATCCGATCACAACCCTTTCCAATGGACCATAACATATCACAATCCTTTCTAATGGACCATAACCCATCACAACCCTTTCTAATGGCCCATAAACCATCACAACCCTTTCTATTAAACCATAACCTATCACAACCCTTTCTAATGGTCCATAACACATCACAAACCTTCATATTGACCATAACCAGTCACAACCGTTTCTAATGATACATAACTGATCACAACCCTTTCCAATGAACCATAAACCATCACAACCCTTTCTAATGAACCATAACCCACCATAACCCTTTCTAATGGTCCATAACCCATCACAACCCTTCACAATTGACCATAACCAATCAAAATCCTTTCCAATTGACCATAACCTCTTACAACCCTTTCTAATGGACCATAACCCATAACAACCCTTCATAATTGACCATAACCCATCAGAACCCTTTCCAATGGACCATAACCTATCACAGCCCTTCATATTTAGCCAAAACCTATCACCTTTCTATTGAATCATAACCCATCACAACCCTTTCTAATGGACCATAACCCCTCACAACGCTTCATAATTGACCATAACCTATCACAACGGACCGTAACCCATCACAACCCTTCATAATTGACCATAACCTTTCACAATCATTTCCAAAGGACCATAACTTATCACAACCCTTTATAATTCTCCATAACCTGTCACAACCCTTTCCAATATATTATAACCTATCACAACCCTTTCTAATGGACCATAACCCAGCACAACCCTTTTTAATGGTCCATAATCGAACACAACCCTTTACAATGGACCATATACCATCACAACCATTTCTAATTGACCACAACCATCAAAACCCATCATAATTAACCATAACCCATCACAACCCTTTCTAATGGACAATAACCCAGCACAGTCCTTTCTAATGGTCCATAACCCATGACAACCCTTTCCAATGGACCATAACCCATCACAACTTTTTCTAATGGACCATAACGCATCACAATCTTTTCTAATGGTCCATAGCTGCTCACAACCGTTTCTAATGGAACATAAACCATCACAACCCTTTCTAAGGGGCCATAACACATCACAAAAAAATTTAATGGTCCATAACCCAGCACAACCCTTCATAATTCATAATAACCCATCACAACCCTTTTCAATGGACCAAAACCCGTCATAACCCTTTCTAAATGACCATAACCCATCACAACCCTTCATAATTGACCATAACCCATCACAACCCTTTTTAATGGACCATAACATAACACAAGCCTTCATAATTGACCACAACCGATCACAACGCTTTCCAATGGACCATAACATATCACAATCCTTTCTAATGGACCATAACCCATCACAACCCTTCATAATTGACCATAACCCGTCACAACCCTTTCTGATGGACCATAACCCATCACAACCTTTCTAATGATCCATAATTTTTCATAACCCTTTCCAGTGCACCATAAATCGTCACAACGCTTTCCAATGGTCCATAATCGATCACAACCATTTCCAATGGACCATAACCTATCACAACCCTTTCTAATGGTCTATAACTGATCAACAGCCTTTCTAATGAACCATAAACCATCACAACCCTTTCTAATGAACCATAACACATCACAACCCTTTCTAATGGCCCATAAACCATCACAACCCTTTCTAATGAACCATAACCTATCACAACCCTTTGTAATGAACCATAACCCATCACAACCCTTTCTAATGGCCCATAAACCATCACAACCCTTCATAATTGACCACAACCCATCACAACCGCTTCTTATGGTCCATAACTGATCACAACCCTTTCCAATGAACCATACACCATCAAAACCTTTTCTAATGAACCATAACCATCCACAACCCTTTCTAATGGACCATAACCTATCACAATCCTTCAAAATTGACCATAACCCATCACAACCCTTTCCAATGGACCATAACCCATAACAGCCTTTCATATTTAGCCATAACCCATCACAACTATTTCTAGTGGACCATAACCCATCACAACCCTTTCAAATGGACCATAACCCATCATAACCCTTCATAATTGACCATAGCCTATCACAACCATTTCCAAAGGACGATAACCTATTACAACCCTTTCTAATGCTCCATATCCCATCACAACCCTTTACAAAGGACTATAACCCATCATATCCCTTTCTAATGGACCATAACCCATCACAACCCTTTTTAATGGTAAATAATCGAACACAACCCTTTCCAATGGACCATAAACCATCTCAACCCTTTCTAATGGACCATACCCATCAAAACCCTTTCTAATGGACCATAACCCATCCAAACTCTTCATAATTGACCATAACCCATCGCGACCCTTTAATGGACCATAACCCATCGCAGTCCTTTCTAATGGTCCATAACCCATGACAACCCTTTCTAATAGACCATAACCCATCATAACTCTTTCTTATGGACCATAACGCATCACAATCTTTTCTAAAGGTCCATAATCGATCACAATTGTTTCCAATGGAACATAAACCATCACAACCCTTTCTAATGGGCCATACCCCATCACAAAAAAATTTAATGGTCCATAACCCAGCACAACCCTTCATAATTGACCATCACCCATCACAACCCTTTCCAATGGACCATAACCCGTCACAACCCTTTCTAATGGACCATAACCCATCACAACCCTTCATAATTGACTAAAACCCATCACAACCCTTTTTAATGGACCATAACCTACAACAAGCCTTCATGATTGACCATAACCGATCACAACCCTTTCCAATGGACCATAACGTATCACAATCCTTTCTAATGGACCATAACCCATCACAACCCTTCATAACTGACCATAAACCATCACAACCCTTTCTTATGGACCATAACCCATCACAGCCCTTTCTAGTGGTCCATAATCGATCATAACCCTTTCCAGTGCACCATTAACCGTCACAACCCTTTCCAGTGGTCCAAAACCGATCACAACCCTTTCCAATGGACCATAACCCATCACAACCCTTTCTAATGGTGCATAACCGATCACAATCATTTCTAATGGAACATAAACCGTCACAACCCTTTCTAAGGGGCCATAACCCATCATAAAAAATTTAATGGTCCATAACCCAGCACAACCCTTCATAATTGACCATAACCCATCACAACCCTTTCCAATGGACCATAACCCGTCACAACCCTTTCTAAAGGACCATAACCCCTCACAACCCTTCATAATTGACCATAACCCATCACAACCCTTTTTAATGGACTATAACCTATTACAACCCTTCATAATTGACCATAACCCATCACAACCCTTTTCAATGGACCATAACCCATCACAATCCTTTCTAATTAGACCATAACCCATCACAACCCTTCATAATTGACCATAACCCATCACAACCCTTTCTGATAGACCATAACCTATCACAACCCTTTCCAATGGTCCATAACCGATCATAACCTTTACTAATGGACCATAACCCATCATAACCCTTTCTAATGGTCCATAACTGATCAACAACCTTTCCAATAAACCATAAACCATCACAACCCTTTCTATTGAACCATAACCCATCACAACCCTTTCTAATGGTCCATAACACATCAGAAACCTTCATATCAACCATAACCCCTCACAACCCTTTGTAATGGACTATAACCTATGACAACCATTTCTAATGGTACATAACTGATCACAACCCTTTCCAATGAACCATAAACCATCACAACCCTTTCTAATGAACCATAACCCACCAAACCCTTTCTAATGGTCCATAACCCATTACAACCCTTCACAATTGACCATAACCCATCAAAATCATTTCCAATTGACCATAACCTCTTACAACCCTTTCTAATGGACCATAACCCTTCACAATCCTTCATAATTGACCACAACCCATCACAACCCTTTCCAATGGACCATAACCTGTCGATGCCCTTCATATTTTGCCATAACCCATCACAACCCTTGCAAGTGGACCATAACCCATCACAACCCTTTCTAATGGACCATAACCCCTCACAACGCTTCATAATTGACCATAACCTATCACAACAGACTGTAATCCATCACAACCCTTCATAATTGACCATAACCTTTCACAACCATTTCCAAAGGACCATAACCTATCACAACCCTTTATAATGCTCCATAACTCGTCACAACCCTTTCCAATGGATTATAACCCATCACAACCCTTTCTAATGGACTATAACCCATTACAACCCTTTTTAATGGTCCATAATCAAACACAACCCTTTCCAATGGACCATATACCATCACAACCCTTTCTAATGGACTACAACCATTCAAACCCTTCATAATTAACCATAACCCATCATAACCCTTTCTAATGGACCATAACCCAGCACAATCCTTTCTAATGGTCCATAAGCCATGACAACCCTTTGCAATGGACCATAACCCATCATAACTCTTTCTATTTGTGACATCCCGGAAATTTATACCTAGAACTATAAACAGTTAATTCACCGCAAACCTCTTTATAACCAAACATTTTGAGCTTCAATGCATACTTTGGAAAATATAGTGTCATTACGATTAAAATAAGATACGAGATAAAATCTTACTTCCTATAATGGAATATCTCAAGCACAAACTGAAACCCTAGTTAATACGTCTGAAAAACTGAAAATAAGTATTAACCATTTGTGAAACAAAACAAGCAATCTAACCTCGGAGTACATGTTTCCCTGATTCCGGAAATATAAATAACATTCAAAACGGAGCTCATATGCAAAAGTTACGACTGTTATAAGAAAACAAGCCAAAACAAACCAGTGTAACACTGATTTTATTTAACTACATGAATTGTTTCGTTCCGTTGAGGCACTTGCGCACCTCATATGGAAATTCCGAGAACATTATTGGACTCAGACTATGGTCTATTATTGGATTCCATACTCGAAATATTTTTAGCAAAAATATTTATAAAAGTCAAACGCTGGATGCTACGGATAATCGAACGCACATATTTAAACACGTTTTCCCAGTGTTCTACAACTCGAAAAATAAATCCGTTTGGGTTTCTGAAACCGGTGCACTCGGCTCGACAATTCTCCGGTCTCGAAAAAAATTATTAGACATCGGGATCTTGCGCACGAATTATGTCATCCACGACATCACCTTCACCAACCCCAACTACTCCATGAGACTATAAATAAGAGGCTTTGCATCTCATTTTTCTTCACCAATTCACCAAAGCTTCTAGCTTTTTCTTTCTTTCTCCAATTGCTCTCCTTTTGGCCAAGAACACCACCACCATTGGCCATCGCTCCACTACCGTCGCACCATCACTTCGCCGGACAAAACCTTGTTGTTTTGTGGTGTTATTTCGTGATGCTTCTCAAACACGATCGTTCTTATATCTAAACTGAATTCACGCTTCAAAAGTGAGTGTTACGGCCCCTTTGTCTATGTTTTTATATATTATGGGGGAGAATACATGTGCAATATAAACATTTACCAATTTCATATCAAGTTTTATAAATGTTATTATAACTTTATAAAATGTTTTCAATAAGCGAGTACTGAACACTATTACGTATATACTTATCAACATACTTGGCTTTTATAACAAAAACCATTTTGGGATGTGACTTGTCTATCCTACATTTACCAATGGCTTAGATAGTGAGACACTATTCATAACTAAGTAGAAATACCTAGATCCCACACTACTATAACCGTTAATGAAGCAGAGCGAGATACATATGTATAGATCTATACGGGTTGACACCCCCACCTATGGTTGTTAGCTACAACTTCGACTTGCAAATCGATGTACGTGATACTTATCTTTTTCATTACTACGACATCCCTGAAGCATTGTAGGGGGTACATTTCAGTCGAATAGCTCGGTTATAGGACTCAACTATACGCATTGATGGTTTTCTCATAAACATACATATCTTTTATAAGTATGGTATTACTTATGGTTTTCAAAAACTCTATACAATTCATTTATAAGTATGGTATTACTTACGATTTTCAGCAACTCTTTACAACCTAGTTTTGTTATATATGTTAAGGCATTTCATGTACTCTACTATTATTATTTGTAAGAACCATGTATTCAAACTTCAAGATGAAATACAACTATCCTCTGGTTTATTGTTGTACTTGTACTGTATATTCAATTGCCTGTGATCCAAGAACTTAGTAGCACAGCCCGGCATGTTCCGCCGCCTCGGTCGGGGGTGTGACACTAATGGACCATAACGCATCACAATCTTTTCTAATGGTTCATAACCGATCACAACCGTTTGTAATGGAACATAAACCATCACAACCCCTTCTAAGGGGCCATAACCCATCACAAAAAAATTTAATGGTCCATAACCTAGCACAACCCTTCATAATTGACCATAACCCATCACAACCCTTTCCAATGGACCAAAACCCGTCACAACCCTTTCTAAAGGGCCATAACCCATCACAACCCTTCATAATTGACCATAACCCATCACAACCCTTTTTAATGGACCATAACATACCACAAGCCTTCATAATTGACCATAACCGATCACAACCCTTTCCAATGGACCACAACGTATCACAATCCTTCCTAATGGACCATAACCCCTCACAACCCTTCACAATTGACTATAACCCATCATGTGACATCCCGGAAATTTATACCTAGAACTATAAACAGTTAATTCACCGCAAACCTCTTTATAACCAAACCTTTTGAGCTTCAATGCATACTTTGGAAAATATAGTGTCGTTGCGGTTAAAATAATATACGAGATGAAATCTTACTTCCTATAATGGAATATCTCAAGCACAAACTGAAACCCTAGTTAATACGTCTGAAAAACTGAAAATAAGTATTAACCATTTGTGAAACAAAACAAACAATCTAACCTCACAGTACATGTTTCCCTGATTCCGGAAATATAAATAACATTCAAAACGGAGCTCATATGCAAAAGTTACGACTGTTATAAGAAAACAAGCCAAAACAAACCAGTGTAACATTGATTTTATTTAACTACATAAATCGTTTTGATCCGTTGAGGTACTTGCGCACCTCATATGGAAATTCGGAGAACATTATTGGACTCAGACTATGGTCTATTATTGGATTCCATACTCGAAATATTTTTAGTAAAAATATTTATAAAAGTCAACTAATTGGATACTGCGGATAAATGAACGCAATATTTAAACGCGATTTCCCGATGTTCTGCAACTCGAATAAATTATCTGTTTAGGTTTCTAAAATCAGTGCACTCGGCTCAAGAATTCTCCGGTCTAAAAAATAATACTGATTATAAAATCGAAAAGCATAGCGTAATGATTATGTAAGCGCTTACCTCGTGAATAGTGACGTGAATAGTGACGAATAGTGATTTTCAACCCTATAAATAAGATGCATCTTCTTCATTTATTTTCAACAATTCACCAAGCATCTAGCTTTCTTCCTCTCTCCCTTTGCCCCTTTGCCGCTGAAGTCTTCGTTGGTGTTATTTCGCGGTGTTTCTCGAACGCGATTATTCTCGAATCTAAGCTGAATTCACGCTTCAAAAGTGAGTGTTACGGCCCCTTTGTCTATGTTTTTATATATTATTGGGGAGAATACATGTGCAATATAAACATTTACCAATTTCATATAAAGTTTTATAAATGTTATTATAGCTTTATAAAATGTTTTCAATAAGCGAGTACTGTACACTATTACGTATATACTTATCAACATACTTGGCTTTTATAACAAAAACCATTTTGGGATGAGACTTGTCTATCCTACATTTATCAATGGCTTAGATAGTGAGACAATATTCATAACTAAGTAGAAATACCTTGACCCCACACTACTATAACCGTTAATCAAGCAGAGCGAGATACATATGTATAGATCTATACGGGTTGACACCCCCACCTATGGTTGTTAGCTACAACTTCGACTTGCAAATCGATGTAGGTGATACTTATCTTTTTCATTACTACGACGTCCATGAAGCGTTGTAGGGGGTACATTTCAGTCGAATAGCTTGGTTATAGGACTCAACTATAAGCATTGATGGTTTTCTTATAAACGTACATATCATTTATAAGTATGGTATTAGTTATGGTTTTCAAAAACTATATACAATTCATTTATAAGTATGGTATTACTTACGATTTTCAGCAACTCTTTACAAACTCATTTACAAGTATGATTATACTTACAAAAGGAATACTTTTAGATATTTTAAAAGTATTAGTGCTGTGTTTAGCAGAAAACCTGTAACTCCCACCAACCTTGTGTTGATCCTCAAAACTACATGTATTCTCAAGAAATCAATGAGACTTTCAGAAGATGGAAATCTTCAAGGATTTCAGGCAACCTAGTTTTGTTATATCTGTTAAGGCATTTCATGTACTCTACTATTATTATTTGTAAGAACCATGTATTCAAACTTCAATATGAAATAAAACTATCCTTTGGTTTATTGTTGTACTTGTACTGTATATTCAATTGCCTGTGATCCAAGAACTTAGTCGCACAGCCCGGCATGTTCCCCCGCCTCGGTCGGGGGTGTGACAGAATGGTATCAGAGCTAAATTGGCTATAGAGAACTCGTATCCTCGAAAGAGGAATACAACTATAGCAAAAGGCTTCTAATAAAAGTATTATTATTAATTACACTACTTCTCGACTACTTACGGGTGAGGTGTCTAGTTTGAACTATCGCTTGGGTTTTGGACTCAGAACAGCTTTAATGCCAAAATGATCCTGCCCACCGGTACTTCTCATCTGGCCGATCCTTATTTGATAGTCTTGTGGTACAAAACAAAAACTAATAATACTGCAAACCCCACCAACAATATATATAGGAGTAATATATATACTCTGACCCGCGATGAGAACACTGTATACAACTATAAATACAACAAGACTAAAACTCTCTAAAACATTTCGTACAAAGTATACTTTTAACATACAATGATATTTTTATAAAGTATAAAGTATAAGTACATACATACTAGAACATTGTCATAACCAGAACAATACAAAAGTAATAAGATGAGTTGAACACTACGACTAGGCCTAGGTAATTATGTAATCATACCTAGGATAGATAGAGCTTGATCAACTGTATTGGTTCAAGGTATGACCAACATGTACTTAGAAATAGTCGTAGTGAACAACAAGTATAAAAACTTACCAAGAATCATATACAAAGAAACTCTAAAACAGAATATAAAGATAAAATACTATAGGAATATTTTAAAATACTATAGAACCATACATTTAGACACTTTATCTACCCCTATCCTTGCACAGTCAACATGATATTTTGATAATACCTGACCAATAACTATTATCGAAAACCTACCATCATTCCTACCAACAGTTCCATTAAACTAATATTGGAAGAAATTCAATCTGAAAGTTGAAGGCGGGCTATGTCACCTGCCAAGTCTTCTGGGTTCTCTTCACTTATGGTCTTGAGAAAATCATGGTTAAAACCACTCATAGCAGAAACAGAAGGCAGAGATTTCTGTTGTGTATCGGTCCCTGATGAAGCTTCTTCCCTCTTCTGAACCTTTCTTTTCTTGTAAACAGCCTTAAAGGCAGCTTGCCTCAATCTCTTTATGGTATCAGTTATCTTCGAACTGGAACCCTCGACTATTGCTCTTTTCTCGTTCTCTAGACCAAGTATTACGTCTGCTCTACTAGGATTATTATCCAATTCCTGTTGCATAAATACTTTCAGTCATTACAATCTCATGGTATTAAAATTATGGAGAAAGAAATACAATTCTTAACCTGAGTATGGTTAATAAGAGTTTGTAGACTCTTAATCTGTCGTCGAGGCCAACTTTTGATGCCTAACTTCCTACAGCGTTGCTTCAACTGTGTTGATCCAACGTTGAGTTCCATTGCAGCTTGCAAAATGGGCTTGTCAAAATGCATGTATATTGTTTCCTTACTCAACGCATGTCTAGAACCACTTCCACTGCCAATTACTGTGGTTCTTTGACTCAAAGAATTAAATGCGGTTGTACTATTATAATTCGGGATCATTTGACCAAGATCCTGATTTGCTGATCCAAAGATAAACTTTGGTTCAGTAAAATTAGTACTTGTTGTCAGTAGTAATGGTTGATTTTCAACCATGAACCCAGGAATTTTAAATCCCTCTAGATTCATTTGAATCATCTGAAGGTGATCCTGATATTGAAAACCACCCTTAAACTCAGGATTCGCTGAAGCGAACCCGATAGTGTCATCATGGATCGACTGTATTTGATCCTGATTTTGAATGTGAGTTAGAAACCCCTGATTTGTTAGATCTACTCCACTATGCAGTATGGGCACGTTCATGCTTAGATTATCATTAGTAAGATCATCTACGAATGGATCTGTGTAAAACGTATGTTAGATAATCAAGCAAAACAAACATAAAGCTTAACAAAATGACTTAACCTGGAAGTATATATTGAGATTGCCCAACAGCAATGTCTTCATTTAAAGGCAGTGGATCTTCAGGGACAATACCCATCAGAGGAAAAACTTCAGGATCATCTTGAAGTTGATCCAGCGGTAATATATCTGGAAAATCTATACCTCACATAATTTAAAACAAAAATCAAAACGCTAGAGAAAGGAATAACAAATAAAAAGGAGTTTAGGATACTATAATTACCAAACTCCAGTGGAGGTATCTGATT
Source organism: Cichorium intybus (assembly GCA_023525715.1). NCBI lineage: Eukaryota > Viridiplantae > Streptophyta > Magnoliopsida > Asterales > Asteraceae > Cichorium > Cichorium intybus. The sequence goes on from JAKNSD010000013.1 coordinate 713,000, forward strand.
AAACGATAGGGAGGTACCCTCTTCCCATAAGAAATTTAACTCAGTGTCTGAAAACTTTTCCATAGGAGATCTGTTTTCCATACCTAGATTTGGAAATCTGAGATTATATAAGAATAAACTAGTAGTAAAAAAAATGAGACTGAAAATAATCTTAGATACAAATGATGATACATACCCGTTTATATAATATCTTACAGCTAGAACTGAAAGGACAACCCCCATTATTACTACCGAAATTCAAAACATCTATAGTAGGTGCGACATTTCCATTACCCTAAGTGCCATTTTTTTCAACATTCGCTGCTTAAATCCGATAAGGACAAGATAATGAAAAGACTTTTTTTAATAAAAAAATGTATATCTCTTGATAGCGGAAATAGTTCAAAGAATTTTCAGTACTTATTTAAAAATGTGAATTTTGATGTGAGTGGATTTCTTAGGACATGGAGTCAGCAAGGAAGGGATACATGTGGATCCCTCCATGTAACTCCCATTTTCCTATCTCCAAATTACACCAACAATTACTCTAATAACCAAAAGTGTTTAATAATGTAATCAAAGTTAAGAAACAAAAGCACAAGCAGTTATCATAAACACGATTACTTAATACAAATATGTCCCAAAACTAGGTTACAAAAGACCATTTTTTACAAAACTATACAAAAGAGCATGCCATAGTTCACAAAAAGTCCAAAAGTCTTGCCCCAAGTTAAGTCATTCATCCCTCTGCAATCTTCTTGCCCTTGTCACCCATAATACATACAACATAACCATTTTTATGAGCTAACTAAGCTCAATGAGAAAATAATTAAGACTTAGTAAATCATTTCATCATTTCTCAACGACTACTAAAACAAAACATCATTGATCTCAATCTCTTTAATTATCCCAGTCACTTAGTGTAACACCCGGCTTTTAAACAAAAACACCCCTGAAAATTTTTTTCATTTTAAACAATGGTTTCAATACATAAAACCATAACAAAGGGGTATATTTTAATAAAAACGGGTACAAGTGTATCAAGGAGAGTATAAAATACCATGTCTCCTTTAAAGCCGGGCTGCTACTGACAGCATCTACGAGTCCCACTTCAAAGTCACGGACTCTATCTTGTCCCCTATCAGTATCATGCTAACCTGCAGGGACATTAACAAATATCGTGAGCTATAAAGCTCAGTGAGTAATCATATCTGCAAATAATGTGTACAATACAAATACAATCATATAATTGTCTGGATATCGAATCCAGACTACTAGCCTTACTGGCTAACCGTATATATCTGAGGATTTCGTATCCTACCGCCTAGCCTTACCGGCCGAATCGTAACATCATGTGATTTTCGAATCACATCCGAACATTGTACACTTGTCATATCCAGTCTGTTATTTGCATACCCTTCCAATCCATTCTGTATCATTTATGTCCCATCTTTCTTAGTCATACCTGACTATACCATATATCATGACTATATAAGTCATATCATTTGTCGTGGCTATACAAGCCGTACCAAATCATTCCTTGCATATGAATCATAGCCCGCAGGCCGCACTAACAGGGTTTAATACCCGATATCATAACAAAAAGGCCGTACCGTGTACCTGTAACAAAATCATAACCCGAAGGCCGCACCGGAGTCATAGCCAACAAGGCCGCATCGGAGACATAGCCCAAAGGCTGCACCGGAGTCATAGCCAACAAGGCCGCACCATCTATTAACAGTTTCTTCACGATCAAATATGGCTCACGGGAAGATCCCGCTGTTGCCTAGACTCACGGCTGGTTCCGGTATTGTCTATAAAAGTAAATGTATGGCTCACAGGAAGATCCCGCTGTTGCCTAGACTCACGGCTGGTTCCGGTATTGTCTATATTTTATTGACTCACGGCTGGTCCCGGTCTTGTCAATAAAGGTTTGACTCACAGCTCCGTTCTTGTCTATTATAGACTCACGGCTTATCTGGTATTGTCATGTCATTGTGTATATATATATGTATTGACTCACAGCTCCGTTCTTGTCATCGCAATGACTCACGGCTTATCTGGTATTGTCGTTTACATATATTTTTACACATGTCATTTTCGTCCCTCGAAGCCATTTCAACCTGTAACAAATCAATCATCATATATCACATATGATATCAGTGAGATTACTCACCTGGATGCTAGCTGCATTTACATTCCGGTTGTTTCTTGCCTTTGCGTGCACCACAACCATTTTGTCCTAAACCTATATATTCATTTATATACCAAATGATAATAGGTTAACAATCATTCCAATTAACTCTAATACAATAGAGTTCAATAAAATATCATTACAAACAATGCCCAGTTAATAAACTTTCCGTTTACTAACTTTTATTGAATTTTTACTATTCACCGAGGCATTCGAATTGATCTACAGTGCCCCCGAGGGGTCGAAAACTCAATTTAATAATTTTCCCAAACTTTTCAGACCATAACGAGCCTATGGTCCAAATTTGAGCTAAAACGGACAAGCCAAACGAAAGTTAGCGAGTCGGAAGTCCCCTGTCTGGCCCCTGCTGGGAGGCGCACTGCGCCAGGAATCAGGCGCACTGCGCCTGGGCGCACCCCGCCCTGATCCTGGGCGCACTGCGCCCTGCGCCTGTGCAGAGCTCCTGGACAGTCGCGATTTATGCACTGTAGCAAGCAGTTTTGGACCATTAAGTCCTTAATCCAGTCCTTAATCGATTGGGGTTTGTTCTAGGACCAAAACCTTATACTTTAACAAGGTTTTCAACCATCCAAAACAACCAAATCAATCAAAATGAAGAATTAGGGTTCTTAGTTCTAACAACCCCAAACTTCAAATTCATCACTAATAGCAATCTACTTCCATTTTTAACATATGTTCTTACTACTTGAACATGTTTAAGCCCAGAAATCATATAAACATCATGGATTATGGCTGAAAATACAGATTTTCGTCCACTCCATGAAGACCCATCAAGAACACACAAGAACTTGGCTAGAAATCAAATTACTAACCTTTCAAGCCTAGGAATCATCAATTCCATGCTATGAATCCAATTCCATGCTTCAAGCTTCAAGAATTTCCAGGTTTTAGCTCTCAAAACTCATTCCCGTAGCTGCACCAAATGGCCAGTCAAAGAGAGTCAACTCTCTCATTTATACCCCAAAACTTTACAATTTTGGTCCTTAAGTTCATTTTCTTGAACTTTAACCACAATAACCAAGTTTTATTACAATAAAACTTTCATTTCTTACATTTTTGCCACAACCAACAATATTTTTCATATTTGGTCTTTCACATGGTCAAATGACCAAATTACCCTTTTACGGTAAAACGACCAAAAATCAATTTTTATAACATTTTAAGTTCAAAACTCAAAATATTATTTCAACCCAAATACTTTTCTGTCCAAAAGACCAATTTACCCTTCCAAGGTAAAATGACCATTTTACCCTTTTTTATTATATTTATAAAAATAGTATCTTGGCGTTACACTTAGAGTTCTCAATCACACCAAGTACTCGTTTATGATAGGAAATTCTCAACCTTGTATAACTCGTACAAATTGATTATCTTAATCAATTAAGATTTACAGTTAATTCAATTATATCATAATATAATCATAAATAATGAATTAGAACTACTCACCTGGCATAGGTGCATCTCGTGGTCCACCTGTATCTTACGTACTTCCTTCCATCCTATGAGTATCAACTGTAAAATGAAATCACATATCATATCTTAAACATCCTCAGGCATTTCCAGAATACTTAACTCAAATGATTAAGAAATAAATAGCTAATACAAATCACAATTATTGAATATCATATGCTATCAAACCGAAACCCCCAATTTCACGGTTTTACCAAATCAATCGTTAAAACATCACAATATTTGCAACGAGGACTCAATACAACATATATTAGCAATCCACTAACAACACATGAGATGAATTGAAGCATACTTTCATATTTGGACATCTAGAGTTTGAAACCCTAAAACTCAAAAGAACTAACCTTGTGAATTAAGAACTAGAGAACGCATTTCGGGTGTTAAATCCAACCTCCACAAACTTTTACTACACAAAATCCTTGATCAGAATGACCAAATTTCGCACCTTTTGCTATGAAAATAACCTAGGAGGATTTTGGTTCGTAAATGGGGTAAATGAGGAAAGCTGTCCAAATAACCCCACTGAAGCAGGTTAGCGACACTAACCTTTAAAGTTAGCATCGTTAACTTTTAAAAATCCGACCCGTGCTTCGAAACCCGACCCGTGTAAGTCCACTTGATGCTACTGGATGCTACAGTAACTGAAACACGACCCGTGTGACTTCTACACGATCGAGCAGAAGTGTTATGTTATGAAATAATTTCGGGACGAAATTCCTTTAACGGGGAGGTAATGTGACATCCCGGAAATTTATACCTAGAACTATGAACAGTTAATTCACCGCAAACCTCTTTATAACCAAACCTTTTGAGCTTCAATGCATACTTTGGAAAATATAGTGTCATTGCGATTAAAATAAGATACGAGATGAAATCTTACTTCCTATAATGGAATATCTCAAGCACAAACTGAAACCCTAGTTAATACGTCTGAAAAACTGAAAATAATTATTAACCATTTGTGAAACAAAACAAGCAATCTAACCTCAGAGTACATGTTTCCCTGATTCCGGAAATATAAATAACATTCAAAACGGAGCTCATATGCAAAACTTACGACTGTTATAAGAAAACAAGCCAAAACAAACCAGTGTAACACTGATTTTATTTAACTACATAAATTGTTTCGATCCGTTGAGGTACTTGCGCACCTCATATGGAAATTCCGAGAACATTATTGGACTCAGACTATGGTCTATTATTGGATTCCATACTCGAAATATTTGTAGTAAAAATATTTATAAAAGTCAACTAATTGGATACTGCGGATAAATGAACGCAATATTTAAACGCGATTTCCCGATGTTCTGCAACTCGAAAAAATTATATGTTTAGGTTTCTAGAATCAGTGCACTAGGCTCAACAATTCTCCGGTCTAAAAAATAATACTAATTATAAAATCGGAAAGCATAGCGTAATGATTATGTAAGCGCTTACCTCGTGAATAGTGACATGAATAGTGACGAATAGTGATTTTCAACCCTATAAATAAGATGCATCTTCTTCATTTATTTTCACCAATTCACCAAGCATCTAGCTTTCTTCCTCTCTCCCTTTGCCCCTTTGCCGCTTAAGTCTTCGTTGGTGTTATTTCGCGGTGTTTCTCGAACGCGATTATTCTCGAATCTAAGCTGAATTCACGCTTCAAAAGTGAGTGTTACGGCCCCTTTGTCTATGTTTTTATATATTATTGGGGAGAATACATGTGCAATATAAACATTTACCAATTTCATATCAAGTTTTATAAATGTTATTATAGCTTTATAAAATGTTTTCAATAAGCGAGTACTGTACACTATTACGTATATACTTATCAACATACTTGGCTTTTATAACAAAAACCATTTTGGGATGAGACTTGTCTATCCTACATTTATCAATGGCTTAGATAGTGAGACAATATTCATAACTAAGTAGAAATAGCTAGACCCCACACTACTATAACCGTTAATCAAGCAGAGCGAGATACATATGTATAGATCTATACGGGTAGACACCCCCACCTATGGTTGTTAGCTACAACTTCGACTTGCAAATCGATGTAGGTGATACTTATCTTTTTCATTACTACGACGTCCATGAAGCGTTGTAGGGGGTACATTTCAGTCGAATAGCTCGGTTATAGGACTCAACTATAAGCATTGATGGTTTTCTCATAAACGTACATATCATTTATAAGTATGGTATTACTTATGGTTTTCAAAAACTATATACAATTCATTTATAAGTATGGTATTACTTACGATTTTCAGCAACTCTTTACAAATTCATTTACAAGTATGATTATACTTACAAAAGGAATACTTTTAGTTATTTTAAAAGTATCAGTGCTGTGTTTAGCAGAAAACCTGTAACTCTCACCAACCTTGTGTTGATCCTCAAAACTACATGTATTCTCAAGAAATCAATGAGACTTTCAGAAGATGGAAATCTTCACGGATTTCAGGCAACCTAGTTTTGTTATATCTGTTAAGGCATTTCATGTACTCTACTATTATTATTTGTAAGAACCATGTATTCAAACTTCAAGATGAAATAAAACTATCCTTTGGTTTATTGTTGTACTTGTACTGTATATTCAATTGCATGTGATCCAAGAACTTAGTCGCACAGCCCAGCATGTTCCGCCGCCTCGGTCGGGGGTGTGAGACATGACAACCCTTTTTAATGGACCATAACCTACCACAAGCCTTCATAATTGACCACAACTGATCACAACCCTTTCTAATGGACCATAACAAATCACAATCCTTTCTAATGGACCATAACCCATCACAACCCTTCATAATTGACCATAACCCGTCACAACCCTTTCTGATGGACCATAACCCATCACAACCCTTTCTAATGGTCCATAATCGATCATAACCCTTTCCAGTGCACCATAAACCGTCACAACGCTTTCCTATGATCCATAACCGATCACAACCCTTTCCAATGGACCATAACCTATCACAACCCTTTCTAATGGTCTATAACTTATCAATAGCCTTTCTAATGAACCATAAGCCATCACAACCCTTTCTAATGAACCATAACCCATCACAACCCTTTCTAATGGCCCATAAACCATCACAACGCTTTCTAATGAACCATAACCCATCACAACCCTTTCTAATGGTCCATAACCCATCACAACCCTTCATAATTGACCATAACCCATCACAACCCTTTCCAATGGAGCATAACCAATCACAGCCTTTCGTATTTAGCCATAACCCATCACAAATCTTTCTAGCGGACCATAACTTATCACAACCGCTTCTTATGGTCCATAACTAATCACAACCCTTTCCAATGGACCATACACCATCAAAACCCTTCCTAATGAACCATAACCATCCACAACCCTTTCTAATGGACCATAACCCATCACAATCCTTCAAAATTGACCATAACCCATCACAACCCTTTCCAATGGACCATAACCCATCACAGCCTTTCATATTTAGCCATAACCCATCACAACTCTTTCCAGCAGACCATAACCCATCACAACCCTTTCTAATTGACCATAACCCATCATAACCCTTCATAATTGACCATAGCCTATCACAACCATTTCCAAAGGACGATAACCTATTACAACCCTTTTTAATGCTCCATATCCCATCACAACCCTTTACAAAGGACTATAACCCATCATAACCCTCTCTAATGGACCATAACCCATCACAACCCTTTTTAATGGTCTATAATCGAACACAACCCTTTCCAATGGACCATAAACCATCTCAACCCTTTCTAATGGACCACACCCATCAAAACCCTTTCTAATGGACCATAACCCATCCAAACCCTTCATAATTGACCATAACCCATCGCAACACTTTCCAATGGACCATAACCCATCGCAGTCCTTTCTAATGGTCCATAACCTATGACAACCCTTTCCAATGGACCATAACCCATCATAACTCTTTCTTATGGACCATAACGCATCACAATCTTTTCTAAAGGTACATAATCGATCACAACCGTTTCCAATGGAACATAAACCATCACAACTCTTTCTAATGGGCCATACCCCATCACAAAAAAAATTTAATGGTGCATAACCCAGCACAACCCTTCATAATTGACCATCACCCATCACAACCCTTTCCATGGACCATAACCCATCACAACCCTTTCTAAAGGACCATAACCCATCACAACCCTTCATAATTGACCATAACCCATCACAACCCTTTTTAATGGACCATAACCTATTACAAGCCTTCATAATTGACCATAACCGATCACAACCCTTTCCAATGGACCATAACATATCACAATCCTTTCTAATGGACCATAACCCATCACAACCCTTCATAACTGACCATAACCCATCACAACCCTTTCTTATGGACCATAACCCATCACAACCCTTTCTAATGGTCCATAATCGATCATACCAGTGCACCATTAACCGTCACAACCCTTTCCAATGGTCCAAAACTGATCACAACCCTTTCCAATGGACCGTAACCCATCACAACCTTTTCTAATGGTCCATAACCGATCACAATCGTTTCTAATGGAACATAAACCATCACAACCCTTTCTAAGGGGCCATAACCCATCACAAAAAAAAAAATTAATGGTCCATCACAAAGCACAACCCTTCATAATTGACCCTAACCCATCACAACCCTTTCCAATAGACCATAACCCGTCACAACCCTTTCTAAAGGACCATAACCCCTCACAACCCTTCATAATTGACCATAACCCATCACAACCCTTTTTAATGGACCATAACCTATTACAACCCTTCATAATTGACCATAACCCATCACAACCCTTTTCAATGGACCATAACCCATCATAATCCTTTCTAATTGGACCATAACCCATCACAACCCTTCATAATTGACCATAACCCATCACAACCCTTTCTGATGGACCATAACCTATCACAACCCTTTCTAATTGTCTATAATCGATCACAACCCTTTCCAATGCACCAAACACTGTCACAACCCTTTCCAATGGTCCATAACCGATCATAACCTTTTCTAATGGACCACAACCCATCATAACCCTTTCTAATGGTCCATAACTGATCAAAAACCTTTCCAATGAACCATAAACCATCAAAACCCTTTCTATTGAACCATAACCCATCACAACCCTTTCTAATGGTCCATAACCCATCACAACCCTTTACAATTGACCATAACCCATTAAAATCATTTCCAATTGACCATAACCTCTTACAACCCTTTCTAATGGACCATAACCCTTCACAACCCTTCATAATTGACCATAACCCATCACAACCCTTTCCAATGGACCATAACCTATCACTACCCTTCATATTTTGCCATAACCCATCACAACCCTTGCAAGTGGACCATAACCCATCACAACCCTTTCTAATGGACCATAACCCCTCACAACGCTTCATAATTGACCATAACCTATCACAACAGACCGTAACCCATCACAACCCTTCATAATTGACCATAACCTTTCACAACCATTTCCAAAGGACCATAACCTATCACAACCCTTTATAATGCTCCATAACCCGTCACAACCCTTTCCAATGGATTACAACCCATCACAACCCTTTCTAATGGACCATAACCCATCACAACCCTTTTTAATGGTCCATAATCAAACACAACCCTTCCCAATGGACCATATACCATCACAACCCTTTCTAATGGACCACAACCATTCAAACCCTTCATAATTAACCATAACCCATCACAACCCTTTCTAATGGACCATAACCCAGCACAATCCTTTCTAATGGTCCATAACCCATGACAACCCTTTCCAAATGGACCATAACCCATCATAACTCTTTCTAATGGACCATAACGCATCACAATCTTTTCTAATGGTCCATAAACGATCACAACCGTTTGTAATGGAACATAAACCATCACAACCCATTCTAAGGGGCCATAACCCATCACAAAAAAATTTAATGGTCCACAACCCTTCATAATTGACCATAACCCATCACAACCCTTTCCAATAGACCAAAACCTGTCACAACCCTTTTTAAAGGGCCATAACATATCACAACCCTTCATAATTGACCATAACCCATCACAACCTTTTTTAATGGACCATAACATACCACAAGCCTTCGTAATTGACCATAACCGATCACAACCCTTTCCAATGGACCACAACGTATCACAATCCTTCTTAATGGACCATAACCCCTCACAACCCTTCATAATTGACTATAACCCATCACAACCCTTTTTAATGGACCAAAGCCTACCACAAGCCTTCATAATTGACCACAACTGATCACAACCCTTTCTAATGGACCATAACATATCACAATCCTTTCTAATGGACCATAACCCATCACAACCCTTCATAATTGACCATAACCCGTCACAACCCTTTTTGATGGACCATAACCCATCACAACCCTTTCTAATGGTCCATAATCGATCATAACCCTTTCCAGTGCACCATAAACTGTTACAACGCTTTCCAATGATCCATAACTGATCACAACCCTTTCCAATGGACCATAACCTATCACAACCCTTTCTAATGGTCTATAACTGATCAATAGCCTTTCTAATGAACCATAAGCCATCACAACCCTTTCTAATGAACCATAACCCATCACAACCCTTTCTAATGGCCCATAAACCATCACAACCCTTTCTAATGAACCATAACCCGTCACAACCCTTTCTAATGGTCCATAACCCATCACAACCCTTCATAATTGACCATAACCCATCACAACCCTTTCCAATGGAGCATAACCAATCACAGCCTTTCGTTTTTAGCCATAACCCATCACAACTCTTTCCAGCTGACCATAACCCATCACAACCCTTTCTAATTGACCATAACCCATCATAACCCTTCATAATTGACCATAGCCTATCACAGCCATTTCCAAAGGACGATAACCTATTACAACCCTTTCTAATGCTCCATATCCCATCACAACCCTTTACAAAGGACTATAACCCATCATAACCCTTTCTAATGGACCATAACCCATCACAACCCTTTTTAATGGTCTATAATTGAACACAACCCTTTCCAATGAACCATAAACCATCTCAACCCTTTCTAATGGACCATACCCATCAAAACCTTTCTAATGGACCATAACCCATCCAAACCCTTTATAATTGACCATAACCCATCGCAACCCTTTCCAATGGACCATAACCCATCGCAATCCTTTCTATTGGTCCATAACCTATGACAACCCTTTCCAATGGACCATAACCCATCATAACTCTTTCTTATGGACCATAACGCATCACAATCTTTTCTAAAGGTCCATAATCGATCACAACCGTTTCTAATGGAACATAAACCATCACAACCCTTTCTAATGGGCCATACCCCATCACCCATCACAACCCTTTCCAATGGACCATAACACATCACAACCCTTTCTTATGGACCATAACCCATCACGACCCTTTTTATTGGACCATAACCTATTACAACCCTTCATAATTGACCATAACCCATCACAACCATTTTCAATGGACCATAACCAATCACAATCCTTTCTACTTGGACCATAACCCATCACAACCCTTCATAATTGACCATAACCCATCACAACCCTTTATGATGGACCATAACCTATCACAACCCTTTCTAATTGTCCATAATCGATCACAACCCTTTCCAATGCACCAAACACTGTCACAACCCTTTCCAATGGTCCATAACTGATCACAACCATTTCTAATGGACCATAACCCATCACAACCCTTTCTAATTACCCATAACTGATCAACAACCTTTCCAATGAACCATAAACCATCACAACCCTTTCTATTGAACCATAACCCATCACAACCCTTTCTAATGGTCCATAACACATCACAAACCTTAATATTGACCATAACCCGTCATAACCCTTTGTAATGGACTATAACCTATCACAACCGTTTCTAATGGTACATAACTGATCACAACCATTTCCAATGAACCATAACCCATCACAACCCTTTCTGATGGACCATAACCCATCACAACCCTTTCTAATGGTCCATAACTGATCAACAACCTTTCCAATGAACCATAAACCATCTCAACCCTTTCTATTGAACCATAACCCATCATAACCCTTTCTAATGGTCCATAACATATCACAATCCTTTATATTGACCATAACCTGTCACAACCCTTTGTAATGAACTATAACCTATCACAACCGTTTCTAATGCAACATAACTGATCCCAACCCTTTCTAATGAACCATAAATAATCACAACCCTTTCTAATGAACCACAACCCACCACAACCCTTTCTAATGGTCCATAACCCATCACAACCCTTCACAATTGACCATAACCCATCAAAATCCTTTCCAATTGACCATAACATCTTACAACCCTTTCTAATGGACCATAACCCATCACAACCCTTCATAATTGACCATAACCCATCACAACCCTTTCCAATGGACCATAACCTATCACAGCCCCTCATATTTAACCATAACCCATCACAACCCTTGCAAGTGGACCATAACCCATCACAACCCTTTCTAATGGACCATAACCCCTCACAACGCTTCATAATTGACCATAACCTATCATACCGGACCGTAACCCATCACAACCCTTCATAATTGACCATAATCTTTCACAACCATTTCCAAAGGATCATAACCTATCACAACACTTTATAATTCTCTATAACCCGTCACAACCCTTTCCAATGGATTATAACCTATCACAACCCTTTCTAATGGACCATAACCCATCACAACCCTTTTTAATGGTCGATAATCGAACAAACCCTTCATAATTAACCATAACCCATCACAACCCTTTCTAATGGACCATAACCCAGCACAGTCCTTTCTAATGGTCCATAACCCATGACAACCCTTTCCAATGGACCATAACCCATCATAACTCTTTCAAATAGACCATAACGCATCACAATCTTTTCTAATGCTCCATAACCGATCACAACCGTTTCAAATGGAACATAAACCATCACAACCTATTCTAAGGGGCCATAACCCATCACAAAAAAATTTAATGGTCCATAACCCAGCACAACCCTTCATAATTGACCATAACCCATCACAACCCTTTCCAATGGACCTAAACCCGTCACAACCCTTTCTAAAGGACCATAACCCATCACAACCCTTCAAAATTGACCATAGCCCATCACAACCCTTTTTAATGGACCATAACCTACTACAAGCCTTCATAATTGACCATAACCGATCACAGCCCTTTCCAATAGACCATAACGTATCACAATCTTTTCTAATGGACCATAACCCATCACAACCCTTCATAATTGACCATAACCCATCACAACCCTTTCTAATGGACCATGACCCATCACAACCCTTTCTAATGGTCCATAACTGATCAACAACCTTTACAATGAACCATAAACCATCTCAACCCTTTCTATTGAACCATCACCCATCACAACCCTTTCTAATGGTCCATAACATATCACAAACCTTCATATTAACCATAACCTGTCACAACCCTTTGTAATAGACTATAACCTATCACAACCGTTTCTAATGCTACATAATTGATCCCAACCCTTTCTAATGAACTATAAACCCTCACAACCCTTTCTAATGAACCATAACCCACCACAACCCTTTCTAATGGTCCATAACCCATCACAACCCTTCTAATTGACCATAACCTCTTACAACCCTTTCTAATGGACCATAACCCATCACAACCCTTCATAATTGACCATAACCCATCACAACCCTTTCCAATGGACCATAACCTATCACAGCCCTTCATATTTAGCCATAACCCATCACAACCCTTGCAAGTGGACCATAACCGATCACAACCCTTTCTAATGGACCATAACCCCTCACAACGCTTCGTAATTGACCATAACCTATCACAGCGGACCGTAACCCATAACAACCCTTCATAATTGACCATAACCATTCACAACCATTTCCAAAGGACCATAACCTATCACAACCCTTTATAATGCTCCATAACCCCTGACAACCCTTTCCAATGGATTATAACCCATCACAACCCTTTCTAATGGACCATAACCCATCACAACTGTTTTAAATGGTCCATAATCGAACACAACCCCTTCCAATGGACCATATACCATCACGACCCTTTCTAATGGACCACAACCATCCAAACCGTTCATAATTAACCGTAACCCATCACAACCCTTTCTAATAGACCATAACCCAACACAATCCTTTCTAATGGTCCATAACCCATGGCAACCCTTTCCAATGGACCATAACCCATCATAACTCTTTCTAATGGACCATAACGCATCACAATCTTTTCTAATGGTCCATAATCGATTACAGTCGTTTCTAATGGAACATAAACCATCACAACCCTTTCTAAGGGGCCATAACCCATCACAAAAAAAATTTAATGGTCCATAAACTATCACAACCCTTCATAATTGACCATAACCCATCACAACCCTTTTTAATGGACCATAACCTATTACAACCCTTCATAATTGACCATAACCGATCACAACCCTTTCCAATGGACCATAACATATCACAATCCTTTCTAATAGACCATAACCCATCACAACCCTTCATAATTGACCATAACCCATCACAACCCTTTCTGATGGACCATAACCCATCACAACCCATTCTAATTGTCCATAATCGATCATAACCCTTTCCAGTGCACCATAAACCGTCACAATGCTTTCCAATAGTCCATAACGGATCACAACCCTTTCTAATGAACCATAACCCATCACAACTCTTTCTAATGAACCATAACCCATCACAACCCTTTCTAATGGTCCATAAACCATCACAACTCTTTGTAATGAACCATTACCCATCACAACCTTTTCTAATGGTCCACAACCCATCACAACCCTTCATAATTGACCAAAACCCATCACAACCATTTCCAAAGGAGCATCACCAATCACAGCCTTTCGTATTTAGCCATAACCCATCACAACACTTTCCAGCGGACCATAACTTATCACAACCGCTTCTAATGGTCCATAACTGATCACAACCCTTTCCAATGAACCATACACCATCACAACTCTTTCTAATGAACCATAACCCACCACAACCCTTTCTAACGCACCTTAACCCATCACAATCCTTCAAAATTGACCATAACCCATCACAACCCTTTTTCAATGGACCATAACCCATCACAACCTTTCATATTTAGCCATAACCCATCACAACTCTTTCCAGTGGACCATAACCCATCATAACCCTTTCTAATGGACCATAACCCATCAGAACCCTTCACAATTGACCATAACCTATCACAACCATTTCCAAAGGGCGATAACCTATTACAACCCTTTTTAATGCTCCATATCCCATCACAACCCTTTATAATTGACTATAACCGATCATAACCCTTTCTAATGGACCATAACCCATCACAACCTTTTTTAATGGTCCATAATAGAGCACAACCCTTTCTAATGGACCATAACCCATCCAAACCCTTCATACTTGACCACAACCCATCGTAACCCTTTCCAATGGACCATAACCCATCGCAGTACTTTCTAATGGTCTATAACCCATGACAACCCTTTCCAATTGACCATAACCCATCATAACTCTTTCTTATTGAACATAACGCATCATAATCTTTTCTAAAGGTCTATAATCGATCACAACCGTTTCCAAAGGAACATAAACCATCACAAGCCATTCTAATGGGCCATACCCCATCACAAAAAAAATTAATGGTCCCCATAACCAAGCACCACCGTTCATAATTGACCATAACCCATCACAACCCTTTCGAATGGACCATAACCCGTCACAACCCTTTCTAAAGGACCATAACCCATCACAACCCTTCATAATTGACCATAACCCATCACAACCCGTTTTAATGGACCATAACTTACCACAAGCCTTCATAATTGACCATAACCGATAACAACCCTTTCCAATGGACCATAACATATCACAATCCTTTGTAATGGACCATAACCCATCAAAACCCTTCATAATTGACGATAACCCATCACAACCCTTTCTGATGGACCATAACCCATCACAACCCTTTCTAATGGTCCATAATCGATCATAACCCTTTCTACTACACCATAAACCGTCACAACCCTTTCCAATGGTCCATAACCGATCACAACCCTTTCCAATGGACAATAACCCAACACAACCCTTTCTAATGGTCCATAACTGTTCAACAGCCTTTCCAATGAACCATAACCCATCACAACCCTTTCTAATGAACCATAACCCATCACAACACTTTGTAATGGTCCATAAACCATCACAACCCTTTCTAATGAACCATAACCCATCACAAACGTTTCTAATGGTCCATAACCCATCACAACCCTTCATAATTTACCATAACCCATCACAACCCTTTCTAATGGAGCATAACCAATCGCAGCCTTTCGTATTTACCCATAACCCATCACAACTCTTTCCAGCGGACCATAACTTATTACAACCGCTTCTAATGGTCCATAACTGATCACAACCCTTTCCAATGAACCATACACCATCACAACCCTTTCTAATGAACCATAACCCACTACAACCCTTTCTAATCCACCTTAACCCATCACAATCCTTCAAAATTGACCATAACCCATCACAACCTTTCATATTTAGCCATAACCCATCACAACTCTTTCCAATGGACCATAACCCATCATAACCCTTTCTAATGGACCATAACCCATCAGAACCCTTCACAATTGACCATAACCTATCACAACCATTTCCAAAGGGCGATAACCTATTACAACCCTTTTTAATGCTCCATATCCCATCACAACCCTTTATAATTGACTATAACCGATCATAACCCTTTCTAATGGACCATAACCCATCACAACCTTTTTTAATGGTCCATAATAGAGCACAACCCTTTCTAATGGACCATAACCCATCCAAACCCTTCATACTTGACCATAACCCATCGTAACCCTTTCCAATGGACCATAACCCATCGCAGTCCTTTCTAATGGTCTATAACCCATGACAACCCTTTCCAATTGACCATAACCCATCATAACTCTTTCTTATGGAACATAAGGCGTCATAATCTTTTCTAAAGGTCTATAATCGATCACAACCGTTTCCAAAGGAACATAAACCATCACAACCCATTCTAATGGGCCATACCCCATCACAAAAAAATTTAATGGTCCCCATAACCCAGCACCACCGTTCATAATTGACCATAACCCATCACAACCCTTTCGAATGGACCATAACCCGTCACAACCCTTTCTAAAGGACCATAACCCATCACAACCCTTCATAATTGACCATAACCCATCACAACCCATTTTAATGGACCATAACTTACCACAAGCCTTCATAATTGACCATAACCGATAACAACCCTTTCCAATGGACCATAACATATCACAATCCTTTGTAATGGACCATAACCCATCAAAACCCTTCATAATTGACCATAACCCATCACAACCCTTTCTGATGGACCATAACCCATCACAACCCTTTCTAATGGTCTATAATCGATCATAACCCTTTCTACTACACCATAAACCGTCACAACCCTTTCCAATGGTCCATAACCGATCACAACCCTTTCCAATGGACAATAACCCAACACAACCCTTTCTAATGGTCCATAACTGTTCAACAGCCTTTCCAATGAACCATAACCCATCACAACCCTTTCTAATGAACCATAACCCATGACAACACTTTGTAATGGTCCATAAACCATCACAACCCTTTCTAATGAACCATAACCCATCACAAACCTTTCTAATGGTCCATAACCCATCACAACCCTTCATAATTTACCATAACCCATCACAACCCTTTCTAATGGAGCATAACCAATCACAGCCTTTCGTATTTAGCCATAACCCATCACAACGGTTTCCAACAGACTATAACTTATCACAACCACTTCTAATGGTCCATAACTGATCACAACCCTTTCGAATGAACCATACACCATCACAACCCTTTCTAATGAACAATATACCACCACAACCTTTTCTAATGGACCATAACCCATCATAACCCTTCAAAATTGACCATAACCCATCACAACCCTTTCCAATGGACCATAACCCATTACAACCTTTCATATTTAGCCATAACCCATCACAACTCTTTCCAACGGACCATAACCCATCACAACCCTTTCTAATGGACCATAACCTCGCATAACGCTTCATAATTGACCATAACCTATCACAACCCTTTCTAATGGACCATAAACCATCAAAACCCTTCACAATTGACCATAGCCTATCACAACCATTTCCAAAGGACGATAACCTATTACAACCCTTTCTAATGCTCCATATCCCATCACAACCCTTTATAATCGACTATAACCGATCATAACCCTTTCTAATGGACCATAACCCATCACAACCTTTTTTAATGGTCCATAATAGAGCACAACCCTTTCTAATGCCATAACCCATCCAAACCCTTCATAATTGACCATAACCCATCGTAACCCTTTCCAATGGACCATAACCCATCGCAGTCCTTTCTAATGGTCTATAACCCATGGCAACTCTTTCTAATGGACCATAACCCATCATAACTCTTTCTTATGGAACATAACGCATCATAATCTTTTCTAAAGGTCTATGATAGATCACAACCGTTTCCAATGGAACATAAACCATCACAACCCATTCTAATGGGCCATACCCTATCACAAAAAAATTTAGTGGTCACCATAACCCAGCACAACCGTTCATAATTGACCATAACCCATCACAACCCTTTCTAATGGACCATAACCCGTCACAACCCTTTCTAAAGGACCATAACCCATCACAACCCTTCATACTTGACCATAACCCATCACAACCCGTTTTAATGGACCATAACTTACCACAAGCCTTCATAATTGACCATAACCGATAGCAACCCTTTCCAATGGACCATAACATAACACAATCCTTTCTAATGGACCATAACCCATCAAAACCCTTCATAATTGACCATAACCCATCACAAACCTTTCTGATGGACCATAACCCATCACAGCCCTTGCTAATGGTCCATAATCGATCATAACCCTTTCCACTACACCATAAACCGTCACAACCCTTTCGAATGGTCCAAATCGATCACAACACCATAACCCATCACAACCCTTTCTAATGGTCCATAACTGTTCAACAGCCTTTCCAATGAACCATAACCCATCACAACCCTTTCTAATGAACCATAACCCATCACAACACTTTGTAATGGTCCATAAACCATCACAACCCTTTCTAATGAACCATAACCCATCACAAACCTTTCTAATGGTCCATAACCCATCATAACCCTTCATAATTTACCATAACCCATCACAACCCTTTCTAATGGAGCATAACCAATCACAGCCTTTCGTATTTAGCCATAACCCATCACAACGCTTTCCAGCAGACCATAACTTATCACAACCGCTTCTAATGGTCCATAACTGATCACAACCCTTTCGAATGAACCATACACCATCACAACCCTTTCTAATGAACAATATACCACCACAACCTTTTCTAATGGACCATAACCCATCATAACCCTTCAAAATTGACCATAACCCATCACAACCCTTTCCAACGGACCATAACCCATCACAGCCTTTCATATTTAGCCATAACCCATCACAACCCTTTCTAATGGACCATAACCTCGGATAACGCTTCATAATTGACCATAACCTATCACAACCCTTTCTAATGGACCATAAACCATCAAAACCCTTCACAATTGACCATAGCCTGTCACAACCATTTCCAAAGGACGATAACCTATTACAACCCTTTCTAATGCTCCATATCCCATCACAACCCTTTATAATCGACTATAACCGATCATAACCCTTTCTAATGGACCATAACCCATCACAACCTTTTTTAATGGTCTATAATAGAGCACAACCCTTTCTAATGGCCATAACCCATCCAAACCCTTCATAATTGACCATAACCCATCGTAACCCTTTTCAATGGACCATAACCCATCGCAGTCCTTTCTAATGGTCTATAACCCATGGCAACCCTTTCTAATGGACCATAACCCATCATAACTCTTTCTTATGGAACATAACGCATCATAATCTTTTCTAAAGGTCTATGATCTATCACAACCGTTTCTAATGGAACATAAACCATCACAACCCATTCTAATGGGCCATACCCTATCACAAAAAAATTTAATGGTCACCATAACCCAGCACAACAGTTCATAATTGACCATAACCCATCACAACCCTTTCTAATGGACCATAACCCGTCACAACCCTTTCAAAAGGACCATAGCCCATCACAACCCTTCATACTTGACCATAACCCATCACAACCCGTTTTAATGGACCATAACTTACCACAAGCCTTCATAATTGAACATAACCGATAGCAACCCTTTCCAATGGACCATAACATAACACAATCCTTTCTAATGGACCATAACCCATCAAAACCCTTCATAATTAACCATAACCCATCACAACCCTTTCTGATGGACCATAATCGATCATAACCCTTTCCACTGCACCATAAACCATCACAACCCTTTCCAATGGTCCATATCGATCACAACACCATAACCCATCACAACCCTTTCTAATGGTCCATAAATGTTCAACATCCTTTCCAATGAACCATAACCCATCACAACCCTTTCTAATGAACCATAACCCATCACAACACTTTCTAATGGTCCATAAACCATCACAACCCTTTCTAATGAACCATAACCCATCAGAAACCTTTCTAATGGTCCATAACCTATCACAACCCTTCATAATTTACCATAACCCTTCACAACCCTTTCTAATGGAGCATAACCAATCACAGCCTTTCGTATTTAGCCATAACCCATCACAACTCTTTCCAGCGGACCATAACTTATCACAACCGCTTCTAATGGTCCATAACTGATCATAACCCTTTCCAATGAACCATACACCATCACAACCCTTTCTAATGAACCATATACCTCCACAACCCTTTCTAATGGACCATAACCCATCACAACCCTTCAAAATTGACCATAACCCATCACAACCCTTTCCAATAGACCATAACCCATCATAGCCTTTCATATTTAGCCATAACCCATCACAACTCTTTCCAGCAGACCATAACCCATCACAACCCTTTCTAATGGACCATAACCACGCATAACGCTTCATAATTGACCATAACCTATCACAACTCTTTCTAATGGACCATAACCCTTCATAACCCTTCATAATTGACCATAAACTATCACAACCATTTCCAAAGGACGATAACTTATTACAACCCTTTCTAATGCTCTATATCCCATCACAAACCTTTACAATGGACTATAACCCATCATAACCCATTCTAATAGACCATAACCCATCACAACCCTTTTTAATGGTCCATAATCGAACATAACGCTTTCCAATAGACCATAAACCATCTCAACCCTTTCTAATGGACCATACCCATCAAAACCCTTTCTAATTGACCATAACCCATCCAAACCCTTCATAATTGACCATAACCCATCGCAACCCTTTCCAATGGACCATAACCCATCGCAGTCCTTTCTAATGGTCCATAACCCATGACAACCCTTTCCAATGGACCATAACCCATTATAACTCTTTCTTATGGACCATAACGCATCACAATCTTTTCTAAAGGTCCATAATCGATCACAACCGTTTCCAATGGAACATAAACCATCATAACCCTTTCTAATGGGCCATAACCCATCACAAAAAAAATTAATGGTCCATAACCCATCACAACCTTTCATAATTAACCATGACCCATCACAACCCTTTCCAATGGACCATAACCCGTCACAACTCTTTCAGAAGGACCATAACCATCACAACCTTTCATAATTGACCATAAACCAACACAACCCTTTCTAATAGACCATAACCCATCACAATCCTTTCTAATGTAACATAACCCATCACATCCCTTCATAATTGACAACAACCCATCATAACCCTTTCTGATGGACGATAACCTATCACAACCCTTTCTAATGGTCCATAATCGATCACGACACTTTCAATGCGCCATAAACCATCACAACCCTTTCCAATGGTCCATAACCAATCAAAACCCTTTCTAATGGACCATAACCCATCACAACCCTTTCTAATGGTCCAGAACTGATCAAGAGCCTTTCCAATGCACCATAAACAATCACAACCCTTTCTAATGAACCACAACCCATCACAACCCTTCCTAATGGTCCATAACCCATCTCAACCCTTCATAATTGACCACAACCATTTGTAATGGACCATAACCTATCACAACTGCTTCTAATGGTCCATAACTGATCAAAACCCTTTCCGATGAACCATAAACCATCACAACCCTTTCTAATGAACCATAACCCATGACAACCCTTTCTAATGGTGCATAACCCATCACAACACCTTATAATTGACCATAACCCGACAAAATCCTTTCCAATAGACCATAACCTCTCATAACTCTTTCTAACGGACCATAACCCATCACAACCCTTCATAATTTACCATAACCCATCACAACCCTTTCCAATGGAACATTACCCATCACAGCCCTTCATATTTTGCCATAACCCATCACAACCCTTTCTAGTGGACCATAACGCATCACAACCCTTTCTAATGGACCATAACCCCTCACAACGCTTCATAATTGACCATAACCTATCACAACCCTTTCTAAAGGACCATAACCCATCACAACCCTTCATAATTGACTATAACATATCACAACCATTTCCAATAGACCATAACCTACCACAACCATTCATAATGGACCATAACCCATCACAACCCTTTCTGATGGACTATAACCCATCACAGCCCTTTCTAATGGTCCATAATCGATTATAACCCTTTCCAATGCATAATAAACTGCCACAACCCTTTCGAATGGTCCATAACCGATCTCAACCCTTTCTAATGGACCATAACCTATCACAACACTTTCTAATGGTCCATAAACCATTACAACCCTTTCTAATGAACCATAACCCATCACAACCCTTTCTAATGGTCTATAACCCATCACAACCCTTCATACTTCACCATAACACATCACAACACTTTGTAATGGAAGCTAACCTATCACAACCGTTTCTAATGGTCCATAACTGATTAATGAACCAAAACCCACAACAACCCTTTCTAATGGTCTATAACCAATCACAACCCTTGATAACTGACCATAACCCATCAAAATCCTTTCCAATTGACCATAACCTCTCACAACCCTTTCTAATGGACCATAACCCATCACAACCCTTTTCATAATCGAACACAACCGTTTCCAATGGACCATAAACCATCACAACCCTTTCCAATGGACTATAACCCATCAAAACCCTTTCTAATGGACCATAACCCATCCAAACCCTTTATAATTGACCATAACCCATCATCACCCTTTCCAATGGACCATAACCCATCACAGTCCTTTCTAATGGTTCATAACCCATGGCAACCCTTTCCAATGGACCATAACCCATCATAACTCTTTCTAATGGACCATAACGCATCACAATCTTTTCTAAAGGTCCATAACCAATCACAACCGTTTCCATTGGAACATAAACCATCACAACCCTTTCTAATTGGCCATAACCCATCGCAAAAATTTTAATGGTCCATAACCCAACACAACCCTTCATAATTGACCATAACCCATCACAACCCTTTCCAATGGACCATAACCCATCACAACCGTTCATAATTGACCATAAACTGTAATGGTCCATAATCGATCATAACCCATCCAATGGACCATAAACCGTCACAACTCTTTCCAATGGTCCATAACCAATCACAACCCTTTCTAATGGACCATAACCCATCACAAACATTTCTAATGGTCCATAACTGATCAACAGCCTTTCCAATGAACCATAAACCGTCACAACCCTTTCTAATGAACCATAACTCATCACAACCCTTTCTAATGGTCCATAAACCATCGCAACCCTTTCTAATGAACCATAACCCATCACAACCCTTTCTAATGGTCTATAACCCATCACAACCCTTCATAATTGACCATAACCCATCACAACCCTTTTTAATGGATGATAACCTATCAAAACGTTTTTTAATGGTCCATAAATGATCATTGTTAGTCCCAAAACTCTCCTAGATCTACTTGGTATGAATCAATCACTTGATGGTGCTGAAACCAATCAAGTAATAACAAAGAAACACAAACAAGAATGGATTACTACAAACCTTCAATGCACTCTTTGATTAACAAAAGACCGGTAGATAACGTTATGATCGATTGTACAAATAATTCTCTCTAGAAAGCTCCTACTCGATCAACTTAACAAATGACAAAGAA
Source organism: Cichorium intybus (assembly GCA_023525715.1). Classification (NCBI taxonomy): domain Eukaryota; kingdom Viridiplantae; phylum Streptophyta; class Magnoliopsida; order Asterales; family Asteraceae; genus Cichorium; species Cichorium intybus. The sequence goes on from JAKNSD010000013.1 coordinate 736,953, forward strand.
AATGCTATTTATACTTAATCCTATGACCTAAGCCCATCCACACACAAGCCCACCAAAATCATGAGAGGCCCAACCGAAATCCATGAGGATTTCGGTCATGCCACCACCAAAATCATGAAGGATTTCGGTCCAGACCGAAATCCCCATGCAGTCCAATTGATTTTTCATTTTAGCCTAGAAACTCTTGAATTTGGTCCGATTAAATGAAAAGCTTAAACCAATCATAATTATAGCCCAACAATCTCCCCCTTTGTTTAATGCTTTCATTTAACTTCGTGCTCTGTCTTGAACATGGTTTCGGTTATACACTGTAGACGAAATTTAACAATCTCCCCCTTTTCGAGTGACAAATGTAGATGTTAATAGCATTCAGCACGTTGTAGAGACATCTTCGTCTTCGGTATCGGACTGTCTTCAGGTTTGACTCTAAACATACATTGGCTGTACAGGCTTCTTGCTTAGGTCCTGAATCAGCACATCCAGCTTTTGATTTGACTTTGATGAGCATGGAGTCTGACTCTTCACATCTTCACTTCTTGATCACATAAAGGTGCAAATGTAGTAAGGAACTGTTTAAGGAGGAATTCAACGCAACTTGTCACATGAAATTATGCTTCGCATTTCTCTGGGTTAAAATGATTGTGTCGAGAACTTCAACTTTCACTTCTGACTCCATCACTTGAAAGACTTTACTGGATTATCTTCGACTATAACCAGTGTGCAATGATGACCAAAAATCCTATGGGTCACTTAGTCATAAAACTCTCACCATAGTTGTTCAAGGATTCATCCTTGGCTCAGAATGAGACTTCTCGCAGTATCTGTGTGAACCTGGAGGAACACACTACGATTGTTTGAGTATCAGTGAACTACTCGTGGCCGTTTTGATTTTGGCCCCTGCATATCCTTGATCAAAGATCTCAATGCAGTTGACAAGTCAACAAGTTGACTTGGCTCTTGGCAAGACGTTCAATGGTATCCAAACTCTATGGAGTGTACCATCCTAATGTCAATTTTGGTTCCGGTGAAGTTGTTGGGGTCTCACAGCTATTGTGGTAATCAACAGCGATCACTGACCCAAAGTTTCGATATTTCACCAATGTGAGGTAAAATCACATTTAGTCACGAACATCACTATTAGAAGAAGTATAGGTCAAGAGTGGTATAAGCGTGTAATATATCTTGGTTACTAGACATACCCATCGGCTAGACTTTCGAATTGTCACCAGTGTATGGTTTAGTACACTGAGTCATCCAACTCTTGAATTAGAAGCTTTGTAGGTGAGAACAGTTGTTGATGCGCCACATCTATTATTGATGTTGTAACAGAGATCACTGGCATAGAGTTTTAAAATATCATCATCATTTGGTTTAAAATGATGAGTCGTTGACAACGCCTAGTAATATCAAGTATTTTAGTCGTTGTTGAGCCTTATTCTTATCGAATTTATATCATATATATCATGGTATTCGCACTTTTCGTGCCAGCACTTGTTTAGAAAGAAAAAATGAAAACAGGGACAAAAAGCGTACAATTTGGAAGAAGTTTGAAGATGAAGGCAATATCAGGCAAATTCGCACGCGCGCCGCGGGATTCACAAAGGCGCGACGTGGCGATGAGGCGGTGGAGGAAATTCAAATGCCGAAAAAATGGGGATAAACCCATACGCGTGCCGCGGGATTCAGTTATGCGCGGCGTGGCCTCGTGATTTTTGTAACTATAAATAGAGGGTTTTAGGTCGAAAAATGCAGCAAAGACCTGGCATAGGAACGACTCCCAAGGCTTCTTTGACTCTGAAATTCAGTTTTCAGCAACCATCATTTGGTATTTTTATGTTTTCTCTTTAATTTTCAATTAGTTTCATAGTTAGTAGCAATTGGCTAGTGTCTTTGGGAGTGACAACCATTGATACTTAGTCATGATTTCTATTTTGGATGTTTTGGTTACTGTTTTGAACCTTTGGGATCTGAGTTTTTGGTTAATGAATCATTTAGTTATTAGTAATTGCAGTTTTTCGGCGTTTATGCTTTTGAATGATTTTCTGGATGTTTGGATTGTGTTTGAATGTTGATTTGATCTTGATTGTTCTGAATTCACTTCTGATTTCAGTAACCAATTAGCATTAGTTGTTAGTTTGGACTTTAGTTTAGTGAATGCTTGTTTAGAGTTATTTGAGTTTATGATATTTGGGATTGTTTGGCAAAAGTAAGGAACTAGATCCTCTGACTGTAGAGTGACACTACAATTGGTAATCAGTCACCTTTCTTGACCATGTAACTCCTGTGGATCGACCCTGACTACTGCTATACTAGTGTATGTTAGGTATTTTCTTATTTTTTACCGCACGACGACCTAGGCATGTCAAATTTTGGCGCTGTTGTCGGGGAGTTGTGAGCTTAAGAGTAGGTGATCTGTAGGACTTTAGTTCTGATTTTTTTTTGTTTTGTTTTTTATAGTGAGATTTCAGTTGGTTAGTAATTTTTCTTTTGGTTTTGATGGGCATGTTGCACTTGTGCATGCGTACCTGTAGGGGTGAGAAATTATCCCCTTTGCATTTTGACTCGGAGATCGAACGAACCGCGCCCAAGAACCGTGCACGTAGGCGTTTAGATACAATGAGTTTCAGTAATGTCAGTAGTAGTTTAGTGAGTGTTGCCCAGGAACCTTTGGGTGAGGCAACGGGGATGTCGTTTACTCCCCCGATTTCAGAATTTCAGTTTGGAAGCACGAGTGCTACTTGTGGTGCAGTTTCAGCCCCTACACCAATACCCTTATGCACTCCGCCTTCTGTTCCACCGTTTCAACCACAATCTACAAACCCTTTCACATCTGCTTGTCTTGGGGAGCGTCGACCCGTGATGGCACCCCAGTGACTATACAGCACACTACCCTTTCTCAACCACAATCACAACCCTTACAAGCACCATTGATTTTTAAACCACAAACCACCTTCTTACCCGTACCACAACAACCATATCAACCACAACCTTCCCAGTATCAGTACCAGGAGGCTGAGGAGAGGTATGAGGATGAAGACGAAGGATGGGTTCCACCAGCACCACAGCAACCATGAAACCAAGGTCAAGGACCTCCGAGAAGAGCACAACAAGGATTACAATGTCAGTAGGGATATAATGATCATCACTTTTACGGTAATCCTGTCCAACCCTTGTATTTTGCACAACCAAGGGGGAAATCAGTTGCATTGCACTTCCAGCCACGGGAGTATGACGACTCGTCTCCCATTTAAATTCCTGATGATATAGAATCTCAAGTAGAAATTAGGCCCCAGTTGATAGGAATATTAACGCAATTTAGAGGTTATAAGACTGAAGATCCATTCAATCACTTGTATGAATTCATAGCTATCGCAAATGCTAATACTCCTAGAAACACCAATAAGGATACTTTTAAGTTAAGATTATTTCCTTTCACATTAAAGGATAAGGTCAACTACTGGTTCACGTCTCTTCAAGCGAATTGTATCACTAGTTGGGACCAACTTAAGGCGAAGTTTTTACAAGAGTTCTATCCTGTTAGCAAGACCACGGAAGTTAGACGTGCAATTCAAGACTTTCAGCAAAAACCTAGTGAGGCTTTTCATGAAGCATTTGATCGATTAAAGGAGTTACTGCGTTCTTGCCCGCACCATGAGGTTCCCAAATGTAGTTAGTGAAATTGTTCTTTGAAGGAGTAAATGAGACGCATCAAGCAATGATAAATGCCTCGTCAAGTGGGACATTTATGTGGCAAGAGCCATAGGATGCATGGAGATTCTTAGAGCAGTTGAGTTTAGGATCTAAGGTCAGTAGATCCATGAAGGATAATACAGTCTATGTGCCAAACATTGAAGCGGAAAACAAGTGGAAGACGGAAATTTAAAAGGAGCTCAGTGCTATGACTAAAAAGTTTAATCAAATGCTCGCAAGGTTTCAAAAAGAGAAGGGAGCATATGTATTGTATGGGCAAGTTATATGTAATACATGTGGTGAAATAGGACATAATCATAGTGAGTGCTCAATGACTCATGCGGAAATTGGTCAAGTGCATGGATATGGTCAATTCCATAACATGCCACGACCATTCAGAAACAATCAGCAGCGAGAAGTAAGGCAACCACTAGTGAGGCAGCAGCAGATGCAACCCACGCCTCCAGTAGGAAGTATGAATATTGGCATGCAGGAAGTTTTTGGAATGTTAGTTAAGCTTCAGGAAGTGGAGGATGCCAATTCGAAAGCAATTTTGAAGTTAGGGGAGTTGATTATTAAGATGGAGAATGATAGAGCAAAGGAAAAGGCACAGCCGCCGAAAATGCAAGTGAATGAGGTTATCACACTTAGGAGCGGGAAGAAAGTAGATAACAAAGTTACAGCTCCAACAGCAAAAGAGGATAGTGATGTAGAAATAATTTTTTATGAGAAAGAAGAGCTGGAAAGGGAAGAGAAAAGAGGGAAGGAAGAATAAGCAAAGAAGAAGAAACCAGCAAGTACATGGGAGAAAGGAGAAACAAGTGGGACAGTTCGTTTCCCTACGGCTTTGGAAAGCCGGAGAAGAGACCATATGGGAAGAAGGGACCGCAGGCGGAAGATATATGGGATCTGTTTAGTCAGATCAAGGTTAACATTCCATTAGTTAAGCTTATTAAGGAAGTCCCTGCTTATGCAAAGTTTCTCAAGGACATGTGCATCCATAAAAAGCACCTTTTGTCCCATTTGCCTAAAGGATTAGTTTGCCTGAGAATGTAATTTCTATTTTAATGGATGCTTTGCCTCCCAAGATGAAGGACCCTGGGGTTCCTCTCATATCTGTCGATTTAGGTAATGTGCACATTAAGAGGGCTCTGTTAGATTTAGGCGCAAGTGTGAACATTTTACCTGGACAGTTATTTGACAAATATGAGTTTGGCATCCATTAGATCTACAGATGTAATTCTGCAGCTTGCTGATAAGTCTACCAAGATCCCCAGGGGGATGTTATCTGATGTCATCATCAAGGTGGGAGAATTCTATTACCCAATGGAGAACAACCGACAATCATCTTAGGGCGACCTTTCTTGGCCACGACCAATGCAAACATCAATTGTTGCACAGGAGAGATGGGGATATCCTTTAGACATCAACAAACCAAGATTAACATTTTCAATGCCAAAGAAAGTATCATGGAAGATGAGGAGTGTTATCAGGTAGATATGATAGATGAACTAGTGCAGCAGTACACACCTGAGGTGCTACAACAAGAGGTGATGGATGTTCAAGAAGAAGGGAATGCTGAATATGAGGAACAACAAGAGGAAGCAGAGGAATAGAAAGGTTTGAAGTATGAAGAATGTGCACACATAGAGAAGCTACCGACAGAGATTCCAAAGACGTTAAGACCGTCTTTGCAGGAACCACCGAAGCTAGAATTGAAGCCATTACCTGCCCATCTAAAGTATGCCTTTCTAGGGGAAAAGGATACTTTACCAGTGATTTTAGCAGCAAACTTGACAGAGGAACAGGAAAAGGAATTGCTCAAGGTATTGTCCAAGCACAAGGAGGCTATTGGTTGGACAATCGCTGATCTAAAAGGAATTAGTCCGACTACATGTATGCATCGAATCATCACGGAAGAAGGAGCTAAACCTGCCAGAGATACGCAGAGAAGATTGAATCCAAATCTGAAGGAAGTTGTCAAGAAGGAAGTTCTAAAATGGTTGGATGCTGGGATCATATATCCGATCTCTGATAATGAATGGGTCAGTCCGACACAGACAGTGCCAAAGAAGTCTGGAATAACTGCCGTGGATACTAAAGATAGTGACAAAGTATCCACAAGACTCGTAACTGGATGGAGAGTATGTATCGATTACCGGAAACTTAATGCCGCTACATCTAAGGACCATTTTCCATTACCATTCATTGATCAGATCGTGGAAAAGCTAGCGGGACAGAAATATTATTGCTTTTTGGATGGTTATTCTGGGTATAATCAAATTGCAATTCACCTAGAGGATCAGGAAAAGACGACATTCACTTGTCCCTATGGTACTTTTGCATTTCGCAGAATGCCATTCGGGTTGTGTAATGCCCCTACTACATTTCAACGATGCATGATGGCAATATTTTCTGATATGATTGGTGATGCATTAGAAATTTTCATGGACGACTTCTCAATCTTTGGACCGACGTTCGAGACATGTTTGAGTCAATTAGAAAAAGTGTTGGAGCGATGCGTAGAATCGAATTTGGTGCTCTCCTGGGAGAAAAGCCACTTCATGGTTAGAGAAGGAATAGTGCTAGGTCACGTAGTCTCTGAAAGAGGGTTCGAAGTAGATCGTGCTAAGGTCAAAGTTATCTCCACATTGCCACCCCCAACATTAGTGAAAGGGGTTAGATCTTTCTTAGGCCATGCTGGTTTTTATCGCAGATTTATCAAGGACTTTAGTACTATTTCTAAACCTCTTTGCGGTCTTCTTCTAAAAGATGCGCCATTTATTTTTGATGGAGAGTGTGTAAAAGCATTCAATATCCTCAAGAATAAATTGGTCGAGGCTCCTATTCTAAAACTGCCTGATTGGAAACAACCTTTTGAAATAATGTGTGATGCTAGTGACTATGTTGCTGGTGAAGTACTAGGCCAAAGGGTTGACCGGAAACCAGTAGTTATTTGCTATGCTAGTAAAACTTTTTCTGAAGCTCAATTAAATTATACAACTACCGAAAAAGAATTACTTGCCGTAGTATTTGCACTAGACAAGTTCCGATCATATATTTGGGGATCCAATGTGGTTTTTTACACTGACCACCGCGCTGTTCGACATTTTCTTGTGAAAAAAGGAGTCTAAACCAAGATTGATCAGATGGATACTTCTGTTGCAAGAGTTCGATGTAGATATCAAGGACAAGAAGGGAGCCGAGAATGTAATGGCTAATCATCTTTCTCGACTGCCAGCAGAAGGATTGGAAGCTGGGATTAAAGATTCGTTCCCAGATGAGCAGCTACTGGAGCTTACTGGAGCTCCATGGTACGCGAACTATGTGAATTTTCTGGCCACGGGAGCAATACCAACACATTGGACTAAACAAAGACAAAAGCAATTCCGCACATATGCAAGGAGATTTATTTGGGATAACACTGATGTTAGTTCTGTATGCCCAAGGATGATCATAAAATGATATTACTAATAATACATGATCCTATAGGGTCACACCAACAACAAGTTTGACACCAATTAATCATTTGGAATGTTAAATTTGATTTAACATCAAATGATACTAAACTTGCAATTTAATCTTGTAGGATTATTATTATTTAAGGTAAATAATAGGGCTAATAACATAAAAACCACTGTAGTTTGGTCAAAATTCAGTTTAAGCACTATATTTTTTTTTGTTCTAAAAAAACCACTCATACTTTCAAAAAAAATTCGTAAAAACCACTCATATTTTCAAAAAGATACATTACAACCACTATAACAAATAAAAGTCAAAATTTTATGTCGTCAACTCGGAACACTTCTTACCCTCGTCACATTCAAAATTAAGTTGATTCATTTGGATACACAATGCATTCACAAAGTGGCCGAAAAGCTGCACTTACGAAAATCAAAATCACATGTAGACAACTTTATGTTTCATTTTCACTGCAATGAAGTTCCAATATTTGCTTTAAATGTCGATAATAAACTTTTCACATAATATTTTGAAGAAAATAATGCTTAAAAGTTATAAAATAAAATGAACAGTGGTCAACATGAATTTTTTTGAAAGTATGCGTGGTTTTAATGGAACAAAATAAAATATAGTGGTTAAACAGGAATTTTGGACAAACTATAGTGGTTTTTATGTTATTAACCCTAAATAATAATAATAACTTCAAAATTTAAAGGTTGATTTATAATTCATATGTGATGAATTTTGGAAGTATAACAATTAAATTGTTTAAGTTGTTAAATGATTTAATTGATTTATAAGTAAACCTTTTATTTAATTTAATTGGTAAATTAAATAAAATATGCATATTATGATATATATATATATATATATATATATATATATATATATATATATATATATATATATATATATATATATTCATATGATTTATAATGCATAATTAATAGGTTTATATAAGTGATTAAATGGTTTAAGAGTTATTCCATTTAAACACAAGTATGAGGCTTTATTATTTATAAACCTTGTAATATAAGTTTATAAATAATAGAATTTGTAAATTATGATTTATAAATCCCATCATATGGCTGGCCTTGGATGCCTCACGTGGCATGTGTGTGGAAAGGAGAAAAGGCATGACATATTCTCTCTTCTTTCAAGTGTTGACTAAAAAGGTGCATGCTTTAGCTTATTATATTTAGCTACTTTCTCTCTTTCTTTTGCTTGATTACATCCGGCCATTTTGAGTGGGTTAGAGAGTACTTTCATACTTGTTTTGATCAGCCAAGAACACTTAAAACTCTCTCAAGTTTGCTTGCAAAATCGTTTTCAAGCATCAAGTTCCAAAGGTGTTCATTTTGCATGTTTACAAGACTAGCATCTAAGATGTTTATACTTGTGGGTGGATCAACTATAGAGGGATTCTATCTTGGTTCCTAGCTACTTCAAGTCGTCCAAAACAACCCAAGAACAAAGGTTATGATCTTGAACTCCATCTATGCTTCTTCTTCATCTTATCTCTACATGCATGTAGCATGATCCTCTTGGGATGAAATTCGTGTTCATGATTTTATGCTTCCGTTGCAACTTCAAGTTTTTGAAACTCATAACATGAACATGGATTTCCAACAATTGGTATCAGAGCCATGGATATATTGCATGTTTAGATAATAAGTTTATTTGGATAAACTTGGTTTTTGGAAGCCATGAATGTTCATCTTCTTGAATGAAGGTTTCATGCATGGCTTCTTTGGCAACATGCAAGTATATAATCTATGATTTTATGTAACCAACTAAAACTTATGTTTGCATGCATTTGGTTACATAATTGTTGCCTTAGAAAAACAAAGTGTTGATTTTCTTATGATTTTATGTGATAAAATGGTGCATAAACAAGCCAAGGACCATATGATGCATGTTTTGTGTTTAAATTCGATATGGTTGTATCTATTCTTTTATTCAAATGGTTTGTAATAATAATTAGTTATTTCCTTCTTTTATTCATTTTTGTAATTGTTAGAATAGTTGTATTCTTGTATATCTTTTATAAAATGTAACAAGAGAAGGAGATAAAGGCATGAGAAGCAACTACCAAACAGCAACACTTTTCCTGCCATGGCTGCCAATTTCGAATCTGTCAACAAAGGATTTAAAAAATTCATATCTTGGTCATTTGGTGATATACTTGTTGGTAACTTTAATATCTTGTATATACATTAAGTTTTAACAAGTATTAGCATCAATATGGCCAAGAATGAAGTGAAGAAAGCAACAAAATCACACAAAACCACCTCCTGCTGGGCTGTTTCTGTCAAGATTTTTGAGGAGCCCAAAGAAAAATCACAACTCATTACACGGTGTCAAGAAATGGTGGTTCAAGTATCATTTGATGTTATAAAAGGCTTGGCAAAATTGTAGCCAAATCGAAGATCATTTGGTTGAGTTTTTGTCACCTTTTTGTCCCTAGGTTTGGACTTGATATTTCATGTATGGCTCACATGAAATATCAAACTAGTTGGCTTGTGTTTATGCACCCATGCATGCATGTGATGATTGAATGTTTTATGATTTTATGTTGTGGATGAAAATAAGATTTTGCATGCTAGACAACCTAGATAATTAAACATAATCATCAAGGAGTTTGTTATTTTCAAATTGACATTCAAAAACATAAGATGTAATACAATTGGTTTTATTAAAAATGGGTTTTGTTATAAAACCTATAAAGTCAAGTTTTGAAAATTAATGAAACAAATAAAATGGAGATTTTATGAATTCTTACAAACTCCAACCCTAAGTAATAATGGTAATTATTTAGGATTAAAATTGGTTCTCTTGTATGTGATCAAACTCAAACTTAATATTGAATATTAATTGCAATCTTGACCATAAACAAAGAATTAATAAAATGGAGATTTTATGATTAAAGGAACCAATTGACAAAATAAGATTTTAATGGTACCATGTTCATTGGATGCATGCAATGTACATGATACCATATGTTTTTCAAAATTAGAATTGTAAAACATACAAATCCCTTGCGAAATACAAATCAATGTCGTCCCTCTTAAAGACGCTCATATATCACTTGCATATCCTTGTGGGATAAAGGTTACCTAACCACTTGGAGTCTTCTTGTGATACAAGAGGAAGTTTTGCAATATTGATGGGATAAAGGACACCTAACCATTAATAGTTGTCAAAACTACACGTCCGTTTAAGTGGGATGATTTGTTTGGAAATCTTTTGTGATAAAGGTCACCTAAGCATTAGAAATCCAAGGCATAGATGGGATCAAACATGCCAAACTTAAAAATGTTATAATGAGATCCCATAACTCTAGAAATTATATTTGGATATAATTGGTAAATCGTTACCTACCTTGTTGATTCGAATAGGCGGGATAAAGGATACCTAACCGCTTGTTTGTATTGCAGCTTGGATTCTAGACCTTAATCAATTAAAGTTTATGAAACAAGAAATGGTATTAATCATTAAGGACTTAATATCATAATTTACTAAATTGAACCTTGTTAAAATTTTGTAGATGGCTCCAAACACTACAAACCCGACTCCAAACAAAACTTCACTACGGTCTCTCCTTGAGGGAGAAAAACTCAACCATACCAACTTCTTGGATTGGTACCGTAGTGTGAGAATAATTCTCAAACAAGAAAAGAAAGAATATGTTCTCAATGAACCACTTCCTGAAGAGCCCCCTGCCATCCCTAAGCCTGCACACGATGCATGGCTTAAAAAGATGGATGACTCCATTGGTGCATCATGTCTAATGTTGGCAACCATGATTCCTGACCTTCAGAAGGATTTGGAGAATCATTCGGCCTATGACATGATTAATCAATTGAAGGAAATGTTCCAACAACTTGCAAGAACGGAAAGGTTCGAAACTGTTCGGGCTTTCCATGCTTGCAAGATGGAGGATGGACAGACGGTAAGCTCTTATGTGCTCAAAATGACGAGTCACATTGATCATTTGGCACGTCTTGGAGTTGTGATGCCCGAAGAGCTAGCAACGGATATGATCCTTAACTCCTTGACAAAGTCTTTTGATCCCTTCGTCATGAATTATAACATGAATGGTTTGAACAAGACTATCCCGGAATTACATGGGATGCTAATTACCGCGGAGAAGAATTTGCCTAAGAAAACCACTCAAGTTCTCATGATCAAGGAAGGTGGTACAAAGAGGACTAGACCCGAACACCCCGCAAACTCCAAGGGTAAAGGGAAGGCAAAGGTTGTCAAAGGAAAGGGCAAGAAAGTTGTCCAACCATCCCGACCACCCAAGAAGAAAGCAAAGGTAGCCAAAGAAGACGCGTGCTTCGAATGTGGCAAAGTTGGGCATTGGAAGAGAAATTGCCCTACCTATCTTGCGGAGTTGAAGAAGAAGAAGGACGGTGAGGGCACTTCAGGTATCTATGTGATAGACCTAGAACTTTATAATTTATCTCCTAACACATGGGTATTTGATACTGGTTGTGGAACTCACATTTGTAATATGTTGCAGGGGTTCAAAAGGAGTAGGCGACTGAAGGCAAACGAGGTAGTACTCCGGGTTGGAAACAGTGCAAGGGTTGCGGTGGATTCAATAGGAAATTTTGATTTGTTACTACCTAATGGCTTGTATTTGACATTAACGAATGTTTATTATGTTCCTAGCTTGACTAGGAATATTATTTCGGTTGCTAAGTTGAGAGAATGTGGTTTTAATCTTTGCTTTATAAATGATGACATTTGTGTTTCAAAAAACAATGTATTCTATTTCGAGGCTAGGCCTTTAAATGGAATTTATGAAGTAAACCTTGATGAAAAGACTAACCATGGCTCTTTATACCACACTTTCACCAAGAGACCCAAATATGATTTAAGTCAAATTTATCTATGGCATTGTCGACTTGGGCATATAAACAAGAAACGCGTATCCCAACTTCAAAAGAGTGGACTTTTGAAGGCAAATGAGAATGACTCATTTGATATATGTGAATCTTGTTTACATGGCAAGATGACTAAAGCTCATTTCTCAGGAACCAATGAGAGGGCAAAGGACTTGTTGGGAATCATACATACGGATGTATGTGGTCCTTTCAAGCCAATGACTAGATATGGTGAAAGATATTTCATCACCTTCACTGATGACTTAAGTCGTTTTGGATATGTTTATTTGATTAAACATAAACATGAGGCATTTGAACTGTTCAAAACGTTTCAAAGTGAAGTGGAAAATCAACTCAACAAAACAATTAAGGTTCTACGTTCTGATAGAGGAGGTGAGTACTTAACGACAAACTTTATGGATCATCTTAAGACTTGTGGAATTGCTTCACAACTTACTCAACCTGGAACACCACAACATAATGGTGTATCTGAAAGGCGGAACCGAACACTATTAGATATGGTTCGATCCATGATGAGTAGAAGTACTCTACCTTTATCATTTTGGGGTTATGCTTTACAAACAGCTGCTCGTCTCCTAAACATGGCACCTACTAAGAAGGTAGATAAAACGCCTTATGAGATATGGCATGGAAGGGTTCCATCTTTATCCTATCTCAAGGTATGGGGTTGTGAAGCTTATGTTAGACAAGAAGCTTCAAACAAACTAGAACCCCATTCAATCAAGTGTATCTTTGTAGGGTATCCGAAAGATTGTCTTGGATACTACTTCTACAATCTCGTAGAGAATAAGATATTTATTTCTCGAAAAGCTGAATTCCTAGAAAACAAGTTTCTGACAGAAGAGGCTAGTGGGAGGTTTGTGGAACTTGAAGAACTTCAGGAACCACAGCCTGATACACAAGAAATTGGATCTAGCATTCAACAAGAAATTGTTGAACCTGAATAAACAGTTGATCAGGAACAAATTGTAACACAAAGTGTTCGCAGATCTGGTAGGGTTCGATATGAACCTGAAAGGTATGGTTACCTTATGATGGAAGAGGAATGTTATACGATAGATTCTGATGAACCCGTCAACTACCAGAGTGCAATGTCAGATCCTGAATCTGATAAATGGCTTGAAGCCATGAACACAGAGATGCAATCCATGCACGATAACCAAGTTTGGGACTTGGTTAATCTTCCCACCAATTGTAAGACTGTTGGGAACAAATGGGTTTTCAAGAAGAAAACCGACGTGGATGGAAATGTTCACACTTTTAAGGCAAGACTTGTCGCTAAAGGATACTCACAAACTCATGGTATTGACTATGATGAGACCTTTTCACCAGTGGCAATGATCAAGTCAATTAGGATACTTTTTGCCATAGCCGCATACTATGATTATGAGATATGGCAAATGGATGTCAAGACCGCTTTCCTAAATGGACACTTAATGGAAGATGTCTATATGGATCAACCTGAAGGTTTTGTCGATCCTAAGCATCCAAACAAAGTGTGCAAGCTTAAAAGATCTATCTATGGATTGAAGCAAGCGTCTCGAACATGGAACATCCGTTTTGATGAAAAGATTACAAATTTTGGATTCATCAAAAATGAGGATGACTCCTGTGTTTACAAGAAAGCTAGTGGGAGCATAGTTATATTCCTAGTATTGTATGTAGATGACATACTTCTATTTGGAAATGACATCCCAACCTTGAAAGGTGTCAAAACGTTCCTTGAGAACTGTTTCTCAATGAAGGACTTAGGAGAAGATGCTTATGTATTAGGCATAAGGATCTATAGAGATAGATCTAAGAGACTTATTGGTCTAAGCCAAAGTGTATATATTGATAAAATCTTGAAAAGGTTCAAGATGCAAGACTCCAAAAGAGGATTCTTGCCAATGTCGCATGGCACCATCCTAAGCAAGTCTCAGTGCCCAAACACTAGGACTGAACTTGAAAGGATGAAACATGTCCCATATGCTTCGGCAATTGGGTCCATCATGTATGCCATGTTATGCACTAGGCCCGACGTCTCATGTGCCTTAAGTATGACTAGTAGGTATCAACAGAACCCAGGTGAAGCCCACTGGACTGCTGTAAAGAACATTCTTAAGTACTTAAGAAGAACTAAAGATATGTTCTTAGTTTACGGCGGTTTGGAAGAAAGCTTAAAGGTAAAGGGTTACACTGACGCAAGCTTCCAAACAGATAGGGACGATTCGAGATCTCAATCTGGGTATGTCTTTATTTTAATTGGAGGAGCCATGTCTTGGAAGAGTTCCAAACAAGAAGTGATTGCACAATCCACTACAGAATCAGAGTATGTTGCTGCTTCGGAAGCTGCTCAAGAAGCTGTCTGGATGAGAAAATTCATTGAAGATCTAGGGGTTGTTCCTTCCATTCGGGACCCCATAGAAATCTTCTGTGATAATCTAGGTGCTATAGCTCAAGCAAAGGAACCTAGATCACATCAAAAGACCAAACACATTCACCGAAGGTATAACTACATAAGACATGAAGTTAAGAATGGTGAAATAAGTATTCACAAGGTTCATACAGATCAGAATTTGGCAGATCCATTCACGAAGCCTTTACCCCAAGCTAAGCATGAAAGTCACACTAAGGGTATAGGACTTCGTTTTTCTAATGAATGGATTTGATTTGTGTTTAGTGTTTTATGAATATGAAACTATGTAAACAAGAATTATGTAATATATGTGACGTGATGTTTCATTCATAATTTTGTGTTTTAAATATTAGCATGTTTAATCCTCGAATAATTTGATTATTCTAAATGTCCATAGTCGATCATAGTTGTGGGAGCAATTATGAGGTAAGACTAATATGAATTGGATTGGTTGACTTTTATGGGTAAAAGTAGCAAAAGGTTGCAACCAAATTTATAGGTACTTGTCAGTGAACAAGTATTGGACTTGACCCGTTTCAAGATCACTCCATGGATCATCATTATAAGTGATTCTTGAATAAAGGTATTATCATTGTATCCTTAGACCTGAGATACATATTTGGGACTCAAGTATAGGAAGTGCTATGCTTTGATATGGTTCATCGTTGTTCTTGAAAAATAGACAACCATAAAGGCCATGCTTATGTATAGTACTAACTATATGAGGGGCGTATGTAGTCAAGACAGGATTTGTTCCTCTTATGTGTTGAGAGTTAGACATCTAAGGTGCCTGATTGGAAGTTGAACATAAAATGAGAATGATTAAGATCCATGTCTCACGTTCAACATGATGTCTGTGACAAAGGGATAATTGATAGGTAACCTTGTACATCAATTAGAGCCTCGTGCTTTTGAAGAATTGGATGCTGTTGAATGGCATTATGTCATGTGCTATTGGGGGCAGTGAAATGTTGCTAGACGTTTACCACTGTCGATATCATTCTATGATGCAACCTTGTGCAAGTGGGAGATTGTTAGTTCTGTATGCCCAAGGATGATCATAAAATGATATTACTAATAATACATGATCCTATAGGGTCACACCAATAACAAGTTTGACACCAATTAATCATTTGGAATGTTAAATTTGATTTAACATCAAATGATACTAAACTTGCAATTTAATCTTGTAGGATTATTATTATTTAAGGTAAATAATAATAATAACTTCAAAATTTAAAGGTTGATTTATAATTCATATGTGATGAATTTGTTAAGTATAACAATTAAATTGTTTAAGTTGTTAAATGATTTAATTGATTTATAAGTAAACCTTTTATTTAATTTAATTGGTAAATTAAATAAAATATGCATATTATGATATATATATATATATATATATATATATATATATATATATATATATATATATATATATATATATATTCATATGATTTATAATGCATAATTAATAGGTTTATATAAGTGATTAAATGGTTTAAGAGTTATTCCATTTAAACACAAGTATGAGGCTTTATTATTTATAAACCTTGTAATATAAGTTTATAAATAATAGAATTTGTAAATTATGATTTATAAATCCCATCATATGGCTGGCCTTGGATGCCTCACGTGGCATGTGTGTGGAAAGGAGAAAAGGCATGACATATTCTCTCTTCTTTCAAGTGTTGACTAAAAAAGATGCATGCTTTAGCTTATTATATTTAGCTACTTTCTCTCTTTCTTTTGCTTGATTACATCCGGCCATTTTGAGTGGGTTAGAGAGTACTTTCATACTTGTTTTGATCAGCCAAGAACACTTAAAACTCTCTCAAGTTTGCTTGCAAAATCGTTTTCAAGCATCAAGTTCCAAAGGTGTTCATTTTGCAAGTTTACAAGACTAGCATCTAAGGTGTTTATACTTGTGGGTGGATCAACTATAGAGGGATTCTATCTTGGTTCCTAGCTACTTCAAGTCGTCCAAAACAACCCAAGAACAAATGTTATGATCTTGAACTCCATCTCTGCTTCTTCTTCATCTTATCTCTACATGCATGTAGCATGATCCTCTTGGGATGAAATTCGTGTTCATGATTTTATGCTTCCGTTGCAACTTCAAGTTTTTGAAACTCATAACATGAACATGGATTTCCAACACCTGACCTTTTCAAGGTAGGAGAGGATCAAATAATTCACCGGTGTGTGCCTGATAGTGAAATTGAGGAAGTGTTGAAACACTGCCATGCGTCAGCATGTGGAGGGCATTTCAGCGGTAAAAAGACAGGGTATAAGGTTCTAGAATCTGGATTATACTGGCCAACCATCTTCAAAGACGTGCATAAAACTGCTAAGGAGTGCGTCAACTGCCAACAATTAGGGAACATATCGAAAAGGGATCAAATGCCCTTAAATCCAATCTTGGTAATGGACATTTTCGATGTTTGGGGAATTGAGTTTATGGGTCCATTTCCCACGTCACACGGTTATGTTTACATTTTAGTAGCAGTGGATTATGTTCTAAGTGGATCGAGGCAGAGGCAACCCACACGAATGATCACTATGTGGTGTGTAAATTCGTCAAGAAAAATATTTTCACCAGGCACGGAGTTCCACGAGTGATAATAAGTGACGGAGGGTCACACTTCAAGAATTTTAAATTTGAAAGGCTGCTAAAGCACTACGAGGTGAATCATTGGATTGCAACACCTCATCATCCTCAGACGAGCGGCCAAGTGGAAGTGTCTAATAGGCAGATAAGAGAAATTCTTCAAAAGACTGTCAAAACCGATAGGAAAGATTGGTCATTAAGGTTGGATGATACATTATGGGCATACCGAACTGCTTATAAGACACCAATTGGAACTACTCCATATCGGTTGGTTTATGGGAAAGGCTGTCATCTGCCGGTAGAGCTTGCCAATCGTGCCTTATGGGCAATCAAACAAGTCAACATGGACTACACGGAAGCGGGAAAAGATCGGAAATTACAACTATCTATTGAAAAATATATTTTTGTATGTGACCATCACTGAAATAAGATGAACTGTTTTTATTTTATCTGACAAATATTATCAGTTTATTTCAGGTTGCATGAATTCGAGATAAAAAACAAACATGAATCAAGACCCAAGAAACCTTGAGAAAACAACCAAACCTGAGGAAGTGATGCTATGAACCAAAGAGCAAAATACAAAAATGTCACCCAGCTACAGCAATCGTGACCCGACTGCACATGTGTCGCGACGTGAAGAAAAACAAAACACAGGAGTCCAGATTGCTACAGCAATCGCGACGCGACGGAAGGACTGGTCGCGACGCGAAGCCCCAAACGCGACAGTACCAACTTCTTGATCGCGAGGCTACCAACAAACGCACTGACCAGACAAATGGCCAACCAAAAGCAACACGACAGTGCACCCTCGCGACGCGACGGCTAGATGGTCGCGACTCGAACCCTGTTTTCAGCAACTATAAATAAGAAGCTCACCTCTTGCCATTCAAGCACAACACCTTACATATATACTCACACACTCTCAAAGAAACCCACGACCAAACACCACAAGACACTCAAATTTCTGAATTTGTCAACAAGAACCAAACCATATAACCGCAAGAAACAAAACCTCCACCCGACACCAAACCCATACAGCACCAATACAACTACAATACACACACTCAAAGCAAACCCACGTCCAAACCAACACAAAACCGAAGAAATACCATTCAACAAGATAAACCGAGCAAAGAACAAGAATCGACGCTTCAAAGAAAATCACCATCTTCATCTGCTATCGATAAGTTCTTTTGAAATTATAATTCCAATAATTTACATGTGCCGTTATTGATTTATTTAAACCTTTATAAATCAATTGTACTAAATTCCAAGACATACAAATTGAACCGTGACAACAACAACATATGTGGACTGTATTTAACCGAGACATCTAACTTCTAACTTCTAACTTCTAACCTTTTATTTATTGTAAAAACACTTTATCGTTGATAATGGCGTTTATTACATCCAACCTCTAACTTCTAACATTTATTTTATTTACCGCTTTCTGTCTATTTAAATACTGTCTAGTTTAGATTTACCGCTTTATTTTGTTTATTTATAGCTTTAGTAACTTAATTTTAGTTTATATTTGTTCCGCATATTATAGCTAAAATACATATCTGTCACACAGTAATCGGCTTAAAAACCTTATTCGTGGAGATCAGTTATCGTATTTACAACAATTGGTATCAGAGCTCGTGTGATTTAGTCTGAAATTTTTGTCGAAAACTTTTGTGTAGCGTTTTTATAAACCACCAATAAGTTTTCTTTAAAAATTTCATCTTAATATCACTTGTTCAAAAAAAAATTAAAACAACTAAAAATGTCTTCCGCAAACTACTCAAACATAAATTCTGTATCTATTGCTAACAGTATAGGTTCAGGTACTCGAGCACCCATTCTTATTCCTGAAGAATATAAATCATGGGTAGGTCGTATGAATCTTCATCTCAACTCTATAAGTGAAGATGTGTGGAAGTGTGTAGACGGATCTCTATCAGAAAACATGACATATCTTACGAGTAACTTGGATATACTGAATGAAAGGAAGAAACTTGAACTTCAAGCCAAAAAGGAACTTGTGTCTGGAATATCCCACAGTATTCTAAGCCAAATGAATGATATAATCCTTTTAACTGCAAACCAAATTTGGCAAACTTTGAAAAATCGTTTTGAAGGAAATGAGAGAATCATTGGAAACAAGAAAACATCTGTTTTAAACGAATTTGACAACTTCAAAATGTTTTCACATGAGACCATCCATGATGCTCATGACAGGTTCAATCTCATTACCATCAAAATGAATAATTTGGGCATCAAAAAGTCACAGCATGAGATAAACCTCAAATTTTTAAACAACCTTTATGAAAGTTGGAAAATGGTAAAACTAATCATTCAGGGAAATCCAGCAATTCATACTGAATCTTTGTACAATCTGTATGGAGAATTATAATCGTATGAATCCTAGATTGACCCACCAACGTCTACTTCTTTTGGAGGACCACTTGCTCTGTTGTCAACATTCTCTCAAAACCAAAAACATTTTCTTGATCAAAGTCAAATTGATTTAAATCAAAACCAAGCTTTTTTAAGTAATTCTTGTGACTTGTCTGATCCAAATAATGAAGCTGATTACCAACAATTGTGTGCTTTGGTAGCAAACACTAATCTCGAAAGATTTCTGCCACATCATAATCAATCAAACTTCAGACCAAATTTTCAACAAAGATCCACTTTTGGACAAAACTTTCAGAATCGTGGTTTTCAAAATAATCACAACTCTTATAATAAGCAAAGTTCTGGATTTCAGCAAAATCATTCAAAACCATCTCAACAGAAACAAACTCAAGCATCTGAAAGACCACCCGTTAAGAGCCAAAAGGCTGACAATAATGATGATGATGATGACGTAATCATTTGTCACAAATGCAAAGGACTAAATCATTATGCCCGAGATTGTCGAGCCAAAGTCAAGGTCAAAGACTCAGCTTACTATGCTCAAAAATCCGAAGAGCTGAAGAAACAAGAAAAGAAAGCAAAGCAAAAAGCTTTGATGCCATTCCACGAACCTAGCGTGGAACACTGGCCAACTTCTGATGATGAAACAGATACTGAACCAGCTCAGTCAAACTTCTGCTTCATGGCTGACAATGAACCAACCACAAGAGCTCCATATGTCATCGATCAGGTATGGTCTATGATCTCAGAACTCGGTCTTTCAAGAACACCATTTGAGTCCCACATGACTAAGATTGAGAACAGTCTAAAAGCTGATCTCAGACTGTATCATGACACGATAGTCAAATCTGACATCTACAAATCTAAATTACAAACCTTGCAACTCAGATTTGGAGAATCTACAAGGACTAGAGACAAACTTGAAAGAGACATTGAACGAAAATCTGAAGAAAATAATCACGTCCTAGAACAATTAAATGAAGCTCTAAAACAAAAAAGGGACTTAGAAATAAAAAATCAATATGTTATTTCATCTGAAATAAAAGATACCTTAGAAAAGGAAGTCCTTCAGTCAAAACAAAAAATTCAAGATTTAACTGACAAAAACACTAGTTTAATTCTAAAACTAGATGATTCTTCAAAGTAAATCAAATTTCTTGAATCCGAAAATCAAAGATTTCAAGGAAAACTGGATTCTATCAATATTGCTAGAAAATTGAGTGATGATGTTTTCACTAAAGCAAACAACTTAGGAACTGGCAAAATTGATACAAATTATAAACCTGGAATTGGAAGAGAATCCTTTGAAAATGAAGAGACTGAAAAGAAAAATGGGACAATTTGTGAAAACTCTAAATCACCTCTACCAGATTTTTTCTTATCTGCTAATAAGGACGATTCAGATGATGAAACAGTTATCAACTGCAGCCCAGATGATACTTTTTTCAACAAGTCATTCAAAAAGGTTGTGAAATCTGAATCAGACTCTCCTAGTTCAATAACTCATCAATTGAGATCTACTAAACTAACAAAGAATGATGACACAATCAAACTTGAAAATTTCTTAAATGGAGAAAATTATGTTCATCAGATTGGTAGTACTTCTGCTCCAACTGTCTTTCCCTCTTTAAACTCAACCTTTATTGGAAAGAACAGTCTAGGACAAAAGTATTCAAAGAAACAGCAGACAAATAAACAACCAATTCAAGCTGTCTTTAAACAAAGCAAGCCCATCGTTTTCAAAGAAACCCAAGAGAAACCTTTGAAACCAGTCTCTGTGCCACAAAAACAAACCTTTAATCCATAAGAAACCCCGAAGTGAATAAACAAGAGGAGACACCGAAGTCTAAAGACTCCGAAGTGCTATGCATAAAAGATCTGAAGACTTCACAGCCTGTCCTCTTGTCTTTTGTGTGCACGCATATAGTACAATACGTGTTACATGAATCTTCTATCTTATTGGCTAGTACACTGATAGGATATTCTCTGTAAAAAGTGTACTATTGGTATCACTGATTCAGTATAAATATCAGTGATACCATACCGTGTCAAATGAGAGATTACAAGATTAGTTTATGAGAATTGTATATCTCCAAGATAGAAAACCCAACTGTAAAACCAAAGTTCTAATTGAATCATTCGGCACATGTTATTCATATCTTGTTGTTCAATTAAGCTCTGTTGCATTATGATTGTGAGATTGATTGTGTAATTGATTCCATATCTATATTAGTTCATCTATTCGCTTATTTCAACTCCTAACATAACCATTCTACACATTTGTAAGACAAAAGTTAATAATCCTAAATTCTATAATATCTTATTATTAGTAAAACAAATCATCAAATAACATATAATATAATAGTGGAATATTCTTACTGCATAACTAAGTTTTGTAAAAAGACTTGAACCACTGAAACTAATATTTAAATGCAATAAATAGAAACGTCCTCTCATCAAATTGTTTTATCCTATCATCCTACTTTCAATTATTCCTATTACACATAAAATAGCTTAAAGTTGTCTACGTATAATGCCCCAATAATCAATATTAACTCACACTTTTTTCATAACCACTGGATTAGATCTGATCAAATGCTGTAAATTGGTCTCCTTGTCTCACAAAAAACCCCTTGTCTCATATGAACCTCTACCTATATATATATATATATATATATATATATATATATATATATATATATATATATATATATATATATATATATATATATATAATGCATATATAATATGTACAACATAGTAATGCATACATATCTTAAATTTAAGGGATACAACACAATAATGCAGCAATTTCAATTTCTATATTTAATAAAACTATTTATTCAAATAAATATTGACCATAGATTGTTTTTGAGCAATCAATGGCTTAAAACATCGCTGATGAATGCACCTGGATCACCAATTCAAAACTTAACTCCCTCCAAAAAATGAAAAATTACATTATAAATTCAACTTCCACACCCAAGTCCTTATGCATATTTTCTCTCTTCCAAACTCTCTTTCTGCACCAAGTCCATGTTTCTGCAAGAGGTAATAATTGAAAGTACAATACCTTAATAGAAAAAATATAAATGGAATTATACCGGTCTTCAAAAGTCGCAATACAGTATCATCAAGTGCAGATTTTCATGAAGCAATATAACATGAACATTCTACAATCATATACCATGTACATTCTACCATTTTGAGGTGCTTTTTTTTTTTTACCATTTGGATGCCTATTAAACCTTGCAATTTTTAGTTTATTTCAATAATTGCTTAAGAATAACAAGTAATCTAGCTACAAACAACAAGCACAAAGTAAATTGTTTACGATATAATTTGTTTTACATATTGAATTCCAAAATACAATTGATTAACAGGGGACCATATAAACTACAAATATACCTTTTTATGATGTTTAACAATTGGTTTTTACTTTTGTTATCTGTATTCACTGTTACAAATATCTTTGCTCAGGATAAATTTCAATAACTAAGGATGGAAGCACTTTCATAATGGAACAAAAGCAAATCAATAATACTTTGATCAGAATTATACGCATTCATAATGAAATAATCATAAAACAATAAAAACAAACCTTGAAATAGATGATTGCTTGCTGAAATCAAAGTCTCAAATTGTTGAAATCGATCTCAGTTGTACAAATTGAAGCTTGAAACTGCTGAAATTGATGTCGTTTGATGATCAATCTCATTAATTGTTGATGAAAATTGATGAACGGGATATGAGTGATGATTGATTGTTGGAATATTCATCAATTAAGATTTTGACAAACCGAATGAGAATGACGATAGGCAAACAAATCAAAAAGCTAATGAAACTTCGTGAACAAGACACGAGTGATGATCGATTCCTGAAATTGAGGTCAATTGATGATCGTTATCAATAATTGCTAAAGAAACTTGATGAACAAGAGATGAATTGACGATTGATTGCTGAAGTATTCATCAATTAACATTTTTGAACAAAAACTGAAATTAGAATCGAATAGAAATCTTGAACAAGTGACGTGAATCTTTATCCTGCTGATCAATATGAATCTTGAACAAGTGACGTGAATGGAATATTCATCAATTGAGACGTCAATTGCATTCTACAAAATAGAATCCAGTTATCAATATAATGAAATAGATCCAATGAAGATACTTATTAATCAGATGAATAATAATGAACGATACGTAGCTGTAATCAAACGCAATCTCTAAAAAAATCTTCCGATTATCAATTGAGAAGTCGAAAATATGAATTTCGATCTCCAAACACAGCTACGATTATCAATCCAATTATTCCTAACGCATATTATGGTAAGAATTCGGTCCAAAAATATTTTATGAATCAATCGAATGATCTTGATCGAATACGTAATCGGAACTTACCGTCTTTACAAAGATTTTATAAAAATGACTAATATAACCCTAATTAACTAATAAAACGACTTAATCAGCCTTAATCAATATTAACTCACACTTTTTTCATAACCACTGGATTAGATCTGATCAAAGGCTGTAAATTGGTCTCCTTGTCTCACAAAAAACCCCTTGTCTTATATGAACCTCTACCTATATATATATATATATATATATATATATATATATATATATATATATATATATATATATATATATATATATATTTACTATTATTATATATATATATATATATATAAATAAAGCATATATAATTTATAACACCATAAAGCGTGATGTCTTAATTTTAAGACAATTTGTACAAACCATTACTACACAAGAGCTTATCACCGGGTGAAGAAACACAAAACACAGAGGATCGCCAGCATGGCATCCGGATTGCCAAGCTGTTTACTTTTAAACCATCGATTCCGCATACAATCGACGCTCCATCTGCTCTCCCTCACCCCGATTTGTCCATAAAATCCCTAAGTTTTCTTCTACTCTCCATCTCATTGCCACTGCAATCGGTGCTTCCTCCTTGTTACGCCTTCCACCACAATCGGTGCTGCCTAAAGCTTTAAACACTATCTATTTGTCATTCCCACTGCAATCCGCGACCACTGCTTCCTCCTTGTTCCGCCTTCAACCACGATCCCTCAACAACAATTGGTGTCGATGTCTGCTTCCAACACAATCAACCTAAAATCTGACGATCTACAACAAACGGTGCCTCATGTCTATGAAACTGTCGATTGACTACAATCGGTCCGTCCGTCTGCATTCAACACAATCAGTGCCTCCGTCAATAGGAATCAGTGCCTCCGTTAATAGGAATTGCTCGATAACAATCGATGCCTCCCTCCGCATTCAACACACTCGCAATCATCCGCCTTACTCGGGGTTTGGATGTTCTAAGATTACTGTATATCTGGTTAAGAATTTCCGATTGATTTAGTTTAACCTTCCCAATTCATATTCGGGTTTTCTATATATAAATTATGTTTGTTTTTATGTTTTCTATACCAAATTGACTCAATGGTGGTAGTTGTGATTAGTAATTAAAGTAGATGGTTAATGTTTTTCAACACTTTCTTTCTAAAATCTATTGATTTTGCGTGGTCCGTGATTATCTAGAAAATACAAAATTAAGTATGGTTTAGGCTCCTAAAACATGTTGGAGGACATTTGCTAAGCTGGCCGATCGGATTTTAGAACAAGAAATTGACACATAATATAAACTTGAAATAAAATAAAGGATAAATGAACCCGTAGTCAATTTGACTTGAAAGTTAAAATAACATGGAATCAAGCCTCGGAGTTAAATGATACCATTTCATCCCCAACCAGAAATGAATGTAACTTTGCTATATCTTGCTAAATTTGACATTAAATTAATGCCACCGTCTAATCCCCAACCTGATTGGTCGATGTTCATCAAATTTTGGGAATTTGTACCTGAGAACCTAATCACCTATGTTGCATTGTTCTGTATTACGGCTAACTTTAATGTGTATTTTACTAAGTTTTTGATTAATATATACCTCATGGAAATATTAGTAAAATGTAGATTTCGTATATGTTTAGCATTTGATTCCTTCTAGGATCTCGAACTGTGCATGTTAATATTTTTTAGCATATGAGTTTCTCATAGTTGGACGTTTTTACCCCTAGCCCCTCAACAAATGAATAGAATATAATCTTGATATCTGGTGGATTTTTTAGCCTAAAGTTTGTTTTACTATTGAGGTTTAGTTGCCTGCCAATTTGATTAACTAATATGCTTGAATGTTTGTAGTACTGAATTACAAGATCATTTTATGTTAATTATATACCATCCTTACTTTTTGCAGGTAAATAGCATAGTCAGTTCAAAATTATTTGCACTTGGATTTGTGATTAACACATTTCAACAATCTGAGTGGGTGATCAAAACTGGGATGACTAATTTTTATAGTTGCTAATTCTATATGTTTCCACTATTCTTTTGATTTCTCATTCGTGTTTGATTTTGGTTATCCCGGGCTTTAAATTTTGTCATTGATTTTGGTTATCCCTGGTTTTTTAGTTGTTTTGAGTGCTTTGTGACTATTTTTTTGCTTTATAAGTATGTTGCCTGCAGGAAAAGAGAAAGATGGTAATATGGGCTAAGTTTTTTACTACATCACATCCTTGATATGTACCTACAAAATAGCAGACCATGAGATCTAGGTGTCATATAATAATGACACTGGGGGAGGGAAAAGACAGAGAGGCGTGCATAAAATGAGGTATGGTCTTGTAATATATTAAAATGTAAAAAACTGTTACTGCATTTCTAAATTATTAATTTTAAATTTCTAATTTATGCCTCTATAGAATCTCAGCGCTTTTCACAAATTGACATGGATAAACTAATATTTGTTGTGCTGGTGGTAGTCATGGTTTTCACAAATTGTATGGGTTTAATTAAAAAAATTAGAGTAAGTGTTTCATTTAAAAAGTTAGAGTATGGGTCTTGGTGATGTCATTATTGCCCCATGGTTCAAGCCCCTCATTGATGTAAGTTGGTAATTTAAAATTATTTTCTTTATTTTTCAAATTTATCTAATCAAAGTTTTGTTTTACCATCTATGAAACATTAAGTTGATGATTTCAGCATTCTCCCGGTTACAGAGTCTTTAAAAATGGTTCAATCTCCTGAAGCATAATGACTTAATAATATGCCACTGTAGATTGCTACCTGGTACTCTGGTAGGTTTATGATTGAAAACTTAACATGTCTCTCTTTCGAGACCTCTACACATCACTGAAACCTCTTCACAACACTACAAACAAATATGTAATCATAAAAATATAATTGTACATAAGGTAGTGTAGCTTAAATAACAAAAAGATTTGACATCTCGTCGAAACAAATTTAATCTCTATGCCCAAAAATTAGTTGCCAAAATGAAACGATACGAACAAAAGCAAAAATTGAAAAACACTAATAATATGAAATATAAATGACAATATATACGAGTTAATCAGAAAACATTAATTATAAAATAATATTTTTGAAAATAAAAAGTAAAAGATAATATGAACTCTTTTCATGTACTAGCTTAAAATGTCTTAACATTTATAATTGATTTTGGATACTTTGCCTTATATGTCGAAAGAGAATACAAATGTGAAAAAAAAAAATCAATATGCAAACTAATCACCGAATACAACTATTTACCGTCTGTCAAAATAGCAAATCTTTGAAAATAAAGTCGTCCAACGAAAAACCCAAGAACCCTAAAGAAAAAATTCTTCCAACGAAAAACCTAGAATAAAAATAAAGAAATCTTTGAAAAGTAAAAAAAAAAAGTCTAACAATGTGTGCATGTTGCGTAACCCTAACCCTAAACGCAAAAAGAAACTATTCCTCAAAACATAATGCAAATATGTTTTTACATGATACATTTTTTGTGATAAATCATATTTTCTCAGCATATCGAATGGTCTTTGGAATATACATGTTTATGAAAGGAAACTAAATATTGAAACGAAACTAATCATCAAAATGAAAATAATCGTAAATCTTTGAAAAGTAAAAAAAAAAGGTCTAACAATATGTGCATGCTGCGTAACCCTAACCCTAAACGCAAAAAGAAACTATTCCTCGAAAACTAATGCAAATATGTTTATACATGATACATTTTTTGTGATAAATCATATAAACTATTCCTCGAAAACTAATGCAAATATGTTTATACATGATACATTTTTTGTGATAAATCATATATTCTCAACATATCGAATGGTCTTTGGAATATAACATGTTTATCAAACGAAACTAATCATGAAAATGAAAATAATCGTCGCCGCGGCATTGCGCGGGTACACACCTAGTATATATATAATGCATATATAATATGTACAACATAGTAATACATACATATCTTAAATTTAAGGGATACAACACAATAATGCAGCAATTTCAATTTCTATATTTAATAAAACTATTTATTCAAATAAATATTGACCATAGATTGTTTTTGAGCAATCAATGGCTTAAAACATCCCTGATGAATGCACCTGGATCACCAATTCAAAACTAAACTCCCTCCAAAAAATGAAAAATTACATTATAAATTCAACTTCCACACCCAAGTCCTTATGCATATTTTCTCTCTTCCAAACTCTCTTTCTGCACTAAGTCCATGTTTCTGCAAGAGGTAATAATTTTCTCAACCATCATTTTGAATATTATCAATTTATTTTATGCATACTAAATAAATATTAAAAACATGTTTTTTTGCAGGTTGATGCAATTGTTTCTTTTTAGTCTATTTCCAGGTTACTGTAATTGTTGGCTATTTTTGATACATTAATTTTTGTTGTTTTGACATTAGCTTGTAAATCCAAATCGACATTAGCTTGTAAATCCAAACCTAGGACATAAACCATTAGTGTTTTGAAAAATGGGATCTTTAACAATATCCAAAGGATGACATTTAAACAATCAAATGTTGTAACAATTGTGTCTGTCAAACTACTAAAAATAAAAAAGAAGACAATCATAAACCAAAAATTAATTATTTCAACTTAAACCTCAAAATCAAGTTACTGAATCTTTACCTAGATAACATGATTGATGAGGACTTGATGAAAAACCAAGTAAAGCAATGATAGTGTTCCAATGGTAACGGATTGGATTGGATTGGTGAAAACTTCTTGCAACATGAAATCTTCTTGCAACCTGAAATCACCAAAAACTAACCAAAAGTCTATAATATAAAATAGAATGATAACGGATCAGTGTGTAGCAACGGATCAGGACACAAATTAAAATTCCAACACAAATTAAAATATATATCCGAACAAATCAATAGCAGATCTAGAAAACGCGGTACAGAAAACTTAGATCGGATGAAGCCGGATCCAGAAAACTCAGATCGGAGAAGACAGAGGGGGTGTTTGGACCGGTGGTCGATTCGTGCAACATCGATCCATCACTTCTCCACTCTGATACCTGCAACATCGATCCAGAAAACTCAGATCGGAGAAGACGGAGGGGGTGTTTGGACCGGTGGTCGATTCCTGCAACTTAGATCAAAGAAGGACGGATGCAGTGATCGAATCGGTAGGTAGCTTGGTGTCTGACTTGCGTAGATCGAATCGAATCCGACAACTATGGGAGCTATGGCGGTGGGAGATTGATGCTTCGCCGGATCAAGAACCGGATCGACAGGATCTGCAAAGGAATGGAGGCGGACTTGCGTAGATCGTTGCAGGTCGGATTTTTGTAAGCTGGAGGACCGACGAATGGGGTGAGAAGTCGGTTCCAGATCGGGGGTGTGAAGGATGAATCGGGAGCCAGCGGAGGTCGGATGAATGGGATCTCTGGCAATGACATTCGATCGGTGAAGCAGGTCTGTCGGTGAATGAAAAACACAGGTCGGTCAGTGAAGAAGATCGGGCGGTCGGTGAAGCAGATCGACGGTTGGGCTGGAAGAGAGTAGCCGGTGGTGGGGTTGGAAGGGAGTAGCCGATCTCCTCTTTGAGGCTGCTCAACTTAAGAGGGGTTCATTAGGTTTAGGTTATTTTGTTGTAATTACTTATATGCCCTTCTCTTTTTATCTGCATCTAACCAAACTTTAACAGGTTCTAATTATTCTATTATTTAAATTCCGTTGTTTTTGGCAAGGTTACATGTTCCCTTTTTTGTCCCAGTTTGTCACGCGTCTTTTCCTAATTTCTTTTTTATTTCGGGTTCCTCCATATTTTTTTGTTATTATTTTATTGTTCCTTCTACACGTGTTACCAAATGTTGTGTTCTTATGCGACTTTTTCCGTTTCTTTTTCTTTCTCTCGTCGTTGTCTTCCTTCCTGTGCCGCTGTGGTGAATACCCGTCGGCTAGGTTGTTGTTGCGTTGTTTCCGGTTGTCTGTTGCCTTTGCATGTGGGTGTTCTGTGTTTCTTTCTCATCGGCGTCTTTGTGATTGTTTATTGAGAAGGTAGTGTAAGCGGTTTTGGGTTTATCGGTGATTAGAAGTTCAAACGCTGTGGGTTTTTTTTTTTTTTTTTTTTTTTTTTGCGGTTTACACAAAGAATCAAAAGAGAGAAGCAACAGAAACAATCTCGGAGGTCCGACGAAGTCCACGCCTCGACATTCTAGGGGCAAGGATAAAGTATTTGATTTTGCAGAGACGACTTGTAAGTACATGGATGACGATTTCATTCACCTGCAACTTCATCATCTCCACAAAGCTTTCAAGGGTAATTGTAAACCATGTTTCCATTCAAGCTCTATATCAGTTGTATTTCTTCAGTATTTTCCCGACTTTGATGGTTCATCGGCAGTATGATTCTTTTTTTATGATTTCTTTGCTCGATTTCATGCTTTCGTACTTTAATTTGGTATGAATTCCATGGAATGAAATTCCTTTTTAGACTGATTTAGTTGAATTTTACACCGTATGTTCTCAGGGCTTCTCTCATCACCAATTACCAGGTGTAATTTCGAAGTTGCCATGTGGTGATGTTTGATTTCCCTATTTTATGTTTTATTTGTGCTATGCTTACACAGGAGAGGTCAAATTAGGGCAAAAGGCTGCAATATTTCCTGGATTACAGCCACTGCTTCTCGTATGAATTTTTCTAGATTATTACTCCCCTCTTCCAACTCTCTGTATAGTAATTATTTGTATGACATGTAGTTTTGTTTGCCCTTTTTTTAACCTTTTTGTTGGTTTCATTCCAGAGTTGAAGGTTTTTTGTTTGGAATTTTACTGGCTCCACCAGTATCGCAAGTTCAGTCGATGCTGAGTTCTTCAAAAGGGTATTGAAAATCGATTGATTGGGGTGACGAAACTGATAAAGACACAGACAGCGGGAGAGGTGAAGAAGATGACTAAAAGATTGTGAATTTCAAGAACGTAGACGGTAAGACTCCTGTGAAAATTTTACTTTATTGAAAATCGATCGATTTGGCGATTAGAAGTTTAAGTATTTTTTTTTCTTTTCGTTCCTACAGGTCTCCTTTGGTGTTATTGGACTAGGTCTTGGTGTATCACTCCTCACGTAAGTACCCTACTCTTATGATCATACTTTTTG
Source organism: Cichorium intybus (assembly GCA_023525715.1). Classification (NCBI taxonomy): domain Eukaryota; kingdom Viridiplantae; phylum Streptophyta; class Magnoliopsida; order Asterales; family Asteraceae; genus Cichorium; species Cichorium intybus. The sequence continues at coordinate 767,931 of JAKNSD010000013.1, forward strand.
CTCTAAATTGCATTTCTCAAAAAAGTGCAGAATGTGAAAAACTAAAAAATAAAAACTATCTTTCAAATTGCATTCCATTCCATTTACAGTTACTGTTTTGGAGCATATTTCAACATTCTCCCTGGATCTGAATGGTCTGCGTTGATGTTAACATATGGATTTCCTCTGTCAATTATTGGAATGGCTCTTAAGGTACACCATTCATGTTATATTCTTTCTTATCTTTCTCTAATTTTCCATGAGTATTAAATGCTATTTTTGTTCCTTTATGTTAACTGTATTAATTACATTTTTGCAGTATGCAGAACTTAAACCAGTCCCATGTTTGACTTACTCTGATGCTCAGTTGCTAAGAGAAAAATGTGCCACTCCTATCCTTAAGCAGGTTAGAAAAATATTTAAATTATTTATTTTCATATTATTGTTGTGTCATGATTGATTAATTAATTAATCGGTCCTTGTACCACGAGATGTTTTAACTACTGGCATTGATCTAAAAGCAACTACTGAAGTTATATGTTCTCGAACTCCATCTCAGTTACAACATCTTAAGCAACTTTATCATGCACTTTATGGTGTTTACCTTGAGCATGCTGTTCAAGCTCAAACTTCTGGCGACCATGGACAGGTTTCTCTTCTCTCTCTCTCTCTCTCTCACACACACACACAAAAGAGAGATTTAGAAAACTGATATTAAAAATAGAACGGATAATAAAGAAAAAGAGGTGGAATAAATAAGCTGATAAATATTGTACTTAAATGTATATAAAAAAAGGAGAAAACACAAACTCATTTTCAACATCATTTAATGTTGTTAAAATAGCCTATATTTTCTTTATAACATTTGTTTGCTAAATTTGAAATAGGTGGCATACTTTTTGGACTTTTTATACAAAAAGTCATAGCCTTTCTCTTACTTCAAATCTTGCTAACCTTTTGTTCAAACTTTGTAAAAGCTCTTGAAACTTTAGGAAAAATGTAAATTATAATCCAAATTCAAAACACCATTTAAACATATTGAAATCATAGATTGAAAACCGTATCAACAATTTGACTTTCTACAGACGGCGGCGACCATGGATCATTGGACCATGGATCGTTCTCCTCCTCTGATGTCTTTCATCGAAGAAGGTCCCCTTATTACTGATATTATCGAGCTTCAAAAAGTTCGCCATTGGAAGGTCTTCTTTCTCTCTTCATAACGTTTTGTTGAGTGTTTTTCTACAAATTTTTGAATCAAATCTGGATTTCATCTCAAATTATCAATAAATTTCCGACACTTTCCGTTCCAAATTGTGGATTCTCTACCCTCTCTTTTGATTTTTAGCTGAAAATCATAGGACCATGTTGCGGTTTAATAAAGTTGGTATCATGATGGTGTTTTACATACGAACAAGGTTAATTAGTAATAACTAATTAGTAATAATTAGTAATAACTAATTACTAATTACAAACATAATTAGTATACATAGTGGAATTCTGGTTGAAAATGAATGAATTGTGGTTTTATTCACTGACGGTTTTTCTGTATTTCTTAAAAATGGATTTGAACTTATCCACCCAGAGAACTTCACATCTCTATCAGTGATGCAAGCAGTTGGATGTGTGATGCCTAAAAAATACAATGAAGAGTATCTAGGTGCTAGATACTATGGTGGAAATCACTAACCAGACATTACAATGATTCTTGTAATCATAAAGTTTCTTTATATTCCGAGATGTTTAATTTAATTTATTATTATTATTGTGTTTACTTTAATATTATTATTATTGTGTTTAGGTACATTGGCATGGTAGAAACCTTGTGTCACAAGCGTGCTTTGGGAGCATTCCGGTTGGATCCAGCAAAATGGGGAGGTAGATACATTTTAGGACATTTCTTATGATGTTAATTACAGCATATTGCTTTCATTTCTTATGAAAATTGTACTTTTGAAAACAAGAAAATCTATTCGGTTATAGCATCGTACTTTGAAAAATCTTCTCAATTATAACTATGAAAGTACCTTTTGTAATTGAATGACGCTGCTATAATTGGGTCGCTTTTATAAGATTATAATGTTGTAATGGGAAGAAATGAAAGTACAATGCTATAATAAATAAATAAATGAAAGTACGTTGCTATTTATTGCATTTGGCAATAGTATGAAATCTTATATTTTTTTACATATTTGTAGGCCGTTCAAGCTCTTTCCATACAATATGGAGTATTCCAGTCAATTTACAGCTACTGGAAAGAAAAGGTATCGTATATGTCATTTTTTTAAGAATATTTTTCAAGCCGAATAATCTTTTCTTTATCTTTTTTAAATTCTCCTTTCAAATTTGTGGAGCGGGAAAGATGGCTAAAACCTGTTCTGAGTCGCCTACAGGTTAGTTTTTAGTTGCTTCTTTAAATGACAAATTTACCCCTGCATGGTAAAAACCTTCTTACCATTTTCTTTTTGTTATTACAGCCACTTCCTCCAGTTAATGACACCAACCCATACAATATATTTAGACCAAGGTAAAAAGCTCACAGACTTTACACAATAAGGATAACCATCTAATAACAATATATAAATTTCCCTCTCATATCTTTGCATAATCTATAATAAAATTTTATAATCAATGTTTTTCTTTACATTTTCAGATGCAAAAAAGAGAAAAGAACGTCCAATCATCGTACTTTACGAAATAGTAACGTACTTTCATGGATTTGTTTATTATAACATCATACTTTCACTTCTGCCTATTACAACATCGTAATTTGCGAAATCTGCCAAGTTATAAAAGTATAAAGCTATAATTGGCTAAAATTCTCAAAGTAAAATGTCATGATAAGAAAATTATTGTAACCATAATGTTGTGTTGTGAATTTTTTGCAGGTGTTTGTTGATAACATTGATTTTCTGAAGGAGGTAGAATGATGTGGTGGGAATTTGATGAGGAAAATGTTTTGTAGTGTAGTTAGAGGGTTATGTTTAAGTGCGAGAAATAGCAATATACTTTCATAAATTTGTTTATTATAGCATTCTACTTTAGCGGGGCTACCCACCGAGCTGACGCAACCCGTGCATAGCAAGGGCGCCCACTAGTTGAAATGTAATTAGAGTTATAAGAATTTAATGCAGCTATTTTTTTAGAAGCCGGCAATTTTTTATTGGTCTCACCAGAGGGTACTCGACCCCGCCACCCAGGGCGGTTGGCAATTACAATAGGCGCAAGGACTTTTCCCTCGACCATGCCTCGCCTCTGGGAGAATCCCCCACAGGGGCTTGGAACCAGGTTTGAAGCCGGAACCTTACCCCACATGGGTATATAACCCTAATGCCTCACCCAGCTAGGCTAGAGATCCTTGGCATTTAATGCAGCTATTGAAAATATGGAATTAATATTAATATTTATTTGTTTCCCCTATTTTTTATATTAATGAGAGTTATAAGAATTTAATGCAGCTATTGTAATTATGTTTTTATTAAAAACAAAAGAGATAATGTTATATTTTTATGTATTAATTTACACAAGATGTTGTAAATTTAAATAGTAGACGTTTTAATTATCTGAGTCGTTTTATAAAACCTTTTATGGAAGTCACGTGAACATAAAATTATACAAAGAAAAATTGTGAATGGTTTTACTTATTTGTTCAAATTTATAAATCTTTAAGTAAAAATTAATATCAGTACATCCTTTTGAACATAAGAAACCATTACCCGAACGAAACTATCAGTCGCCGCAACATCGCACGAATGTATTATTTGGAATTTGATTTTTTTTTCAAAACAAAATTAATCATCGAAAGAAAGTTATTCATCGAATTTAAATATTCGTCGTCCGCCGAAAGATACTAATCGCCGAAACTCAACTAATTGCCGCAAAAACCGATTCATCGCCCCCGTAACGAATTATTCGCCGCCGCCGCATCGCGCGGGTATGCCGCTAGTATGTATATATATATATATATATATATATATATATATATATATATATATATATATATATATATATATATATATATATATATATATATATATATATATAAAGAAAAGTCAGCGGCCGAATTCATAGTGCAAGTCTTCAATGTTTGAAAATTTATTATTATTATTTTATTTGAATATAAAGTGGGCCCTACTTCATTATTTAATCAATTTTACACATTTTACCCTAAAAAAATTCGTATTTTCATTTTGAACACTACGTATTCAATACGTATTTTTAAGTTTATCAATAATATTATGTCGTTTTATAAAATAAAAAATTTACCGTCAAAACGGTGTCGTCAATACGAATAATCTGACGTCAAAATTTAATATTATTGATATTAGTTTTATATTTAATATTTTCTTTTTCTTTAAAATGAAATTGTATTTACATTTAAACCCTATATTTTTATTAAACTTACAATTAATGCCCTTTCGTTAATTCATTAAAGACATTTAGTTAAAAAGTTGATATTATTAAACTACGATTTTCGTAGATTATATTTTTATAAACAAAAATCATTTATTTTATATAAAAACTATTAAAACTATTTAAAGAGTATTTTAAGGGTATGTTTTGTCATAAACAAAATTTAAAAGCTATAAACGCCAAATGTTTGTATCTTGAGGGCCACTATACGAAAATAAATTTACTATAAATAGAGGCTTCAATCCTCTCATTTCCTCACACCTCAGATCTCGATCTCTGTATCACTAGATAGTATTGTTAGAAGATTTTTCGATATATATAGAAATATACGAAGAATGAGCGTTAGAAGTAGCTATTTCAGTTATAAATATAGTGAGTTCGAGTTAGAAGCACGAAGAGTCGGGCGATCTAACAACAGTTGGCGATATGATCCTAGTCGACATTGAAGTGAGTTCATACCCCTTCTTTTTATATTTATTCAAGTTTTTAAGGGGGAGAATACAAGTTATACTATAAAAATAGCTATTTATACTCATTTGTAACAGTAGTAAACAAAATGTAAATTTTGTAAACATCATTATGACAACAATTCAATTATAGTTCCAAAATATAATATCGAATGATCTACTTACGAGAGCGGTGTCTAGGCCGATCATTTGGGCTAGGTTGCTGGATTTCCGAAAGGCTTATACGCTGAAAGGGTCCTGCCTCCCCATTTGATCTTCTACCTAGCCGTTCTTTATTTGATAGTCATGAAATATTATATTTGAATTAATAAAGAGTATAACCAAGTTATTACACCACTATTAGGGAAAATATCTTAAAAGATATTGTTTATAACCATTTAAATAAGTTATTTCACATATATTCGTAAATATATGCTTTTCACGACTAGAATACTAAAAATAAACTATTATATGAATAGTTTGTGGATACAAATGTTACTATAACGGTTAGAACAAGACAAATAATTATATACAAATATATAATTATTATACATTACTATATTATCATGATAATGGGCAAATACAACGGTTTTTCATATACAAACTTTACGTAAACAAGTTGATTGATACATACATTTTTGTGAGACGGGTCTTCACAGTGCTTATTTAAGTACATACTATAAGTCCTGAAATGTATAACCAGAGTCTCGGTAAGAGAACGTGATATTTGTGTATAGATCTATATGGGATTGACAACCCCGCACCTGAGCTGCTAGCTACAGCTAGACCGACGGGTCAGTGGTGACAAATGTCATAACAATCCGACGCCTGAAGAACGTCGAAGCAGACATACATGGTCTCAGTATGGTTATAGGGTGTCTCACATGGGAAATCAACTTTATAAATTGTTTACGTGGAAATATACATTTTCAAAGGTTTTATACTACAAACTACGCTATACATTTTAGTCTATGGATTTTTAAGAATTGGATACATTCATAAGAAAATATGAGATTTTCTTGGAGTACAATAGTACCTTCTACAAGGAAAGAGATTTCTTATATAAGTTTTATGGTATTAAAACGACACTTTAACGAGTTACAAATATAAGTATGGTTTTACTTATACACATTGGTTCTATGAAATTAAAACTATGTTTTATCAAAGATATAAATATAAGTACGGTTTACTTATACATACGAGTTTTATGGAAGTAAAACTACAATTAGTCTACGAGTAAACATCTATTTACACTATTTCATACAAGAATAAAACTATGTAATACTATTTTCAAGTATAGAAATACTTATACATTTCCGGTCTTTGGGTTTTAAGACTACGACTCATTTATAAGAAAATATTAGATTTTCTGGTTTCAAACACTATCTTTTTACAAGGAAAAAGGATTATGAATTTTCTCATACAAAAATCTTATGAACTCACCAATGTAATGTTGACACTCTTTCAAACTACTTGTATTCTCTGGAAATTGATAAGGTAACTACAACCTTTGACGATGGGTCGCTATGGCGTCATACTATGTATTTTTTATATCATATTGTAATTGTATTTAAAACGTACAATCTTTTGAACTCTTGTAACATTTACAATTATGTATATGATGGATGTGTTTGCTTTGATCACTATTGTACAAACGTAGTTGTGATACTGTTCATGAAGTCATCCACCCTCAGACGTTTCCGCCATCGTGGTTTGGGGGTGTGACAGCCTGAATCACCAAAAACCCTTTTCTCTTCTATTTTCTCTTTTGATGACTCCGAAGCCTATTTTTCAGATGGCTTTGGAGTAGAAGACTTTGAATTTTCATCCTTCGGAGTGAACATCTCTGGTTTGGGTTTCGGATTGAAGTTTGATTTGTTGAAGTTCTTGACAAAAGGCTTTCCAGAGTTGTTTTTAATGAATGGTTAATTGAACCTTCGACTGTTAGCAGGATAGAGAGAGCAACGGTTTCACCATTGTCATCAACCATATAGGCATCTATTTCTTCATCACTAGTTTCTTCTTCTTTTTTTGAAACCAGGGCAAGTGGTCCAGATCCAGCATTTTCACTTCTATGACCCACGACATCTGGTTCATGTGGCTTTAGCAGATTGTACAGAGCAGCCAACTTGTACTTCTCAATGCTTTCATAGGATTTAACCATGAGCATGATTGGTCTCCATTCTTTGCGAAGACTATAAAGAAATTTAATTTTGATCTCCTGTTGGCTTCGTGTCTCCCCATACTTGTCTAGGGTATAGATCATGTTGCTAAGACATTCATAGCATGCTTCGAGAGACTCACTCTCTTCTTGTTTGAAGTTCCTGAAGTCTGCAATAATTTCTTGAACCTTGCAGGTGTGAAGAATCTTATCCCCTCCAAAACGAAGTTCGAGATTATCCCACATCTCTTTGGCGGATTTCGCACTGGCTATATGATGACTAACGTCAGGACCCAATCCACTTCGTAGCTCACGCATGGCCCTTTCGTCATTTTCAAGCTTCTTCATATCTGCTGCATTAAGAACTATAGCCTTTTCTCCATCGGGGACTACAAAACGACCTGTAATGTCTGTATGAGGACCATCCGTTACAGACCTCCATAAGTCTTTATCAAGTCCAATCAGATAGTCCTTCATTCTTCCAGCCCAATAATCATAGTAAGAAGTTACTAGAACAGGAGCTTTGGTTGTAGAACCAATGAGATTTGCATAGTTGAGCATATTGGCATAAGTTGCTGTGGAATCAGTCATCTTGATCAGATTTCAACGAGATCTTTGCAGTAAACGAGTAATAGAGACTTGCAACAGTTGCGGAAGACTAGATCTGAGAAACGATTCAAATCTAGAACTGTAGAAATGGAATAAAACCTCTACTGACAGGTTTTTGAGCTGACTCGCTCTGATACCACTTGTTGGGTGTTGAAATCAATTAAGAGTTGAATAATGACTGAGGTTCTACAAATGGGACGAATGCTTGATTGATAATTTTAGGGTTTTACAAATGGGACGATACAATCTCGCAATTGACACGATATGGTATCACTAATATTTATATTAAATCAGTGATACACATAGTACAACTTTATTATAGAGAATATCCTATCAGAGTACTAGCCAATAGAATATTAGATTCATGCAACACGAACTGTATTATACGCGTGCACACAAAACTTTGACAGGCTGTGAAGTCATCAGATCCTCCGTGCATCACACTTCGGAGTCTTCAGACTTCGGGCTTCTTCTTGTAGTTTATTACTTCGGGGTCATAAGCAGGAGGTCTTCGGATGGTTGAGCACTTTAGCACAAATAGGCTCAACACTATAACGCATCACAACCCTATCTAATGGACCATAATTCCTCACAACGTTTCATAAATGACCATAACCTATCACAATCCTTTCTAACGGACCATAACCAATCACAACCCTTCATAATTGACCATAACTTATCATAACCTTTTCTAAAGGACGATAACCTATCACAACCCTTTCTAATGCTCCATAACCCATCACAACACTTTCCAATGGACTATAACCCATCACAACCCTTTCTAATGGACCATAACCCATCATAGCCCTTCATATTTAGCCATAACCCATCACAACCCTTTGCAGCGGACTATAACCCATCACAACCATTTCTAATGGACCATAACCCCTCACAATGCTACATAATTAACCATAACCTATCACAACCCTTTCTAATGGACCATAACCCATCACAACCCTTCATAATTGACCATAACCTATCACAACCCTTTCTAATGCTCCATAACCCATCACAACACTTTCCAATGGACTATAACCCATCACAACCATTTCTAATGGACCATAACCTATCACAACCATTTTTAATGGTCCATAATCGAACACAACCCTTTCCAATGGACTATAAACCATCATAACCCTTTTCTAATGGACCATAACCCATCAAAACCCTTTCTAATGGACCATAACCCATCCGAACCCTTCATAATGACCATAACCCATCACAACCCTTTACAATGGACCATAACCCATCACAGTCCTTTCTAATGGTCAATAACCCATGACAACCTTTCCCAATGGACCATAACCCATCATAACTCTTTCTAATGGACGATAACACATCATAATCTTTTCTAAACATCTATAACCAGCCACAATCGTTTCCAATGGAACATAAACCATCACAACCCTTTCTAATGGGCCATAACCCATCACAAAAAAATTCAATGGTCCATAACCCAAAACAACCCTTCATAATTGACCATAACCCATCACAACCCTTTCCAATGGACCATAACCCGTCACAACCCTTTCTAAAGGACCATGACCCATCACAATCGTTCATAATAGACCATAACCCATCACAAACCTTTTTAATGGACCATAACCTATCCCAACCGTTCATAATTGACCATAACCTATCACTACCATTTCCAAAAGCCTATAACCAACCACAACCCTTCATAATTGACCATAACCCTTCACAACCCTTTTTGATGGACCATAACCCATCACAGCCCTTTCTAATGGTCCATAATCGATCATAACCCTTTCCAATGCACCATAAACCGTCACAACCCTTTCAATGGTCCATAACCAATCACAACCCTTTCTAATGGACCATAACCCATAACAACACTTTATAATGGTCCATAACTGATCAACAGCCTTTCCAATGAACCATAAACCATCACAACCCTTTCTAATGAACCATAATCTATCTCAACCCTTTCTAATGGTTCATAAACCATCACAACCCTTTCTAATAAACCATAACCCATTACAACCCTTTCCAATGGTCCATAACCCATCACAACCCTTCATAATTGACCATAACCCATCACAACCCTTTATAATGGACGATAACATATTACAAACGTTTCTAATTGTCCATAAGTGATCACAACTCTTTCCAATGAACCATACACCGTCACAACCCTTTCTAATGAAAGATAACCCACCACAACCCTTTCTAATGGTCCATAACCCATCACAACCCTTCATAATTGACCATAACCCATCAAAATGCTTTCCAATTAACGATAACCTCTCACAACCCTTTCTAATGGACCATAACGCATCACAACCCTTCAAAATTGACCATAACCCATCACAACCCTTTCCAATGGACTATAACCCATCACAGCCCTTTATATTTAGCCATAACCCATCATAACCCTTTCCAGGGGACTACAACCCATCACAACCCTATCTAATGGACCATAATCCCTCACAACGTTTCATATATGACCATAACCTATCACAACCTTTTCTAATGGACCATAACCCATCACAACCCTTCTTAATTAGGCATAACCTATAACAACCTTTTCTAAAGGACGATAACCTATCACAACTCTTTTTAATAGGGATGTTCAAAAATATCTGTATCCGAATATCTGATCCGAAAATCCGAAAATCCGATGCTAAATTATCCGAAAAATCGGATATCCGAATTTTCGGATATCCGAAATTCGGATATCCGAATTTTCGGATTCGGATTCGGATAGTGATTTTACAAAATTTCGGTTATTTCGGATATCCGATATCCGAATTCGAAAAAATATATATATAATTTTTATATATATTACTACATTTCGTCGATTAATCTCATATTTTTTTTTCTTTCGTTTGGTTTTGAATACCACAATGTAATATCGGATATGTTTATGTTAATATATTTATTGGATAAATGATTTTTTTAGGCTAATCTAATTAAATTTGAATTTTTTTTTATTAAATCGGATATCCGAAATGATATCCGAATCCGAATCCGAAATTTCGGATATCCGAAATTCGGATATCCGAAATTTCGGATACGGATTCGGATATCAATATTCACTATCCGAAATTTTCGGATATCCGAAATTCGGATATCCGAATTTCCAGATATCCGAATTTGAACACCCCTACTTTTTAATGCTCCATAACCTATCACAACACTTTCCAATAGAGTATAACCCATCACAACACTTTGTAATGGACCATGACCCTTCAAAAACCCTTTCTAATGGACCATAAACCATCCAAACCCTTCATAATTGACCATAACCCATCACAACCCTTTCTAATGGACTATAACCCATGACAACCATTTTCAATGGTCCATAACCCATCATAACTCTTTCTAATGGACCATAATGCATCACAATCTTTTCTAAAGGTCCATAACCGATCACAACAATTTAAAATGGAACATAAACCATCAAAACCCTTTCTATTGGGCCATAACGCATCACAAAAATTTTTAATGGTCCATAACCCAACACAACCGTTGATAATTGACCATAACTCATCACAACCCTTTCCAATGGACCATAACCCGTCACAACCCTTTTTAATGGACCATCCCTTGCTTTCGGTCATTGGGAAAAGCAACATTTTTATAGGAAAAATCTCATATTAGAAAAAAAGCAAAGTTGCGTGCGTGTAACAGCTCGTACTCGAAACACTGGTAAATGAATCCATTTACAATAATCCCAATGAGATAAGCAAACAGCGTGTGAGTCTAGACAGTTTTATAACTAGGAAATATACATCAAGCAAATCATCGAGCTTTATTCTGACACCTTACTTCTTAAACCTGTGACACACATCAAAATAAACGTCTGGGAAGTCTGGTGATATATAGAGTTTAGACTCTTCACATAATAAGCATAAATATTGTAACACCCAATCACATTAAAAAATGCATACGTCTTTATTAGCCCCTTTCTCGTTCACTTAGTCTGTTCTCGCACTCACATCATTATGGGTTGCATGAGGGGGGGGGGGGGGGGAGTCACCCATGACTAGTGACGTGGCAGGGGATGAACATATCACTCCGGCAAACATCTATTTGGGCTGCGTCGTGGTTGTCCAAGCATGTCTTAAGGCATCACCGACTTAACTTGTCCCTATCACAACAGGTAGCTAGCCTATGTGAAAATGGCAAGAATGTCTAGAATATCAAGCCAACGTCATTAACGTCATTACGTCATAAACATCTTTCGTCATTGTGGTGGGAGTCACCCATGATTGGAGACGTAACGGGGGATGTGTGTATAAGTCCGTCAACCGTCTGTTTGGATCACGTGGGGGTCCAAATACATTTTTTTCGAGACGTGACGGGGGATGAATATATCAATCCGTCAATTGTCTGTTTGGATCATGTAGGGGGTCCAAGTACATCTTTCGTCTTAACGTCTTTCATTTTTATAGTCTAGACCTCTCAAGTCATCACTCGTTTTTTCCCCTTTTACCCTTTTTGCATGTAAATATAAAACATCGTGTTTTTAAACTTTTAGAAAATATGTTTGAACACATAAGTCACTGTATGCACGTATAATCACATAAGGTCACATAATACACGTAAGACACATACGAAAAAACACTTTTATTTTTATAAGGATGTGTGCTCGAAAATTCTATGTACTCACCTCAAATTTCGATAGAATGCTACCATATATGTCATCTCAAAATCTCCACCAAAATACCCTCAATTCCGCAGTGCAAATGATCACGTTGTCAAGTCTTGCACCTTGTTGCCTTCTTCCCGTCAATTTGAAAAATCCGCACAACAAGCACTTAAATATTGATCTCATCATGCACTTACATTTAATATGTATCCTTTCTTGAACCACTGACCAAACCTAACGGTGTTGCATCCCGACGTCATCGAAAATATCCTCCAAGGATCTCATCTAGCCGTGACCCTAAAACAGATCCCATCATTTCATAAGAGTAGCAGTAGCTATATATCAGTCATCTCCAGAGTGCAGCAACCCTCTCAACGCGGGTAGCAACGGCCAAACCATCTCGAAAACAATAGAAGGCTCAACCTTGATGAACTATTTCCTTAATTGTACAAGCCCAACAAGCACATATACTGATGTACAACTCGTCGTCTATGCAATTCTTTAACAACCTTTCTTGTTCATGCAACGCTGCTAGGATCGATCAAGAAGCGGCACATCGTAACACATACTTGCCAGAAAACAACCCCACGAATACAAGGCACTGATCCTAACCCCACGACCTACCGATCAGCCACGTGGTTTCGCTTCTCATTCAACCCGACACCCACCAGCTCACCGAAAAGGAACTGTTTCCGCTCCCTTGTCTCTTTTATGACCGTCCAACACTCACAACAACTCGCCTCCTTTCTACCGTCGACGGCTACTCCAAGCACACAACCGACCCTCTATCTCCCTTGGCCCTCTTGTTGGATGCACGAAACACATACACACGAACATCCACTAGGAGTAAACTCACATTGATTAGGATACCCTCTCATCTTTCCTGCATATGGATTTGTTCGGTGGGTGTTTCGACTGAATAGTTCTTTAAAAACAAAACACTTCGAAGAGGGTGCACAATATTTGATCATTGCTAACTCTTCAGGCGCATAGAATGCATGTATAGGTTTGATGATACATACATGTAAAAGAAAAACAAATTTGATTCGGTTCATATTCTTGCGATGAACTGTAAAAGTCACGTAATTGATTTCTAAAATACCCTCATATATGTCATCTCGAAATCTCCACCAAAATACCCTCAATTCCGCAGTGCAAATGATCACGTTGTCAAATCTTGCACCTCGTTGCCTTCTTCCTGTCAATTTGAAAAATCCGCACAACAAGCACTTAAATATTGATCTCATCATGCACTTACATTTAATATATGCACTTTTTCTTTTTCACTGACCCAAAACTAAGTGGTCCTCTCTTGTCTGTATGGTGATCGATGAAGTTCTCAACATATCCTTCTTTCTTAGTTTGAAGTAATTTCTCACGGTCAGCCAATATCTTTCAAAGTTCCTTATGTTGTTGGTTTAGCCTCTGATTTATCATCTCTTCCTAATGTGTAAGCATTGTTCAATGGTCGTTATGGTTGATTCTGATTACACCCCAGAAGTCCCATAACCCATTAAAACCCTTTCTAATGGACCATAACCCATCACAACCCTTTTTAATAGTCCATAATCGAACACAACCCTTTCTAATGGACCATAAACCATCACAACCCTTTCTAATGAGCCATAACCCATTAAAACCCTTAATAATTGACCACAGCCCATCCAAACCCTTCATAATTGACCATAACCCATCAAAACCCTTTCCAATGGACCATTACCCATCACAGTCCTTTCTAATGGTCCATAACCCATGACAACCCTTTCCAATGGACCATAACCCATCATAACTCTTTCTAATGGACCATAACGCATCACAATCTTTTCTAAAGTTCCATAACCGATCACAACCCTTTCCAATGGAACCTAAACCATCACAACCCTTTCTAATGGGCCATAACTCATCACAACAAATTTTAATGGTCCATAACCCAACACAACCCTTCATAATTGACCATAACCCATCACAACCCTTTCCAATGGACCATAACCCATCAGAACCCTTTCTAAAGGACCATAAACCATCACAACCTTTCATAATTGACCATAACCCATCACAACCCTTTTCAATGGACCATAACCTGTCACAACCCTTCATAATTGACCATAACCCATCACAACCCTTTCTAATGGACAATAACCCATCACAATCCTTTCTACTAGACCATAACCCATCAGAACCCTTCATAATTCACCATAACCCATCACAGCCCTTTCTGATGGACCATAACCCATCATAACCCTTTCTAATGGTCCATAATCGATCACAACCCTTTCGAATGCACCATAAACCGTCACAACCCTTTCCAATGGTCTATAACTAATCACAACCCTTTCTAATGGACCATAACCCATCACAACCCTTTCTAATGGTCAATAACTGATCAGCATCCTTTCCAATGAACCATAAACCCTCACAACCCTTTCTAATGAGTCATAACCCGTCATAACCGTTTCTAATGGTCCAAAACCCATCACAACCCTTCATAATTGACCATAACCTATCACAAGCCTTTGTAATGGACCATAACCTATCACAACTGTTTCTAATGGTCCATAAATGATCACAACCCTTTCCAGTGAACCATAAACAATCAAAACCCTTTAAATGAACCATAACCCACCGCAACCCTTTCTAATGGTCCATAACCCATCACAATATTTTATAATTGACCATAACCCATCAAAATCCTTTCCAATTGACAATAATCTCTCACAACCCTTTCTAATAGACCATAACCCATCACAACCCTTCATAATTGACCATAACCCATCACAACCCTTTCCAATGGACCATAACCCATCACAGTTCTTCATATTTAGCCATAACCCCTCACAACGCTTCACAATTGACCATAACCTATCACAACCCTTTATAATGGACCATACTCATCACAACCCTTCATAATTGACCATAACTTATCACAACCATTTCCAAAGGACTATAACCTATCACAACCCTTTATAATGCTTCATAACCCATCACAACCCTTTCCAATGGATTATAACCCATCACAACCCTTTCTAATGGACCATAGCCCATCACAACCCTTTTTAATATTCCATAATCGAACACAACCCTTTCCAATGGACCATAAACCATCACAACCCTTTCTAATGAACCATAACCCATCAAAACCCTTTCTAATGGACCAAAACCCATCCAAACCCTTCATAGTTGAGCATAACCCATTACAACCCTTTCCAATGGACCATAACCCATCACAGTCCTTTTTAATGTTCCATAACCCATGACAACCCTTTCCAATGGACCATAACCCATCATAACTCTTTCTAATGGACCATAACGCATCATAATCTTTTTTAATGGTCCATAACCGATCACAACCGTTTCCAATGAAACATAAACCATCACAACCCTTTCTACTGGGCCATAACCCATCATAATAACTTTTAATGGTCCATAACCCAACATAACCCTTCATAATTGACCATAACCCATCACAACACTTTCCAGTGTACCATAACACGCCACAACCCTTTCTAAAGGACCGTAACCCATCACAACCCTTCATAATTGACCATAACCCATCACAACCCTTTTTAATGGACCATAACCTATCACATCCCTTCATAATTGACCATAACCCATCACAACACTTTTTATTGGACCATAACCCATCACAATCCTTTGTAGTGGACCATAACCCATCACAACCCTTCATAATTGACCATAACCCATCACAACCCTTTCCAATGGACCATAACCCATCACAGTTCTTCATATTTAGCCAGAACCCCTCACAACGCTTCACAATTGACCATAACTTATCACAACCATTTCTAATGGACCATAACTCATCACGACTCTTCATAATTGACCATAACTTATCACAACCATTTACAAAGGACCATAACCTATCACAACCCTTTATAATGCTCCATAACCCATCACAACCCTTTCCGATGGATTATAACCCATCACAACCCTTTCTAATGGACCATAACCCATCACAACCCTTTTTAATGTTCCATAATCAAACACAACCTTTCCAATGGATCATAAACCAAACCCTTTCTAATGGACCATAACCCAGCAAAACCCTTTCTAATGGACCATAACCTATCGAAACCCTTCATAATTGACCATAACCCATCACAACCCTTTCCAATGGACCATAACCCATCAAAATCATTTCTAATGGTCCATAACCCATGACAACCCTTTCCAATGGACCATAACCCATCATAACTCTTTCCAATGGACCATAACCCATCACAACCGTTTCCAATGAAACATAAACCATCACAACCCTTTCTAATGGGCCATAACCCATCACAATAATTTTTAATGGTCCATAACCCAACACAACCCTTCATAATTCACCATAACCTATCACAACACTTTCCAATGGACCATAACCCCTCACAACCCTTTCTAAAGGTCCATAACCCATCATAACCCTTCATTATTGAGCATAACCCATCACAACCCTTTTTAATGGACCATAACCTATCACAACCCTTCATAATTGTCCATAACCCATCACAACCCTTTCTAATGGACCATAACCCATCACAATCCTTTCTAATAGACCATAAGCCATCACACCCCATCATAATTGACCATAACCCATCGCAACCCTTTCTGATGGACCATAACCTATCACAACCACTTCTAATGGTCCATAATCGATCACAAACCTTTCCAATGCACCATAGACCGGCACAACCGTTTTAATGGTCCATAACCGATCACAACCCTTTCTAATGGTCCATAACTAATCACTAGCCTTTCCAATGAACCATAAACCATCACAATCCTTTCTAATGAACCATAACCCACCACAACCCTTTCTAATGGTCCATAACCCATCACAACCCTTCATAATTGACCATAACCCATCACAATCCTTTCTACTGGTCCATAAACCATCACAGCCCTTCATAATTTACCATAACCCATCACAACCCTTTCTGATGGACCATAACCCATCACAACCCTTTCTAATGGTCCATAATCGATCACAACCCTTTCTAATGCACCATAAACCGTCACAACCCTTTCCAATGGTCTATAACCAATTACAACCCTTTCTAATGGACCATAACCCATCACAACCCTTTCTAATGGTCCATAACTAATCAACAACCTTCCAATGAAGCATAAACCATCATAACCCTTTCTAATGAGTCATAACCCATCATAACCGTTTCTAATGCTCCATAACCCATCATAACCCTTCATAATTGACCATAACCTATCACAACTATTTCTAATGATCCATAACTGATCACAAGCCTTTCCAATGAACCATAAACATTCACAACCCTTTCTAATGAACCAGAACCCACCGCAACCCTTTCTAATGGTCCATAACCTATCACAACACTTTATAATTGACCATAACCCATCAAAATCCTTTCTAATTGACCATAACCTCTCACAACCCTTTCTAATAGACCATAACCCATCACAACCCTTCATAATTGACCATAACCCATTAGAACCCTTTCCAAAGGACCAAAACCCATCATATTTCTTCATATTTAGCCATAACCCCTCGCAACACTTCACAATTGACCAAAACCTATCACAACCCTTTCTAATCGACCATAACTCATCACAACCCGTTATAATTGACCATAACTTATCACAACCATTTCCAAAGGACCATAACCTATCACAACCCTTTATAATGCTCCTTAACCCATCACAACCCTTTCCAATGGATTATAACCCATCATAACCCTTTCTAATGGACCATAACCCATCACAACCCTTTTAAATGTTCCTTAATCGAACACAACCCTTTCAAATGGACCATAAACCATCACAACCCTTTCTAATGGACCATAACCCATCAAAACCCTTTCTAATGTACCATAACCCATCCAAACCCTTCATAGTTGACCTTAACCCATCATAACCCTTTCCAATGGAACATAACCCATCACAGTCCTTTCTAATGTTCCATAACCCATGAAAACCCTTTCCAATGGACCATAACCCATCATAACTCTTTCAAATGGACCATAACGCATCACAATCTTTTCTAATGGTCCATAACCGATCACAACCGTTTCCAATGAAACATAAACGATCACAACCCTTTCTAATGGGCCATAACCCAACACAACACTTCATAATTGACCATAACCCATCACAACACTTTCCAATGGACCATAACCCGTCACAACCATTTCTAAAGGAATATAACCCGTCACAACCCTTCATAACTGACCATAACCCATATCAACCCTTTCTAATGGACCATAACCCATCACAATCCTTTGTAATGGACCATAACCCATCACTACCCTTCATAAATGACCATAACCCATCACAACCCTTTCTGATGGACTATAACCTATCACAACCATTTCTAATGGTCCATAAACGATCACAAACCATTCTAATGCACCATAAACCGGCACAACCCTTTCAAATGGTCCATAACCGATCACAACCCTTTCTAATGGTCGGTAACTGATCACCAGCCTTTCCAATGAACCATAAACCATCACAACACTTTCTATTGAACCATAACCCATCACAACCCTTTCTAATGGTCCATCACCCATCAGAACCCTTCATAATTGATCATAACCCATCACAACCCATTGTAATGGACCATAACCTATTACAACCATTTTTAATGGTCCACAATTCCATCAGAACCCTTTCTAATGAACCATAACCCACCACAACCCTTTCTAATGGTCCATAACCCATCACAACCCTTCATAATTGACCATAACCCATCAAAATCCTTTCTAATTGACCATAACCTCTCACATCCCTTTCTAATGGACCATAACACATCACAATCCTTCATAATTGACCATAACCCATCACAACCCTTTCCAATTGACCATAACCCATCACAGCCCTTCATAATTAGCCATAACCCCTCACAACGCTTCATAATTGACCCTAACCTATCACAACCCTTTCTAATGTACCATAACCCATCACAACCCTTCATAATTGACCATAACTTATCACAAAAATTTCCAAAGGACCATAACCTATTACAACCCTTTATAATGCTCCATAACCCATCATAACCCTTTCCAATGGATTATAACCCATCACAACCCTTTCTAATGGACCATAACCCATCACAACCCTTTTTAATGGTTCATAATCGAACACAGGCCTTTCCAATGGACCATAAACCATCACAACCCTTTCTAATGTACCATAACCCATCAAAACCCTTTCTAATGGATCATAACCCATCCAAACCCTTTATAGTTGACCATAACCCATCACAACCATTTCCAATGGACCATAACCCATCACAGTCCTTTCTAATGTTCCATAACCCATGAAAACCCTTTCCATTGGTCCATAACCCATCATAACTCTTTCTAATGGACCATAACGCATCACAATCTTTTCTAGTGGTCCATAACCGATCACAACCGTTTCCAATGCAACCTAAACCATCACAACCCTTTCTAATGGGCCATAACCGATCACAATAACTTTTAATGGTCCATAACCCAACACAACCCTTCATAATTGACCATAACCCATCACAACACTTTCCAATAGACCATAACCCGTCACAACCCTTTCTAAAGGACCGTAACCCATCACAACCCTTCATAATTGACCATAACCCATCACAACCTTTTTTAATGGACCATAACCTATCATAACCCTTCATAATTGACCATAACCCATCACAACCCTTTCTAATGGACCATAACCCATGACAATCCTTTCTAATGGACCATAACCCATCACAACCCTTCATAATTGACCATAACCCATCACAACCCTTTCTGATGGACTATAACCTATCACAACCATTTCTAATGGTCCATAATCGATCACAAAGCTTTCCAATGCAAGATAAACCGACACAAACTTTTTAATGGTCCATAACCGATTATAACCCTTTTTAATGGTCGATAACTGATCACCAGCCTTTCCAATAAACCATAAACCATCATAACACTTTCTAATGAACCATAACCCATCGCAACCCTTTCTAATGGTCCATCACCCATCAGAACCCTTCATAATTGATCATAACCCATCACAACCCATTGTAATGGAGCATAACCTATCACAATCGTTTCCAATGGTCCATAATTCCATCAGAACCCTTTCTAATGAACCATAACCCACCACAACCCTTTCTAATGGTCCATAACCCATCACAACCCTTCATAATTGACCATAACCCACTAAAATCCTTTCCAATTGAACATAACCTCTCACAACCCTTTCTAATGGACCATAACGCATCACAATCCTTCATAATTGACCATAACCAATCACAACCCTTTCCAATGGACCATAACCCATCACAGCCATTCATAATTAGCCATAACCCCTCACAATGCTTCCTAATTGACCATAACATATGACAACCTTTTCCAATGGACCATAACCCATCACAACCCTTCATAATTGACCATAACTTATCATAAAAATTTCTAAAGCACCATAACCTATCACAACCCTTTATAATGCTCCATAACCCATCATAACCCTTTCCAATGGATTATAACCCATCAAAAACCTTTCTAATAGATCATAACCCATCACAACCCTTTTTAATGGTCCAAAATCGAAAACAGCCCTTTCCAATGGACCATAAACCGTCAGAACCCTTTCTAATAGACCATATCCCATCAAAACCCTTTCTAATGGACCATAACCCATCCAAACCCTTCATAGTTGACCATAACCTATGACAACCCTTTCCAATGGACCATAACCCATCACAGTTCTTTCTAATGTTCCATAACCCATGACAACCCTTTCCAATGGACCATAACCTATCATAACTATTTTTAATGGACTATAACGCATCACAATCTTTTCTAAGGTACCATAACCGATCACAACCGTTTCCAATGAAACGTAAACCATCACAACCTTTTCTAATGGGCCATAACCCATCACAATACCTTTTAATGGTCCATAACCCAACACAACCCTTCATAATTGACCATAACCCATCACAACACTTTCCAATGGACCTTAACCCGTCACAACCCTTTCTAAAGGACCATAACCCATTACAACCCTTCATAATTAACCATAACCCATCACAACCCTTTTGAATGGACCATAACCTATCACAACCCTTCATAATTAACCATAAACCATCACAACCCTTTGTAATGGACCATAACCCATCACAATCCTATCTAATGGACCATAATCCATCACAACCCTTCATAATTGACCATAACCCATCACAACCCTTTCTGATGGACTATAACCTATCACAACCATTTCTAATGGTCTATAATCGATCACAAACCTTTCCAATGCACCATAAACCGGCACAACCTTTCTAATGGTCCATAACTGATCACCAACCTTTCCAATGAACCATAAACCATCACAACACTTTCTAATGAACCATAACCCATCACAACTCTTTTTAATGGTCCATGACCCATTAGAACCCTTCATAATTGATCATAACCCATCACAACCCATTGTAATGGACCATAACCTATCACAATCGTTTCTAATGGTCCATAATTCCATCTGAACCCTTTCTAATGAACCATAACCCACCACAACCCATTCTAATGGTCCATAACCCATCACAACCCTTCATAATTGACCATAACCCATCAAAATCCTTTCCAATTGACCATAACCTCTCACAACCCTTTCTAATAAACCATAACGCATCACAGTCCTTCATAATTGGCCATAACCAATCACAACCCTTTCTAATGGTCCGTAACCCATCACAGCCCTTCATAATTAGACATAACCCCTCACAACGCTTCATAATTGACGATAACCTATCACAACCCTTTCCAATGGACTATAACCCATCACAACCCTTCATAATTGACCATAACTTATCACAAAAATTTCCAAAGGACTATAACCTATCACAACCCTTTATAATGCTCCGTAACCCATCATAACCCTTTCCAATGGACTATAACCCATCACAACCCTTTCTAATAGAGCATAACCCATCACAACCCTTTTTAATGGTCCATAATCGAAGACAGCCCTTTCCAATGGACCATAAACCATCACAACCCTTTCTAATGGACCATAACCTATCACAACCCTTTCTAATGGACCATAACCCATCACAACCCTTTTTAATGGTCCATAATCGAACACAACCCTTTCCAATGGACCATAAACCATCACAACCATTTCTAATTGACCATAACCCATCAAAACCGTTTCTAATGGACCATAACCTTTCCAAACCCTTCATAGTTGACCATAACCCATCACAACCCTTTCCAAGGGACCATAACCCATCATAGTCCTTTCTAATGGTCCAAAACCCATGACAATACCTTCTAATGGACCATAACCCATCATAACACTTTCGAATGGACCTTAACACATCACAATCTTTTCTAATGGTCCATAACCGATCACAACCATTTCCAATGAAACATAAACCATCATAACCCTTTCTAATGGGCCATAACCCATCACAAAATTTTTTAATGGTCCATAACCCAACACAACCATTCATAATTAAACATAACCCATCACAACCCTTTCCAATTGACCATAACCCGTCACAACCCTTTCTAAAGGACCATAACACATCACAACCCTTCATAATCGACCATAACCCATGCCAACCCTATTTAATGGTCTATAACCTATAACAACCATTCATAATTAACCATAACCCATCACAACCATTTTTAATGGACCATAACCCATCACAATCCTTTCTAGTGGACCATAACCCATCATAACCGTTCATAATTGACCATAACCCATCACAACCTTTACTGATGGACGACAACCTATCACAACCACTTCTAATGATCAATAATCAATCACAAACCTTTCCAATGCACCGTAAACCGTCACAACCCTTTCCAATGGTCCATAACCGATCACATCCCTTTCTAATGGACCATAACCCATCACAACCCTTTCTAATGGTCCATAACTGATCACCAGCCTTTCCAATGAACCATAACCCATGACAACCCTTTCTAATGAACCATAACCCATCAAAACCCTTTCTAATGGTCCATAACCCATCAGACTCCTTCATAATTGACCATAACCCATCACAACCCATTGTAATGGACCATAACCTATCACAACCGTTTCTAATGGTCCATAACTGATCACAACACTTTCCAATGAACCATAAACCATCATAACCCTTTTTAATGAAGCATAACCCACCACAACCCTTTCTAATGGTCCATAACCCATCACAACCCTTCATAATTGACCATAACCCATTAAAATCCTTTCCAATTGACCATAACCTCTCACAACCCTTTCTAATAAACCATAACACATCACAATCCTTCATAATTGACCATAACCAATCACAACCCTTTCTAATGGACCGTAACCCATCACAGCCCTTCATAATTAGACATAACCCCTCACAATGCTTCATAATTGACCATAACCTATCACGACCCTTTCCAATGGACCATAACCCATCACAACCCTTCATAATTGACCATAACTTATCACAAAAATTTCCAAAGGACCATAACCTATCACAACCCTTTATAATGCTCCGTAACCCATCATAACCCTTTCCAATGGATTATAACCCATCACAACCCTTTCTAATAGACCATAACGCATCACAACCCTTTTTAATGGTCCATAATCGAAGACAGCCCTTTCCAATGGACCATAAACCATCACAACCCTTTCTAATGGACCATAACCCATCACAACCCATTCTAATGGACCATAACCCATCACAACCCTTTTTAATGGTCCATAATCGAACACAACCCTTTCCAATGGACCATAAACCATCACAACCATTTCTAATGGACCATAACCCATCAAAACCCTTTCTAATGGACCATAACCTATCCAAACCCTTCATAGTTGACCATAACCCATCACAACCCTTTCCAATGGACCATAACCCATCATAGTCCTTTCTAATGGTCCAAAACCCATGACAATACATTCTAATGGACCATAACCCATCATAACACTTTCGAATGGACCTTAACACATCACAATCTTTTCTAATGGTCCATAACCGATCACAACAATTTCCAATGAAACATAAACCATCACAACCCTTTCTAATGGGCCATAACCCATCACAAAAATTTTTTATGGTCCATAACCCAACACAACCATTCATAATTAAACATAACCCATCACAACCCTTTCCAATTGACCATAACCCGTCACAACCCTTTCTAAAGGACCATAACGCATCACAACCCTTCATAATCGACCATAACCCATCACAACCCTATTTAATGGTCTATAACCTATAACAACCGTTCATAATTAACCATAACCTATCACAACCCTTTTTAATGGACCATAACCCATCACAATCTTTTCTAGTGGACCATAACCCGTCACAACCGTTCATAATTGACCATAACCCATCACAACCTTTAATGATGGACCACAACCTATCACAACCACTTCTAATGATCAATAATCAATCACAAACCTTTCCAATGCACCGTAAACCGTCACAACCCTTTCCAATGGTCCATAACCGATCACAACCCTTTCTAATGGACCATAACCCATCACAACCCTTTCTAATGGACCATAACCCATCACAACCCTTTTTAATGGTCCATAATCGAACACAACCCATTCCAATGGACCATAAACCATCACAACCATTTCTAATGGACCATAACCCATCAAAACCGTTTCTAATGGACCATAACCTTTCCAAACCCTTCATAGTTGACCATAACCCATCAGAACCCTTTCCAAGGGACCATAACCCATCATAGTCCTTTCTAATGGTCCAAAACCCATGACAATACCTTCTAATGGACCATAACCCATCATAACACTTTCGAATGGACCTTAACACATCACAATCTTTTCTAATGGTCCATAACCGATCACAACCATTTCCAATGAAACATAAACCATCATAACCCTTTCTAATGGGCCATAACCCATCACAAAATGTTTTAATGGTCCATAACCCAACACAACCATTCATAATTAAACATAACCCATCACAACCCTTTCCAATTGACCATAACCCGTCACAACCCTTTCTAAAGGACCATAACGCAACACAACCCTTCATAATCGACCATAACCCATGACAACCCTATTTAATGGTCTATAACCTATAACAACCATTCATAATTAACCATAACCCATCACAACCCTTTTTAATGGACCATAACCCATCACAATCCTTTCTAGTGGACCATAACCCATCATAACCGTTCATAATTGACCATAACCCATCACAACCTTTACTGATGGACGACAACCTATCACAACCACTTCTAATGATCAATAATCAATCACAAACCTTTCCAATGCACCGTAAACCGTCACAACCCTTTCCAATGGTCCATAACCGATCACATCCCTTTCTAATGGACCATAACCCATCACAACCCTTTCTAATGGTCCATAACTGATCACCAGCCTTTCCAATGAACCATAACCCATGACAACCCTTTCTAATGAACCATAACCCATCACAACCCTTTCTAATGGTCCATAACCCATCAGACTCCTTCATAATTGACCATAACCCATCACAACCCATTGTAATGGACCATAACCTATCACAACCGTTTCTAATGGTCCATAACTGATCACAACACTTTCCAATGAACCATAAACCATCATAACCCTTTTTAATGAAGCATAACCCACCACAACCCTTTCTAATGGTCCATAACCCATCACAACCCTTCATAATTGACCATAACCCATTAAAATCCTTTCCAATTGACCATAACCTCTCACAACCCTTTCTAATAAACCATAACACATCACAATCCTTCATAATTGACCATAACCAATCACAACCCTTTCTAATGTACCGTAACCCATCACAGCCCTTCATAATTAGACATAACCCCTCACAATGCTTCATAATTGACCATAACCTATCACGACCCTTTCCAATGGACCATAACCCATCACAACCCTTCATAATTGACCATAACTTATCACAAAAATTTCCAAAGGACCATAACCTATCACAACCCTTTATAATGCTCCGTAACCCATCATAACCCTTTCCAATGGATTATAACCCATCACAACCCTTTCTAATAGAGCATAACGCATCACAACCCTTTTTAATGGTCCATAAACGAAGACAGCCCTTTCCAATGGACCATAAACCATCACAACCCTTTCTAATGGACCATAACCCATCACAACCCATTCTAATGGACCATAACCCATCACAACCCTTTTTAATGGTCCATAATCGAACACAACCCTTTCCAATGGACCATAAACCATCACAGCCATTTCTAATGGACCATAACCCATCAAAACCCTTTCTAATGGACCATAACCTATCCAAACCCTTCATAGTTGACCATAACCCATCACAACCCTTTCCAATGGACCATAACCCATCATAGTCCTTTCTAATGGTCCAAAACCCATGACAATACCTTCTAATGGACCATAACCCATCATAACACTCTCGAATGGACCTTAACACATCATAATCTTTTCTAATGGTCCATAACCGATCACAACCATTTCCAATGAAACATAAACCATCACAACCCTTTCTAATGGGCCATAACCCATCACAAAAAATTTTAATGGTCCATAACCCAACACAACCATTCATAATTAAACATAACCCATCACAACCCTTTCCAATTGACCATAACCCGTCACAACCCTTTCTAAAGGACCATAACGCATCACAACCCTTCATACTCGACCATAACCCATCACAACCCTATTTAATGGTCTATAACCTATAACAACCGTTCATAATTAACCATAACCTATCACAACCCTTTTTAATGGACCATAACCCATCACAATCTTTTCTAGTGGACCATAACCCATCACAACCGTTCATAATTGACCATAACCCATCACAACCTTTACTGATGGACCACAACCTATCACAACCACTTCTAATGATCAATAATCAATCACAAACCTTTCCAATGCACCGTAAACCGTCACAACCCTTTCCAATGGTCCATAACCGATCACAACCCTTTCTAATGGACCATAACCCATCACAACCCTTTCTAATGGTCCATAACTGATCACCAGCCTTTCCAATGAACCATAACCCATGACAACCCTTTCTACTGAACCATAACCCATCCCAACCCTTTCTAATGGTCCATAACCCATCAGACTCCTTCATAATTGACCATAACCCATCACAACCCATTGTAATGGACCATAACCTATCACAACCGTTTCTAATGGTCCATAACTGATCACAACACTTTCCAATGAACCATAAACCATCATAACCCTTTCTAATGAACCATAACCCACCACAACCCTTTCTAATGGTCCATAACCCATCACAACCCTTCATAATTGACCATAACCCATCAAAATCCTTTCCAACTAACCATACCCTCTCACAACCTTTCTAATGGACCATAACCCATCCAAACCCTTCATAATTGACCATAACCCATCACAACCCTTCCTAATGGACCATAACCCATCACAGCCCTTTATGTTTAGCCATAACCCCTCACAACACTTCACAATTGACCATAACCTATCACGACCCTTTCCAATGGACCATAACCCATCACAACCCTTCATAATTGACCATAACTTATTACAACCATTTCCAAAGGACCCTAACCTATCACAACCCTTTATAATGCCCCATAACCCATCACAACCCTTTCCAATGGATTATAACCCATCACAACCCTTTCTAATGGACCATAACCCATCACAACCCTTTCTAATGGTCCATAATCGAACACAACCCTTTCCAATAGACCATGACCCATCACAACCCTTTCTAATGGACCATAACCCATTAAAACCCTTTCTAATGGACCATAACCCATCCAAACCCTTCATAATTGACCATAACCCATCACAACCCTTTCTAATGGACCATAACCCATCACAGTCCTTTCTAATGGTCCATAACTCATGACAACCCTTTCCAATGGACCATAACCCATCATAACTCTTTCTAATGGACCATAACGCATCACAATCTTTTCTAATGGTCCATAACCGATCACAACCGTTTCCAGTGAAACATAAACCATCACAACCCTTTCTAATGGGCCATAACCCATCACAAAATTTTTTAATGGTCCATAACCCAACACAAGACTTCATAATTGACCATGACCATCACAACCCTCTATAATGGACCATGACCTGTCCCAACCCTTTCTAAAGGACCATAACCCATCACAACCCTTCATAATAGACCATAACACATTACAACCCTTTTTAATGGACGATAACCTATCACAACCTTTCATAAGTGACCATAACCCAACACAACCCTTTCCAATGGACCATAAACCTTCACAATCCTTTCCAATGGACCATAATCCATCACAACCCTTCAGAATTGACCATAACCCATCACAATTCTTTCTGATGGACCATAACCTATCAGAACCCTTTCTAATGGTCCATAATCGATCACAACGCTTTCCAATACACCATAAACCGTCACAACTCTTTCCAATGGTCCAAATCCGATCACAACCCTTTCTAATGAACCATAATCCATCACAACCCTTTCTAATGGTCTACAACTGATCAACAGCCTCTCCAATGAACCATAAACCAGCACAACCCTTTCTAACAAACCATAACCCATAACAACCCTTTTTAATGGTCCATAACCCATTACAACCCTTCATAATTGACCATCACCCATTACAACCCTTTGCAATAGACCATAACCTATCACAACCGTTTCGAATGGTCTATAACTGATCACAACCCTTTCCAATGAACCATAAACCATCACAACCCTTTCTAATGAACCATAACCCACCACAACCCTTTCTAATGGTCCATAACCCATCACAACCCTTCATAATTGACCATAACCCATCAAAATCCTTTCCAACTAACCATAACCTCTCACAACCTTTCTAATGGACCATAACCCATCCAAACCCTTCATAATTGACCATAACCCATCACAACCCTTTCCAATGGACCATAACACATCACAACCCTTCATGTTTAGCCATAACCCCTCACAACGCTTCACAATTGACCATAGCATATCACAACCCTTTCTAATGGACCATAACGCATCACAACCCTTCATAATTTACAAACACTTATCACAACCATTTCCAAAGGACCATAACCTATCACAACCCTTTATAATGCTCCATAACCCATCACAACCCTTTCCAATGGATTATAACCCATCACAACCCTTTCTAATGGACCATAACCCATCACAACCCTTTCTAATGGTCCATAATCGAACACAACCCTTTCCAATAGACCATGACCCATCACGACCTTTTCTAATGGACCATAACCCATCAAAACCCTTTCTAACGGACCATAACCCATCCAAACCCTTCATAGTTGACCATAACCCATCACAACCCTTTCCAATGGACCATAACCCATCACAGTCCTTTCTAATGGTCCATAACTCATGACAACCCTTTCCAATGGACCATAACCCATGATAAGTCTTTCTAATGAACCATAACGCATCACAATCTTTTCTAATGGTCCATAACCGATCACAACCGTTTCCAATGAAACATATACCATCACAACCCTTTCTAATAGGCCATAACCCATCACAAAATTTTTTAATGGTCCATTACCCAACACAACACTTCATAATTGACCATGACCATCACAACCCTCGATAATGGACCATGACCCGTCCCAACCCTTTCTAAAGGACCATAACCCATCACAACCCTTCAAAATAGACCATAACCCATTACAACCCTTTTTAATTGACGATAACCTATCACAACCTTTCATAAGTGACCGTAACCCAACACAACCCTTTCCAATGAACCATAAACCTTCATAATCCTTTCCAATGGGCCATAACCCATCATAACCCTTCATAATTGACCATAACCCATCACAATTCTTTTTGATGGACCATAACCTATCAGAACCCTTTCTAATGGTCCATAATCGATCACAACGCTTTCCAACGCACCACAAACCGTCACAAATCTTTCCAATGGTCCATATCCGATCACAACCCTTTCTAATGGACCATAACCCATCACCACCCTTTCTAATGGTCCACAACTGATCAACAGCCTCTCTAATGAACCATAAACCAGCACAACCCTTTCTAACGAACCATAACCCATCACAACCCTTTCTAATGGTCCATAACCCATTACAACCCTTCATAATTGACCATCACCCATCACAACCCTTTGCAATGGACCATAACCTATCACAACCGTTTCTAATGGTCTATAACTAATCACAACCCTTTCCAATGAACCATAAACCATTACAACCCTTTCTAATGAACCATAACCCACCACAACCCTTTCTAATGGTCCATAACCCATCACAACCCTTTATAATTGACAATATCCCATCAAAATCCTTTCTAATTGACCATAACCTCTCACAAGCCTTTCTAATAGACCATAACCTATGACTACCCTTTATAACTGACCAAAACCCATCACAACCCTTTCCAATGGACCATAACCCATCACAGCCTTCATATTCAGCCATAACCCATCACAACCATTTCTAATGGACCATAACCCCTCACAACGCTTCATACTTGACCATAACCTATCACAACCCTTTCTAATGGACCATAACCGATCACAACCCTTAATAATTGACCATAACCTATCACAACCATTTCCAAAGGACTATAACCTATCACAACCCTTTCTAATGGATTATAACCCATCACATCCCTTTCTAATAGACCATAACCCATCACAACCCTTTTTAATGGTCCATAATCGAACACAACCCTTTCTAATAGACCACAAAGCATCACAACCCTTTCGAATAGACCATAACCCATCATAGTCCTTTCTAATGGTCCATCACCCATGACAACTTTTTCCAATGGACCATAACCCATCATAACTCTTTCTAATGGACTATAATGCATCACAATCGTTTCTAATGGTCCATAACCGATCACAGCCGTTTCCAATGGAACATAAACCATCACAACGTTTTCTAATGGGCCATATGACAACGCCTATCAATATCATAATTTTGAGTCGTTGTTAGGCCCTATTCTTGGTGAAATTATATCATAGTATACCGGTATTTCTCACTTTTTATGCTAGTGCTTGTTTGCAAGAAAATATTGAAAACAGGGACCAATAGCGGACAAAATGGAAGAAGATTGGATAAAAGCTATTTCAGTCAAAGTCGTACGCGCGTCGAGGGAAGGAAGTATGCGCGTCGCGTGTAAGACCCGTATCCTGATTAAACGTATACTTAAAATAAGAGTGTTATGAATTATATGATTTTTGGTAGTTATAAAGCTAAGAAAAACTTTAGTTACAATTTCATATGAAAATCAGCATTTTGTGCCATTTTTTGAAAAATCATAATTAATTATAGGAAAAACGTTTGGACCTCAAACCAGTGCACAAAGTTTAAAAATTGAGTCTAGTACAATTACCAAAAATAATAGTAAGCTTGAAAATGACATTATCTATGGTAAAAAATGCAATCGTTACTGATTAGTTCGGAATTGATAGATTAGATAGTCTGTTTTCAAAAATTCATAATAAATCATAGAACAATCGTATAAATATATACAATACGTCCCTGAAAAGGTATTGAGATGAATCTTCAGAATAGCAGATAATAATCCACATTTAATGGATTTAATATCGGCTAAACCAGCCTTGAACAGACTGCTTCTAGAATGCCTTAAAATTCAACAATATATATTAATAAACTCTTTTGTCAAAAGTGGCATTCAATTGTTAATTCAAGAATTTAAGTATAAATACCCCCCAAAACATCTCATAAACCACACAAAGAAATCACAAAACCATTCCATAGAATTTTCTAAGCATTTGAGTGTAAGTAGTGAGCGGAAGGAGGCACACAGGAGTTCTAGATTCCGACGAACTGTCATAAGGTAACTACAAACCTTTCTATAGCTTAATTAGATATTGTAAATAATTTGTGTGTTAAGAAGTAGAATATTTAATAAGTATAACTTATGTTATATTATACTCATTTCCAACAATAGTAAACAAAAACCTTAATAACGTCGTTATTATAACAATTCGTAATTCCGAAAATAATACCGGTTGATTTACTTACGAGGACGGTGACTAGGCCGATTACTTAGGATCTGGTTGTGGATTTTACGAAAGGCTAAAATGCTGAAAGGATCCTGCCATCCCATCTAATATTCTACCTGGCTGTTCTTTACTTGATAAATCATGGAGTATCATGTTGGAATTATTGAAGGGTTTTATGATACGACTATAATATAGTTAAGGATTAAGAAATGATAGATTTCTTATTATGTTAACATTTAAAGTTGAAAGGAAATACAAAGTCGAGAAAGATAAACGATATAGTCAACTACAATCAGGTGAGTCTTCTCACTATACTATAGGTGATATTGCATGCGTAGGAAGGAAGATATGTTAGATTAAGGTGGTCTTACCTGTTATGATAATTGTATGAATTATTGCTATGATAATGATTGTTTGTGGACGGAACGAGAATAGCCCGCGAGCCGATCGGCGGAACGGGAATAGCCTGCGAGTCATTAGACGGAACGGGAAAAGCCTGTGAGCTATAAGACGGAACGGGAACTGCTCGTGAGTCTTTAGGAGGAACAGGTATAGCCCGCGTGTTTCACGGATATATGAATTGTTATGATGTGTTGTATGTTATGTGATGGATAGTATGGTATTTTGTGAAACTCACTAAGCTCTGTGCTTACCCTTTCCCTATATAAACTACTGTTTCAGGTACATCAGGTACCATGGATGGCAAGGCGTGACGTGTATACACTGTATGGGAAAAGGGTTAAGTATTTAATATTGTGGATGTTAAAAAACATATGGTATATGTTTGCTGAAATGTCAGGTAGAGATCACACATTCTTGTATTATTATCTGCTATTTGCTAATAGAACTGTATGCTAGTGCAGATAGGTTGCTTAGGGATTTCCACTAAGTTGTATACAATAGGGACTGAATAGTCATAGAATGTGTGAGTTGGCCTTATTGCATGTTCCTTGTTTGGTTGTTGCCTTAGGGTAGATTCTCTTATTTAAAAGACTATTTAGTTCGATATTGTATACAACTACGTTCGTGAAACAACTTGTCATCACTGGAAGAAGTTCCGTCTTAGTTAGAATAGCAGGGTGGGGGTGGGATTCCAAGTTTTCCTAGAAGGGTTGACATATGTCTTGTAAGGGCATATGTGTTAAAATTATCAGTGAGAAGCGAATTGGATATTTCGAGACGGGTCTTGGAACGGACATGGATAGGTGTGGAAGGTAGTCGTAGAGCTCCTACTATCAAAAGCACAAGATCCGCGTTCGAGTCGGGAGTTCGTCACGAAGGATCCAAGGACCTGTGTGTGAGTGTCTAGCATAGTTAACTTAAATGCTAGTGTAATGTGGTAAACCTTTATCCATTCGATTGTTGAATGTTGATTGTGAGGTTCAGTAGGAACAATTAAGATGCGATCATACTAGTTGGTCGGACCGATCATGCTTAAGTTGATTATTGAGCTTGAAGACTGTTGAAAGGGAGAATGCCAAAATGCTATTGTGGTAGCTCTTTTTCGTGCAACTAATAGGCGCACAAGTCAGGCAGGGACTAGAGGATGCAAGGGTGAATTTTCCAACTCACGGCCAAAGAAGTGCAAGCGGCACCTGAGATGATGGCGGGTATTTTTGAGTCGACTCTGTACATGCCTAGTGCTGTGTAATAGTGGGGCTACCTACCCTTGTATTGATCTTGCTTGAGTGATTGATCAGGTCGTGTGGGTTGAGAGTCTGGATCACTCACTCGTAATTGAGGTAATTGACGCTAGAGGTGTTGACTAGGGTCGCAAGCGGATGATTAACATATGGTGGTTGATGTAAACGTCTTTACATTATCGAAACATGTTTATTGAGAGGTATTTGCCCTCGATGCAAGTTGTTGGCTGAGCAGAGTGGGCTTGGTTTTCGTTCCTTAGAGAGTAAGGGCTCGTAGAAAAATTATAAATCGAATAAACAGAGTTGGACTTTAGTCCAAGTGGGGGAAGAATACAAAATTAAGGGAGCAACATGAATATTGTATTGAATCGATAAAATTATTAAAATTATAGTAACACATCGATATATTTAATTCATTACTACAACTTTATATTAATACATTAAGAAAAGTTTACAGAACTACTAACCTAAACCGGAGAATCAGAAAGAAGCGAGAAAAGATCTTCTACACTCCACACTTTGTCATCATTAGGTTGACTTGTACCTTCTTGAGGATTTGGAAGGGGTATGCTTTGCAGCTATTGGAGGAGGAGCTCCAAGGTATGGGGTCTCGATAGGTTTAGAACCCGTAACCCCATGATTAGGGGCTAAATATTGACCCATTTGGGGCGTGTGTAAGTAGGGTAGTGATGAGGAAGGGTTCCAATTCGGAACCATTTGGGGGTAGCTATAAGAAGGAGGAAACCAGGCTAGGTCACCTACAAAGCCTCCAAAATTCCCCTTACTCGTAGGCTCGAGTAAACCAGGGTTAATACTACTCATACCAGAATTAGATGGCAGAGATTGCTGTTGTGTATGAGTTCTTGAAGAAGTTTCCCCCTTTTCCTGAATTTTTTCCTTTCTTAAATGCAACCTCATGACCAACCTGTCTCAGCTTCTTTGTGCCGTCTGTTAGACCCGATTGTGACCCTTCCATTATCGCTTCTTTTTCTTTTTTTTAGGTTGGGTATTAAATCTCTCGATAATTCTGTTGCCTCAATAAATTCATTACCAAATTCCTGTGGCATAAATAACTTTAGTAATTACAACCTTATGATATAAAGGAATTAAAAAAATGTAGTTCTTTACCTCAGCACGATCAATAAGAGTTTGCAGACTCTTAAGTTGTCGTTGGGGCCAACGATTGATACCTAAATCTCTACAGCATTTTTTTAACTATGTCGTTCCAATGTTGAGTTCCTTTGCAGCTTTCTCAATTGGTTTGTTAAAGTGTTCAACTATTATTTCCCTACTTAATATATGTCTGAAACCTCTCCCACTGCCACCTGCTATGTTTTCTGAACTAGAAGGTTCGAATCCAATTGTATTGTTATCATTTTGGATCATTTCATGATCCTGATTTTCTGACCCAAAGATGAACATTGATTCATCAAAATTAGTGGCTTCTATCGGTAGTAATTGTTGGTTTTCAACTAAAAACCCAGGATTCTAAAATCCTTCTAGATTCCTTTGAATTAACTGAAGGTGATCTTGATATTGAAAACCAACCCCAAACTCGGGATTCAATTCAATATATATGTTATGAGTCGTCTGTAATTGATTCTCATTCTGAATGCCAGCCATGAATTCTTGATTCATGAGGATAAACTCACTGCTTTTTGGGTGCACGTCCATGAATGGACTGTAATCGGATAGACAACCTACAAATGGGTTTACAAATAAAACATGTAAGATATTAAACAAAATAAAATACTTATGAATACATTATTCAAAAGAATTTAACCTTGAAGAAGGTATGGATTTTGCTCAAGTGCAAAAGCTAAAGATGTACGCATGGGATCTTCTGAATTAATGATCAGCTCAAAAAAAGCGACCAGTCCACTTTGGAGTTGCCCCATTGTTGGCATATCGGGAAATCTGTACCATAATTCAGAATTAATCAAAACATTAGAAAGATGAAAAAATAGATAATAAGTATCTAGAATATTAAAGTCACCGAACTCCAGTAAAGGTGCTTGATTTGAGGTACCCTCTTCTCGTGGAAAGCTAAGTCCAGAGTTTGACAGATCGCCCATTGAAGATCTGTTTTCCATAACTCAACTATAAAAATGAGTTTGTTTACGAATAAACTAGTTGTAGGAGAGGATGAGACTGAAAAGATTGTAGTTATGGATGATACTACATACTCACTTATATAGTATGGTGCAGCTGGAACTGAAATGACACCTCACGTTTTTAGTACCAAAATTCAAACCAACTACAGTAGGTGCGACTTTTCACTACCCCAAGTGACATTTTTTTTTCTTTCAACATTCGCTGCTTGAATCCGGTGAGAACGAGATACTGAAGAGACTCTTGAAATAAAATAAAATTTTATGTCTCCTAATAATGGAAATAGTTTAAAGAGTGTTCAGTACTCAAAAAAAAAAAATTACGAAAGATGATGTAAATTTTATATTTTTTAGTGAAACAAAAAAAAAGATTTGGAGATTTTACAAAAATAGATTTATTTAGCCAAAAAGTATTTAAAAGAAATGTTGAATTGAGGCAAATGTGTGTTGACATATGACGAATTCATATAAATACGAAATAGTGTTAAAAATTATGTGTTGCAAGTTAACTAGGTTAACTATGTATACAGGTAGATTAGAAGGCACTAAATGTGTACTGTAGATAGTAGTCGGTCAAGTCGATGTGTGGGACTGTTAGAACATTTAGAGTTTTTTTTTGTACATCTACAGTAACTAGAAGAAAAGAAGTATGGAGTGAATGAGAATAACAGGACCTTAAGCATTATTATAGAGGTATGTGAATGTTGAAGGGGAAAGATAATTAAACCTTGTAATGGTTCGACAATAAGACGAGGAGGATTTTTTAAGGACATAAGGACTCGATCGGAAATACATAGAGGCGCTCGAGAATAAGGATTTCGGGACGAAATCCAAATAAATGGGGGAGACTTGTAAGACACGTATCCTGATTAAAACATATACTTAAAATAAGAGTGTTATGAATTATATGATTTTTGGTAGTTATAAAGCTAAGAAAAACTTTAGTTACAATTTCATATGAAAATCAACATTTTGTGCTATTTTTAGAAAAATCATAATTAATTCTAGGAAAAACATTTAGACCTGAAGCCAGTGCATAAAGTTTACAAATTGAGCCAAGTACAATTACCAAAAATAATAGTAAGCTTGACAATGACATTATCTATGGTAAAAAATGCAATCTTCACTGATTAGTTCGGAATTGACAAATTAGATAGTCTGTTTTCGAAAATTCATAATATATCATAGAAAAATCATATAAATACATACAATACGTCCCTGAAAAGGTATTGAGATGAATCTTCAGAATATCAGATAAAAATCCAAATTTAATGGATTTAATATCGGCTAAACCAGCATTGAACAGACTGATTCTAGAATGCCTTAAAATTCAACAATATATATTAATAAACTCTTTTGTGAAAAGTGGTATTCAATTGTTAATTCAAGAATTCAAGTATAAATACCCCCCAAAACATCTCATAAACCACACAAAGAAATCACAAAACCATTCCATAGAATTTGCTAAGCATTTGAGAGTAAGTAGTGAGCGGAAGGAGGCACGCAGGAGTTCTAGATTCCGACGAACTGTCATAAGGTAACTACAAACCTTTCTATAGCTTAATTAGGTATTGTAAATAATTTGTGTGTTAAGAAGTAGAATATTTAATAAGTATAACTTATGTTATATTATACTCATTTCCAACAATAGTAAACAAAAACCTTAAAAACGTCGTTATTATAACAATTCGTAATTCCGAAAATAATACCGATTGATTTACTTACGAGGACGGTGACTAGGCTGATTACTTAGGATCTGGTTGTTGGATTTTACGAAAGGCTAAAATGCTGAAAGGATCCTGCCATCCCATCTAATCTTCTATCTGGCCGTTCTTTACTTGATAAATCATGGAGTATCATGTTGGAATTATTGAAGGGTTTTATGATACGACTATAATATAGTTAAGGATTAAGAAATGATAGATTTCTTATTATGTTAACAGTTAAAGTTGAAAGGAAATACAAAGTCGAGAAAGATAAACGATATAGTCAACTACAATCAGGTGAGTCTTCTCACTATACTATAGGTGATATTGCATGCGTAGGAAGGAAGATATGTTAGATAAAGGTGGTCTTACATGTTATGATAATTGTATGAATTATTGCTATGATAATGATTGTTTGTGGACAGAACGGGAATAGCCTGCGAGCCAATAGGCGGAACCGGAATAGCCTGCGAGTCATTAGACAGAACGGGAAATGCCTGTGAGCGATAACACAGAACAAGAACTGCTCGTGAGTCTTCAGGCGAAACAGGGATAGCCCGCGAGTCTCACAGACATATGAATTGTTATGCTATACGCGCGTCGCAGTTCTATTCCTTGCGCGCCGCAGATTCTAAATTTTCACAAGTATAAATAGAGGTCATTAGGTCGAAATCAGCAGGCAAGGTACAACCCCTAAGGTGGACTTAAGGCTTCTTTGACTCAAGGATTCGGATTTTCAGCAACACTCTTGGTATTTTTTATGTTTTCAGTTTCAATCCATTATTAGTTTAGTTTAGTTTAGCTCCTAGTCTTTTGTTTCTGGATTGTTCAGACCAGTAGTAGTAGTCTAGGTTTATTATTTTCGGATTTCAGTACCTCGGATCTATGGTTTTGTGTTTTTATTGTAGTAATCATTCGGTTTATGGTTTTATTGCACTTTTAGTATTAATTGTGATTGGCTGCTTGTTTGTTTTGATTGGATTGTTTGTTTGCTTCTGGATTTTGAACTTAGCTTCTGACTCTAGTAAGCACCCTTAGTCTAGGATTTGGTTTGGTTTAGTTTAGTTCATGCTTGATTTGGTTTTTGGCATTGGTTTTGGAATTGTGTTTTTAGTTGATTTTTGGAAAAGTAGAACTAGCCCCTCTGGCTGTAGCGTGACACTACAGTTGGTAAGCTATCATTTTATCTTAACCACCAAACTCTCATGGATCGACCCTTGCTACCGCTATACTAGTGAGTCTTTGAGGTTTATTATATTATTTTTGACCGCATAACGACCTAGGCGTGTCAAATTTTTGCGCCGTTGCTGGGGAGTTGTGAGCTTAGGATAAGACGATCTGTAGGGAGTTGTTTTCTGATTTTTGGATTTAGTTTTGGTAATTTAGCTTAGTTAGTAATTTCATTTTCGTTTTGGCAGGCGTTTTGCACTAGTGCAAGCGTTCCTGTCGGGGTGGGCATACATCACCCTTGTTGTTTGATTCTGAAATTAAGCGAACCGCGTGCAATAACCGTGTGCGTAGGTGTTTGATTAACATGAGTCCCAGTAGTGTAGTCATAGAAGATGTTATCAATGAGCCCTTGGGCAAGGTATCGGGGGGAGCACAAATTATACCCCCAGTTTCTGAATTTCACAAAGGTAGCACGAGTGCTGGTGGTGGTGCAGTTTTAGCCCTCGCACCAGTACCATCAGGCACACAGCCTTTCGTCCAACCTTTAGGTCAACCTGTTACCAACCCTTTTTCTGCTGCGATGGCTTGGAGAGCGTCGTCCCGTGATGGCAACCCACTGCCTCGACAGTAGGTAGCCATTTCCCAACCACCATCTTTACAACCATTACAACAACAACCCATTTTCAAACCACAACCACCATTTCAACCTATACCACCATAAACCCAACCACAACCTCAAATGCAACCTTAACAACCACAGTATCGGTACCAGGAGGTAGAGCGAGCTTATGATGAGGAAGAGGAAGGATGGATGACGCAACATCAAGTCCAGCAACAACAGCAATGGAACCGAGGTCGGGGACCTCCAAGGAGATTTCAACTGTAGCAGCAACAGGGGCAGCGACTTTACAACAATGAGTTGTATGACGGTAATTTCATTCCACCTCTATATTTTGCTCAACCGATGGGGCAATCGGTTGCGTCACACTTCCAACCGAGGGAGTATGATGATACGTCTCCCATTTACTTTCCTGAAAATGTAGAAAATCAAGTAGAGATTAGGCCACAACTTATAGGCATTTTACCCGAATTCCGTGGATATAAGCAACATGATCCGTATAATCATCTTTATAAATTTTTGGCCATAGCTAATGCAAACACTCCTCGGAATACAAATAGGAATATCTTTAGGTTTAGATTATTTCCCTTTACTTTAAAGGACAAGGCCAAATATTGGTTTACTTCATTACAACCTAATAGTATTACTACCTGGGAGCAATTGAAAGCTAAGTTCCTTCAAGAATTTTATTCGACCAGTAAGACCACGGAGATCAGGCGAGCGATTCAGGACATCCAGCAAAAGTAGGCGGAGGCATTCCATGATGCATTCGAGCGATTAAAGGAGCTTTTGAGATCTTGCCCACATCATGACGTTCCACGATGGCAGCTGGTGAAAATATTTTTCCACGGGGTGGACCTGACAAACCAAGCCATGATTAATGCTTCGTCTAGCGGGACAATAATGATGCAGGAGTTGGATGATGCTTGGCGGTTCTTGGAGCAACTCAGCAACGGTTCTAAGGCAAACATTTCTGCACGAAAACCTGTTAGCACAGCCACAGCCGTAGGAGCAAATGCTGATTGGAAGAAGGAAGTGAAGAAGGAGATCGGAGAGCTAAATAGGAAATTTGATAGGTTGATGTCCACTCTATAAAATGGACCTCAGAATCAGCACCAGGGTAATCAACAAGGCCAAAGGACTCATGAGGCTAATCAAGTTTTTAGGCAAGGTCAAGTACAGTATAATAATAATAGACGACGTTACAGGCCTTATAACCAAGGAACTCAAAACTTCAACAATAATCAGTCCTATAACAACAGGCAGAACAACTACCAAGGACAACCCTCCAACCACCTGAGACAATTTCAAGCTAGGAATAACAGTGGTCCTAGTGGGAGTAACAATAACAACAGGGGACCAACCAACAATTCCCTGAAAAGCCAGGAAAATATGATAGCCAAGATGTATGAGCTTGTGAACACTAGCCAGCAGCAGACCCAAGCGAATGCGAAAGCTATTGCTAATATGGAAAGGCAAATAGCCTAGATGGCTGAGGATCAACGGAAGAGAGACTGAATGGAGAAAAGTCACTGAGGAGGATTTGGTAGGAAAGGAAGTTGAAATTAAGACTGAAGAGAGTAAAGGTAAGATTGAGGAAGGTGACCAAACCAAGGAGGACAAGGAAGTCCAAGAGGATCAGCAACCGGTTGTAGCTGGTATTAAGCAGAAGAATAAGGATAAAAAGGTGAAAAAGAAGCAAAGAACATAGCATGCCAAGTGGGCCATCGATCAATCAGCCTCTATGGAACGAATTGAAGAATGCGCCTGAAGACACGAAGATTCTCCAGGAGATGTGTATGTAAAATGAGAAGGTTAAGGTGCCAACATAGAAATCGTCCGATTGACTGTCAAGGCAAGCGAGACTCTGTTGGGAACATTGCCTCAGAAGGAAAAGGACCCAGGTTCACCGTTAATCACTGTCACGATGGGTGATGTCTTCATTAGGAATACATTGCTAGATTTAGGAGCGAGTGTTAATGTTCTGCCGGGATATCTGTATAATAAGTACATAAATGAGGAATTAGAACCCGCAAAAACGGTGTTACAATTGGTAGATCAGTCGACAAAGGTTTCCCGAGGCAAGCTGACAAACGTGATCGTCAAGGTTGGCGATTTCTTTTATCCAGTAGATTTCCTGGTGATGGAGTATGACAGTTTGAAGGATGCGCATGCATTAATCTTGGGGCGTCCATTTTTAGCCACAGTCGTGGCCGTGATGGACTGTCAGACTGGAGACATGGACATCTCCTTTGGAACACGAAAGCGTAAGCTAAACATGTTCGGGTGTCCGATATCCTTACCGCCAGGGTATGATGAGAAATTTTGAACAACAGACCGCTTATGGCACCGAGGGCAAATGATAAAGGTAAGAAGCAGGTACAGGGAAATGGAAGCGATGAAGAAGAAATTTTGAGGGAAGCAAAGAGACATCCTTGGCATTCGTTGATAAGATGCAACTGTTAGATATGATCGAGATGATGGAGCTGAAGCACAAGCAATATGAGAAGGATACATGATGCAGGGAGGCAAAAGTCTTCTAGATTCTGGGTGATCAACAACAGTGGATCAGTCAAGTGAGCGATCGTATGACGCAACTTACGAAATTGCTAGCAACATTAGTCCATGACTTTGCACCTGTGATGAGGAAGATGATGCCACAAGAAGATCGGGAAGAATAGGAGGAAGTAAGTCTGGCGGAAGACGTCACACTTAGCGCTTGTTGGGAGGCAACCCATCCATAATAGGTTAGGCATTGTGTTTTTAGGAGTAAGTAGGAAATATCATCATCATCATTGCAGGTAATCGTGGTACGAGGCAAGTGTGGGGTCAAAGGAAGGACTTTCAAAAATTAAAAGGCACAACGCGGCAGGGAATAAAGCGCACCGCGCGTTCGCACGTTAACCTGATGCGCAAGGGTTGAACTGGACACGCGCGACGCGG
This sequence comes from Cichorium intybus, assembly GCA_023525715.1. NCBI lineage: Eukaryota > Viridiplantae > Streptophyta > Magnoliopsida > Asterales > Asteraceae > Cichorium > Cichorium intybus. Next base: position 810,319 of record JAKNSD010000013.1, read on the forward strand.
ACTACCTTTACGCGCGTCACAGAATTTGATCGGACAGAAACCGCCTTATAAGGTACGAACTCACTCATTGAAACACACAAACTAACGTCGCGCAACAGAGCAACGATAAACCAAGGAATTTTCACGTATTTTTCTCGTGTTTCTTGTTTCTACTATCAAGGTATGTCATTTGAACTCATTTATGCAAGTTATTACATCTATTTAGCATGTGAAATTGAGTGATTTCATCAAAACTAGAAAACTTAGAAAATCGGCAATACCGACTCGTAGGGTGTTTCATTTGCAAAATACGCACCCTAGGGGGGCTAGTCAATAGTTAGGCTACCTTGTAGTTGCTTGGATTGAGTTAAACAGGTGAATTTGTGGAGTTTTGGAAAAAATTTCGCACCAGACATACGGCGCGGCACGCATTGTTCTTGAGCCGCGTCGCGCATGTTTGTGCGATGTGTAGGGACTGATTTTGCAAAATATTTTGTGTGGATCTTTTGTGCAGATGGCAGTCAGACCAGATCACCCATTCCTTCGATTTCCAGAGATGTTGTATGAGACTCCACGATACGACGCTTGACTCGACGGCTCCGTTCCCGACCGATCATTGCTGCCATTCAGCTGGATCGGGCGATAGTGACCCAGTCGGGGCTATCGACTGAGCTTCTGCCCTTTATTCACCATACCTGGACCGACGGGGAGCACACCTTTAGTTGTCGGGGGTTGGACAAGCTCATGGCCACAGCCGATGATGTAGTATATAGGGAGCTCATGCTCGAGTTCCTTTCGACTTGCCGATACATGCCAGCATCACAGGAGGCGCGATCCCAGCTGATCCGATTCAGGCTGGGAGGGGAGAGTCGGGAGTGCAACCTCCGAGATTTCGCTAGATGCACTGAGATTTACACTAAGGAAGAGACGATGAGCATTCACTTTGCACCTTTCCTGCATGCCTCCTTTAGGGGATAGCCTCAGAGGGACGCTAACGCGGTTATTTGGGCATCGATGTCCAACGCCATGTTCGAGGCCGGGTCGGCCAAGGAGAGCCAGCTCTGCAACCCGCTACACCGTTTGATGCACCGTGTAACGCCCCAAAATCACAATTCTAAAATTTCATTTATTACCAAGGTTCCCACAAAATCTTTATTCAAAAAGTAAAACTGTTTTGACATAGTTATTAAACCAGCAGCAGAAGCATTTAAAAATCAAAACATAAAACATTAAAATGAAGTATCGTGTATGCGATGCGCTGCCGTCAAGCCTTGCCCTTCCCATTGTCATTTGAAATACCTGAAGTGTTATTAAATCAATGGGAAAGCACAAAGCTTAGTGAGTCCACAAATTACCATACATGCCCACATAATAACAACCCCTCCTCGAGAACGACCCGACCTTACCTGCCATACAACAGCTACGGGCGTCCATCATAGCTATGGACACGGGGTGGTTCTACCGATCATACAACAGCTATGGGTTCCCTGTTTGGCCCAGCCCATCATACGATAGCTATGAGACAAGGAAATAGTCCAACTCGTCAGACAACAGCTACGAGGGGACACACATCAATACTGAGCCCAACAACAGATAATCATAATTATAGAACAAATCACATAACTGTAAATAACACACAAATTTTCTAGCATGCAACATCATATAGTAAGGTGAGGATACTCACCTGATTGGTAACCGTGCGGATATAGACTTTCCTAAAGGTCAGACCCAACATTTTCCATCAAACAAGGGTCGAAAGTAAGTTCCTGGCCAAACAGTCAATCGCCGCGGCGTGGCTTCTCTCCTTACGTGTCGTGGACTATCGTCAAATACCTACGTGGTTTACCCGAATGCACGTCGCTGACATAGCCAGTCCGCGTCGCGGACTCGTATCAGTCCGAAATCCTTGTTAGCTCTTAATCAGTACAGCCATCGGCTAGGGTTCCTCTCTACACCCTTCCTGGGATCAGAAAGTACCCTAAGGTCACTTTCTTATGGACATGCAAGTCCATGCATGTCCATGCATCTAAGACTACTAACCAAGGAATAACACCATATGACGAAATAAAGTGGAACATCAGAAAGGTAGATCCTTGACGTGCACGCAGAGGTCGTCATGCGGTCAAAAATAAAAGATAACCTAACTTTCACTAGTATAGTGCAGTCAGGGTCGATCCACAGGAGCTACGTGGTTAGACTAGATGAGAGATTACCAACTAAAAGTGTCACATCTATAGTCGGAGGAACTGATTTCTATCTTACAACCTCAAACAATATTCAAACCACCCAAGCCAAGCTAAGCTATGCTCAAATGACCTAGTTACTTTCTGAACTCAGAAGTACATCTCTGGATTAGAAGCAATTGACGGCATCCAAACTAGCAAAACCGAGCAAAGCATAAACTAGCTAATAACTAAAGTTCTATTGAACAGTTACTAGCCAAAGCTTAATGCTAATCCCAACCAAGTTAGCCACTGATTTCAGCAAAGGAAAGTAGTCCCAACCAAGTCCAAAACAATATCCAAAACAAGCAAACAATCAAAATATCAACAAGCATTCGAAATACCGAAAAACCACTACTAACATTAACCAAATGATTTTATTCACTCAAACCAATATCCAAACATAAAATCAGTAACCAAATATTACTAAAACCAAAACCTAAGCTTGGGATCAATGGTTGTCACACCCAAAGATTCAAACCAAGGCTTACAAATGTTTAACTAAAATGAAATAAAAATCTAAAACATGAAAATACCAAATGATAGCTTCTGAAATGGAATCCTCGAGTCAAAGAGCTTCTAGGTCGATGTTTACACCCGGTCTTTGCTAGGGTTTTCGGCTGGAAATGCCTATATTTATAGTTGAAAATTTCCCGTGACCGCGCCGCGCAGAAGTGAATTCCGCGGCGCGCGTACTTATCCGTTCCCCGTTTTTTCGTCATTCAAATGTGTTTCACCGCCTTACAGCCGCGTCGCGCAGAAGTGAATTCCGCGGCGCGCGTACGTGTTTCTCTGATTTTGCATTCTTTCCAACTTCTTTTCTTTTTGTACACTTTTAGTCCCTGTTTCTGTTCTTTTTCTCCAGACAAGTCCTGACACGAAAAGTGAGAATACCCATGCATATTTGATATAATTTAACCAAGAACAGGGCTCAACAACGCCTAAAATACTTAATATCACTAGGCGTTGTCAAACACCCCACACTTGTGCCTTGCTTGTCCCCAAGCAAGAGAGTTTTTAACAAATTATAATAAAGAATCAAACAATTTCTGACTGTGTTCAGTTTCAAAGTTTATTGTCCCCCGAGTTAGAGTGGAATAGTTTGTGATAACATAATTGAGTTGTTCTTTGGAATTCATGGCTTTCTAGAGAACCCTTGATTACAAACTTTCTGTCCACAATGAAGTGTACTTACTCATTCAGATTCTAAAGGCCATTAAGGAATTGTCCATGACTTTCGATGTTGTCCGTGTAGCGAGCTTTCAGAAATACCATCCCAGACCAGACGATCTTAGGTGGTAAGGTGCGTAAGGTCCACCCATTTTAGACCTACCGGCTCGAACAACAAAGGCCACAGATTGACTTTTCCTTCCTAAATTCCAATCTTAAAACATCTCAATCTTCTAACCCTTAAAACTCAACTTATTTGACTAACAAATAGCATGCTAACCATTAAATAGTATTTCTTGAAAAATACCAATGCTATCACAATCACAAACCATTCATTTCAAAATTGCAATTCATTAAAAATTTTGAAAAATATTGCTAAAAATTGAAAATTTTGATCATTTCTGCAAAAATTTCAAAAAATATCTCTTTCGACCGTCCACACCCCGCACTTAAAACCGTACAACGTCCCCGTTGTACAAAAATTAATTCAAAACAAGGGAGAAAGAGTTACCCCTTTTGGACGGTAGACTACTTGGTGCTCAATATCACAGGTATAATTGCATACAGAAAAAGATTCCCGATTCATATGCTGGAGTTGTAGCGCTACAGTAGGACACGCCGGTGGTCAAGACAAGTGGAGGGGGCACGGTGACCCCACACTTGTCTGAGACAACTCCCTCTCAATTGGTATATCATGCATTACTTAACAAACAAATTAAAACAGACATAACAAAAATAAACATGAACAAAATATACAAAAAAAAGATGTGTCATAGGTTTGTACATATATCCCAAAAAATATGAAAAGAAAAGAAAAGAAAAGAAAAAGTACATCAATCACTACCCGGTGGCCTGGAGGATCCGGCCTCATGGTCATGGGACCTGGCTGGGAATGGTCGGGGATGCCTGCCCTGAGCTGATGCAGTCTGAATAAGAACCTCCCCGATCCACTCGAGCTGGTCCATAATGCTCGCGAGCTGGCCCTCAATCCGCGTGACCCTGGCATCCAATCGGCGGAGAGCTGATGGGTCGACCTGCTCCGGCTGCGGCTGAGCTGGCTCGGGTGCTGGTGGCTCCTGTCTCCGGCGTCTCCTGCCGGGCTGGGCGTATGCAGGCTGGGGTGCCTCGGCGGGCTCAGTCGGCGCCCGGATGTACTGCCCCGGGCGTTGCAGCTCAATGAGCCGCATCCTCTCCAGGGCGCGTGCTGTAGTGCGCGATGGGGGCAGAGCGGTCAAGGAAGCTGCCACGGGGGCAGTGAGAATGCCATATGAGCGGGCCAGGCGGGTAATGAAGTACCCCCTGGCTAGTGGACTGCTGGTGGAAGCGCCGGCTGCATGGGAGGAGAGAGCGATCGCGAGGGCGTAGGGGAGATGGAGGAATCGGGACGGGTCGAGGAGAACCCACAAATACGTCATATCATCACCCGACACCTTCTCGCCCCCTCCCGATGCATGATGGAGGTGGAGACGATCCGGTGCATAAGGCGGTGAAGTGGGTCGCGTAGGTGGCTCTCCCTCGAGGACCCTGCCTCGTACATAACGTTGGACAATGGTGCCCAAACCTCCATGTTGGGAGGGCGCTCCGGCTCCCCCTGGATGCATGACCCGAAGAACCGGGTGAAGTAACGGTGCTGGAGGTCCTGCTCGGTGTAGATGCCTGTGCGCCTCCCAAACTCCCGGAGGTTGCACTGCCTGTGCACACCTCCCAAGCGAAATCGCACCAGCCTGGAATGTGGGTCCCCCACCCGCGGTGGGAACTGGATGGTGGAGACAAACTCCAGTAGCAACTCCGTGTAGACCACGTCCTCAGCCGTGGCCATGATCCTGTCCCACCCACGGCAGGTAAATGATGCCTCCTCATGGGTCCAGGTACGGTATAGAAAAGGCTCGATCTCGCCCCAAAGTCCCGCGTCCCTCAGGAGATCCCGATCTATAACAGTCGCCTCAAGAACTCGGCGACTGGTCAGTGAGTCCCGTCGTGAGCTATACTCCACTGAACTGTCTAATCCCGCTGGAAACTGAAGGAAAGCGTGATCCAATCTGAACATCGTCTGCAAAAAGGAAACATATAGCCACAAAACAAAAAAAATTTGCGAATTCAGTCCTTGTCTTCCCAGCCGAACCGCGGCGCGGCCCATGAGCAAGGGCGCGGCGCGGCGTACGGCTGTTTCAAAACCCGGGATCAAAATCCCATTTTAACCTGCTAAATCACAATCCAATCATACCACAAGGTAGCCTAAGTACCGACTAGCTCATCTAAGGTGTCCATTTGGCAAAAAAAACACCCTAGAAGCTAGCATTAGCGATTCTAAGTTTTTGAACTTTTTGGAATAAAACCCTAAAATTAACTACCTAATAACTAGTTAAAACAGCTAATAGATAGTTAAAAGAGCATACCTTGGTAGTGGAAACACAATAAGCCAGAAAAAATGCAAGAAATTTTTGATCACCAGAGCTCCGAGTCGTGTGATTTGAGTTGTGAGCCGCGGCTCGCCGGATAAGGGCGAAAACCGACTGATCGTTTCCCGCGGCGCGCATTCCGCGTTTCCGCGACGCGCGTGTCGCCAAATCAACCCTTGCGCATCGGGTTGAGTTCCGATTCCGCGTCGCGCCATGCAAAAAATCCGCGGCGCGGTCTTGAAATTTTCAAAACTTTTCACACGACCCCACACTTGCTTCAGACCACTAATATCTGCAAAAAGATTGATGTATTTTCTAAATTAATCCTAAGAAATATAAGACCTACCTATGACACGATGGGTTGCCTCCCAACAAGCACTAAGTTTAACGTCTTCAGCCAGACGTACTGTGACACCCCATTTCTACTGTTTGCAAATACTATGGTTTTTCGTATAATACATAAATACAAAAATACGGTTTATCAAAAACCGATAATTTACATTTTTTTAAAACTGTGGGTGTTACAAATCCATACCAAATTTAACCATAGTAAGCAATAAGAGGATTAAACCTTGCGTCCAAGTTAAGAGCTAACTCAAGCTCCACTCCAGCTAAACTTCATCCCATTTATAGCAACTTATTTTAACCTGGAATACATGGCAAAAACATAGAATACGTAAGACAAAAATTGTCTCGTGAGTTACATGAGTTTTAGACTCAAACCTTTAACTTCTTTTCCAATCTTTATATATAACTTATGACATAAAACATCTTTCAAAGTTTTAAAATATTATCATACCATAGCTCTTTATTCCTTTCAAAATCATTACATATCAAACCTTGCATAATTATCTTCTTTCAAAACTTTATAATAACAACATAATATAACTCTTTACTTTTTGAAAATCACTTCATAATATGCTTTGCAAAAATAACATCTTTCTTACTTTCTTTGACTGGTTTTATAAGCTTGCTGGATTTTTATACTTAGGGCTTTAATCACAATAAGTGATACCCCAAGTCTCTATGGCTAGAAGGAACGAATCAATCTTCACCATAGAAGTGCTGAGGCGATCTACTTCGCGATGGGGATTTTCCCCAGTAGACCCCTTACCTAACCCGGGTAGGTTGGAACATAGTTCCCTTACTAATGCTGCTTGCTACAATTACCAGTCATACAAAATACTTACTGCTTGCTTGAACATTTCTCATATACATAAAACTTGTGGCTAGGTGCCAAAATAATCACTTTATGTCTTTATGGCTAGATGCCAAATACATAACTTTCATTTTACATAAACCATATGTTTAAAACATGTCTTTATAACATTTTAGGCTTAATGCCAAATCATACTTTCCAAACATCTTGTGGCTATACGCCCTTTCATACTTGAAAACATATACAATTTGTAACCAAAACATACTTCTTAAACATATTGTGGCTATATGCATATTCATACTTCCAAACATGTATAACTTGTATTCAAAATATACTTTCAAATATAGTATTATACTTTCACGAACAAGTTAGAAATAATACCCTTGCATATAATTTCACATATAGAAATTTTATAAGAAATCTTAAAAATACTTACTTGCCATGTACCCCAGAATGGGTAAAAATACTGCATGTACTCACCTTAAAACTCTTGAAATGTCGTTTAGACGTCCCTCGGTTCCTTACCCTTTCGGTGTCCGACTATTTGACTTGCACCTATATATAGTATATGATACATTAATTACATTTTTGTTGACTCTATAACATGATAGAGTCCTTATTACACCTTAAATGGTCAAAACAATTGTATAACTCTTGAATGACCAACTTTAGTTAAATCGTATATTGTACGTATTGCACTACAGTACTCTCGAGGGGTCGTCTTTTAATTCCGACAAATTCCCATGAAGTCTTATACCATTTTAGACCTGTGTTTCAAGTTTGAAGTGTATCGGATCAATCTAGCTAATATCTCAAAATCAAGTTTAGACATTTACTTGATTTTTAGCCACTGCTTGCTACAGTGATTTTCCGCGAGGTCGGATTATTGATTTAACAATTTTCCACATGTTTTCATACCATTTTAAGGCTATGGTATAAGTTACGGGTCGATCGGACAAGTCTAGCATCGAGTTCCAAACTCAAAAAATGGACAGAATGGGTTTCCAGGGGGAGCACGACTCGTGCTCTTTTCCTTCTATGGAAAGCACGACTCGTGCTTTCCTGGGCTCCTTTTTCCTTGGCTGATTTTTGTGCTGCAGGTCCTATGGTCCGAGGATTAAGTCCTTAATATGTAACTTAATCATTTTAAAGTCATTTTTAGGCCTAAAATAACAGTTTACTTTAAGTTTTAAACCATGGAATCAACAATTCCATTCCAAGGCCTAAAACACTCCCGTAATACCCATTTTGTTACCAAAAACCATTTTGTTAATTTTTCAAGTTTGGTACAGATTTCTTACACTCTTTATGACCCTTTGGACTTGCGAAATCGATGGAAATCAGTTTCAAACCCATAAACCCAATTTCTAGGGTTCATGAGCTCAAACCCATTTCTATGGATTTTACCAAAACGTCCATAACTATTTAAAATTCATGTGTATCTACTTGATACTTTGGTCTAACTTGATGGAGATGAACTCCTGGAAACATTCCATGATTTTCATCACACGAATTTCCAGGATTTATATGAAGAAGATGATGAATAGTGGAGTTCTTACCTTGATTACTAAGGAACCTTCAATTCCTTCTTCTAATTCCTATGAAACTTCACCTTCTTTCTCTTCTTCCCGTATCCTCTTCTTCTCTCTCGATCTCTCTACAAACTTCTGGAGAAAGAGTGATAAATCACTCTTTTATGTTTATTTTTATTTATAAAAATTTTGCATTTTTGGTCCCTAAGCTTGCATTCTTTGAATTTTAGACACCAACACTTATTTTGGCCACTTGGAACTATAATTCTTGCATTTTAGTCCTAAATCATAAATAAAATTTATAGTAATTTCCACATTTGGTCAAATGACCGATTTACCCTCTTCATGGTAAAATGACTAAATTACCCCTTTTTATTACAACTTTTGTAAAACTGTCCCAAAACTCCAAATTCCTCTTTTTAAGTTAATTTTATTACATAATAGCTCCAAAAATCATATTTTCCTTACGTAAAAGTCATTTGGATGTCAAATGACTGTTTTGCCCTTTCTTTCACCATTTTTCTCCAAACTCTTGGAATTTTACTACATTTTCCGCTTCATTATTTTACCACTTTTAACATCTTTGCTCTTTAGATTAAGCATTATCTCGAATATAAATTCAAGATTTTTGGGTCGTTACAACTACCTCCCCCTTATTGGGATTCCGTCCTCGGAATCATCACACAACTATTAAATAAGGAATTGCCTCTCCCTCATTATCCATGGCTCACAACTAGAGTTGAGTTCTTAGTAGATACCTTCTTTCTCCAACACATAATCGTATTCTTCATCCTTTTAACTTTTAATCTTTCCTTCTATAAATGCTTTTAGTTCTTTAGTCAACTTTTAGAAGTTCCTACTTTCAATTCTTTCAATATTACACATGAAACATACCATGACTTTTACTATTTTCTGGATTTAACTCGCATCTTAGCATCCTTCCACTTTTTATTTAGTTATTAAGGTTAGGACACTTCCCCAGCTCAACATATAATATACGTTATACCGTATCTGAACTGTCTTTGCATATAACTTAACTTAAACGTTTTTGTCATTCATTCCTACTTCATACTCTATATTCTAGTTACCTTTTTTTTACCTCATTTCAATTATATACAACATCTCTTATTAAAACTCATTCTACAAAATAGTTTCATACTTTCATACTTTCATCAAATATAACAGTCTACTTTGTAATTCTTCTCATATCTTTAACAAAGTTTCATGAAATTTTATTAATCATATTCTTTACTTATAAAACTTCTTCCCAAATACAATTTGGTGAATTTTTTTTTTATTTATAAATACACGATATCTTCCTTTAAAAACGGTATTTTATCCTTTAATGGTTATTTCACTTAAACACAACTTCATAACTTATTTATTCTCTTTTCTTATCTCTTTGCTCATACGTTATTTCATAATTAGTTTGCTTTTATTCTTTCTTTATCTCTACTGACAACCCTCAGTTAACCACCATTTTTAAGGAATGCGTTTTCTTCCTTTCGTTTCACTTTACATCCTTACTTTTCTGTTTGAAACAGAATCTGTCGAATAAATATATCTTTCGCAAGAATCTGCATTTCTTGTTCTGAAAATACTGCCTTTTTATTTTAACAATTAGACATCTTTAGTTTTCTTTCTACATACCATACACAATATTTAACCTTTTAAACTTGTACATTTTTTTTTACAATACTTTCATAAGTATACTTTTCTTTCCTTTTGGGACCCTCCATGTACACTTTTCATATTAATACTTTATATTTTTATACATTCTTGAAATTTGTATTTCTTGCACTAGTGCTTAATTAGCACTCTATCTCACGTTTATTCTTTCTCTATCAGTATTTCAATTGTTTACCATGATTGACTCCATTTTTAAACGACTTTTCAAGTCTCATACATATTGTATATGAACATTCACATTTTCTTACTTATTACTCTTTACTTCTTGTAGCTAATGCTTACAAGAATACTTTTCTTATCTTTATGTCTTTTACCATCTCTTCCATGTGTTATAAACTACATGCTTAATCGCATTATATTATTCTTTCATTTAAGCTCCGCTTCTTTACACTATATATTTCTTTACAGTATTATAAATTTCATTTCTCATATAAAACTTACTTCTTATGTATCTTTAGGTGATACTCAATTGTCATTTATTATCTCATCACCTTTCATTCTTTTGTATTTCGAGGCAATATGCCCAATACTTTATCTTACTCTTTTACTTCATACATTATAGTATTCTATTCATAATACCAATTTCATAACCACTTTTATACTTTTATGCATTATGTATATATTTTAAAACTTACTCGTTCTTTTATATTTATAGACACGTAAAACCATGAAATACATTTCTTTGTATTTCATGGTTACTAGTCATGTACTAACCATTTTTCTAATTCTTTGGATAACTTATCCACCATTCCCTTCGGAAGTAGTAACTTCCTGTCTATTTATAATAATTTTTATCCTGTCTTTGATTCTTTGTCTAATACTTATTTAGACATTTACTATTGTTCTTTACTTCACATTGATTATGACATTTAGTCGTCTTACCTAAATACTTTTGGTTTTCTTCAGTTAACACACGTCATTATACTCTATTATTACCGGTATTTATTCTTATACTTCTTTCATTTGGTTGCGGAATTTCATCCCTAATAACCAATATTTATCATTATATTTGTCCAGGGACAACTTTTAACATTATTCTTTTAAGAGATAAGTTAACAATTTACTACTCAAACTGTTTTCTATTTTTGTCGGGTAAGCATGTTCTACCTTCAACCTTCAGGCTTGTTAACTCTCAACTTTGACTAAATTCCAACTTATGTCATGGAAAGTTCCCTGGAGACAACCAAAAATCTTCATAATCGATTTACACGTTACGACGCCTGTCATAACCTACAAACGGTTACAGTCTGCTACTACTTTACATTAAGTAATATTCTTTGCAGACACTGATCCACGTTTACTTATTGTGACGTTACTTCTGTTCGGGTACATTATGGTACTTGCATCTTCATTTGTATGCCGCTTCTTTTATAGGCCAATTCGTGACATCAACCTCCAAATCCATATGCAAATATAGCATTCAACTTACCTCCTTTATTTACGTCTCACTTAATTTGCTGCTTGCCATTTTACTTGGCTCACCACTATTCTTATGACTTAATCAATTGTCCAACCTTTGGACACGTTCATTTATCTTCTTTGTTCAACCCCGACAGTTAGTCGTCCACTCTCTGTTACCATTGACATCTTCCATCTATAGCTTTTCTCATCATTTTAATCTTATCGTCTTACAACGATATTCTGCCCCCCTTATATATACATTATTCATACATCTTTTAAAGAAAATTTTAAATTCAATGGTCATGTTCAATGCACACCACTTGCTTGCATTAAACTTTTCTTTACCACTCTTTTATTATTACAAATTCATATATTATTAATACATTCTACTTATAATTTTCATCCTTCATGTAAGAGTATTACAACTCTCATATAGGTAATCAATACCCATAATTCTTCTTTAAGTTGCTCTTATTCATACTTCCTCTCGCCTTGTCAGGCATATACTTTAATGTCTTTTAATCTGTCTAAAAAGTATTAATTATCTTATTAATATCCTTTTTCTTTACCATTCTAAGTGGTATATATATCCACTGCATTATCTTTTAGTACTTATAATCTTACTTATTCTTATTACATAGGCATATAACTCCTATGTTATCCTTACTACTTTCTTCAAAACCCTTTCCCACCAGATTACCATAATTCCTTTATGATTCCATCAGTCTCAATACATATCCTGTGATTATGATAATACGGGCCCATATTACCATAATCACCTATACATATTGATTCTGCTGTCACCACAAAGTTTCATGGATCACTGGTCCCTTTAACACATAACACCATTATACATAAATGGTGGTCTTTACTAGAATCTTTCTACTTTATAAACATAATCTTTATTAAATATAGACAGTTATGGAAAATAGCATACTATTTTCTTAGCCGCCAAACTATTTCTCAATCAAAGCGTTAGCTAAACATTTCTTAATGTTATATACTTGCATATATTAAGTGATGCATATTATCTTAGTCGTTTAAGACATCATATAACATACTTTCATGAACTAACATTCCTATAGCATGAGTTTAAGCCTAGGAGTGGAACAAGCCAATCCTAATTCGCTTAAACTATGGCTCTGATACCAACTTGTGACACCCCATTTCTACTGTTTGCAAATACTATGGTTTTTCGTATAATACATAAATACAAAAATACGGTTTATCAAAAACCGATAATTTACATTTTTTTAAAACTGTGGGTGTTACAAATCCATACCAAATTTAACCATAGTAAGCAATAAGAGGATTAAACCTTGCGTCCAAGTTAAGAGCTAACTCAAGCTCCACTCCAGCTAAACTTCATCCCATTTATAGCAACTTATTTTAACCTGGAATACATGGCAAAAACATAGAATACGTAAGACAAAAATTGTCTCGTGAGTTACATGAGTTTTAGACTCAAACCTTTAACTTCTTTTCCAATCTTTATATATAACTTATGACATAAAACATCTTTCAAAGTTTTAAAATATTATCATACCATAGCTCTTTATTCCTTTCAAAATCATTACATATCAAACCTTGCATAATTATCTTCTTTCAAAACTTTATAATAACAACATAATATAACTCTTTACTTTTTGAAAATCACTTCATAATATGCTTTGCAAAAATAACATCTTTCTTACTTTCTTTGACTGGTTTTATAAGCTTGCTGGATTTTTATACTTAGGGCTTTAATCACAATAAGTGATACCCCAAGTCTCTATGGCTAGAAGGAACGGATCAATCTTCACCATAGAAGTGCTGAGGTGATCTACTTCGCGATGGGGATTTTCCCCAGTAGACCCCTTACCTAACCCGGGTAGGTTGGAACATAGTTCCCTTACTAATGCTGCTTGCTACAATTACCAGTCATACAAAATACTTACTGCTTGCTTGAACATTTCTCATATACATAAAACTTGTGGCTACGTGCCAAAATAATCACTTTATGTCTTTATGGCTAGATGCCAAATACATAACTTTCATTTTACATAAACCATATGTTTAAAACATGTCTTTATAACATTTTAGGCTTAATGCCAAATCATACTTTCCAAACATCTTGTGGCTATACGCCCTTTCATACTTGAAAACATATACAATTTGTAACCAAAACATACTTCTTAAACATATTGTGGCTATATGCATATTCATACTTCCAAACATGTATACCTTGTATTCAAAATATACTTTCAAATATAGTATTATACTTTCACGAACAAGTTAGAAATAATACCCTTGCATATAATTTCACATATAGAAATTTTATAAGAAATCTTAAAAATACTTACTTGCCATGTACCCCAGAATGGGTAAAAATACTGCATGTACTCACCTTAAAACTCTTGAAATGTCGTTTAGACGTCCCTCGGTTCCTTACCCTTTCGGTGTCCGAGTATTTGACTTGCACCTATATATAGTATATGATACATTAATTACATTTTTGTTGACTCTATAACATGATAGAGTCCTTATTACACCTTAAATGGTCAAAACAATTGTATAACTCTTGAATGACCAACTTTAGTTAAATCGTATATTGTACGTATTGCACTACAGTACTCTCGAGGGGTCGTATTTTAATTCCGACAAATTCCCATGAAGTCTTATACCATTTTAGACCTGTGTTTCAAGTTTGAAGTGTATCGGATCAATCTAGCTAATATCTCAAAATCAAGTTTAGACATTTACTTGATTTTTAGCCACTGCTTGCTACAGTGATTTTCCGCGAGGTCGGATTATTGATTTAACAATTTTCCACATGTTTTCATACCATTTTAAGGCTATGGTATAAGTTACGGGTCGATCGGACAAGTCTAGCATCGAGTTCCAAACTCAAAAAATGGACAAAATGGGTTTCCAGGGGGAGCACGACTCGTGCTCTTTTCCTTCTATGGAAAGCACGACTCGTGCTTTCCTGGGCTCCTTTTTCCTTGGCTGATTTTTGTGCTGCAGGTCCTATGGTCCGAGGATTAAGTCCTTAATATGTAACTTAATCATTTTAAAGTCATTTTTAGGCCTAAAATAACAGTTTACTTTAAGTTTTAAACCATGGAATCAACAATTCCATTCCAAGGCCTAAAACACTCCCGTAATACCCATTTTGTTACCAAAAACCATTTTGTTAATTTTTCAAGTTTGGTACAGATTTCTTACACTCTTTATGACCCTTTGGACTTGCGAAATCGATGGAAATCAGTTTCAAACCCATAAACCCAATTTCTAGGGTTCATGAGCTCAAACCCATTTCTATGGATTTTACCAAAACGTCCATAACTATTTAAAATTCATGTGTATCTACTTGATACTTTGGTCTAACTTGATGGAGATGAACTCCTGGAAACATTCCATGATTTTCATCACACGAATTTCCAGGATTTATATGAAGAAGATGATGAATAGTGGAGTTCTTACCTTGATTACTAAGGAACCTTCAATTCCTTCTTCTAATTCCTATGAAACTTCACCTTCTTCCTCTTCTTCCCGTATCCTCTTCTTCTCTCTCGATCTCTCTACAAACTTCTGGAGAAAGAGTGATAAATCACTCTTTTATGTTTATTTTTATTTATAAAAATTTTGCATTTTTGGTCCCTAAGCTTGCATTCTTTGAATTTTAGACACCAACACTTATTTTGGCCACTTGGAACTATAATTCTTGCATTTTAGTCCTAAATCATAAATAAAATTTATAGTAATTTCCACATTTGGTCAAATGACCGATTTACCCTCTTCATGGTAAAATGACTAAATTACCCCTTTTTATTACAACTTTTGTAAAACTGTCCCAAAACTCCAAATTCCGCTTTTTAAGTTAATTTTATTACATAATAGCTCCAAAAATCATATTTTCCTTACGTAAAAGTCATTTGGATGTCAAATGACTGTTTTGCCCTTTCTTTCACCATTTTTCTCCAAACTCTTGGAATTTTACTACATTTTCCGCTTCATTATTTTACCACTTTTAACATCTTTGCTCTTTAGATTAAGCATTATCTCGAATATAAATTCAAGATTTTTGGGTCGTTACACGTACTGTTCCTTCTATAGCTACGGTGGATCGTATGCCTTCTTCCTTCGATGATTTTCAGTTACCACCGTCCCTTTGCTGACCCACTGCTCCTCAAACTTTCCTGGGTCGAATGGCTTGCTATTTCTCCTGCTACTGCCCAGTTGCTGCTTTCTGATTAATTCCCGTGAATGCTTGGAGGTAGCTTTGAACCTCTAAGCTCGGTCCTTCCTTCTATATCTCTTCAAGGTCAAAGGCTTGACGTGAAGCGCGCCCAGGGCCGCTTCCAGTGGTTGTTTGTTGCTCCCATATTGTGTGTTATTTTCATTTTGCAATTTCGGCTTGCAGTACCAATAAAATTTTTCCAATCGAATGGGATTGGAAGGCAACATACCCGGATGCTTCCATATGTCCTCATCGATGGTATTGATCACATCTAATCTTCCATTCATGAATGGATCATGAGTGGTGATAAAATCATGTTTGTTATTATTTTCAAATATCAATTCGTCAGCATCAACTTCTTGATCCTCGTCCAACAGGTGGATCGGAACCAAGAGTGAGCGACTTGTTTGATCTAATGGTGGTACAAAGTCACCCATCATCAGATCCTTACCTTCAAGTTTCTCAAAATTTTCAAAAATCACAGGGTCGGGGGTAATATTGTCATCTACACCCCCTTCCCTAAAAACATCAACAACTTCAAAAATTTCAGGAATTGTCAGGCTGGGATATGTACTGTCACTTACAGCCCCCTCCACAACATCCTTATCAACCAAATTGTCTGGTGATGGTATGGGTTCACCCAACACCAGATCAACATTATCAATACTTTCAAAAACATCAAAGACTTCAAAGGTTGCTGAGTCAGAAGTAGCATTGTCACCTACAACCTCTTCCTCAACAACCGTTTCGACCATCTCAATGGTCTCTTGATTTTCTCACGGTGTATTCCCTTCCATCACATATTCAGGTGATGCAAGTTCACACACATTATCATTGGTGTAAAAATTACTCACCTCCAGTTCTGGAGAAGGTGGTGAACCTTTCCAATTTTCCTCCATCTTATCTAAAGAAGCTTGCAATTTTTCAAGAGCTTCAGCCTGATCCTTCTGCTCATGGTAGTTGTTATACATGAATACCTAAAGTTGGGCCAAAGTTACAGAATTCTGAGGCTGATATGACTCCTCGGTCCGCCATCCATTGTCATCGGATGATCCATTGTAGCAATCATCCTCGTAATAGTTGTCGGCCGGATTTTCATAATACTCATACTGATTCGGGTACATGTAATCGCCCATTATGAAGACGTACACATACCAGAAATCATCAAACTAAAATCAAACATCAAAAATAAGAAACTAAGTCCTACTGCTCACCTAATCTAAGCGCACAGCTCCCCGGCAACGGCGCCAAAATTTGACGTGCACGCAGAGGTCGTCATGCGGTCAAAAATAAAAGATAACCTAACTTTCACTAGTATAGTGCAGTCAGGGTCGATCCACAGGAGCTACGTGGTTAGACTAGATGAGAGATTACCAACTAAAAGTGTCACAGCTATAGTCGGAGGAACTGATTTCTATCTTACAACCTCAAACAATATTCAAACCACCCAAGCCAAGCTAAGCTATGCTCAAATGACCTAGTTACTTTCTGAACTCAGAAGTACATCTCTGGATCAGAAGCAATTGACGGCATCCAAACTACCAAAACCGAGCAAAGCATAAACTAGCTAATAACTAAAGTTCTATTGAACAGTTACTAGCCAAAGCTTAATGCTAATCCCAACCAAGTTAGCCACTGATTTCAGCAAAGGAAAGTAGTCCCAACCAAGTCCAAAACAATATCCAAAACAAGCAAACAATCAAAATATCAACAAGCATTCGAAATACCGAAAAACCACTACTAACATTAACCAAATGATTTTATTCACTCAAACCAATATCCAAACATAAAATCAGTAACCAAATATTACTAAAACCAAAACCTAAGCTTGGGATCAATGGTTGTCACACCCAAAGATTCAAACCAAGGCTTACAAATGTTTAACTAAAATGAAATAAAAATCTAAAACATGAAAATACCAAATGATAGCTTCTGAAATGGAATCCTCGAGTCAAAGAGCTTCTAGGTCGATGTTTACACCCGGTCTTTGCTAGGGTTTTCGGATGGAAATGCCTCTATTTATAGTTGCAAATTTCCCGTGACCGCGCCGCGCAGAAGTGAATTCCGCGGCCCGCGTACTTATCCGTTCCCCGTTTTTTCGTCATTCAAATGTGTTTCACCGCCTTACAGCCGCGTCGCGCAGAAGTGAATTCCGCGGCGCGCGTACGTGTTTCTCTGATTTTGCATTCTTTCCAACTTCTTTTCTTTTTGTACACTTTTAGTCCCTTCCCTGTTTCTGTTCTTTTTCTCCAGACAAGTCCTGACACGAAAAGTGAGAATACCCATGCATATTTGATATAATTTAACCAAGAACAGGGCTCAACAACGCCTAAAATACTTAATATCACTAGGCGTTGTCAATCCTCTTACATTGCTTCTGGAAAACGGAGAAATGCACACAATCAGTTACAAGCCGTCCCCCACGTTGTATCTGCTTCTCCCAAACCTCCAAGACCTTCAAAGCTTCGCAACAATAGCTTCTACAGAAACCAGTCGCCTCCACCTCAGGAAACCTCCAAAAACACGAACCCTAGGGATGGGACCCTTTATATAGGTGTTTAAATCCGAATTAGGGTTTTTCACATCTGCGGCGCACCGCGTCGCGCTCCATTAAGATGTGTGGCGCACGTACCAGTCCTTTGCGAATTCAGATCCTTCCCGTCCCGTGCCGTGGTCTACCCTGTGCCACGCTACAGCGGAACAGATCTTGCACACTGTATCATATCCACCTCCATCATGCAGCGGAGGGGATGTGAGAAGGTTTCTAGGGAGGACATGACCTATATGTGGGTCCTCTCCAATTCCAGCAAGTTCCTCAACCTTCCGTATGCACTGGCAGTTTCACTGACGACCCGGGCAGCGGGTGTATCTGACAGCAGTCCTATTATCCACAGAAACTTCATCACCTTCCTGACCCGATCTTATGGTATCTTGACGGTTGAGGTCATGGAGAGCATGACAGTGACACTACCCTCGCGGACATCGGTCCGTTACTTGGAGAACATGAGGATTATTCGCCAGCCGCGTGCGGGCGTTATTGAACAGTTGCCGACGGAGGCGGCAGAGGGACCCCAAGAGGAGTCAAAGGAGGAGGAGCCACCTTTTGTGCCAACCTGCCCAGCGACGAAGAGTTGATGCACCGGTCCAGCCACCACCACCACCGCAGTTAGCAGACGTGCAGACTGCTGTACGAGATTTGAGCGAGAGGATAAAGGTGCTGGAGAGCAGCAGGTATGGATTGGGGAGGCACTACTTGAGGTGCTCTCTCAGTCTGGACGACGTCCGCGACCCTTCCCTGCCCGAGCCCATGACGACGAGGTTGGTCCCTCTGGGACTTAGTAAGATGATTGATGTTTTTTTCTGCTTATCTTTTGAGAAATTGTACAAAACTTATTACTGTCTTTTATTTATTGTCGTATCTTTGGACAGAACTGACTGGGTCAGAGTTTAGTACCAGTTTTTGGGAAAATGAGGTTTGTTAATTAATCAGAAGATAAATTGACAATTAAAGTCATAGACTTATCCAAGTGGGAGGCTGTTGGATTAAGTGTCTAAGCCATGACTTATAAATTGTATTTATCTTATTAATCAAAGCAAAGTCCATTTGGGTTGCCCTCATAGCTGGAGGATCGGTGTAGAGTTTAGTAGAGAGAAAGGTTGATTTATTAATTGTTTAATAAATCAATAGAAATAAAATAAATAGTTTATTAATATATTTAAGTGTTAATATATTAAATAGAAATTATGATAATTAATTACAAATTAATCTAAAATTAATTGGATTTAATTCAGTGATTAATTTAATTAATTAAAAGTGTAGGGACTGGTTTTGTATTTATTCAATAGTTGAATAACTGGCTGGCCAGTGGTAGCCTCAAGTTGGCGAGATTATGGAGGCCACCTCCATGATTTCGAAACCTTAATTAGGGTTTAGAAGGCTTGATCCAAATGGTCAACAGGCTTGTCCATTAAGGAGGCTCATCTAGGGTTTTGACTGTCACCCTTGGAGGCTATAAATACAGCCTCCTGGTAACCCTAAAACCTGCGCCACCTTTACTGTCTCTCTGGAACTCTACTGTCTTTTCTCCAATGCTTGGGTGTGACTACATTTGAGGCATGATACTTTTGCTGCTAGTTTTAAAAGATTAATTAATGGTTGGTTTTTCTTATTTTTGATCTTTAGAAATAATTGTTGGCCTCTAGGTTTTGTTATATGTTCATTGATACATAGATCCTCTTTCTAGGTTGCATGTGAACTTACGATTTCTAGTTCATTGTTTGCTAAAAACCTTTCAAACTTATCACAACCCTTCATAATTGACCATAACCCATCACAACCCTTTCCAATGGACCATAACCCATCACAACCCTTTCAAATAGACCATAACCCATCACAAGCCTTCTTGATGGACCATAACCCATCACAACCCTTCCTGATGGACCATAACCAACCACAACACTTTCGAATGGTCCATAATCGATCACAACCCTTTCCAATGCACCATAAACCGTCAGAACCCTTTCTAATGGTCCATAACCGATCACAACACATTCTAATGGACCATAACCCATCACAACCCTTTCTAATGGTCCATAACTGATCAACAGCCTTTCCAAAGAACCATAAACCATCACAACCCTTTCTAATGAACCATAACCCATCACAACCATTTCTAATGGTCCATAACCCATCACAATTCTCCATAATTGACCATAACCCATCACAACCCTTTGTAATGGACCATAACCTATCAGAGCCGTTTTTAATGGTCTATAACTGATCACAACCCTTTCCAATGAACCATAAACCATCACAACCCTTTCTAATGAACCATAACCCACCACAAACATTTCTAATGGTCCATAACCCATCACAACCCTTCATAATTGTCCATAACCCATCACAACCCTTCATAATTCACCATAACCTCTCACAACCCTTTCTAAAGGACCATAACCCATTACAACCCTTCATAATTGACCATAACCTATCACAACCCTTTCCACTGGACCATAACCCATCATAGCCCTTCATATTTAGCCATAACCCATCACAACCCTTTCAAGTGGACCATAACCCATCACAACCCTTTCTAATGGACCATAACCCCTCAGAACGCTTCATAATTGACCATAACCTATCACAACCCTTTCCAAAGGACCATAACCTATCATAACCCTTTATAATTGACCATAACCCATCGCAACCCTTTCCAATGAACCATAGCCCATAAAAACCCTTAATAATTGACCACAACCCATCACGAACCTTTTTAATGGACCATAACTTATCACAACCCTTCATAATTGACCATAACACATCACAACCCTTTCCAATGGACCATAACCCATCACAATCCTTTCTAATGCACCACAACCCATCAAAACCCTTCATAATTGACCATAACCCATCACAAACCTTTTTAATGGACCATAACTTATCACAACCCTTTATAATTGACCATAACCCATCACAACACTTTCCAATGGACCATAACCCATCACAATCCTTTCTAATGGACCATAACCCATCACAACCCTTCATAATTGACCATAACCCATCAAAACCCTTTCTGATGGACTATAACCCATCACAACCCTTTCTAATGCACCATAAACCGTCACAACCCTTTTCAATGGTCCATTACCAATCACATCCCTTTTTAATGCACCACAACCCATCACAATCCTTTCTACTGGTCCATAACTGATAAACAGCCTTTCCAATGAACCATAAACCATCACAACCCTTTCTAATGAACCATAACCCATCACAACTCTTTCTAATGGTCCATAACCCATCACAACCCTCCATAATTCATCATAACCCATCACAAAACTTTGTAATCGACCATAACCTATCACAACTGGTTCTAATGGTCTATAACTGATCGCAACCCTTTCTAATGGACCATAACCCATCACAACCATTCATAGTTGACCATAACCCATCACAACCCTTTCCAATGGACCATAACCCATCACAACCCTTCATATTTAGTCATAACCAATCACAAACCTTTCCAGTGGACCGTAACCCATCACAACCCTTCATAATTGACCATAACCTATCACAACCCTTCATAATTGACCATAACCAATCACAACCCTTTCCAATGAACCATAACCCATCACAATCCTTTCTAATGGACCATAATCCATCATAACCCTTCATAATTGACCATAACCCATCACAACCCTTTCTGATAGACCATAACCCATCACAACCCTTTCTATGGTCCATAATCGATCACAACCCTTTCCAATGGACCATAAACCGTCACAACCCTTTCCAATTGTCCATAACCGATCACAACCCTTTATAATTGACCATAACCCATCACAACCCTTTCTAATGGTCCATAACCCATCACAACCCTTCATAATTGACCATAACCCATTACAACACCTTGTAATGGACCATAACTTATCAGAACCGGTTCTAATGGTCCATAACTGATCATAACCGTTTCCAATGAACCATAAACCATCACAACCCTTTCTAATGAACCATAACCCACCACAACCCTTTCTAATGGTCCATAACCCATCACAACCCTTCATAATTTACCATAACCAATCAAAATCCTTTCCAATTTACCATAACCTCTCACAACCCTTTCTAATGGACGATAACCCATCACAACCCTTCATAATTGACCGTAACCCATCACAACCCTTTCCAATGGACCATAACCCATCATAACCCTTCATATTTAGCCATAACCCATCACAACCCTTTCCAATGGACCATAACACATCACAACCCTTTCTAATGGACCATAACACATCACAACCCTTTCTAATAGACCATAACCCATCACAACCCTTTCCAATGGACCATAACCTATCACAAACCTTTCTAATGGACCATAACCCATCAGAACCCTTCATAATTGACCATAACTTATCTCAACCATTTCCAAAGGACCATAATCTATCACAACCCTTCATAATTGACCATAACCCATCATAACCCTTTCTGATGAACCATAACCCATCACAATCCTTTCTAATGGACCATAACCCATCACAACCATTCATAATTGAGCATAACCCATCACAACCCTTTCTGATGGACCATAACCATCACAACCCTTTCTAATGGTCCATAATCAATCACAACTCTTTCCAACACACCATAAACCGTCACAACCCTTTCCAATGGTGCATAACCGATCACACCCTTTCTAATGGACCAAAACCCATCATAACCCTTTCTAATGGTCCATAACTGATCAACAGCCTTTCAAATGACCATAACCTATCACAACACTTCATAATTGACCATAACCCATCACAACCCTTTCCAATGAACCATAACCTATCATAATCCTTCCTAATGGACCATAACCCATCACAACCCTTTATAATTGACCATAAGCCATCACAACCCTTTCTGATGGACCATAACCTATCACAACCCTTTCTAATGGTCCATAATCGATCACAACCATTTCCAATGGACCATAAACCGTCACAACCCTTTCCAATGGTCCATAACCGATCACAACCCTTTCTAATGGACCATAAGCCATATCAACCTTTTCTAATGGTCCATAAGTGATCAACAGCCTTTCCAATGAACCATAAAACATCACAACCCTTTCTAATGAACCATAACCTATAACAACCCTTTCTAATGGTCCATAACCCGTCACAACCCTTCATAATTGACGATAACCCATCACAACACTTTGTAATGAACCATCGCAACCCTTTGTAATGAACCATAACCCACCACAACACTTTCTAATGGTCCATAACCCATCACAACCCTTCATAATTAACCATAACCCATCAAAAATCCTTTCTAATTGACCATAACCTTTCACAACCCTTTCTAATGGACCATAACCCATCACAACCCTTCATAATTGACCATAACCCATCACAAACCCGTTCCATTGGACCATAACCCATCACAAGCCCTTCATATTTAGCCATAACACATCACAACCCTTTCCAGTGGACCATAACCCATTACAACCCTTTCTAATGGGCAATAACCCCTCACAATGCTTCATAATTGACCACAACCTATAATAACCCTCTCTAATGGACCATAACCCATCACAACCCTTCATAATTAACCATAACGTATCACAACCATTTCGAAAGGACCATAACATATCACAACCCTTCATAATCGACGATAACCATCACAACCCTTTCCAATAAACCATAACCCATCACAATCCTTTCTAATGGACCATAACCTATCACAACCCTTCATAATTGACCATAACCCATCAAAACGCTTTTTGATGGACCATAACCCATCACAACCCTTTCTAATGGTCCATAATCGATCACAACCCTTTCCAATACACCATAAACCGTCACAACCCTTTCCAATGGCCAATAACCGATCACAACAATTTCTAATGGACCATAACCCATCACAACCCTTTCTAATGGTCCATGACTGATCAACAACCTTTCTAATGAACAATAAACCATCACAACCCTTTCTAATGAACCATAAGCCATCACAACCCTTTTCAATGGTCTATAACCAGTTACGACCCTTCATAATTGACCATAACCCATCACAACCCTTTGTAATGGACCATAACCTATCACAACCGTTTCTAATGGTCCATAACTGATCATAACTGTTTCAAATGAAGCATAAACCATCACAACCCTTTCTAATGAACCATAACCCACCACAACCCTTTCTAATGGTCCATAACACATCACAACGCTTCATAATTGACCATAACCCATCAAAATCCTTTAAAATTTACCATAACCTCTCACAACCCTTTCTAATAGACCATAACCCCATCACAACCCTTCATAATTAACGACAACCCATCAGAACCCTTTCCAATCGACCATAACCCATCACAGCCCTTCATATTTAGCCATAACCCATCACAACTCGTTCCAGTGGACCATAACCCATCACAACCCTTTTTAATGGACCATAACCCCTTACAACGCTTCATATTTGACAATAACCTATCACAACCCTTTTTAATTGACCATAACCCATCACAACCCTTCATAGTTGAGATAACCTATCACAACCATTTCCAAAGGACCATAACCTATCACAACCCTTCATAATTGACCATAACACATCACAACCCTTTCCAATGAACCATTACCCATCGCAATCCTATCTAATGGACCATAACCCATCACAACCCTTCATAATTTACCATAACCCATCACAACTCTTTCTGATGGACCATAACCCATCACAACCCTTTCTAATGGTTCATAATCGATCACAACCCTTTCCAATGCAGCATAAACCATCACAACCCTTTCCAATGGTCCATAACCGATGACAACCCTTTCTAATGGACCATAACCCATCACAAACCTTTTTAATGGTCCATAACTGATCATTAGCCTTTCCAATGAATGATAAACCATCACAACCCTTCCTAATGAACCATAACCCATCACAACCCTTTCTAATGGTCCATAACCCATCACAACCCTTCATAATTGACCATAACCCATCAAACCCTTTGTAATGAACCATAACCTATCACAACCGTTTCTAATGGTCCATAACTGATAGTGCTTTATTTTTACAATAAAGCACTGGTTTAAAAGACAGTTTTTATCGCATAAAGGTTCTCAGAAACACAAGAAAACCTTCTTTTCTTGTAACTCGAAGAAACAAAAGAATTGCCTTAAAACATGCAAAATGCTTCTCTATAACAGATATGGTTCAGACAGACCCGTCTAACCTACCTCATCTGTTAACCAAATAGATCATATTTCAAATAAGAATGCATGTTTTCCTAACATCCAGGCAAAAGCTCACATTCCAACGGCAGCTCCTGATGCACACCACAGACTCCCAAAAGTCTGGTGGTGATAATAGATCTACTGTCGGGTCATCACTAGCCCAAGCTAGCCATTTGTTTTCGCATAGAAAACATCTCACAAATCACGGGGAAAGCATATTATGACATCATTATTTCTCTCAAAAGAATTATGATTAATTTGTCTTTAGTCCCCAGACATCCTCACTAAAATTACAAGCCAACGAGAGAATATCTCATTTTTTCATACACTGCTTATCACGGCCCACTGCTGTGTTACAGATGCAAATCTGTTAGAACTATGGTAATTACCATAGGAAATCCTGATAGGCTCAACATCAAAACAGGCTTATATTAACAGGTGGCTAAACATGAATTACGATTCATGTTTAACTGGAACACAGTTCTCCGGAGCTGTTGGTGTGAGGAAAACACGAGGGATTTGTGTGCTAACTTTTATGGCTTTATTTCAGGAACAAGAATGAATCAAGACCCAAGAAACTTTGAGAAAACAACCAAACCTGAGGAAGTGATGCTACGAACCAAAGAGCAAAATGCGAAAAACTCATAAAAACTACAGAAATCACGACATGACAGTATATGTGTCGCGACGCAAAGAAGGGCAAAACACAAAGAATCCAGATGCTATAGCAATCGCGACGCGACGGGAGCTATGGTCGCGACGCGAAGGCATGAACACGACAATACCAAACTTCGATTGCGAGACTACCAACAAGACGCACTGACCAGACAAGTGGCCGACAAAAGGAACACCAGACCGCACCCTTGCGACGCGACGGACACATGGTCTCGACGCGAGCATTGTATCTCAGCAAGTATAAATAGATGCATTCTATGGACGTTTTTTGGACACCAATTTACAAAAGAACACTCCAAAATTCTAATTCATCTGCAATATCTCGAAATCTTTCTTAGTTAGTTGTTTAGAAACAATAGATTCTCCATTTCGGTGGTAATTCTAGTAGTTTGTTTAGATAATTCGAAGGGTAAAAGTATCAAGCAACATGTCAAGGAACGCCAAGACCATCGCCACGATCAGCACCCGAATTGAAGGCTAATCTCTTCAGATTACTTCCGGTAATGTTATCATTCCTTTAGTGTAACATGTTTTTACTTTGATTCCGAACAAATGTTTTACTATTGTAACTATTAAACTCTCAAATCGTTGAAATGCAATTAGTGAATCATTCGTGTTTACTTCTAATTGTTATCATATTTTCAAGACATATTATTATCAACTTATTATTCGTGCCTATCTCATCCAAATAACGAGTTAAGACGAATAATCGCTTAATATACTTTGTGCCAAATTAATATGTTAATGTTATAAATTCAGCGTTACCACGACAATTATGAACAAACTAAAAACTAGAATATAGATGAAGAAAGAAAGAAAGCTTGAGAGCTTGGAGAGAGTAGAGAGAGTTTATATCACTTGTGAAAGAGTTGATATGAGATGCCTTTTCTTCCTTACATTGATGGTTTATTTATACTACCAAGTCTACTATTTAAATATAGTTGTTTAATTGGTAAATGCAAAGTGATGACAAAGTGATGACATAATGTTGTCATTCACCAATTACTTGTAACACTCCCCCTTGAATGACATCATTCTACATCAGAGTTCAATTTTGAAGTACTGCCTCATTAAAAGCCTTGCTAAAGAAAACCCAGTGGGAAAAAACTTTAGCGAAGGGAAAAAGAGTGCAGTGTCTAGTTGACTCCCCCTCATTTAGATATCAAATGACCATTATGTATTGTGTAGATGTCTCATTCCAATACCATGAACATGTTTTCTAAAGATCTTGGTAGGAAGTGCCTTTGTGAAAAGATCTGCTGCATTGTTGCTAGATTGAACATATTTTAGTTCAATCTGTTGATTCTTTATACGCTCTTGTGTGTATTCAAAAAACTTTGGAGGAATATGTTTTGTCCTGTCGCTTTTGATGTACCCTTCTTTCATTTGAGCGACACATGCTGCATTATCTTCATAGATTAAGGTTGGAGATTTATCTTTATCAATTCCTCAAGAAGTCAGGATAAGTTGTGTCATCGATCTTAACCATGTACATTCTCTACTAGCTTCATTTAGAGCAATTACTTCTGCATGATTTGAAGATGTGGCGACGAGTGTTTGCTTTTGAGAACGCCAAGATATTGCAGTACCTCCATTCATGAATACATATCCAGTTTGAGATCTAGCTTTATGAGGATCAGACAAGTAACCTGCATCTGCATAACCAATCAAGCCTTGTGTTGAACTATTAGGAAAAAATAAACCTAAATCAGTAGTTCTGTGAATGTATCGTAATATGTGCTTGATTCCATTCCAGTGTCTTTTTGTTGGAGATGAACTAAATCTTGCTAATAGATTTACTGCAAAAGAAATGTCAGGTCTAGTACAATTAGTAAGATACATAAGAGCTCCAATTGCATTAAGATATGGTACTTCTGGACCAAGAATTTCTTCATTTTTCTCACAAGGGTGATATGGATCTTTGTCAATATTTAGTGATCTAACAATCATTGGAGAGCTTAAAGGTTTGGCTTTATCCATATTAAAACGTTTCAAGACCCTTTCTGTATAGTTCGATTGATGGACAAGTATCCCATTTGGCATATGCTCAATCTGTAAACCAAGACAATATTTGGTTTTCCCAAGGTCTTTCATTTCAAATTCTTTCTTTAAAAATTCAATCACTTCAAGGATTTCTTTATTCGTCCCAATAATGTTCAGATCATCAACATAGACAGCTATAGTCACATATCCAGATGTTGTTTTCTTAATAAATACACACGGACAAGTAGTATTGTTTTTATAGCCTTTGCTTACTAAGTAATCGCTTAGACGATTGTTCCACATACGTCCAGATTGCTTTAACCCATACAATGATCTTTGCAGTTTGATACAATACATTTGTTTGGGTTTTGCACTTAATGCTTCTGGCATTTTAAATCCTTCGGGGATTTTCATATATATATATATATATATCACTGTCAAGTGATCCATATAAGTAAGCAGTAACAACATCCATATCTAAATTTTCAGAAACTGCTAGACTGATTAAATATCTGAAAGTGATTGCATCCATAACAGGAGAATATGTTTCTTCATAATCGATTCCCGGCCTTTGAGAAAAACCCTGAGCAACGAGCCTGGCTTTGTATGTCACAATTTCATTTTTCTCATTTCTTTTTCGTATAAAAATCCATCTGTATCCCAATGGTTTCACAACTCCAGGTGTGAGTATAATAGGTCCAAAAACCTTTCTGTTATTGAGAGACGTTAATTCAGCTTGCATGGCCTCTTTCCATTTACCCCAATCCTGCCTATTTTGGCATTCTATGACAGATTGTGGTTCTGGATCCTCATTGATAATATTGCATGCAACTGAATAAGAAAATATTATATCTTCTAATTCATATTGGCTCCTTACTATTTTTATATGACCATAATTAATTTCAATCTCCTTATTATTTATTTCCTCAACTGGGGAAGTAATGTTATTTTGAGTTTCTTCATGAACACTTTCATTATGCTCAAACATATTTTCCATTCCTCCTCTTTTTCTAGGATTTGCATCCTTAGAACCAAATGGCCTTCCACGCTTCAGGCGTGCTTTGGATTCTTGAGTTACTTTTTCATCAGATTGTCTATCTGGGAGTTCAATTCGAGCAGGAGCATTAACAGCAGGTATATATGATTTAGTAACTCTTTTTGTATCAGTAAATGCATCAGGTAATTGATTTGCAACTTCTTGCAAATGTATTATTTTTTGAACACCCATCTCACATTCTTGTGTACGGGGATCAAGATATGATAAAGAAGGTTCATACCATGAAACATTCTTTTCTTGGGTTTTCATTTCTCCCTCAAGCGTTGGGAAATTTTCTTCATTGAAATGGCAATCAGCAAGACGTGCTGTAAACATATCACCTGTCAAAGGTTCAAGATATCTTATTATTGAATTTGTTTCAAAACCAACATATATTCCCAACCTCCTTTGAGGACCCATTTTTGTACGTTGTGGTGGAGCAATAGGAACATATACTGCACTTCCAAAAAATTTAAAGTGGGATATATCTGGTTCTATACCAGAAACAAGTTGAAGGGGAGAATGTGTATGATATGCACCTGGTCTCATATGAATCAATGATGCAGCATGTAAAATTGCATGACCCCATATGGAAAACAGGAAGTTTTGTTCTCATTATTAATGGTCTAGCTATTAATTGGAGGCGTTTAATCAGTGATTCTGCTAAACCATTTTGAGTTTGTACATGTGCAACTGGATGCTCAACAGTAATTCCTATAGACATACAATAATCATTGAATACTTGAGACGTAAACTCACCTGCATTATCAAGTCTCACTTTATTGATGTTATAATCAGGAAAATGTGCTCTCAGTTTAATAATCTGAGTTAGGAATTTTGCGAGTGCCATGTTACGAGTTGATAATAGGCAAACATGAGACCATCTAGTTGATGCATCTATTAAGACCATAAAGTATTTAAATGGTCCAGAAGGTGGATGAATTGGTCCACATATGTCTCCTTGAATTCTTTCTAGAAATCAAGGTGATTCCCTTTCAACTTTCATTGGTGAAGGTCTTGTAATTAATTTCCCAAGGGAACAAGAAATACACGGGTTCTTATTACCTATTTGAGGGAACTTCTGGTCCTTCAATGGATGCCCAAATGTATTTTCAATTATTCGGCGCATCATTGTTAATCTTGGATGGCCCAGCCTGTCATGCCACAAACTAAATATTCTAGGATCACAAAATTTTTCTTTAACCACCAAATTTGACTCAACTATATTTATATATGTAAAACGTAAACCAGAATCAAATTGTGGTAATTTCTCCAATATATGGTTTTCATTTATTATAAACATATATTTCTTGTTTCCTATTGTTTTGGTGAATGTGTCATATCCGTTAAGATATATATCATTAAAACCCAATAAATTTCTATTTGACTTTGGGGAAAATAACGCATTACTGATTACAAACTTCGTACCATTAGGTAACATGAAACAAGCATTTCCTGCTCCTACAATCAAGTCTACAGGACCTGATATTGTATTTATGTGCCCTTTTACGGGTTTTAGTGTGGAGAAATATTTCTTTGTTTTCAAGATGGTGTGTGTGGTACCACAATCAATTATTAAGAGTTCGCCAAGATTTCCTTGGTTTTGTGCTCCAATTGAACTCATTTTGAACTTCATATAAGAAAAATAAATGATGAGTTATGAACACAATTTTAATAAAAGTGACTCGAAAAAACTTCATTAAGAAAGAAAAACATTACAATAAAAAATTAAAAACATGTTACAAAAGGAAACTAGTTTTCTAGGATGTCTAAATCATTGCAAAAGTCAAGAGTGTTTAGTTCAATGTTTCCTAGATAAACACCATCGATGAGGTTGACTTCTTTCCCCTTTCCTTTAATGGAATCTTGGTAAAGTTTACAAAGATGGGGATCTGTACGACAGGTCCTTGACCAATGACCTGTGCTACCACATCTATAACAAGAACCTCCGGGGTTCTGTGATGTTCCGACATGATTTCTTTTTTCTTGTGGTTGGATATTATTTCCTTGTGGAGTGTGTTGATTATTGTTTCTTTGACCACGCCCACTGTTATAAGGATGACCGCGTCCACGACCCTGAGTATAACCGCGCCCAAAAGTTTGGTTTTGGTTTAAATGGTCTCGACCGCGACCACGGCCTCGTCCACGACCACGACCACGACCACGTCCTCGTCCATATGAATTATTTCTTGATTCATAAGTGATAGTAGCATTTGCTTCAGGAAGTGCTACTGAACCTGTTGGACGTGACTGGTGGTTCTTTATTAATAATTCATTATTTTGTTCAGCAACAAGGAGAATTGTATTAAGCTCAGAATATTTTTTGAGCTTTTGCATACGATATTGTTGTTGCAATGTCATATTCGATGCATGGAATGTGGGGAGAGTTTTCTCCAACATTGAAGCATCAGAAACATCTTCCCCGCAAAATTTTAGTTGTGAACATATCCGAAATAATGCGGAATTATAGTCATGTACCTTTTTGAAGTCTTGAAACCTCAACGATAACCATTCAGCCCTAGCACTTGGAAGTATAACTTCCTTTTGGTGGTCAAATCTTTCTTTTAAGCTTTTCCAAAGAGTGCTAGGATCAGTGGTATTGAGGTATTCATACCTCAACATTTCATCGATATGTTTGCGAAGGAAAATTATTGCACGCGCTTTATCTTGCGACGTGCACTTATTTTTTTTTCTTTTATAGTTTCAGATAAATCCATGGACTCAAGATACATCGTAACATCTATAGTCCAAGGCATGTGTTGAAAAATGTTTTTGTATGTGACCA